>CM036761.1:46352927-47053487 GCA_020796225.1 Arion vulgaris
GAGATTGGCACAATGATGACAAACATAATTTGACTGGAAATCCATTACGTTCCACCTTTCATGTGCAATCTGATGACAAACAGTGATAAAGTACCAAATATTTTTTTTCCGAGGTGGTATTCGTTACTTTAAGATCCCTGTAATAATAGGTATTCAAGTAGCAAATAGTTACTATTTATACATTGCTACTGTCGGAAACTCTTTCCGGCGGATGTTGTAGTTTCCATAAGTCTTGGTACCATAATCTCCTGTTATATCTACTCTCTTGTGTTCAGTCGCTTCTTTGACAGACAGAATCTGACTTTTGTTTGCAACGACGCAAAACAATATCCGACAACTATTTAGGTCAATATAGGTCGGAAAGTTAAACCCGGATCTAAGCTATCTGGTCTGTTTAAATAAGATGATGGGACGAGGTGATTATTGACATGTTTGCACTGATATCTCCACTCAAAGAGAACTATACACTAAAGCACTAATCGTCCTTGAGAACTGCGATAACTATGTGGTTGGTACACTGGATTTTCTAGACGGGTGATCTTGTCTCGATCTCCCCTTGAAGTGGATTTTTTTGGATCACAGTCGTCTCCCAGCTCTACCCAGCTTGGGTATCACAATAATTCTAGAAAGTAAAGATGACCGGGGTGATTTTAACTATATCCACAGAAAAAGCCACAGATTCCCTAGATTTACGGTGTTCGTGGCACCGAACCGAAGGGTTACGATGTCCATGGCACCGAGCCGAAGAGCTGAAAAGCTCAAGTGCTTCTGGATCGGGGAAAAAAATAAATATATATCCCCTATATTGTGTTGTGAGACACGACAACGTATTGGTTATCGCACTTGCTGTTTAGGAGGAGCGTGGTTCGGGTTCAATCCCACGGTGAAAGTGACATTTTTCAGACTGTAACGGCTCTCATGTCACTAAGTCTCAGTTGGACGCTAAAGACATACTGGGAAGTAAAGCAGTAACCGTGATGTTGACCACATTACAATCGTGTGCCGATTATCAATGAAAAATACGGGCCTAACAACGTATTCTCTAATATACCACATGGCATGAAAAAGGGTTCACATATTGTGTAGTTTATTAGGAGAAATGTACAAACCTAACACTGCATTACCTTATTTATACCACATGGCATGAAAACGAGATATAATGTCGTACTTAACAAAATTAATAGCCCGCCTGCCCAGCGTGTTCGTAGCGCGTTGGACGACGGGTGACAATCCCCTGTGAGTGCGGGTTTAATTCCGCGGACTGGCAGAAAAAGCGACAGGTTTTCCAGATTTACGGTGTTCGGGGCACTGAACCGAAGGGTTTCGATGTCCATGGCACCGAGCCGAAGAGTTGAAAGCTCAAGTGCTTCTGGATAGGGACATTTAAAAAAAAAAATCAATATTAATTAATAAATGAACGAATATTTCATTTAGAGAACGCAAAACTAGACCGTGTCCCAAACGCCCCCACGGTTGTTCAGTCTATTTCAGCTAACTAAACGTGTCAGCGTAGTTGCACGGTAGATCATGCGTCGGTTCAGATTTGTCTTCTACATCATGAAGAAGTACAGATACCCATTTATTTCTCTGCGTGGATTAGGAAATTAACCTTAAAGGGAATTGAACCATGTAAGTTGTGATTTGATTGCAACAAACTACCACTACGCAAATTTATACTGCTCTTTACGAGAAATAGAATGGATGTTACAGCGTGTCTTTATGGGGGGATTGGGGCATTCTGGGATAGCGTTAAAGAGGAAGACCAAGATGGATGTTAGGTTGTATTAGATGATGTAGACATGACAGCAACAGAAGCAAGACACCAGGTCTTTGATAGAAAAACATTCCGAATGACTGTAACCAGTGGCGGCTCGTGATCATTTTTGTTGGTGAGGCCAGACAGATATTTTTGGAAAAATCATGGTTTCAGTTAGGATATATTTTAATGTACAAAATAATAAATACACGTTACACCTTATTTTTGGTAGGGCCTGGCCCACTGGCCCTTAAGGACGAGCCACCACTGACTGTAACTGTTGCAAAGTTCTGCGCAGGACAGGCTGCCAGATAATGATGCGCACTATGTACTCTTACATCTCGGAATATTTTTTTAAGTAGGCTAGTATGCAAATACTCTAAAATTAGATTTTTTCACAGAATTGTTGGGAAAAAATGACCTTTAGTGTTGAAGATCTTATCCGAGTCTCTAGGACAATCATTGTTCAACTCACATGACATCTGACACAAGTCACATGCTTATAAGTGTAAACACTCTTCATACCATAAAAGGCTATAAGAAAGTAGGTCGGAAAATCGTTCCCGGATATACCCTGCTCCCATTTATACAAACAGAATCGAGGCTACTTTAGATAGCAACATAATGATTCTTATTTTTAGTAAATAGTTTCCACAACCTACTAGTTATTCGGCTGCAAAGCTGCAAGGTTTACTCATGTTAATATATATATACATATGTATTGAAGGGAGAGGAGTAACTTAAACATAGACATTTTCTATTTTCCCGGATTTGACCTAATTTTATTTGGGTTTATAATAATGTGGGGTTTTTCCTTCCTATTAAAATTTGTCCAGGCTTTCCCCCTGACTAGTTGTGTATGACATGCTACACAACACATCCGGGAAACTCATGGGTAGCCTTACATTGAATACAAATATTGTTAGATTTGGGAGAATATGTGTCAATGTTTAGTTATTCTCTTTAGAACGCTTCATATCGACCATTTGTTATCCAGACTTTGTAATTTGTATTTGATCCGAGCCTAATAGCGATTATACGTTCTGCCAGTCATGCGCTTATAAGTCGGTCAGCACATCCGATTTCTGCTATGCTTTTTATTGCTAGGTAGCTTCCTAGGCCCCTACATCAGTCGCCTCTTACGACATGCCTTGTAGTTCGCAGTGGTACTATTCGTTGCTCCCCTTGCTAACACAAAGGCGATTCTTCTTCTTCCTCACCCTTCTACCCTAGGGAAGCATAGGTCCGCAATCATGGCCTTCCAAGCCCGCCTATCGAAGGCCATCTTTTCCAGATCTCTCCACTCTCCCCATTTTCTTGCATTCCGTCTCCAACTTCCATCTCCAGGTGTTCCTGGGTCTTCCCTTAACTCTGTTGCCCTGCGGGTTCCATCGGAGAGTCTGTCTTGTGATGCTGTCAGGGGGTTTCCTCAGTGTGTGTTCTATCCATCGCCACCTTCTGCTCCTTATCTCTTGTTCCACCTGTCGTTGTCCTGTTCTATCCCATAGTTCTCTGTTTGTAGTCCTGTCCTACCATCGCAGATGGAGTATCCTGCGCAGGCATCTATTGATGAATGTCTGCAACTTTTGGTGTTTCCCTTAGTTGCTCTCCATGTCTCCGCTCCATATAGAAGGACAGCCTTGACATTTGAGTTAAATATCATTATCTTAGTTTTATTCCTGATCATTCTTGAACTCCATTTGTTCTTCAAAATGGCAAAAGCTGATCTTGCCTTTTGTATTCTTCTTCTTCTTTTGCGTTCTCACTAGATTGAGATTTCTGATTCTCTAATAAATGCAGCAGTCTGCCTCAGATTATCAGCCACTCTATACAGTTTGTCTTGGGCGCTAGTGTAAGTGGGCCACCTCTTTCTTCTCAAGTCTGCATACTGGGGGCAGCTCTCTAGGATATAATTCCTATGATTTCTGCTTCCCCGTTTTTGCCGACCTCTTTCTGCAGTAAGTTTTGTCCAGTCTCGTGATGGTAGGTCTGACATTCTTACTGCATGGCTAAATCTCCGAGGCAGATTGGCGATCGTAGAATCCGTTATCCCATTCCTCATTGTGAGGGTCATTGCACCATGTTATGCGCCTTACGTCCTGGTGCATCCGTTTTCTGCAAGCATTTGTTTCGGGTTAGCATTCCCTAGCGGACACGTGCATCCGATTTCAGCCAAACCTCCTTAATCGCCTCTTCCGACATGCATGGCAGGTAACAGTGGTTCTATTCTTTACACCCCAAATTTGGGCCCTGTAACCACTCGGGCGACTTTTTGTATTCTAACCCTAAGATCTTCATCTGAGCCACCTTGAATGTTGATAACAATTCCCAGATAAGTAAATGTGTCCACCTTCTTTAATGGTGATCCTCTCGGTATGATTGGGTCAATAATATATAAACACACATGCGATGTTTAGTTTATAAAGGGACTCAAGATGATGAGGTCAAGTGACTATTTTGATAGTCAAAGAAAGTCGTTGAACATGATATGACTGATCTTTTTCTTTTTTTTTCATTTCAAGTATTTCACATTTATTTCATTTTGATGGCACATATTTTTCTTGTTTCGGAGACAGTCGTTCGGAATTGATTATCTTACTGTATATGTGGTATGTCTGTTGCAGTAGTAGAGTCGTAATTGAAATTTTCTTACTGTATATGTTATGTCTGTGGGTATAGGAAGTCGCTAATTGACTTGTGTCTTACTGTATATGTTATGTCTGTGGGTATAGGAAGTCATGGAATTGAGTTTGTCTTACTGTATATGTTATGTCTGTGGGTATAGGAAGTCGAGATTTCTTCTTCTTCTGTTGTAACCTTTGCATGATCGACGTCAGTGCTTGATAAAGACCTTTTGATCGAAACGTCACTGCATATTGTTTTTGTACTTTGTACAATACAGTACATCTACAGTACTTTATTTCACATGTTTGGCTACGACTGATCAAGGACTCTGTGGCGTAGACGTTAGATGCCGCCTCTCTTTCAAATGTACTCGGTTCGTTCCTCGTGGAACATCGCGACATTTTCCAGAGATCCTGATCTTAGTGTAGGTGAGATCAAGTTCCTAGTACTATCGGAGACTAGCTATAAAACGAAAGTCCCGTGTTCAATTTGAGCACATGAAAGAACCTTCGACAGTTTACAATCTATAAGAATAGGCTGGAAAGCCGCTGCCTGGGCAAGATTCATTATTAAAGATTAAAAATAAAATTGCTGTAAAATATCTTTACCGTGTTCAAAAATTACATCGGGGACCCTCGCCGGTACTACGGAGTTCGTGTACTGCAGCTGAGATCTTGCTGTGTAAGAAAGATATCGAAGCAACATGGCTATCACGAACTGCAATGATGCTGGTCCTATCAAAAATAAGAAGAAGAAAAGTATTGTTTTTTTAAATACCAAAATGGCAACAGCTGGAAGCGGTGTTCAAGTGCCAGCATACCCCTTGCGGAAACGTTGCTTACATCACAGCCCGCCTGGAAAACTGCCTCTGGTAAGTTATCCCACCTCCTTCAGCATCATGTTCAATGTTTCTTTGAAGTCCTGATGTCACCTTTGTCTTGGTCGGTAGACGTCCCCTGCCTCGTACTCCAGGAACTATACCTTCCATTACCATTCTCTCCAAACACCTATGACGTTTAACGTGGTCAAAATATTTCGTCTTCCAGGACATGATGTTATGTATCCTTGACAACGCTCCTTGATATTCAGGTCTTGTAGGATGTCTTTGTTTTTTCTCGTTTCTGTCCAGGATGTTTTTAAGAATTTTTCTGTAATACTTTGTTTCAAAATAGGGTTGTCATACGTTTCACGAGTAAATCTGAGCGTTCTCAAACAATTTTGGAAATATGAAGATTTGTCCGCATTTTGCAAGCCAACGCAAAATGAACACTGTCAGCGACATCATTTGGTAACCACGTAGTAACTGCGTAATATTTGGTTTTCTAACTTGGCTCTCACACAAATCTACAATCTATGGAAAAACTACTAAGATTCATAAGAGCAAAAACAACATTAATGCACATTAGTGAGCTTTTCTATTTGATATAAGTTGGTTGATTGATTGATTGATTGATTGATTGATAGGATTATCATCATTGCACTTCAGCAAGTAACCATGTGTGTCGATCTTTTTCTTACACAGAAAGTTTCTCAGCGGCAGTGAACACGAACTACGTAGCACCGGCGAGGTCCCTGATGTAATTTTTGAAGATGTTGAAAATATTTGTAGGAATTTTTAGTTTTATTTTTCTAATGATTTGTACCCTGGTAGCAGCTTTTCATCCTGCTCTTCTTGATTTTGAACTGTAAGGGTTCTTTTGCGTCACAAATTGATACGCCCTTTCTTTTTATCGTCCTTCCGTTTGGATTAGGAACTCGCCCTCACCAACACTGAGATCAGGATCTCTGGAAAATAATCCCGATAGCTCCACGAAGGAGCAAACCAAGTACCTATGAAACGAGAACTGATCACCTAACTTCTACGCCACAAGCAGCAAACGTGTGTGGCTGGTGATTCCGTCTTTCTTTAATATACAGGGTGTTCAAGATAAATGCCGCCCCATTGACAAATCGAAAGTTGCCAGGGACACATTGCGTTGTGTTTATTTACTAGTTAAACCGGATCTGACTAGCTCGTCCTACGTCACATTTGTTCATCGCCCCTTCCTCACTACAATTACACACCATCACACAACCTTGACCTATACTGCGTCATAACTGAACCTTCTCATTGTCATACATATGTGCCAGATTAGCTCCATTCACAGGATGCATTTATCTTGAACACCCTGTAGAAGTGTTTTGGTCGTCGCAACGTATGAGAAGTATATTTTATATCTTTAAAGTGTTATATAACGATGTGCAAGCACTTTATGAAGGCGAGAGCCGGTAGCGTAGTTGTTAGTGAACTCGCTTCTCAAGGCTGGCGGTCTGGGTTCAACTACCGCAATGGGTGTGGATTTATTGCCCGACCGAGACGGCTATCAGGTCGACCCAGCTTCAACTGGGTACCAGACATGCTCTAGGAAGTAAAGGCGGTGGCGTGTTGACCACATCACACATCGTGTGCCAACGGTCAATGAACGATACAGACACTGTATTGCCCTATATACAATGAGGTATGAAAGGGTTCCTTTACTTTTTTTTTTTTACTTTATGAAGGATGCTTTGAATACCTTGAGATGTGGTGAACCACTGAGTGAATTTCCATGTTTCAAGTAGCTTGATTTTGATGACATGGAAACATGTGAACCTTATAGATTTTTAACTGACAAAGGTGTACACTAGATGATTCAAAGTGCTGTGATCAGTACTTCATTCTGGAGAAATTTGCATCCCTATAAAAATCAGTCATCGCAAAAACGTGGTGTGACAGTATTTATTTTATTGCTATTCCAGTACACACAATGCTTCGGTAGAAAAAATATTTTCTTTAATCCATGTCCAATGGACCCAATGAGAGAAATCGTCTTAGTGTGGATTCAATCAAGTTAATTTCACTGGTAAAATATCAATTTCAAATATTTCATATGCAAACAATTTTATGGACATTTGATGCAAAATAAAGGCATTCTAAAAAAGATCAGGTCATCAGAAAAATATACATGGAACACAATTTAATTTGAATTTAATGTTATTTTTCCTCTGTCGTTTCTATGTCCTTTACAGAATGATTATCTAACTTTTTTCTCTTCTTACGTTATTTCAGTGCCAACTTTCGTGTTCAAATCGCCACGGGACGACTATGACAAAGGTGGCAGCAGAACATCAAAGAAACAGTGAACATGACGCTGAGAGAGATGGGAGAACTTGCTGGAGACAGATATTTTTCAGGCAGACTGTGATGAAAGTGACGTTTCGCAAGGGACATGCTACTACTTGACCACCATGTCTCATTTTTTTGTATAAAATATTGAGAAAAAAATCCTCAAATCCACGTTTGCCGCAGATATGTTCGCATAAACTAGTATAACAGTACTATTTTATTTCATCTTGCTTAAACTGATAGTGAGAACTCTAGCACGTATTGGGTGTACTCCTACTATTGTTATGGATGCATTACTTGTTAGGGATCGAACTGGCGTGTTGGGTCGCTGACGTCAGATTTGCTGAGGCGGAGATCGGAGCACCTATGGACATGTCCGGAGTGCTATGATGATAGTCCTCATATAACTGATAACTGATACTTGTTAGGGACAAATCGAATTAGCTCTCTCCACCTCGTTCCTTCTCTTAAAATACGAGTCTCTCTTGATTGAGTCATTATATGACTTTTTGCCCGTCTGCCCAGCGTGTTCGTAGCGCGTTGGACTACGGTGACTATCCTCTGTGTGTGCGGGTTCAATTCCGCGGGATGGCAGAAAAAGTCACAGATTCCCAGATTTACGGTGTTCGTAGCACCGAACCGAAGGGTTACGATGTCCATGGCACTGAGCCGAAGAGCTGAAAAGCTCAGTGCTTCTGGATCGGGGAAAAAAAATATGACTTTATTCTGTTCATCTATGTTCAGACTTGTATATAGTGTCTGTTTTGATTATTTCATTTCTACCGATAGTTAGAAGTTGTCCATGACTTTATTCTGTCATTTTGTTTCAGACTTGTATATAGTGTCCCCGTGTATTCCTTCTGCTACAGATAGTTGATGAGTTGTCCATGATTTTATTCATCCATCTATGTTGCATGACTTGTATATAGTGTCTTGTATATTTCCATTCTCTACTGATAGTTGAGTTGGTCCATGATTTTATTCTGTCCATCTATGTTCAGACTTGTATATAGTGTCTGTTGTGATTATTTCCATTCTCTACCGATAGTTAGAAGTTGTCCATGATTTTATTCTGTCCATCTATGTTCAGACTTGTATATAGTGTCTGTTGTGATTATTTCCTTTCTCTACCGATAGTTGAGTTGTCCATGATTTTATTCTGTCCATCTATGTTCAGACTTGTATATAGTGTCTGTTTTGATTATTTCTTTTCTACCGATAGTTAGAAGTGTGCATGACTTATTCTGTTCATCTATGTTCAGACTTGTATATAGTGTCTGTTTTGATTATTTCCTTTCTCTACCGATAGTTAGAAGTTGTCCATGACTTTATTCTGTCCATCTATGTTCAGACTTGTATATAGTGTCTGTTTTGATTATTTCCTTTCTCTACCGATAGTTAGAAGTTGTCCATGACTTTATTCTGTCCATCTATGTTCAGACTTGTATATAGTGTCTGTTTTGATTATTTCCATTCTCTACCGATGGTTAGAAGTTGTCCATGATATACACTTATTATATTTTACTTGTTTTTTTGCATTTTTTTTAACCCGTTATATGACTTTTCCACCTGTGTTTTGCCGGACTCAAAAGGGGGAGAAAAAAATAGTAACACTGTGACCTACAGGGCATGTCGTAAGAGGCGACTGAGGTAAGGGCCTAGGGCAGCTAACCCAAGTAAATAAAAGCATCGCAGAAATCGTATGTGCTGGCCTACTTACTTACTTACTTAATCCCGTCATGCCTAGTGACATATGGGGCTTCAGAAAGGACTTTCCATGCTCTCCTATCCCGTGCAACCTTCAGCGCAGAGCCCCACGTCAGAGATGCGGTGCCCAGTTCCTCTTCCATCATGCGCCTCCATGTTGTCCGTGGTCTGCCTTTCTTTCTTTCCTTCTGGTGTCCAAGTGAGGGCTATCCTTGCAGGCATTTCTTGTCTCATTCCTAACATGCCCGAGCCATTTCCATCTTCTCTTTTTGAGTATGTCATTCATTGCCTCTTGTCTTGTGTCTTGGAGTAGTTGGTTATTGGATATTTTTACGGCCAAAAGATTCCCAAGATTCTGCGAAGAAAAGAGTGGTGGAAAACTGACAGCCTGCTAGTATCTCCTTTGGTCATCCTCCAACACCCCGATCCGTAGAGCAAAACTGGCAAAACAATGCTTTATAGAGTTTAAGCTTTGTGGTCCTATTGTAGATTTTGGATTTCCATACTGGTTTCATTCTGGCAAAAGCGGTTCTGGCCTTATTTAGACGTGATTTTATATTTTCCCTTTGTGCCACCATTTAGTGTCAGTACGTACCAAGATATGTAAACTGCTAAACCCCTTTTCCCAGTGTTTCATCTTCTAACATTACTGGTTGTTGGTTTACTGTTTGTCATAATTTTTGTTTTTCCTGTGTTTGTTTTGAGGCCTACTGTCTTTGCCGTGCTGTAAAGTATTGTACTTTTCTCTTGTATATGTTCATATTTGTGTGACCCCGGGGCCCATATCGTCTGCAAAGTCCAGGTCCTCAAGCATCTCGAAAGGGTCCATCTTATTCCTCTTGGTGCTTGTTGTTTTATGGCATTTTTAGCACCCATTCAATTGTAATACTAAACAAAGAGAGGACATTACCCTCCCTGTCTTACACCAGATTTTACTGGGAATGTTTTGTTGAAATTCTTTAGGTTGCAGGAGAAATCTTTATAGAAGAGGGCTATGATGTTGACAAGCTTCTGCGGTACGCCGTATTGTCTCAGTATCTTCCAAAGGCTGTCTCTGTGGACGCTGTCGAATGCCTTTTCAAAATCTATGAAGTTGATATATAGTCCTTTGCCACTCGTCATTGTTCTAAAAAGTTACGCAGGGTAAATATGTGTTCATTTGTTCCTCTTCCTTTCCTAAATCCTGCTTGCTCCATTCGTAGACACTTGTCTACTGCTTATTGTATTCGCATTATGACAATTTTGTAGAATATCTTACTTGGGATTGAAAGCAACGTGATTCCTCTCCAGTTATTGCAATCTGTTAGGTCTCCTTTCTTGGGGATTTTCACCACAGTACCCTAGTCCAATCCTTAGGCAATTCTTCTTTCTCCCAGATATCTGCAAACAATGGCTCTAATATGTTTTTCAGCTAAGATGGATGATCTTGAAAAGCTCTGCTGTCATTTCATCATTTCGGTGCTTTGTTGTTTCTCAGGGATCCCAAAAGCTTTTACTATTTCTTTCTTTTCTGGCAATTTGAGGTTGATATCAATATCCTGTGCGGCCGGTGGGATATCCGTGGATGTTCAGGATCAGGTCTGTTTAGCACATCTTCAAAGTGGGATGTCCATCTCATATCCTGCTCCTGCTCTGTTGTCAACAGTTGTCCTAGGCTGTTTCTGACTGGCATGTTATGGTTGTGTCTTTTACCTCCGCATAATTGTTTGGTAATCTTGTACAGTGTGTGCAGATCATGTACTTTAGCAGCTTTTTCTGCTATTTCTGCTGTCTTTTCCATAAATTGTCTCTTGTCTGTTCTAGCACTTCTTTTTACCATTTGTTTAGTTCTGTATATTCTTTTCTTGCCTTATCTTTTGACGTTCTGATCTAATGCTATTGATGAGATTTTTTCTCTCCTTTCACTTTTGGATGTATTCTAAGGTCTGGCCACTTATCCACTCTTTATGTTGTCCTTTACTGGTTCCCAGTACACTACTGCTAACTATTTTATATGTGCCTTTGATCGCATTCCATTTTCTTGGATACTTTCAGTTGGTGTTGTGTCTGACTGCTCTGACAGGATTTGAAATCTGTTCTTTAGTTCCACTATATATTTTGTAGCAATCTTTCTGTCTTTTAATAGGTTAACATTAAAGTATTCTGTTCTTGTCTTGGCTTGTATATATGTTTTCTTGAGTTTGAGCCTGATCATGACAACGACAAGGTGGTGGTCGCTGCCCACGTCAGCTCCTCTTTTCACCTTTACATCAAGTAATGTCTTTCGCCATTTACTGTTGATCATAAAGTGGTCTATCTGGTTTTCATCTCTTCCATTTGGGGATATCCATGTTTACTTGTGTATGGTCCTGTGTGGAAACAATGTGCCTCCTATGATCAGTCTGTTTTCTAGACAAAATTGCTCAACATTTCTCCATTTTCATTTGCAGTGCCACATCCCTCTTTCCCCATTATTGCTTCTCTGTGTCTGTTATTGTTGCCAACTTTTGCGTTTAGGTCTCCCATTATGCACAAACGTCCTGAGCTGGAACCTTGTCCACTATTTCCTGCAACCTTCTATAAAATGTGTTTTTGTCCTCTTCTTCGGCTTCGTTAGTGGGTGCATAGCATTGAATGATAGTTAGCTTTCCTTGTTTCCCATTAAATCGGGCTTTCAACAATCTTTCATTAATCGGGTGCCACTCTAAGAGATGTTTATTCAATCCTTTCCTTATTATTAGTGCAACTCCTGCTGAATGATTCCAGTCGTCTCTTCCTGAGTATGAGATGGTTTCCCCTGTTCTAGTTGTCGTCTGTCCAAAGCCTGTCCATCTACTTTCCTGACCCTAGAATGTGTAATTTATAGTGTTGCATCTCTTTTACCACCTGTGATGTCTTTGTGGTCTCGAACATTGTTCTGACGTTCCAGAATCCTATTCTTAGTTTAGTTTTGACATCCAGCAGACTTGAATTCCCAGCGTGGGCTTCCTTGCGGCTTTCACCCATACTGTTCATGCTGACAGTGGTACTCTGTCTCAAGACCGCTGGACATCGAGAGCATTTTTTTCCTTTTGAAGTTTCTGTAACATTTTTCTTTTTTTTATGGGGCAGAGTTGTTGCTTGTCGCCCAACCCCCAACCTGGGACCAGGAGGCCACATTTAGTCTGACCTCTCACCTTGGACCTGTCCGGCATGGGTAACCCTTCCAGGAACAGAACGTTCCTGCCGGCATACCTTTCTGGATCATTGAGGCACAAGCCCCCACCACTACAAGGTAATGGCCTCATGGGGGCTTGCCTACTGTAGGCGTATAACTGGCACAACGTACAATCGCTCTTTGTCTCGGATCACATACAAATCGCAAAGAGTGGTTAACAAGTGATCGATATGGAGCGTTTGAAGAAAAATAAGGTGACTTTCCACAATAACTTAGTCAGGTTTTTTGGTCAGCATCAATATAATTTAGACACTCCGAGATCGTTCGCTTCGCAAAGTTCGCGTAGTCAATCTATATGGTATGAGTGCCTCACAAACAGACATTTGAGTCTCTTTGTTTGCCACTGTCATGATTCATTGGCAGCATACGTTCAGTAGTTTGCTATTTTTTTTCCTTAAAATGTTATGTTCTCTTTCCATCTGTAGTTCTTATTGGGCCTTTGTGGCCGATACCTGCTAATCTGCTCTTTTCTTCTAAGTTGATGTCTAATAGATTGATCTTCTGTCTCTTCGTCAGCAGTTCTATGTACTACTTAAGATGGACTCCGTCTGTTAATTTTCTCAGTGTAGTTTAGCCGCAAGTCAAAACCATTGTTTGGGGCGGGGGGAAGCGTGATGTTCCTTGTAGTCAACAGTCTGTGTTATGCTCGTCCTATATATGTCATATAAATTGATGTGTTATATCCATTTCGTGTCTGCCCGATACTAAAATATATTGTCTCTTATGTCTGTTATATAAATGTATGTAGTATATCCATCTTGTGTCTGTTGTAACGAACGAAAAAGATGGCGAAATATTAAATATGTCCTCTGGAAGAGATTAGAAAGACTGGTAAGACATGCAATGCAGTTGACACCGCAGAATCAGAGGGGAAAAAGGTAGGCATTGAGGCACATGACAGCAAACGTTTGATAGAGGTAAAAGTAATGCTTAAGGCTAGGGTTGAGGTAGAGAGAAAGGTACATGATCAAACTGAGTGTACAATTTTTTTTTGCTGTATGTGTTCTTGGACGCCATGAGGTGAGGTCTGATGATGATGGTATAAGGAGAAATAATATCTGAATCTAGGGTCTATGGTCTAGGGAGATGTATTATCTCCATCTTGTGTATGTGGTATAGGAGACTATATTGTATCCGTTTTATATTTGTGTGTATCTGGGATGAAAGGAGATGTATTATATCCATCTTGTGTCTGTGGTATATGAATATGAAATTTGTCATGTGTGCTGTGTGCGTGATTAAGGCAAGAAATGGTATATTAGACAAAGAAACAGAAATGTGATACCAGAGGGCTTTGTAAGGACATTTTTGGCGGGGGTAGTTCCTTGTTGCTCTTCTCGTCTTCCAGACGCCCACTTCTTACATTGTGAAATTTTTAAGTTCACTTTAAACTGTTGTATGACGTCAAGGATGTGTCGCATTTAGTGTGTGGGCGACGTGTTAATTATTCGTTGAAACAATAGCCAATAGGCGTTGGGCTTTCATGCTGTGTCACGCTGGATCTTATGATAAGATGATGACACACACACACGCACGAACACAGACGCACGCTAACACTGACGCACGCAAATATTCACAGAAATACAGAGGCTTTAATTCCTGACATGACAACAAACAAACAACAACAAATTAGTGGCAGACGACAGTGCAGGCGAACTGTTATATGTTTGATACACGACGGTTTCAACTTAAGGACGAATCTCTTCTTCTAACGCTTTATATCGACCAGCGTCGGATTAGCCTAGTAGCAGAAGTAGCAAATGCTACGGGCCCTGCGCTTCTAGGGGGCCCCGCGCCTATGTGACAGAGATGAAAATTGAAAAAATAACCAGATGTTATATAAAAAACACGCTAGCTGTCTGAATTTTTAAATGTCGTGTGTGATGGTGCTGAATCCAACGAAATCGAAGCAGAAAATACAGAAGACGTGTCCCACTGTGTAGTAGATGAAGGCAGTTCTATAGAAGAATCATCACTACAAATATTACCATTAAGATCAGCAACTCTTCACGATTTAGCCACATTTTCACAAGACAAACTGAAATCGAATGTACAGAAAGTCCTCCAAATTTAGCCATATCATCTTCAAGCCCAAGAGAGGCAGAAAGCACAGCACATGCTTCTAATGTAGCAACATCATCTACAAGCAAAAAACACAACGAAAGTAAAATGTACTCCAACGATATTGGTGAATGGCCAAACAACTTCAATCGAGATTATTGGATTGTGAAAGAAAGTAGTGAAGTGCAACATATGAACAGTGATTTCATGTCTTTAAAAAAACCAAAAAAAACAATCCACGATTTTGTCGAAAGTCGTTTTCACATACACACACACAACAAATAAAACTCACGTGAGAGATTGGTTGTGTTATACAGAAACTAAAGGACAACTGTTCTGTTTTGTTTGCAAAGTTATTGATTTAGACTGTACCATAGAGTGACTGGTGTATTTGGAATACTCCGGCAGTTAAAATCTATTACAGTAGAAGAGATCTTGAAAAGAACTCCAAATATTGTCAGCTCTTACCAAGAGGATTTGGAAGAAAGCCTAGGCGACGAACTTATGCAGATCACTGAACTTCTTAAAATTAATGTAGCTGCTGCTACTAGCAACAAAAAGCATGAGGCTCTTGAACTGCAATTTTATAAACTTATAATGGAAAATTCATTAGAGTCATGTTTCCCAAATGTAGAAATAGTCTTACGAATTTATTTGTCTTTAATGATTACTAACTGCAGCGGAGAACGTTCTTTTCAACATTAAAGTGTATAAAAAGTGAGTTAAGAAACACGATGGACAAGATCGTCTAAATAACCTCACCTTAATGAACATTGAATGTAATTTACTTAGAGAAATTGATTTGTCTAGTGCTATCTCTAAATTTGCTCACATTAAATCGAGACAAGTTTGTTTGTAAAAGTTGTGTTTTATTTTATTATCATAAAAACCTAGGGCCCCGCGCTAAAATTTGCTACGGGCCCCACGCTAGCCTAATCCGGCACTGATATCGACCACTTGTTAACCACTCTGTGTGATTTCTATGTGATCTGAGCCTAAGAGTTATTATACTTTGCGCCTACAAGTAGACCAGCACATCCGATTTCTGCTATGCTTTTTATTTACTAAGGTATCTTCCCTAGGCCATTACATCAGTAGCTTCTTACAACATGCCTTGTAAGTCACAGTGGTACTATTCTTTGCTTCCCTTGCGGGCCCCAGTACCACACAGGCGGGACGAATCTTGTTTTGGTTATATCAGAGCGTGTCATCATCATCATCATCAGGTGCCGTCTCCACATCGAAGGTTGGCTGCAATGAATCTCCAGCATCCTCTGTTTTTCGCCTTGGTGTTGCACACTGCCAGACTGTAACCTGTCCATTTCTTAAAGTTTCTCTCCCACTTATCTCTCGGTCTTCCTCTTGCTCTTCTCCCTCAACTTTCCCCTCTAGTAAATGTTTTATCATGGTGTCATGTCTTTTTATGTGCCCAAAATACTTTACTTGTCTGAATTTTATTTCTCTTAATAATTGTTTCTTCATGCCTAGTTTTCCTAAAACCTGTTTATTTGTCTGTTTTTCTGTCCATGAAACTCTGCCTATTCTTCATATATCCACATCTCAAATGCATCAATTCTGTCTTCTAACTGCTTGTTCATTGTCCATGTTTGCGAGCCATACATTAAATGGATATATATATAGCATTTATATCAGAGCGTGTAGGCCAACAAATATGAAAAATATGACTTCACTAATTTCGAAAAATCAAAGTTATAATAATGTTTTGTTGGTAATCTTTTGCTTATTTATACGGCCCTGTGTGTACTCTTTCCCAATGCGACCCAAGTAGTTTCAGTTTTTGTAATGTCCTCACTATGATACATCTGAACATTATACTGAAGGAAGGTTGAAAACAAGCTGGCAAGAGGAAGATATTTATATCTTCTTCTTCTTCTGCGATCAACTTTTGCTATGCGACTACTCCGGTATGTGTCATAAACAGGGCGGTGCGCTGGAGGTCTTCACCGGTTCCCCATAGTTTGTCTTGTAGTGTTGTTTCTGTTGGCCAGATCTCCAATCTCTCACTACTCAGACTAGGGCAGTCTTGCAGGATGTGCTCTGTGGACTGCTTTGGTGCTCCACGGATGCAGGCTGCCGAGTCCCTGAGACCCATTCTGTGAAGGTGTGCTCTGAGACTGCAGTATCCCGTTCTAAGTCTGAAGACTGGTCTGTGCTTTTCTGTTTAGTGTATTTATACTGTCGTGCTCTGGGTTGTATCCTCCATTTGTTTTCTCCAGATCATTTTCCTGGATTGTTTCAGGAGAGTCTTTGCTTCTGTAAACTTTGTGTTGGGTGGTGTTGTATAGGCTCCCAGCCCTTGCGAGTTTATCAGCATTTTCGTTTCCTGGTATGCCACAGTGAGCTGGTATGCCACAGTGTGCTGGTATGATATTTATATCAATGAAAGATCAACTTTAAAATATGGACAAGAAACAATTTATTAGATTGCACAAACATGCCAAGAGACAGAAAGAGATGAAGATACATTGCCGGCCTATCTTCCAAGCGGATCTGGCACCTAGTATATGTCTCAACTTAAGTAAAGTCATCGCTATAGCTTAGGTGACGCTGAGAAATGGCAACAGTTGTGTTGCTTCTATTCTATGAAAGCCTGTTACCTCTGAAGTCGGCTAAAGCCCACCGCATGGCGATGGGCAACAGTCAAATGGTAAGCAGGCCTCACGCAAAAATCAGTTAGAAGCACAATACCAGGCGTCAGGACTACCGTCTGAAATGACAGCAGGGGATCGTAGAAGAAGAAGGGCCTACAACCTGCTAGATATATTTCAATAACTTCTGTGTTAGGGTTAGAAAGACCCCTTACATGCACACTTACACACAGATACACACAGACACATATACGAAGATGATTACATCCTGCTAGTCTCGAGACACTAATCATAGAGTGTCCATTGTGCATTTAATAATGATTTCTTTTGACACTATTTGTGTCAGCAAGTTGTCCAAGTCAAGATTCGTCAACTTTATATTAAGATGGAAGCACGACAATTAGCACACTTCAAATATAACGGATGCTTATTGTGTGTAGAAAGATATAGAAAGCAAGTTGAATGCATTTGAAAATAGATGTCTGCGAAAAATAATGAATATAAAATGGAACGAATTCAGGAGAAGTGATGAAATCAGAGACATGTCTGGTCAACCACTAGTGACAACTGTTATAAGAAAGAGAAGATGGAGATATGTTTGGGCACACCTTGAGGAGAAATGATCAACGAATATCAAAGCAGGCATTGAAGTGGGATGCAAAGGGTTCAAGAAGAGAGGTCGACCTAAGGAGACCCTGAAGCGAACTTTGCTGAGAGGAGGCAGGAAATATCGGTCTCAGTTCCATGGAGGAGATTGAGCGAGTTGCCCAGGATAGAGCGGTATGGAGAAATTACTTGCAGGCACTATGTAACGTATAACGTACGAGAAATTATTATTATTATTGTGTGTACGAAATTGCACTGTAGTTTGTCAAATAATACAGCTGCACTTTTTCTTCTTTTGTCGTCACACTGCTACCGGGTTGTTGTCAGTGTCGTCACACTGCTACCGGGTTGTTGCCCAGAGTCGTCACACTGCTACCGGGTTGTTGCCCAGAGTCGTCACACTGCTACCGGGTTGTTGTCCAGAGTCGTCACACTGCTACCGGGGTGTTGCCCAGTGTCGTCACACTGCTACCGGGTTGTTGCCCAGTGTCGTCACACTGCTACCGGGTTGTTGCCCAGAGTCGTGGTTTTCTGTTTTTGTCTTGCGCTATTCTGTTGGCTTGGGTGATTGTTATTTTTGCTCTTTGCCACTATTCTGCTATGTCGTCTAACCATTTTTTGCGTGGTCTTCCTCTCGCCTTAATTGCTGATATTCTGTTGTAGAAGACTGTATACTGTGGAGTTTGGATGCATTCTTATTAAGTGGCCAAACCACTTCATTCTTTGCTTCTCAATGTAATTCAAGCAAGGTTTTGTGCCTAACTTTCTTTCTTATGCTGATGTTGGTGACTTATCTTTTCTGGTGTTGTTGGTAATTTTCCAGGCACCGCATTTCCATGTAGTTATTTTATTGTGACTGCGCTTTGCTCAATGTCCATGTTTGGCTCTGGTAAAAACATGCTGTATAAAAATGCTGTTGATCATCAGTTGTTTGGCTGTCTGTGAGATTTGTGGGTGCCTTAACAATGGGGCTAGCTGGTAGGTTACAGCATTTGCTTTTGCACTTTATCCTCTATCTCTCTGTCTAATTTCCCGTCTTCTGCAAATTTACTGCCAAAGTATTTGAATTCTTGCACTTGGTTGATTGTAGTGCCATTGACATGGATGTTTAGTTTATTATGTTTTCTTCCCATATTCATTATTTCGGCAGCAGTAAACCGTTGAAATGGAACATATTAGCAACTTCTGTTACAAGCAGGGGATTGTGATTTCATTTCTTGTTGGAGAGAAGAAGACTGTTGTGAACATTCATAAGCGTCTATGTGATGTGTATGCAAGTCTTGCAGCTCAGTGAATAATAGAATCAGGAAGTGGAGATACGAAGCTGTATGATCTGCCGCTCTGTTGACATCCTACTACAGCCACCAACTAAGAAATGGTGAAATGCACTGGGTGCATTATTCTTAATAATACCGCTGTCAGTCAGCAATGGTAGTGTAAATGCAGATATAAAAAGTCTCGGATATTCTAAGGTTTGCGCAAGGTGGGTTCCTCGAAGTGTCACAATTAACCACCGAATGCAAAGCAAAGCAATTTCTTCTGGATTGTTGAAGCGTTTCAATGATGATGCAGAGGATGCTTTGGCCAAGATCGTTACAGGTGACAAAACCTGGTCACTTCATTTTGAACCTGAGACAAAACGACATTCAATGAAGTGATATCACACACAATACCACGAGAAAAAATGTCAAGACAACACATTATTCCGGAAAGGTCATGATGATTATTGTCCTTGTTATATATTGAAAGCGTGATTCTTGTGGAGGTTATTTTAAGAGGAGAGACAATCCAATCCCAAGTTTATATTAGCACATTGAAAAAACAATCGACGTTTTCTCAAGAGTTCCACCCCACAATAATCCAGCAGACCTACTTCTTCTTCACTACATTGTGCACACTCACAGAAGTCTGGCAACACGGGAAGCAATCACCAAATTGGGTTGACTGTTTACTCCATCCACACTATAGTCCGATTTGGTACCCCTGATTTTCATACGTTATGTCCTCTTAAAGATGTTCTCCGCTGAACAAGGGTTGAAAATGATGAGGGGGTGATCCATCTTATCTTATCTCTTATCTTATCTTAACCACATTTGCCGTGAAGCGTCGTGGAGAGAGTTAGTTTCCTATCTTGTGCCAGGTGTGTTGCGCTTGACGTTGTCAGTCCATGCTTTCGCAGGGACTCTGAGATGTTATCTATCCATCTTGTTCTTGGCCTGCCTCGTGCTCTGCGCCCTGAGTGTCGATTATTATAGGCACGTGATGGTAGTAAATGTGGTTCCATTCTCATTAAATGGCCGAACCACTTGAATCTTTGCTTCTCGATGTACTGTATGCATGGTATAGTACCAACGATGCTTCTGATATTCTCGTTTCTCACTCTATCTCGCCTTGTAACGTTGACAGCTTTTCGTAGACATCTCATTTCACATGTTGTAATCTTTCTTTCTTGTGTCTTAGTCAGGGCCATGTTTGGCACTGATAGCAGAGAGTTGGAATAAATATGCAGTTTATCAGTTGTCGTTTGACTGCCATGTTAATGCTTGGATGTTTTAATAGTGGTGACAGTTGGTATGTCACTGCATTTGCCTTCTGGCATCTAGTCTCGATTTCTCTGTCCATCTTTCCATCTGCTGAATATACTCCGAGATATTTGAATTCTGGAGTCTGTTGTATTTTGACATTATTCACGTGTATATTTAGTTGACCTGTTGACCTGCTATTGTCATGACTTCTGTTTTGGAGTGTTAATTTTCATGTCATATTTTTCGCATGTGTCTTGCAGGGCATTTATGTGTTGTTGAAGTTTGTTTTCGTTGTTGTAAATTATACTCTGATCATCTGCAAAGAGTAGTTCGTTTATTAAATTGTAGTTGTTATCGAGGTTGTTATCTGTCTTGGTTTCTTGCGTTATCCTGTCTATGTAAATATTGAAAAGATAGGCGAAAGCACACATCCCTGCCTTACTCCTGATGATAATTCAAATTCGTCTGTCAGGCCGTCGCTTTTTCGTACTACGCTTGAGCATTTTTGGTATAGCGCTCTAATATTGTCTAATAGTTGGCCCTGAATTCCATATTCACTTAGTATGGTCCATAGTTTGTTTCTGTTTATTCTATCAAAGGCTTTTTCTTGGTCTATGAATGCTAAGTTGAGCTGTTTGTCATATTCTATGGTGTTTTCGCTGAGTTGCCTTAGTGTGAACAGGGCATCAGTGCAACTCTTTCCCTTTCTGAACCCAAATTGAGCGATGTTCAGCTGTGGTTCTATTATAGGTTTGATTCTAGATTCCAAAATTTTAGCATATAATTTCCCAACATGACTTAATAATGATATGCCTCTGTATGTATGCTTCTTTTTGTTGCCCTTTTTTCCATATTGGTATTATGATGGCTTTCTGCCAATCTTTGGGACTTCTCTTTCTGTCCAGGCTGACTTGAAGATTCTATGAATCCATTGTATTCCTGTTTCTCCGCATGCCTTGATTGCTTCATTGGTTATACCGTCTATGCCTGCTGTCTTGTGACGTGGACTCTTCTTCACAACTTCTTCTATTTCTTGGATGAGTATATTTGGTTCTTCTATGCTTGTGTTATTTTTAAATCTATTCGCAGTTGGTGTTGGTGGTTGGTTAAGTAGTTCTTGGAAGTATTCTTTCTATCTGTTCTTCCTTCCGTTTGTATTAAATATCGGTGTACCGTTTTTATCATTAATAATGTCAGTGGGGTTGAAACTTTCGTCTCTTATCCTCATGGAATTGACACTTTTGAAAAAATTTCTTGGCTGTTCTTTGCATAGTAATGACAGTTGTTCTCCGTATTTTTCCCACGATTCTGTCTTTGATTTTTGATTACTTGTTTACTTTGTCTTCTCGCTGTTCTGTATGCTGTGTAATCCTCTTGGCTTTTGGATTTTATCCATGTTTTGAAACATTTCTTCTTGGCTTTTATTGATTCCTTGACCTCGTTGTTCCACCATGCAGTTTTTTGTTTGAATTTCTGTCTTAACTGTTTTTGCCACATAGTGTGTTTAATGTTTTCATCATTGCTGTTTTAAATGTTTCCCATTCTTGATGTACATTGCTTATACTTGATGGTAGCGCTGTAAAAATATTTGTCATCATGTTGTTCATATCGTTTTGTATGTCCTCTTCCTCTAATTTTTTCAAGTTGGTGAGAAAATTTGATTTCTCTTTCTCTGTTTAGTTTCTTTTGCCTTGAATTGTGTTAGTACGACTGGTCTGTGATCTGTGTCTATATCTATATTCGGTATGGTTCTTGCATCTATTATATTCCTTTTTGTCTTTGTCTAACAAGTATATAGTCGATTTGCGATGACTGTTCTATGTTGTTCCACTTATACCATGTTTGTGTATGGCTTTTTCGATGTTGGAATAGTGTGTTTGTTATGATCAGGTCGTGTTCGTAGCATAGGTTGATCATTTCTTCTCCGTTGTTGTTTCGTTCTGCTTCGGTGTCGCTGAAATTTCCTAGGCATGTCTCGTGTCGTCTTTGCTTCCGACTCTTCCGTTGAAGTCTCCCATTATAATTAGCTCATCTTTATCGTTTGTTTTATTAATTGTGTCTGACAGTTGGTCAAAGAATTCACGTCGTTGTTGTTCATTGCAGCTATCGTTGCACGGGACGTAGACTTGTATAATCGTTGTTGTTTTGTTTTGTTCTATGAATTGAATACGTAATATTCTTTCCGATATATATTCTACTTCATTGATAGACTTTGCTTTCTCCGGATGTATGATGAAACCAACACCGTGTTTCGCCTTTTCTTTTATGTCGACCCAGCTCCATATTATTGCATATTTATCGTAGGTTTCTTTGATGTTATGTCCTTTCCTTCTAGTGTCAGCTATTCTAATATTTCTGTACGTGTCTTAATCATGAATTTTACTATGTCTGCTTCTTTGTCTCCTAGTCCACTAACGTTTAATGTTGCTATCCTTGATTCGTTCCTGTACCGCGGTCTTACTGCAGGTTAATGGCGAGCTAGTTCTTGTCCCCGTGAGTTGTTGTTGCGAACTTTGATGGCTTTTGTAATCTCCGTAGTTCTTGTGTAATATCTATAGCAGAAATTTGTGCACATGTAAATCCCCTACCGTTCTGCAAGTTCTGTCGTAGGCTCATCTTTAAATGTCACTAATTATCACATAAAAATCACTGTAAACACATCCTTTGAATCTAACACAACTTGTTTACGTCGCCATCTTGATTGTGATCCATGCAGCGACAAAATGGCTACATGATCAAGAGAAAATCTAGTACAGGTTAGGGATGCATGCCTTGTTTCACGCTGGCATAAAGCTGTACAAATTAATGGAGATTATATTTAATAATACAGATGTTTAAATAACAAGTCATTATATATTGTTTATAAATTGTCTACTTTTTTACTGAACAGTTCTTGAGAAAACCATTATGATGCCTTACTTTATGAATACCCCACGTATATAAACAATGATATACTTTATCAATACCCAACGTATATAAACAATGATATATGTTATCAATACCCCACGTATATAAACAATGATATACTTTATCAATACCCCACGTATATAAACAATGATATATGTTATCAATACCCCACGTATATAAACAATGATATACTTTATCAATACCCCACGTATATAAACAATGATATATTTTATGAATACCCACATGTATATAAACAATGATATACTTTATCAATACCCCACGTATATAAACAATGATATACTTTATCAATACCCCACGTATATAAACAATGATATATTTTATGAATACCCCACGTATATAAACAATGATATATTTTATGAATACCCCACGTATATAAACAGTGATATATTTTATCAATACCCCACGTATATAAACAATGATATACTTTATCAATACCCCACGTATATAAACAATGATATACTTTATCAATACCCCACGTACATAAACAATGATATACTTTATCAATACCCCACTTATATAAACAATGATATACTTTATCAATACCCCACGTATATAAACAATGATATACTTTATCAATACCCCACGTATATAAACAATGATATACTTTATCAATACCCCACGTATATAAACAATGATATACTTTATGAATACTGCACGTATATAAACAATGATATACTTTATCAATACCCCACGTATATAAACAATGATATACTTTATCAATACCCCACGTATATAAACAATGATATACCTTTATCACTACCCCACGTATATAAACAATGATATACTTTATGAATACCCCACGTATATAAACAATGATATACTTTATGAATACCCCACGTATATAAACAATGATATATTTTATCAATACCCCACGTATATAAACAATGATATACTTTATCAATACCCCACGTATATAAACAATGATATACTTTATGAATACCCCACGTATATAAACAATGATATACTTTATGAATACCCCACGTATATAAACAATGATATACTTTATCAATACCCCACGTATATAAACAATGATATACTTTATCAATACCCAACGTATATAAACAATGATATACTTTATGAATACCCCACGTATATAAACAATGATATACTTTATCAATACCCCACGTATATAAACAATGATATACTTTATCAATACCCCACGTATATAAACAATGATATACTTTATCAATACCCAACGTATATAAACAATGATATACTTTATTAATACCCCACGTATATAAACAATGATATACTTTATGAATACCCCACGTATATAAACAATGATATATTTTATCAATACCCCACGTATATAAACAATGATATACTTTATCAATACCCCACGTATATAAACAATGATATACTTTATGAATACCCCACGTATAAAAACAATGATGTACTTTATGAATACCCCACGTATATAAACAATGATATACTTTATCAATACCCAACGTATATAAACAATGATATACTTTATGAATATCCCACGTATATAAACAATGATATACTTTATGAATACCCCACGTATATAAACAATGATATACTTTATCAATACCCCACGTATATAAACAATGATATACTTTATCAATACTCAGTATATAAACAATGATATACTTTATGAATACCCCACGTATATAAACAATGATATACTTTATGAATACCCCACGTATATAAACAATGATATATTTTATGAATACCCCACGTATATAAACAATGATATACTTTATCAATACCTCACGTATATAAACAATGATATACTTTATCAATACCCCACGTATATAAACAATGATATACTTTATGAATACCCCACGTATATAAACAATGATATATTTTATGAATACCCCACGTATATAAACAATGATATACTTTATGAATACCCCACGTATATAAACAATGATATATTTTATGAATACCCCACGTATATAAACAATGATATACTTTATGAATACCCCACGTATATAAACAATGATATATTTTATGAATACCCCACGTATATAAACAATGATATATTTTATGAATACCCCACGTATATAAACAATGATATATTTTATGAATACCCCACGTATATAAACAATGATATACTTTATGAATACCCCACGTATATAAACAATGATATACTTTATCAATACCCCACGTATATAAACAATGATATACTTTATCAATATCCCACGTATATAAACAATGATATACTTTATCAATATCCCACGTATATAAACAATGATATACTTTATCAATACCCCAAGTATATAAACAATGATATATTTTATCAATATCCCACGTATATAAACAATGATATACTTTATGAATACCCCACGTATATAAACAATGATATACTTTATCAATACCCCAAGTATATAAACAATGATATACTTTATCAATACCCCACGTATATAAACAATGATATACTTTATCAATACCCAACGTATATAAACAATGATATATTTTATGAATATCCTACGTATATAAACAATGATATATTTTATCAATATCCACGTATATAAACAATGATATACTTTATCAATACCCCACGTATATAAACAATGATATACTTTATGAATACCCCACGTATATAAACAATGATATACTTTATGAATATCCCACGTATATAAACAATGATATACTTTATGAATACCCCACGTATATAAACAATGATATACTTTATCAATACCCAACGTATATAAACAATGATATATTTTATCAATACCCCACGTATATAAACAATGATATACTTTATCAATACCACACGTATATAAACAATGATATACTTTATGAATACCCCACGTATATAAACAATGATATACTTTATGAATACCCCACGTATATAAACAATGATATATTTTATCAATACCCCACGTATATAAACAATGATATACTTTATCAATACCCCACGTATATAAACAATGATATATTTTATCAATACCCCACGTATATAAACAATGATATACTTTATCAATACCCCACGTATATAAACAATGATATACTTTATCAATACCCCACGTATATAAACAATGATATATTTTATGAATACCAGTATATAAACAATGATATATTTTATGAATACCCCACGTATATAAACAGTGATATATTTATAGAATACCTACGTATATAAACAATGATATATTTTATGAATACCCACGTATATAAACAATGATATATTTTATGAATACCCCACGTATATAAACAATGATATACTTTATGAATACCCCACGTATATAAACAATGATATACTTTATCAATACCCCACGTATATAAACAATGATATACTTTATCAATATCCCACGTATATAAACAATGATATACTTTATCAATATCCCACGTATATAAACAATGATATACTTTATCAATACCCCACGTATATAAACAATGATATATTTTATCAATATCCCACGTATATAAACAATGATATACTTTATGAATACTCTACGTATATAAACAATGATATACTTTATCAATACCCCACGTATATAAACAATGATATACTTTATGAATACCCCACGTATATAAACAATGATATACTTTATGAATATCCCACGTATATAAACAATGATATACTTTATGAATACCCCACGTATATAAACAATGATATACTTTATCAATACCCCACGTATATAAACAATGATATATTTTATCAATACCCCACGTATATAAACAATGATATACTTTATCAATACCACACGTATATAAACAATGATATACTTTATGAATACCCCACGTATATAAACAATGATATACTTTATGAATACCCCACGTATATAAACAATGATATATTTTATCAATACCCCACGTATATAAACAATGATATACTTATCAATACCCACGTATATAAACAATGATATATTTTATCAATACCCCACGTATATAAACAATGATATACTTCATCAATACCCCACGTATATAAACAATGATATACTTTATCAATACCCCACGTATATAAACAATGATATATTTATGAATACCTCACGTATATAAACAATGATATTTTTATGAATACCCACGTATATAAACAGTGATATATTTTATCAATACCCACGTATATAAACAATGATATACTTTATCAATACCCCACGTATATAAACAATGATATACTTTATCAATACCCAACGTATATAAACAATGATATATTTTATGAATACCTACGTATATAAACAATGATATATTTTATGAATACTCACGTATATAAACAGTGATATATTTTATCAATACCCCACGTATATAAACAATGATATACTTTATCAATACCCCACGTATATAAACAATGATATACTTTATCAATACCCCACGTATATAAACAATGATATACTTTATCAATACCCCACGTATATAAACAATGATATACTTTATCAATACCCCACGTATATAAACAATGATATACTTTATCAATACCCCACGTATATAAACAATGATATACTTTATCAATACCTCACGTATATAAACAATGATATACTTTATCAATACCCCACGTATATAAACAATGATATACTTTATGAATACCCCACGTATATAAACAATGATATACTTTATCAATACCCCACGTATATAAACAATGATATACTTTATCAATACCCCAAGTATATAAACAATGATATACCTTTATCACTACCCCACGTATATAAACAATGATATACTTTATGAATACCCCACGTATATAAACAATGATATACTTTATGAATACCCCACGTATATAAACAATGATATATTTTATCAATACCCCACGTATATAAACAATGATATACTTTATCAATACCCAACGTATATAAACAATGATATACTTTATGAATACCCCACGTATATAAACAATGATATACTTTATGAATACCCCACGTATATAAACAATGATATACTTTATCAATACCCAACGTATATAAACAATGATATATTTTATGAATACCCCACGTATATAAACAATGATATACTTTATGAATACCCCACGTATATAAACAATGATATACTTTATCAATACCCCACGTATATAAACAATGATATACTTTATCAATACCCCACGTATATAAACAATGATATACTTTATCAATACCCAACGTATATAAACAATGATATACTTTATTAATACCCACGTATATAAACAATGATATACTTTATGAATACCCCACGTATATAAACAATGATATACTTTATCAATACCCCACGTATATAAACAATGATATACTTTATGAATATCCCACGTATATAAACAATGATATACTTTATCAATACCCCACGTATATAAACAATGATATACTTTATCAATACCCCACGTATATAAACAATGATATACTTTATCAATACCTCACGTATATAAACAATGATATATTTTATGAATACCTCACGTATATAAACAATGATATACTTTATCAATACCTCACGTATATAAACAATGATATACTTTATCAATACCCCACGTATATAAACAATGATATACTTTATGAATACCCCACGTATATAAACAATGATATATTTTATGAATACTCCCAGTATATAAACAATGATATACTTTATGAATACCCTATGTATATAAACAATGATATATTTTATGAATACCCCACGTATATAAACAATGATATATTTTATGAATACCCCACGTATATAAACAATGATATATTTTATGAATACCCCACGTATATAAACAATGATATACTTTATGAATACCCCACGTATATAAACAATGATTCTAATAAGGTTTTAAGTTGATGTTATTTTGGGGTATTTTTTAGCGAAAAGAAAGAGGTCATCCATGTAAAAAAGAAATAAAGCTTCCCCATTGTATCGCGTCCAAGAAATCAGACTCGTAGAAAAGAGTCCTCCAGATACCATGGACAGAGAACAGAAATCAGACTTGTAGAAAAGAGTCCTCCAGATACCATGGACAGAGAACAGAAATCAGACTCGTAGAAAAGAGTCCTCCAGATACCATGGACAGAGAACAGAAATCAGACTTGTAGAAAAGAGTCCTCCAGATACCATGGACAGAGAACAGAAATCAGACTTGTAGAAAAGAGTCCTCCAGATACCATGGACAGAGAACAGAAATCAGACTCGTAGAAAAGAGTCCTCCAGATACCATGGACAGAGAACAGAAATCAGACTTGTAGAAAAGAGTCCTCCAGATACCATGGACAGAGAACAGAAATCAGACTTGTAGAAAAGAGTCCTCCAGATACCATGGACAGAGAACAGAAATCAGACTTGTAGAAAAGAGTCCTCCAGATACCATGGACAGAGAACAGAAATCAGACTTGTAGAAAAGAGTCCTCCAGATACCATGGACAGAGAACAGAAATCAGACTCGTAGAAAAGAGTCCTCCAGATACCATGGACAGAGAACAGAAATCAGACTTGTAGAAAAGAGTCCTCCAGATACCATGGACAGAGAACAGAAATCAGACTCGTAGAAAAGAGTCCTCCAGATACCATGGACAGAGAACAGAAATCAATCTATCCACATCCAAATTGAATTAAATATTAAAATAAACTGGAAAATGATACAAATAATAATGAGAAATTTCAAGTATTTTGGACACATAAAAAAGTCTGGAAGGGCAGGAGACTACAATTATGGAATGAAGCTACCCGGCAAGAAGAGAAGAAGAAACCAAGCAAAAATATAGATTCAGGGTGTGGTAGTTGACGTCACAGCAAGTATGTGTTAAATACAGTGACATCACAGCCAGTATATAATGTTATGTTATGTGAAGCGATCGACGTCCTGAACATTGGCTTTGTCCTCCTGCAACAGCCATCCCAAAATCCATCTACTCACCGTACCCCAAATATATAATGAATAACATAACGTAAAAACAAATATATAATGAATAACATAACGTCAAAACAAATATATAATGAATACAGTGACGTCACATCAAGTATATAATGAATACAGTGACTTCAAAATAAGTAGATAATGAATAGATATGCAGATATGAGTCCCCTATTAACTGCTCTATAGTATAGAATATTCCTTAACGTTGAATAAATAGTTGTATGAATTTGTTAGCTATTTCAAGAACTCGTATAAATTATCATCTCGTGTATATTTCCATTTATAACTTTGTATGTTCCAAGAATACCAGACGTATACAGTGATCAATTCAGTTCAGTTATATGAGGACTATCGTCATAGCACTCTGGACATGTCCATATGTGCTACGATCTCCACCTCAACAAATCCATCAGCGTCCAGCAGCCCAACACACCAGTGCAATGTTGATTAATCAATCTTTTTTGCATATTTGGTATGCCGTTCTTTTTACTCTGTACCAATATCGAGTACCAGTATACAGTGATAGTATATACTAACTGTAGGTCCTTGAATAATGACAATGCCCACCTGCCCAGCGTGTTCGTAGAGCGTTGGACGACGGGTGACAAGCTCCCTGTGAGTGCGGGTTCAATTACGCGGGCTGGCAGATAAGAGACAGATTCTCTAGATGTACGGTGTTCATGGCACCGAACTGAAGGGTTACGATGTCCATGGCACCGAACCGAAGGGTTACGATGTCCATGGCACCGAGCCAAAGAGCTGAAAGTTCAAGTGCTTCTGGATCAGGGGGAAATTAAAAATGACAATATAAACTTGATTCAATAATTACTCATGTCACTTGCTAGTTATTTCATCAGCTTCCGAGAGATGGGCTAATCTGACGTTATGATGCTAGTTATTTCATCAACATATCACAACATCAACATTTTATGTTTTGTTTTGTTTTTGTTTTGTTCTCTTCTTCAAATATCACAGCGAAACAAATTAGAAACGCTTAGTAAATGTGATATATGATGACATTACGGAGTAATATAGTTTTAGAGCAACGTTTCGACCAAAAGGTTGTTATCAAGTAAAGGACACAGGAACATAATTCGATACAAGTTCTTAATATACGCACGTACACACAAACACACACATACATGTATATACACATTCCATGATTCTTCATCTATATACTGCATTTTCTCGCTCTTCTAATATGTGTTTATACATATATATATACACATATATATATATATATATAGAGAGAGAGAGAGAGAGAGTGGAGACGACATGATAATGTGGAGTTTTTGTTAGAACAAAGAAGGATGATCCTTATGACAAGAACGACGAGAGAGAGAGAGAGAGGAGAGAGGGGAGAGAGAGAGAGAGAGAGAGAGAGAGACAAAGTCCATGTTGAAACAAAAGTCTTTATGGAAAGTTAGTGCACTGTTACAAGTTGCCATTGAGTTGGACAAGTTTTAAAATGGGTGAACTCTGATATGGTCGTCTCAGTCGTCAGGAACCGTTAAACAGTGGGTGAACTCTTATGTGGTCGTCTCAGTCCTCAGGAACCGGTAAACAGTGGGTGAACTCTGATGTGACCGTCTCAGTCGTCAGGAACCGGTAAACAGTGGGCGAACTCTTATGTGGTCGTCTCAGTCGTCAGGAACCGGTAAACAGTGGGTGAACTCTGATGTGGCCGTCTCAGTCGTCAGGAACCAGTAAACAGTAGAAATGTGTTACGCATACCCAGTTTCGTTATCATCTTATCACAAGATGTTGCAAAAGCTTTGAAAAGATGTGGATCTTGTCAGGGACTCACTGGGTTTTTCTAGAGTATATCACAACTAATCTTCTTCTTCTTCGAACCGCAGAAATTATGAGTGTTCACTCTTTTTCCAATAGTGCATTGGGGGAGCACTCGGCTTTCTTTAAAACCCAGAAACATCCAACAGTCCAGGCGTGTAGTACTATGCTTAGTTCTGCGGTGACTACCACTCGTGCAGGGTTCGCCACGTAACCAGAACTCAAAAACTATAACTACAATCGTTTTATCGGTAAACTTGAATTACATGTTTCTGCATGATTGTTTCTATTCATAACAAAAGCTCCTTTCTGAATGACGAATGGTAACAATACAGGTATATGTTTGTAGTTAGTCCAGTCAATGTTCTTGAGTCTTACTCGTCGTAACACTTGTCAATGGGAGGATCGCCGATGTCTCGAATTTTTAATCCCTTATTTTGTATCGTCTATTAATAACAACCATATTTATTAATAGCACATGTAATTTCATTATCTTCTTCCAACTGTAATGTCTCAACATATTCACGTTCATTTACTTTTAATACTCGCTAAACAATCTTTTACCGGGCGTGTCTCATCATCATCATCATCATCGAGTAGCTTGTCCCTTCAGGAACTTGGCTTCAATGATAACAGTCCTGAAAAACTCTCTATTATTTGCAAGTTTACCAGCGTTAGCAGCAGTCGTTCTCAGCTCGTCAATGATATCTTGCACCCATCATCTACTAGGTCTTCCTCTCATTCTTCTTCCAGGCATCATTTCCTCCAAAACTATCTTTTCTAGGCACGCATGCCGTTTGATGTGTCCTAAATATTTAATTTTCCTTGATTGTATGTTCTTTAATAGCTAACTCTCTTTAACCCTTTCGCTGCTACATACTTTCTGAAGGCTGAGCTAAAAATAGCTACTCTTGTTTCTAGGTCACAAACGTGAATGTACGCCTATAGCAGTGACAGTAGCAATGTATAACGTGTTAACACGTCTTTAACCCAAAGAGGAGATATAATAATAGACGTGTTAAAGCGTTTTTAGAAGTGAATGGGAAAACGTATATATACGTCCTTAGCAGCTAAAGGGTTAATATCAAGCTGTTACAGAACAGAAGCATTTGTTCTTTCTGTCCATGATATTCTAAGTACTCTTCTGTACTCTTGTGTCACATCATATGCGCATATATATACTCTTAATACTTGCTGGACAATCTATTACAGGGCACGCCTCATCATATGCGCATACATTTACTGTTAATACTCACCTGACAATCTATTACAGGGCACGCCTCATCATATGCGCATTAATTTAATGTTATACTCGCCGGACACTGTTTATGAAGCGCACACAAAAGCCCGTTCTTGAAATCTCTTCTTATCCTGACACTGTGTGGCAAAACAGAATTGGAGACAAGAAAAAAGAGAAGACTCGCTGTACAATCTCTTACAGGACATGTCTCATTGTTCATATGTCTCTCTGTCAACATACCATCATCAAACAGAGATGATTATTCGATATATTTATTCTCAACCGACAGATATACGAACTGTTTCTCTTACTTCTTGTTATTAGCATCTTGTTATTTGACAAACGTTTCTCCTATGTCTTGTTATTAACGTCTTGTTATTAACGTCTTGTTATTAACGTCTTGTTATTAACGTCTTGTTATTAACGTCTTGTTATTTGACAAACGTTTCTCCTATGTCTTGTTATTAACGTCTTGTTATTAACGTCTTGTTATTAATGTCTTGTTATTAACGTCTTGTTATTAACGTCTTGTTATTTGACAAACGTTTCTCCTATGTCTTGTTATTAACGTCTTGTTATTAACGTCTTGTTATTAACGTCTGTTATTAACTCTTGTTATTAACGTCTTGTTATTAACGTCTTGTTATTAACGTCTTGTTATTTGACAAACGTTTCTCCTATGTCTTGTTATTAACGTCTTGTTATAAATGTCTTGTTATTAACGTCTTGTTATTAACGTCTTGTTATTAACGTCTTGTTATTAACGTCTTGTTATTAAGGGTCTTGTTATTAACGTCTTGTTATTAATGTCTTGTTATTAACGTCTTGTTATTAACGTCTTGTTATTAACGTCTTGTTATTAACGTCTTGTTATTAATGTCTTGTTATTAATGTCTTGTTATTAACGTCTTGTTATTAACGTCTTGTTATTATGACAAACGTTTCTCTATGTCTTGTTATTAATCGTCTTGTTATTAATGTCTTGTTATTAACGTCTTGTTATTAATGTCTTGTTATTAACGTCTTGTTATTAATGTCTTGTTATTAACGTCTTGTTATTAACGTCTTGTTATTAATGTCTTGTTATTAACGTCTTGTTATTAATGTCTTGTTATTAAAGTCTTGTTATTAACGTCTTGTTATTAACGTCTTGTTATTAACGTCTTGTTATTAACGTCTTGTTATTAACGTCTTGTTATTAATGTCTTGTTATTAACGTCTTGTTATTAACGTCTTGTTATTAACGTCTTGTTATTAACGTCTTGTTATTAATGTCTTGTTATTAATGTCTTGTTATTAACGTCTTGTTATTAACGTCTTGTTATTTGAAAACGTTTCTCTATGTCTTGTTATTAACGTCTTGTTATTAATGTCTTGTTATTAACGTCTTGTTATTAATGTCTTGTTATTAACGTCTTGTTATTAATGTCTTGTTATTAACGTCTTGTTATTAACGTCTTGTTATTAATGTCTTGTTATTAACGTCTTGTTATTAATGTCTTGTTATTAACGTCTTGTTATTAACGTCTTGTTATTAACGTCGTGTTATTAACGTCTTGTTATTAACGTCTTGTTATTAACGTCTTGTTATTAACGTCTTGTTATTAACGTCTTGTTATTATGACAAACGTTTCTCCTCTAAACTTTCTATACTTTATTCGTTCTATCCATCATCTTCTTCTTCTTCTTCTTTTGTCGTCACACTGCTACCGGTTTGTTGCCCAGTGTTGTGGTTTTCTGTTTTTGTCTTGCGCTGTTCTGGTGGCTTGTGTGATTGTTATTTTTGCTCTTTCACAGGATTCTCCTTGCCATCTAACCATCTTTTTCGTGGTTTTCCTCTCCCCTTCTTTCCTGATGTTCAATGCTATATCCATAATATATAATAATAATTTCTCTCTTACCGTTAAATGTTACATAGGGCCTGCGAGTAATTGCTACATACTGACTGCTATCATGGGCAACTCGCTCAATCCCCCTCCATGGAACTACGACCAATATTTCTTGCCGTCACTAGTGGTTAACCAGACATCTCTCTGACTTCAGCACCTCTTCTGAACTCGTTCCATCCTGTGTTCGCCATTCCTCGCAGACACCCATCATTCAACCTGATTTCTATATCACCAATCACCTTCCAACTCTCGCTGGCACACGTCAGGACCGATACAACATTTGAATTGAAAATTCCTAATTAAGTTTTAATACTATATAACTTGCAGTTTCATATTTTATTTAGACTTTTAAAAGCTGATGTTGCTTTGCCAATTCGTATCATAATTTCTTTTTTAACATTTCCTGTGCAATCAAAATTGTTACCTAAATAGGTGAACTGCTAGTCTATCAATAAGTGGTCAATATAATCTGGGACAAATAATATCAAAAATATTTGTTGAAAAGCTTTGTTAATATGTCTTACGTATTATTCTTCTGGATTAAGTAAGACATTCGCTTTTGCAGCCATTCTTAGATGCTCTGTATGTAGAAGCTTTTTTTTTTTATTAGTCCGAACTAAGACCACAATATAAAAGATACAAGTTACACAACTCTTTAAATATGATGTTACTTGGATGTAAAGAGTTATCTTTCTTTAACATTTTTTAAAAATAGTTAAAGAACGTTCAATATCGACCACTTGTCAATTTTTTTTTTCTGTGTGATTTGTATGTGATCTGAGCCTAAGTTGTACGTTGTGCCAGTTATGCGCCTTTCAAGTAGGCCAACACACGATTTCTGTGCTGCTTTTTATTTACTAGGGTAGGATCCATAGGGCCTACATCAGTCGCCTCTTACGACATGCATTGTGGGTTGCAGTGGTACTATTCTTTGTTTCCCTTGCGGACTCCGGCACCACAGGGGCGTCAGACAACCTTAGATACGGAGATGACATCTAATAAATCAAAGTTAATGGTTTAACTAGCAAGCACATGTAATTTCCAGCTGGCCCATAAATGTCATAAACAAAGCTAGAGATATTAAATTGCAGTGCAGCATGTCCCATATACAACAGCTTGTGCCCCAGTTTGAAGAAGACATTTATTGACCAAGTCGAAAGTATTGAATCGATGTGTTCTATACTAGAGGCTCTTAAGAGCAGCTACGTGGTATTTTAGGTGACGATATCAAAACGTACGTACAGTAGTGACAAATCTATTAGTTACTATTAAGTAGAGGTAACTATTCGTTACTTTTTCAACTACTCACGACTTTTAGTTCGTTACTTAGCAGTAGTTACTTCTTAGTTGTTGTCTATGTGTAATAATGCCCAACGAGAATGTCTGGTCTTAGAAGTATTTTAGTATGAATAGTACAACTGTAAAACATAATAAAATAATACGCAATTTAATATAATATAAAGTGTTAAGAATAATATAATAGCTGTCCATCGCAAACGATGATGACAACTATTATATTATAACTTTATTATTAATAATAATAATTTCTCTCGTACCGTTATACGTTACATAGGGCCTGCAAGTAACTTCTCCATGCCGCTCTATCCTGGGCAACTCGCTCAATCTCATCCATGGAATGGATTATTACCTTTCGTAAAAATCCAACGGAAACGAATTTGCTTCCAAAATGCCAAAATTCCGAAATCGTTATTTTAATTATTTTAAGGTGTAAAGAATGAAAAAACGATAAGTTGGGTGAGAGAATTCAAATACCTCGGAAGTATCTTCACATCTGATGGTAGACTGGGCAGAGAGATCGAAACTAGAATCCAGCAAGCCAACAACATTACACACCAACTTACCCCAGTCTTAAAACACCCAGCAATTCCAGTAGAGACTAAAAATAGATTATAAATGCAATTTTAATACCAACACTGTGCTACCAGTGCCAAACATAGGCACTGACAAAAGAACAAGAAAGGAAAATTACCACATGTGAAATGAGATGCTTCAGGAAAGCGGTAAATAAAACAAGAAGAGACCATATAAGAAATGAGAAATTAGAAGAACAGTCGGAATCACTGATATTAGATTCATTGAAAAACATAGACTTAAATGGTTTGGCGACCTGGTGAGAAGGATCCCAAATACACCAGTTGCAACAGCGTATTACCTGGAAATGGAATCATCAAGAGGAAGGGGCATACCAAGAAAAACATGGGTTGATGAAGTTACAGACATCTTAAAACTACACAATACCACAGCATATCAAGCGACCGAGTGTGCACTATCTCGGAAACTGATTATCAGTTAAACCTGCTACGCCTAACAGAAAAAAAAGCAGAGAAGGACAACAGAAAAGAGTATTCGGAACTAGCTCGTTATTATGAAACCGACACTATATAACACCACTCGCTATGTGGTTAGTTTCCCTTAACATATTAGGGAAAGTATGCATATTTTCTTGCTTGATCTGATCAAGGACCAGACGACAGAGCACGAACTATGCAGCACTGGCTGGAGAATATTGGAATATTACCGAACTATTAATACCGTGAATATTAATCTTTCTTTCTCATATGACAAATATGTCATTGGGAGTGAACATCAAAAGGAAGACGGACAACAGTCTGTTAGAGAGAATCAACAGGGCAATGAACTTAGAAGTTCATTGCAGCCAACCTCCAATGTGGAGAAGAAGGCACACGCTGATGGCCTAGTATAGCACTGTAAAGACTTTGTAAGTGACAAATACCTTTTCTTAGATTGATTATTAATTGGATAGATTATACTCATTATTTTCGAATCAAGACATTAATAGGTATTCGAGTAACGAATAACTGTTATTCGCCTATCAGTAAACTAACTTCAATATAGTACGCGCGCCTGTCCAAGATGGCTGCGCCTGTCAGACGAAGGCTCGTCTGTCTTATTATTTGGTCTTGTTGCATGTTCACGGCTCATGCCTTTATTGAGGGATTGTACTGTGGTGTCGATAACTGCTACGATGGTACGTTGTTCGCCCGCTGTGCTTATACTTTTGGTGCTTCTGTATTTAGTAGTTTTCAGAATTATTATGTGGCTAGTCTGATAGTAAGACGATACAGACCGATACGATACTCACATCACTCCTGACAGTGACTGATACTCTGATACCAGATAATAAAATAAATTATATAATAATAATTAATTTAATATCAAATAATATTATAATATTTATATACTATTAATAAATTAATACTGACAGGAATATGTTATTTTTGTTTATGTAGTGCTGTATTACGTATAATATTTATCGATCAGTAAAATAAACACTAAAACAGTACGTACGAGACGAGTACCTACGTCGGCGAGGCAAAGACCAAGGCAGTTGAGCAAAGTTTACATTTTCAGCCTTTTGGCTTTTTAACCAGAAATCTTGAACACCAGAGATGGAAATTCTCCACAGCTCCCTTTCTTTGCAGTGCCAGAAATACCATGGAATTCGGACAAAATGTAATACAACGAGAAAGAAACCAACACTCACTTACAGGGAAGAAAATCATCATTTATTATCATGGAAAGTAAATTCAAATACAGCCTCGTTGAACATGAAAAAGGGTACTCAAAAGTTATGGAGATTGACAAAAATCTAGAGGGAAAACAGTGGAGATCTACTCACAGGAAAGCGAGCAGCCACCCTGATGGCACAGTGCTACAAGCAAGAAAGCTCAGTAATTAAGGTACAAGGAAAAGAAGTCAGAAGTGAGATAAATGCTACATTCCAAAAAAGCATTTTTGTGTATTAAGCATTATTATGGATGTGTATAGACATCACACTGACCGAGCTGCAGAGAGGACTGAAAAAGCTCAAACACAAATAGGCCCAACGGCACAGAGTCTTCTACTCCATATATATAACAATAGTTAGAGACTGGGGAGAGTTCCAGACATCTGGGAAAATGTCACAAACCACCCAATTTTTAAAAATGGAAAAGATAAGAAAGGTCTACAGAGTTGCATACCTTAAGCTACACCGCAAAACTGACGGAGAGAGTGATAGCGACTAGACTCCAGTGGTTTTCAAAATCCAACCATAAATTGGACCTGGTCCAGACGGACTACAGGTAGCATAGAAGCACTGATGAGCAAGTGGCATACCTCACACAGGATATAGATAATGGCTTCCGAGAAAAGAAGAAAACCCTTTTCTGACATAGAACCTGATTAATTTTGAGAAAATAATTTTTTTTAAAGAAACAAGTATAATAATAATTTCAGTCATCAGCCAATGGGATCTTCTTCCTCGATCTACACCAACCACTTATTAGATCACTCTTTGTGGTAGGTGGGATATCGATGTTAGAGTACGATTTCTTGGTGTTAGGCGCCAACAGAACCGTAGGCCACACATCCGTTTTTTGCATGTTATATTTGTATCAAATCAAGGTAGTGCCCCCTCTCTTTTGACAGGCTGTCTAACTCTTCATTGCCAATAATGAATAACTCTTATCACTTTGTACATTTCAGTTCTTGATGTTTCAAGGGAATCCACAAAGGTAAAAAAAAAAAAGAAATTAATTTAGTACATTGTTGAGTTAGTATGAGTTAACAATTCTACAGAGCAAAATTTTTTTTCTCTTGATGAATATGTCACATTTGTTTTGTAAGATTTTCACTTGTACATTCATCTGGGAAGATTATTAGAAGAAATTTGAACTAGGTATCTGGGCAGATGACGTTCATCAGCCCCGGAGGGCAGGTTGTCTATGGGTCGCTGCCCTGAAAGAAAATAGCAGCCTGCTGCCTTGTGGGTTTTGGCTGGGGACAGCAAAAGGCTAACAGAGAGCGAACCCAGTAAACGCTGGTTGAAATCGAACACACCACCGAAGGATAAGCACCTGAGCTCCAATAGGTACTGAAGGATGTGCACGTACATCCGTTCTTGATGTTTGGCTGCTTATATATCACAATAGAATGATAAAAGCAGCCTAAGAACGATCGCAAGAGAGAACTAGGTATAAATATGTCACTGCAAAATCTCAAAATTCTGAGAAATATGTAGTTTTATTTGTTGAGAGGGAAGACTTGGCATGAGTTGGTTGAGGATCTAAGCTCCAATTGGGGTTTAAAAGGGAGAAAAGATTCATTTGTTACAGGGAAAATTTTTTTTTTTTTTATTTGGCCTTACCCGGCAGTCCCTCAGCGAGTTGACCCAGATACGGTTGAATGTGTTTAAAAACTCTGTGTCATCATTCTTTTGAATGAGAGCTGATCTGAATTTGTTTAAATGTATTTAGTTGCTTAATGGCTCTATGAAGGCTCTCACCTATTGACCGCGATCAAGACTACACTTTGATCATAGCTAAAATGCAGAGAAGCAATCCTGAAGGAATTGGTTATAAATTTCCCACTGTAAAATCTTTATTTGAAACATTTGTTTTTCATATATTCATTCACTGAATTATTATTCTTTTCATTATTAAAAAATAAAATCTTCTATTAATTGTCATCATGTAGTAGTGGACAGTATGTATGGATCCTCACAAATGTCTCTCCTTAGTACTATCTGTTCAAGTGTTGACATTCTGCGATGCCATTCTTCTGCGATCAATTTCTGCTATGCGACTACTCCAGTATGTGTCATAAACAGGGCGGTGCGCTTGAGGTCTTCACCGGTCCCCCATAGTTTGTCTTGTAGGGTTGTTTCTGTTGGCCAGATCTCCATTCTCACACTACTCAGACTGGGGCAGTCTTGCAGGATGTGCTCTGGGGACTGCTTAGGTGCTCCACAGGTGCAGGCTGCCGAGTCCCTGAGACCCATTCTGTGAAGGTGTGCTCTGAGACTGTAGTGTCCCGTTCTAAGTCTGAAGACTGAGGTGTGTGATTTTCTGTTTAGTGTATTTATACTGTTGTGCTCTGGGTTGTATCCACCATTTGTTTTTCTCCACATCATTTTCCTGGATTGTTTCAGGAGAGTCTTTGCTTCTATAAAGTTTTGTATTGGGTGGTGTTGCGTTATGCTCCCTCCAGCCCATGCGAGTTTGTCAGCCTTTTCATTTCCTGGTATGCCACAGTGTGCTGGTATCCATTGTACGACCAGTTCAGATTTTTTTTACAGCAAGCTGATTTTTTGCCTTATGTTCTGAATGAACGTGTCTTGTTTGGGACATGAGATGGCCTGGAGTACGCATCTTGAATCGCAAAAGACTGCAATATATTTTGCTGACACTTGCTGGTCGTTGAGAATCTGTATGGCTACAAGAAGGGCAATGCCATTAAGTTAATCAATCAAACTACTTCCTCTTTGTCATCTACTGCCTCATCTCTCATTGATTTTAATTGTTATCACAGATACACCAAATACCCTGATAATAATTCTAAAAGTAGTAGAAACGCTGCTTACTATCAAACATGTGGCAATAGACAACTAAGGACTTGTACATGTGGCTATCAGCCGTGTCATATAAAATAAATTTGTACAGAAACAAACTGAGATCGAATAAATACTTTAGCTTACTTCAAGGAAGGAAGTCAATGATAAGATTATCACATAATTCTTTTGAAACGCTACTAGAAGATTGGTGACAGTATGTCTTAACGAAATATTTGATCTCGTTTTACTGATCCATCTGATTTGTCATTAACTATTATTTATATTACTTCATCTTTTACATGTTCTTGGATGATTGTAATAAAAATGCTGGTCAGAACAAATTGACATCAAACAATAGAAGAAACTATAGAAGTAGACAGAAATGAAGTGTCTACGCAGAATGCTGGAAGTATCAAGAAGGGACTGGTTTGGATATGAAGGCATCTGTAAAAAAGTGGTTACAACACCAGTACTGAACTTCATCAAGAAATAATAAATTAAGTGGTTCAGCCATATAAGCAGATTACCAATAGCCAGTCCGCCTCAAAGAGCAATGCTACCCTGATACAGTGGATACAAGGCAAAAGGCCATCCATGCAAAAGTGAATCACAGAAATAACAGTGGCAGTGAAAGACACTATTTATGAAGCACACGCAAAAGCCTGTTCTAGAAATCTCTTTTTATCCTGACATTGGGAGGCATAACAGGATTATAGAAAAGAAAAAGAAACTGGTCCGACTAAATGACCCAGAAAGTATGTGCATTCTCATACCCTAAGTTTATTCTAATGAACTGCTATCTTCAAACTCAGTTGTTTATACTTGGCAAATGCTGTTATGAAATATGTTGAGTCTGTTTGTAATAATATTTGATCTGTATTGCATGACAGTATTTGTAATAAAATATGCTTCTAATTTCAGAGTGAAATCACCAAAGCCTATAGGAAACTGGCTAAGAAATGGCACCCAGACATGCACAAGAAAAAAGTATGTAGACTACTTCTTTGTTCTATTGATACTTTAGGAGCCAATCACTTAAGACAACACATCTTAGATTACCATGCTGGCAAAACATTGAAGCATACTTTATTCATTTATTTCACAATCTCAAACCCCTGCATATTAGCCATTTGAGTTAAGATCTTCTTCCACCGTTTTCAAACATCGATTTGTATACTTCTAAAGTGAAGAAAGTTCCTGGCAACTGATTACATAGAGGAACACTTCCCTAACAGCAGGTGGACCCATGTATATACACAGATGGGTCTGCAACAAATGCAGCTGAAAATGGAGGAGCCCTCATAGTACTCAGTGACACAAAAGATAGGAAGCTAAAAATAGCAACAGGAAGGTTCTCCAACAACTACAGAACAGAGGGAGAGCCCTAAAGCAGAAGCCACAATGTCAGAGGAACGTGTTAAAAAAACATAGTATTCTTGACTGATGCCGTGTCAGTAATTACTGCTCTAAAAAGTCAAGAAGATGAGTTAAGATGAAAGCAAGGGTTTGTATCTCAGAAGTTTGCCCAGCGTGTTCGTAGCGCATTGGACTACGGGTGACTAGCCCTCTGTGAATGCGGGCTTGCAGAAAAGCCACAGACTCCCCAGATTTACGGTGTTTGTGACACCGAACCGAAGGGCTACGATGTCCATGGTACCGAGCTGAAAGCTCAAGTGCTTCTGGATCTAAAAAAATTTTTTTTTAAATCTCTGAAGTTGAAGCCATTATTTCAAGTTGAAATTTCATGGAAAAAATCAGGCAGCTATGTCCACATGTGACGCCAAAAATGACCTAACATTAAATTAACTTTCCACGCCCATTTATTTCCTCAATTTTTAAGCAGTTAATTAATTCAAGGGAAGTAAAAAAAAAAAAAATTTTAATTTCGATCCCAACTACTCGTCAATAAATAAACATATGTATATTATTATATACTAAATTGAAGAAAACTGAACAACCCAATAGAATAACAAGGTTAAAAAGTACTATAAGTAAAATAGTAGAAGTAAAACTAGAAAGACTTCTTATAAGGAAGCAACGGACTTCCGTGGCAGTGTGCGGCTTAAAGCGTGGAAAGAGTTAATAAAGGGGGACTGGAATGTAAATGTACTACAACTTTTAACTTTAGAATATTAAACGCCACGTCATATAGCGCATATAAAAAAGCGTCCAGCACAATCACCACATAGTGTGCCGTTTGGTTCTCTAAGAGTTTAGATGGAGCTAAGTCAGTATGCTTTGCAGTATAAATGTGTCTAGAGGTTAAAAAAAAAATTTACAGAGTGAATGAGTTAATAAGGTAATATTGTTTTGTTTGTTTGGGCAAAAATGTGAAGGGATTCAGAATATGATTGAGATGCTGTCAACATACAAATATAGATCTCAGACGCATGACCAACCTGCTGCCTTGCAGGTCGGCTGGGGACAACCAAAGGCTGACGGAGAGCGAACCCAGTAAACGCTGGCTAAAACCGGACGCATCGCCGAAGGATAAGAACCAGAGCTCCAAATGGTACTAAAGATGTGACGAAACACACCCATGCTAAGGCTGCATGAATCAGATTTTCACATGAATAAGAGAATTAATGGGAAAATCTGGTACATCGTCTGAGCGTGACCGCAAGAAAGAGACGCTGGACCAATTGCGAGAATTAAGTTTGGACATGCCAGAGTCGTCTTTGTGGTAGAGAGAGAAGATATACTAATCAACTTCTCATGAGTACGTTGAGCAAGTTAACTTTGAGATGGCTGCTGCAGCAGAGGACAGAACACGTATGTGAATTCCCAATGTACCATGACGTTGATCGAATAACATAACAAATCCACATACAAAAGAAACAACAACCAAATATTTGACATACATGGACAAAACAAAGTCTCACTAAATGCACATAAATTGTACAAACGATCATTCTTATACTACAATCAATCATTTGTACATAATGATTACATTGATATAATTTTTTTAAATATTTTATATTTCAGGAAGACAAGGAAACAGCTTCTCAGATGTTTCTGAAAATTGCCAATGCTTATGAGGTAACAGAAAATTTATCATATCCTTTTCTTATTCATATCTGCTTATATTCGCTCTTCTTATGAAGAATGTTTTGTGTTTTATAATTTGTTGTGTGAAATCTATCCTCAAAGGAAGCTTAAATAGCACCAATGGGATAGTGTTCTATTCCCAGTATAGCTGATTCTCCAATCACACAACTAAATAATTTTACACAGATTTTCTGAAATGTTGCTTATCTTGCTCTTTCCTGTTTTGTTGTGTCTCCAGCTCTTGACTCTTTTGCTGCGTATCCTGCTCTTCCCTCTTTTGTTGCGTCTCCTGTTTTGTCGCGTCTCTTGCTCTTCCCTGTTTTGTTGCGTCTCCTGCTCTTCCCTGTTTTCTTGCTTTTCCTGCTCTTCCCTCTTTTCTTGCTTTTCCTGCTCTTCTCTGTTTTGTTGCTTTTCCTGCTCTTCCCTCTTTTCTTGCTTTTCCTGCTCTTCTCTGTTTTGTTGCTTTTCCTGCTCTTCCCTCTTTTCTTGCTTTTCCTGCTCTTCTCTGTTTTGTTGCTCTTCCCTTTCTTGCTTTTCCTGCTCTTCCCTGTTTTCTTGCTTTTTCCTGCTCTTCCCTGTTTTGTTGCATCTCCTGCTCTTCCGTTTTGTGCGTTCCTGCTCTTCCCTGTTTTGTTGCGTCTCCTGTTCTTCTCCTCTTTTGTTGCTCTCCTGTTCTTCCCTCTTTTTGCTCTTCCTGCTCTTCCCTGTTTTGTTGCATCTTCTGCTCTTCCCTGTTTTTTGCATCTTCTGCTCTTCCTGTTTTGTTGCATCTTCTGCTCTTCCTGTTTTTTGCATCTTCTGCTCTTCCTGTTTTGTTGCATCTCCTGCTCTTCCGCTTTTGTTCGTCTCCTGCTCTTCCCTGTTTTGTTGCTTTCCTGCTCTTCCTTCTTGCTTCCTGCTTTCCTGTTCGTCTCCTGCTCTTCCCTGTTTTGTTGCGTCTCCTGCTCTTCCCTGTTTTGTTGCATCTTCTGCTCTTCCCTGTTTTGTTGCATCTCTGTCTTCCCTCTTTTGCTCTCCTGTCTTCCTTTTGTTGCATCTTCTGCTCTTCCCTGTTTTGTTGCATCTTCTGCTCTTCCCTGTTTTGTTGCATCTTCTGCTCTTCCCTGTTTTGTTGCATCTTCTGCTCTTCCGTTTTTGCGCTCGTTCTTCCCTTTTTTTGTCTCCTGCTCTTTCCTGTTTTGTTGAGATCTCCAGTCTCCACATTAAAATTTATTGGTTATTGATCTCCAAGTCTCTATAGTTAGTATCCAATTGTTCTTGAACAGTTCTTGTCTCTTACTATGTTGTCAAATTCTAACAACTGTATCCATCGAACCTTGATTGGATATGCTAATTTTAATGATGTCCCTTTCTTAATTTCTTCTCTCAGATCTTGCGAGATGAGGAACAACGCAATGACTACAACTATATGTTAGATAATCCAGGTATGAAACTAGTCTGTAACTGGGCAGTGTCACTTATATTTGATTTGTATACTTCCTGAAGTATCATGGAATCACTACAACAGATGATATTGTAGGTAACTTGTGTAAGAATGGTTCATGTGTGCGATTGTAGTTTCTATAACATCTTGTTTTATGAGTTGATACAGTTTGATACCTCGAACACAATCCTCATTACGCCTGAATGGTTACAGGAGCCCAAATTTGGGGTGTAAAGAATAGAACCACTGTTACCTGCCACGCATGTTGTAAGAGGCAACTAAGGAGGTTTGACTGAAATCGGATGCATGTGTCCGCTAGGGAATGCTAACCCAAAACAAATGCTTGCAGAAAACAGATGCACCAGGCTGTAAGGCGCATAACATGGTGCAACAACCCTCACAATGAGGAATGGGATAACGGATTCTACGGTCGCCAATCTGCCTCAGAGATTTAGCCACGCAGTAAGAATGTCAGACCTACCATCATGAGGGTGGCCAAAATTTACTGCTGGAAGAGGTCGGCACAAACAGGGAAGCAGAATCATAGGAATTATATCCTACAGAACTGCCCCCAGTATGCAGACTTGAGAAGAAAGAGATGGCCCACTTAACTAGCGTACAAGACAAACTGTATGGCATGGCTGATAATCTGAGGCAGACAGCTGCCTTTATTAGAGAATCCAAAATCCCAATCTAGTGAGAATGCAGAAGAAGAAGACAATCCTCATTAGTTGTGTTTTAACTGTTTGCTTGGTAAGATCCAGTCTGATACTGTTTTCTTGGTAGATAGTAGTCTTTTACTGTTTTTTTACTATTTGCTTCTTAACTTGAAGTATTTATTACAGACTGTCTTCAGGGGTAAGAACTTCAGTTCAACTTAAAGAACATAATTATCTTACATTGTCTATGTAGCTTTACTTAACTTCTGCCTGAAGTTGGTTTATAATCTACCTTTGAAAAAGCTTCAGTTCATGAATTGCACACCTTACCGTAAATGAGGCTTGACACTATACCCTAGATACCACCCTAAAAATGAGTAGAAAAAAAACCCTTATGTAAAGCTAAATCTAGTTAATGGTCCTCTATGGGATTATTCTATGCTGAGGGTTAGATGTCGCTTGTTTGGATTTAGCCCTGCAATGTTCAGGCCGGTGTTGTTTTAGTACCCCCTGAAAAAGAAAAAAAAAACTGACCCTACCCAGATTTGAACCAATGTCATAACAAAGAAACTAGTGTCCTAACCACTTGGCCACCATCTCATTAGAGAGATGAAGTTTTAAAATTTATTTCCATGAGGAACATAACATGATTGTAACAATTGTTATTGCTTGACTATGATTAGTATCTATTACATTTACAACTATAATGTGCTTATAAGTGCAACCAACACAGAGTAAGATGGTTATCACAATCTCTCAACAGATGAATACTACTCTCACTACTACCGATACTACAAAAGAAGAGTAACACCCAAAGTGGATGTCCGTGTAGTTATTGCTGTTGCTCTGACAGTTATCTCACTTGTTCAGGTCAGTTGTCCGTAGATGTTGAGTATTTTCATAGCTTGAAGCATTTCTATACTACAAGATATAATTTGACACATTGAAAGGTGGAGGCTGGTTCAGTGTGCAGGCATCAACAATTTGCAGAATTACATTCATCTTCGTTCTGGGGCACATGTATGGCAATGAGAGAGCAGACTAGCTGGCTCTGCCACCACATCAGGGGGTCAGCCAATGGATAGAGCAAGCATTCTGAACGTCCTCAAAGAATGTGGCAGCAAAGAGGATTTTAATTTAAACTAATCCACATCAACTACTAGATTGCAAGAGTTTAGGTTGAAGATTGGAGTGGCCAGAAAAGAACAGCACAGCAGGTATATGATTAGGCTCATCAATCAACATCGAACTGGTATGGTTAGTCACTGGACGTTGTTGGGGATATTGTCCTTAGTGCAATGAAGATATTCGTAACTGAAACTGAATTTGCTACATGTTTTAAATAACAATCTGATCTATCTATATCCTCTTCATGTCATAGTTGACATGTAAGACATGTATAAGTGATCCCCATTGTTGCTAATCTTCTGCCTTTCTACCCCATGGTTTTCTTTGCCAGTCCACACTAATTCTGCACAAATATTCAAGCCAGTGGTGCCCATTGATTTTATATATTGGGGTGCACTTCGCTGATGATGACTGTTGAGGAGATTTGACTCATACTTGAATTGCTATTCTGTGTTAAAACAAACTTTGTTTCTTTATTTCTTAGTTCATCTTTTAACCTCTTTACTCTGTCTGAGGTGAAGCGTCTGGCTGAATGGATTAGAGCGTGGCTCCCATGCGGGATACCCGGGTTTGTCCACGGTACGGCTAAGGAGTTTTTTTTCTATCGAGGGCATAAAGAAAACATCATAACCTGAACAGTTTCGTTGTGACTGCACTAGCCGTGTGGCCATTAAATTCAGCAGATTCATGTCCTTCCTATCCTTTCTTCCCCCAAAGCAGTATTACAGGCAGTAACAAAAGTTTGTTTTACTACGTCTGAAATATAATTTTTCTCAAAAATCTGGATTGCAAAAATGTAATATATGTGTTATTCCCTTGTTGCAGTACTACGGAGCATGGAATAATTACCAGACAGCTCTGAGCTATCTATGCAAAGATCAGAAGTACCGTATCAAAGCTATTGATATTGCCAAGTCTGAAGGTCTGCTTAATACAAAGAAGAAAAGCAAAAGAAGTAAGGTATAACATTTTACAGTGTTGCTTATTGTTGCTCACAATTTGTTATAATAGACTCATCACTAAGTGGTAGGCCTATATGTGTGCTCCGTCTCCCCTGGCAGATGGTGAATGGTAATGGTTTCTCTCCCTGTGGTGAATTTTATCTCTTTGTGTACGGCTTCAGTAGGGACCTGGAACAACTATTTCATTGATCACCTTGTTAGCAGTCTAAAAATGAAATTTTCCGTAGCCTTTTCAGATCTTAGTGTATGAAGTCACTTCACATTTCTAGGCCCTAGTGTGCAGGAGATAGGAGTGCCAACTCCTTTTCTTGCGTGTGGGAGTGAACCTACAACCCTGTTGTGTCCAAGTCGATTGGAGAACGCATACACATTGTGCTAATCTGTCCAACTGTTAGAAGTCTACATTAAATCATTATGTGCGCTTTCAGTGTTGGTTGCTGTAACAATTTGATTTGCATGGTAAAGTTGTTGTCACCATGCACAACCCACTTTAGTTGTCTTTTCTGAATATGCTTGGTCAATTGCAATAATTTTTTTAATGTTTTCAAAATGGGCACCGCCAGTGACTGCCGGGCCCACATTTGGGGTGTAAAGAATAGAACTACTGTTACCTGCCATTTATGTCGTAAGAGGCGACTAAGGAGGTTTGGCTGAAATCGGATGCATGTGTCCTAAACGTGTAGAAGTATATGCGTTTAGGGGCCTACCAAACCAATGTGCAACGTATACACGTTCTTGGCAAAGATCAAACATATCACAAAGAGTGATCAAAATTGGTGATCAAAGGAGGAGCAACGCAAAGAAGAAGATTGTTTTAAAATCTTGCAGCAGTAGTGTCCAAGCTCAACATTCTGCAACATCATCTGGCATGTTCTGTCCACCAAGTTGAGTTTCAAAACTGGATAAAGTCAACTAATGTGCACTCAAGGCATCCCCATGGGTGCTTAGCTCCATTCAGCAAACTGATAATATCCTCAGCAGAGCACCAAAATCCAACCACAGTTTTAACAATTTAGATTAATGATCCTAAATATAATCATCTTCACTAATTTAGACTATTTCCTGTATCTCATTGTTAATCTCACAGAAACTTGACAGTTTTATTAGGCAAGAAATCTGTTCAAATTAAACAAAAATATTTTTTGTTCTCAAGATTTGATATAATAAGTAAAATATGATGTGGGCTTTGTTTGATGATCAGATTAAGTACCATCTTCTGACTAAAGTTGTTCTATAATAGATCTTCATTTGATGTTGCTTGAAATGATGTTAAATTCTAGTAAACTGACATTTGTCAACTTCTTGATGTTTCCCTTCCTCTTCTAATGTTGACTTTCTCATGTCTAAGAGCCTCTGTAGTACAGTGATTAGTGCATATGCTTCCTAGAGGGGTAGTCTCAGTTTGATCCTTAGTTGAAGTAAGATTTTTCCCACTATAAATGGCTCTCAACCCAGTCTCAATAGGGTACCAATGAAAGGCTGAGATGTTGACCACTAAATCTATCATGTGTGATTGTCCCATAAAAATACAGACTCAACACCTTATGGAATGAAAACAGTCATTACTTTTTTTAATTGTGACTGCTGTTTGCCATCAATCTTTCCTTCAAGTGTGGTTTGCAATAGTGCCACATCTGTTTATGACCACAATAATTTATTTGTTTATTTTTGCTACATGATTCAATATTTATGTTTTTGTAATTCATTTTTGTAGTACTTATTTTTTCTTATTTGTGTAACATACTTAACGTCGGTTTTAATGTCTCATTACTTAGTGATGGTGAACTCGCACAAGCGGAGGAAGAAAAAGCTTAAGTTATTGTTGCCTTGCTCGGAACTCCTTGAGAGTTAGACTTCGACAGTTTGTAATTTGTGTCCATCAATATAACATTATACACATTTTGGTTTTCCTCAGGAGGAGATTAAAGAAGAAGAGGAAGCAACAATCAAGAAAATCATTGAAAACAGAATGGATATACGGTAAGCATTTCCGTTCACAATATAGGTCCAGGGAACTTCTTATTGGAAAGGAAAGACTAGGGCCATTCTTCTTTGCATTTGCAATACAACAACCATTTGTTGTATTTTCTATACATTTCTATATATGTATTTTCTATATATTTTTGATAATCACTATAGTGATTTTCACTCAAGAGCGTAAATATGTTGTGCTGCCATTTAAATTTAGCATTCATGATATTTGGCTTTGCCTCCCTATGGCTTGTGATAGTCTTCACGCTGACTACTGGTCACCACTTGTGCGTACGAGCACCGATTTACTCTAAACAGTCAGTGGTCATCACACCTGGTGGTTTCTTGTAGGACAGCAACAAACACTATTTCTATAAAGGTTTAATTTTTAAACAGTAAGGGGTGTATCTGTCCTATGATAAAACTCCAAACCTGGAGAACCAGATTGTTTTAGTTTAGTCTTACTCCTAAATTCTTCATTAGTCTTACCCCTACCTGCCTAGAACTCTCCAGTTTAATCACACCTGGGATTAAAACTCTGGCTGGCATAACTCTTGGACTGGTTAGGCTGCTCAAACTGTCAAACCATAACAAGGTAAAGACACCATTGATATATTTGTTACATGTTCTAATACTGCATTTGATGTTCTATAGCCATTTAAGAATGTATTTTCATTTTCCAATATCCATAGGGGTGGTTACCGGAAACCTCAAGTTACAGATGTACTGTGGGTACAGCTCATTTTGTTACCCTACCATATATTAAAGTACATTGCCTGGTGGGTTCGTTGGGTTTGGAAGTTCAGCATCAGGAGGGAGGAATATGGGCAGGATGAGAAGCTTCACATTATTCGCAAAAATCTAGGCTTGAGTCAAGCGCAGTTTGAAGTGAGTAGATAAGTATGCTAACTGAACCTAATTCTGTTTAGTTCGGTCATCGGGTCTACTAGGGACACTGGTTCTTTGTTGGTTTACTATTATTATTGTGCTACCAGTACAGTACTCTTGTCTAGCTACACCACATTTGACTTGATATTCTTGTAGTCTGGTTAGACTTAATAATGTTTAGTTTAGTTGTCGGATCATTATCACTGCACATTGAACCAATTAGTACATAAGTGCTTCGATCTCCTCAGTATGTTTCTTTGCATTTGGCAACTAGCGACACTGGTTCTTTGTTGGTTTACTATTCTTTTTTGTGCTACCAGTATAGTACTCTTGTCTAGCTACACCACATTTGACTCTATATTCTTGCAGTCTGCTAAGTCTTAATAATATTAAATATATCTACACACTAAAGGTACCTGGTATCCTAGATTCTAATATTCTGTAACTGAAATATGTAGAGAATAAGATATTATTCATCACTGCAACCAGATTACTGGAATATTTGGTAAAATCCATACTTTGTTGAGAGAGAAGAAAAATTGATTTACTTTCAAAAATATCTATTTGTTGTGTGATATTTGCCATGATAATGAATGAACTGATAGATTGACTGGCATGGCTGCGATATCAAAGAGAGCTGCAATGGACATAAATGACATTCTTAACATACTGAGAGAGTCTTTTCGAACAGAAGAGTTTCAGGGTTGTGAGTCGCTGACCAGACTGAGAGAGATGAGTATCAATATTGGTACATCCCGAAAACGACATACCAAATATACAAAGAGATTGATTATTCAACCTGCGTGTTGGGCTGCTGGATTTGCTGAGATCAGAGCACCTATGGACATGGTCGGAGTGCTATGATGATAATCCTCTGATAACCAATTTGCCATGGTTTCTAAACTAGTGTCTAATAGAAGTTTACTGTATGATAATTTGTTTGGCCAGAACATTCTTGTATTCTACACAGACATAAGTGATGAATAGTGGACAGTCTTTGAACATCAATCTTAGTCATTCTCCAACATTCTAATCTGTATTCTTATTCCTCTTTTGTTGTTACAGGGTTGTTGTCCAGTGTCATGGTTTTTTGTCTTGATCTGAGGTGTTGTGAGGGAAAGAGAGAGCTATTGTGTGCGAGCTTTAGACTTGCTTTTTTGTTATTATTTCTTATTTATGTTTGATTGCTATACTTTCTCTGTAATTGTGTTGCTGTGTCTAATACAAGCTTTTTTTGTCAATTAAATGGATAATTTGATAAACAAAAACAATATAGAACAAATCATTTTTACAAAACTGTTTAAGTCACCAACTATTGTTGGACCTACTGTATTTTTTTTTTTTTCCGATCCAGAAGCACTTGAGCTTTTCAGCTCTTGCTCGGTGCCATGGACATCGTAACCTTCGTTCGGTGCCACGAACACTGTAAATCTGGGAATCTGTGGCTTTTTCTGCCATCCGCGGAATTGAACCCACACACACAGAGGGGTAGTCACCCGTAGTCCAACGCGCTACGAACACGCTGGGCAGACGGGCAGGGACCTACTGTATAAGATGTTACTGTTAAGCACTGGTTTAGTTTGATTACCCTCACCGGTGCTACAGAGTTCATGCACTGCAGCTGAGATCTTCCTGTATAAGATAGAGATTGGAACACACATGGTTACTCACCGAAGTGCAATGATGATGGTCCTATCAATCAATCAACTAGTTTGATTGATTTTGTATCTGACAACAGTATTTATTATCTATTTAAATTGCCACTCTCTGTATGTTTCTGCATGTAACTTGATTATTCGGTTTGTGTTTCCAGTGTTATCCATAACTTCATCGTGTTATTTATTTACTGCGCTCTCTGTGTTCTCATGCCATCATTTCATGTAACTTGATTATTCAGTCTGTGTTCAGTGTTATCAACATAGCTTCATTGTTTTATTTATTTAAACTGCCGCTCTCTGTTTGTTTCTGCATGCCATCATTTCATGTAACTTGATTATTCAGTCTGTGTTTCCAGTGTTATCCAACATAGCTTCATCATGTTTTATTTATTTAAACTGCCGCTCTCTGTTTGTTTCTGCATGCCATCATTTCATGTAACTGATTATTGTCTGTGTTTCAGTGTTATCAACATAGCTTCATCTGTTTTATCTATTTAAACTGCGCTTCTTTGTTTCGTGCCATCATTTCTGTAACTGATTATTCAGTCTGTGTTTCAGTGTTATCCAACATAGCTTCATCATGTTTTATTTATTTAAACTGCCGCTCTCTGTTTGTTTCTCTGCCATCATTTCATGTAACTTGATTATTCAGTCTGTGTTTCCAGTGTTATCCAACATAGCTTCATCATGTTTTATTTATTTAAACTGCCGCTCTCTTTTTCTGCATGCCATCATTTCATGTAACTTGATTATTCAGTCTGTTCAGTGTTATCAAATATTTCATGTAAACGTGCATGCTCATTTCATGTAACTTGATTATTCAGTCTGTTTAGTGTTATCCAACATAGCTTCATCGTGTTTTATCTATTTAAACTGCCGCTCTGTTTGTTTCTGCATGCCATCATTTCATGTAACTTGATTATTCAGTGCCTGTGTTTCCAGTGTCATACATCATAGATATCTTGATTTAGTCCTTGTTGCCTTATACAAATATACAATAAAGAAATGTACATGTGTCTTATCTCTACAGAGTCTAGAAGAACATGAGATAGAAGATTATTTATTTAAAAAGCTATGGATAAAGGATAATTTTAAGGTAAGAGAGACATGGTTTTACAGATTATAAATTTGACATGTCTACTTTAAATTTGGTTGTTGGTATATGAAAGTTATCAACTTTACATGTCTCACTACTCTATTCCTATCCTCTGTCTTCTCATTCATCTTTCACTTCAGTATCAATATTTCAAATCTCACTTCCTATCTTGTTCTTTTCATGATTTGAGAGCTTGTCTTGAGTAGAACTTTGCAGAACCTAACACATTTTGGAATTTCTCTCTTCCATAGGGCAGTTGTACCACCTTCGCTGCCGCCATGCTCAAATCATATCACATCATATATACATTTTCTCTGTGGTCTTCCGCTTCTTTTTTGCCAGGATGGCGTCCCTCCATAACTTTCTTCTTCTGTCCTTCCTGCCTTTCTATGTGTTCAGAATACTTCAGTTTTCTTATTTGAAGCATCAGTTAATTTTTTTTTTATTTTGAGTTTACTTCGGGTAGATGAATTCTCTTCTCTATTTATGATATATGAGGATTTGTATGTAACATTTATATTATAAAACACATCCATTTTTCTCTGCCTTGGTAAATGTACATTACCGTAATACTTGCTCTTATTATTTTGAACTTTGCTTTCCCATCTATTCTATACGGTTTTTAAGTCAAGTTTGTATACAACTATGCTACTTTATGTTTGTTCTGCTGTTGATTTTCTACATTCCATTTCTAGTTCAGATTTTCCATTGTGTGTATAAATGCAAGCTTTTGTTAACTGTTACCAAAAAAGTTGCTTTATCCTCCACAGATATGGAAAGAAAAGAAAGAAGAAGAGATGAAATCAAAACTAGCAGAAAATGCACGTTACAAGACATATCGCAGGTATCTGAAAAAAGGAGGGCCTGGACAGATGACATTTGGCCCGGATTAAAATTAATATATATATTATGGCATTGTGTCTGCAATAAACTGACCTGATGATGTCTGTATTTTCATGGTCTATATAGGTTTTAAGTTGTTCCAGTAATAAATGTATAAAACATTTGCCCATCTGCAGTTTCAGTTTGGAATATCTTCCTTGCTCTCTGGACATGTCCATAGGTGCTTCGATCTCCTTTGCAATATCTCCAACAGTGACTAACTATACTAGTTTGATGTTGATTGATGAGTTTAGTCATACTCATCAATCATCATTGTGTTGTTCTTTTCTGGCCACTCCAATCTTCAATCCATGCTCTTGCAATCTAGCAGTTAGTGTAGATTGATTTAAATGAAAGTCCTCATTGCGGTGCCCATCTCTACAATAAGAAAGATCCCCAAGAGGCTAATGAATCAGTAGAGTAGTGAGTATAGATATTGTAGACCATGTATTTGTGAGAACTCTGAAAACATAATTAACCAAACTACAGAAGAAGAAGAAATAAACAACATAGAATCTAACACTGTAGCTTTTACCCTGGTTCCAGAGTTAGATACATACTCATTATCTCTTATTGCTAGAGAAGACTGTGGTCTAACTCGAAGGATAGAAAATTTGTAAAAGAAGTAGGAGAGAATACAAGAAAAAGATGCCCTCCTCAAGAGAGAGAGGACGGCTGCCATTAGCTGGGGAGTGAGTTGGTTGCAGTCAGAGCAACTACCACTCTCCAGTGGGTTCTGCGCTGTCACTTTATGGGGGCCTCGCTCCCCGTCCTTTAGTCTGACCTTTCACCATCAGTCTGTTTGGCTTGGTTAGACCAACCAGGAGTTAGACTCCGGTTGACCTAGCTGATCATCAAAACACACAAACCCTCCAACCACGATAAGGTAGGCTTATGAGGAGGGTCGAGAGATGTGTTTGGGAGCTCAGCTAACTAAACATTCATATAAAGAACTTCTGTACAGGAAAAAGTAGATTTATCATATTGCACAAGATAGATGTGCTATTGAGAGCTTGACTGAATTCTTCTGCTATGAGACTACTCCAGTATGTGTCATAAACTGGGTGGTGCGCTTGAGGTCTTCACCAGCCCCCCATTGTTTGTTTTGTAGGGTTGTTTCTGTTGGCCATATTTCCATTCTCACACTGCTTATGCTGGGGCAGGATATGCTCTGGGGAACTGCTTTGGTGCTCCACAGGTGCAGGTAGCTGAGACCCGTTCTATGGGGAGGTATGCTCTGTTACCGCATTGTCCCATTCTAAGTCTGAAGACTGTGGTCTGCGCTTTTCTATTTAGTGTATTTATACTTTCACTGAACACTCCTAAAATGTTACTTTTGTCAGAGATAAGGTTTGATTTGGGTATGAGTCACCCTTGTATAACCATCTGAATGTGATAATTCACCCTTGTATAACTGCTGGAATATGATTCACACTTGCATGATTTGAATGTGATCATTCATCCTTGCATAACCACTGAATGTAGAATATAGGTACAGTTTTTTAATGACATTGTCGATGAAATCTTCTAATTATATTATCAGAACATTTCTACTTAAAACAGCAGTAAGTTCATTTAAATCAGCAGGAATGTACACCAAGTTGTGAGAATTTGAAATGAATCAGATGAGAAAATGTATGAAAATTCATGCAAGGGCAGAGAAATGAACCTCAAGTGTTGGAACCTACAACATTTTTTACTAGCCAGACACTAACAAAATGTTGATTATTTTATCGTGTATTCTTTACTAAATAAACATCTTTTTTGTTGAAACATCAATTTGATTTATTGTACTTTTATCAAAACTACCTGTGTTTGGATATTTCACTATTTGGTAAATAGTCTTACTGCAGTCTTCCCGGGATAAATACAGGGTGTTCAAGATAAAAGTAGCCCCATTGACAAATCGAAAGTTGCTAGTTACTATTTAAACCGGTTCTGACTAGCTGGTCCTACGTCACATTTGTTCATCGTCCCTTCCCGCACTACAATTACACACCGTCACACAACCTTGACCTATACTAGTCATAACAACCTTCTCATTTTCATAAATATATGCCAGATTAGCTCCATTGATAGGCCGCTTTTATCTTGAACACCCTGTATTTCAGACACTAGCTTCCATTATTTCTGCTGCAATACAATTTTCCATTATTTGGTTTTATGGAAATTGAGTTTGACTTTTGCCAAGCCTAATTATTATCTTTGTTGAATTATTAGGGAATCTCTCAACTTTGTAGATTATGAAAAGGTATATGATAGCCTAGATAGGGAAACACTCTAGAAACTGCTACGGCATTATGGCGTCTCCCATAAGCTAACCAACCTAATAAAGAAAATGTTTGAGGAGACAATGGGGAGGGGTAGAGTGCTGCATGAAGGAACTGACAGAGTCCTTTCGAATAAAGACATGTGTGCGACATGGCTGCCTTTTATCACCCTCCTTTTTCCTGCTGGCTATTGTCTGGATAATGAGATCAACAATGGCCAAGGGGAGAAATGTAATACAGTAGACTATGATGAGTCAATTGGAAGTTTTAGATTTTGCAGATGATCTAGCACTCCTCTCTCACATCCATCAACAGATGCAAGAGAAAACAACTAAACTAGAAACAATCTCACAACTGGGTCCGACTATTCATGGGGAAAAACAAAGATCGTGAGATTAAATGCTAATTCCAGAGACCCGATCATATTGAGAGGAGCACCATTAAAGGAGGTGGACACATATCTGGGAAATGTTATCAACATTCAAGGTGGCACAGATGAAGGTGTTAGGGTTAGAATAAAAAGACAAGATCAGTATTTGCCATTCTGAAGAACATATGGAGTTCAAGAATGATCAGGAATAAAACTAAGATAATATTTAACTCAAATGTTAAGGATGTCTTTCTATATTGAGAACAATTAAGGGGAATACCAAACAGTTTCAGACATTCATCACAGACATGGAGTAGCCTACACAGGATGCTTCATCTGTGATGGTATGACATGACCACAAACAGGGAACTCTGGGATAGAGCGGGGCAATGTCACGTGTAACAAGAGATAAGGAGCAGAAGATGGTGATGGATAGGAGACAATGAACGAACCCCTTGATAGCATATTGAGACTGGCTCTACGATGGGATCCCCAGGGCAATAGAGGACGGAAGATCCAGGAACACTTGGAGACAAAAATGCAAGAAAATGGGGAGAGATTTGGAAAAGATGACCTTGGATGCGACCTAGGCGTGAAGAAGAATTCAGGAATCTCGAAGAGTGCTCAAATTTTGTGAAATATGTACCCAGCAATTCTTGCTGAGTCAGGTACAAATGATATTATACATTGTCATATGTTGTAGCTAAACATATCAGAAGTCTGTACCTCATTAAAGTGTTCCCATTGGATAAAAAAAATTAAATTTCTGCTGAATTTGTACAAATTTATTGTTTCTTGTGTTGATGTTTATTTATATTGAGATCTATGTAGAAATAAATATATCATTAGGTGCCGAGCTGGCTGGCGTAGGCGATCATGGATCTCCACAAATCTCTATCTTTGGTGTTTGCTATCAACTCAGATGTTGACGCTTTACTGTGCCACGAAGTCAGGCCATCCAAAATTTTCTTTCTCTGTCTATATACTGAAATAAAAGATGAACAAATGCATACTGTTATGATTTCAATGAAACATGAGTATCTGCTACAGAAAATACTAGAAGACAAAAACCAGGAAGAGAAAATGTGTTATAAGTATATCATTGTACAAGGATATCAAGATTCAGATTTCTTCTTCGTTCGCTCTACATCAACTACTTATTAAACCAATCTTTGTGGCTGGTATGTGATTTACACCGTAAGAGTTGAGTTAATTGTGTCAGTCAAGCGCCTACAGACCCGTAGGTCAGCATATTCATTTTCTGCATGTGCACGGAACTCGCACTTCCTGGTTTACTATGAATGTATTTTTTTCTTCTCTTTCTATTGTCATAACTATGGTCTTAACATTAATTTTCATGTTGTCAACTTTACAGTCAGGACAAGTTATTGTTTTCAATTGTTTTATTCATTGTTTATTAATACAAGACTAGATAGAATATATGAAGTGGTTTCTCACTGACTTTGAACTCTAGTAAACCTCTAGTTTACTCTCTAGTATTTATTTAAAAAGTTTATTGCACATCCTTTACAGGACTTTGGGAATCGACCCCCAGCTTTTTAATACTGTTTGTGATTTTTCTAGGCATTATTACGTTCAGTAGTTTGCCATTGCTTTCTGAACGGGTGGTGCCATCGTCCTTTGTAAAAATCCACGCGAAACAATTTGCAACCAAACTGTCCAGCGTGATTCAAACTCAGAACGCTGGGGTTATTAGGAAAAGTGACTATCCCTAAGCCACAGACGCCAAGTATTTATTTACATACACCAATATCTAAATTGTAAAGCAACATCTAGTTTGAAAAACAATGTTCCTTCATCTAAATGTTAATTCAGGTGATAAATTTACTTACAGTACATAAGAAACTTGTACTTCTTTGTATATGTTTATTTTGTCTTGCGAAAATGTTATCATTATACCAGTTTCTGTATTTATCAATTATCGAGTTTTACAATCTACTCTGATTTTTTAAAATTAGACTTAACTCTGATCTTTTGATTTTAGTCCATCTCTGGTTTTTAGAAATTGGACAAGAAACTCTGATTTTAGACTAACAATGGTATCTTGGACATCAGACTATGACATATTCCTATTAGATTGCTTCTTCTGTTAGTTGAAGCTGTTCTGCTATGAAAAGAACTGGTATTAGACTGTGTTATCAGAGCTTTTTTGAGCTGCATGCTGTAAGCGTTTAATTAAGAGTCAAGAGTTGGGCCTCTATTTCATTCCAAGTTATAATAGAATTAGGAAATACTCTATCTTTGGCATTAAAAGGGTAAAGAAACCCTTTTTATACCTCATTGTATATAGGGTAATACGGTGTTAGGCCAATATTTTTTATTGATCGTTGGTACACGATGGGTCAACATCACACCAGCCGCCCAGTGCTTTTCCTGGTACCCAATTAAGGCTGGATCAACCTGGGAGTCGTAAGAAGCGAGTTTACAACACTGCTACTGTGGCTCTCATGTTTGGTATGAAATTACTAAATTATCTGGTAATGCTCCCACCATAAATGATCCCTTGTATATGATTTGTTAGACTGAATGAGTCTGTATGTTAATCTTATTGCCATATTATTCCACATCAGACTTATGTATTACTTGTTATAGAAATTAATTTCAGTTGCTGTTTGCATGTGTAAACCAGGTATAAGATAAACCTGTTTGTTACATGATCAATAAATCATGAAGTTACGAAGTGAAAGGTACATAAGTTACGAAGAACCAGACTGAAAAAGATACACATCACATTTTGTGATATTTTGAGCATCTGATTAAAATTTCCATTAGTGAACCAGATGTGTTATTCATTTGTCCTTCTATTCCAGCATAGGTAGTGAACAAGATGATGTACCTTTTCATGATGTTTCCATGTGGAAGTTTTGTGAAGTTTTCATGTGTGGATCAGTTTTGTGAAGTTTTCATGTATGAATCAGTTTTCTCAAGTTTTCATGTGTGGGATCAGCTTTCATGTGTGGATCAGTTTTGTCAAGTTTTCATAGGTAGATCAGTTTTCTCAAGTTTTCATAGGTAGATCAGTGTTGTGAAGTTTTCATGTGTAGGTCAGTTTTGTCAAGTTTTCATAGGTAGATCAGTGTTGTGAAGTTTTCATGTGTAAGTCAGTTTTGTCAAGTTTTCATGTGTAAATCCGTTTTGTGAAGTTTTCATATGTGGAATCAGCTTTCATGTGACAAAATCAAAAGACAGATCAGCATTACAGAAACATTGGTTAACAACAAACATTGTAAAACCTTGGATCAGAACTGAAAGCTCAAAATGATGCCTTGCAGAAAAGTTGCAAAGAAATATAAACAAAGTAAAACCAGTTTTTAACATAACTCTTCAATACAATTAAAAAAATAACACATCTGATTGACAAATCAACATCAGTAAAAGACAATCAACACAACACATTTGATAAATCTTTGAACGCTCAATATCGACCACTTGTTAACTACCCTTTGTGATTTGTACCTGATCCAAGCCTAAGAGCAATTGTATGTTGAGCCAGTTATGTGCCTACAAGTAGGCCAGCACATCTGATTTCTGCAACGCTTTTATTTACTAGGGTAGCTTCCCTAGGCCCCTACCTCAGTCACTTCTTACGACATGCCTTGTAGGTCACAGTGTTACTATTCTTTGAGAGCCCCGGCAATACACGTTTGATTTGATAAATAATTCAACACACAACACATTTGATAAATCACAACACATTTGATAAATAATTCAACACACAACACATTTGATAAATAATTCAACAACACTTTGATAAATAATCAACACAACACATTTGATAAATAATTCAACACACAACACATTTGATAAATAATTCACACAACACATTTGATAAATAATTCAACACATTTGATAAATAATTCAAAACAACATTGTAAATAATTCACACACAACAAAAAATTACAACACATTTGAAAAAAAACACACATTCAACAATTTCACACAATACATTTGATAAATAATTCAACACAACAAATTTTATAAATAATTCAACACACAACACGTTTGATAAATAATTCAACACACAACACAAATGAGATGTTATACCTGTTTTATTGTGCCTACAATCATGCCTAAATTAGGATATCAAGTTTGAGAATAGGCAAATGAACTAATACTTCATATCCCAATTAGATCCTCCAGTGACAAATTACATATATCTGACATTTTCTTTGACCCAAAATGTAAGAAAAAATAAATACATTTACAGACATACAAGGCTTCTTTCCAAACAGATGAAGATACTTAATGTTAACAATGAGGACTCTCTGAATCACAAACAAAGAACTTCATAATACAAATCAATTATGTTGGCAATTTAATGCATTCAAGATAAGAAACCTAATCTATTTCATCTTTTGTACGATGACTGCATTTAGTAGCTGTGCTTGCTCCAGTGTGAGATTTTCATCTGTTAGCTCTTTGTTGGGGAAGGTAGTCATTAAGCTAAAGTTAGACTGTGCATACTGAGGACATGTGCTGGGGTCATGGTTAAGGATTCATTCAGACAATATGGCCTAAATTATAAAGGAAATGTATATGAAATAATTGTATTGTCATTCATTTCACATAATTATGTATTGATTGAACCATTTCCACGCCAATCGCTGCATACTGCGCCAATGTGTTCCGTTGAGCACCATTTGTCGCACACTGTGCCATTCAAGTTGTTTCGTTTATACAAGTCTTTCTAGTTTTACTTCTACTATTTTACTTCTACTACTTTTTAACCTTGTTATTCTAATAGGTTATCCAGTTTTCTTCAAATTTAGTATATTCTTCTTCGAACGCTCCACATCGACGCTTGTTAACCACTCTGTGACGTATATGTGATCTGAGCCTAAGAGTGATTGTACATTGTGCCAGTTATGCACCTAAAAGTAGGCCAGCACATCTGATTTCTGCGATGCTTTTTATTTACTAGGTAGCTTCCCTAGGTCCTATATCAGTTACCTCTTACGACATACCTTGTAAGTTGCGGTGGTACTATTCTTTGCTTCCCTTGTGGAGCCCGGTACAACATGGGGGGAAATTAGTATATATGATATATATGTATAAGAAAACTGGCTGATGCTACAAATAAGAAAGAGAAAATTTAGATATTTTGGACATATAAAAAGGGCTGGAGAAGACCATCATGGAAGGAGGCATACCGCAAAGAGAAAGACCATGGAGAAGATGGATTTGGGGCGTAACTGATGGTTTGAACATGACAGCTGCAGAGGCAGGACATCTGGCCTATGAGAGAGGAATATTCCGGAGAACTGTTGGGGTGGCAAAGTTCTGCTCAGGACAAGCTATTTGATGATGATGATTATTTATTGACGAGTAATTATGATTTTATTTTGTTAAATTGCTTTTTTACCTCCCTTCAATTAACTGCACAACTGAGGAAATAACTGCGTATGGAAGATGTCAATGGATAAATTCATTAAAATGTATAAACGTAAAGAAATGACATGATCGTGCAGAATACAAGCAATCCAGATGTAGAATAGAGAGAAATGTATTATTGAAGATGGACAACAAGGATGATCATTGATTAAAGTGGAGATTTGTTGCTGTCCACAAGACAACGGTTTGATGTTATTTGTTTGTTGTTTATAACCTCTTGTATCGGCTACATTGGATCCGTGGGACCACTTAACTTATTTTGTACTAGCATGCTGAAAACAAGGTAATGAGTAGAGAATCATTTTGACTCTTACAGAACTGTACTTGTAGGAAGGATAGTCAATGGATAGTGCAGATATCATCAATGCAGTATAAGAGAATCAGGTTGTATGGACAACATTGAAAACAGTTTATAAATCTGTAACCCTATCAAGAGTGAAGGAGATGAGGATTCTTTCTTCTTCAACGCTTCAATCAACCACTGTGTGATTTGTATTTGATCTGAGCCTAAGAGCGATTGTACGTTGTACCAGTATGCGCGAAGAGGCAACATCCGATTTCTGCGCTGCTTTTATTTACTAGGTAGCATCGAGATAGGATTGAAAATATGAACTGCCACACAAACACTTTGTTGGGGCACTGGGCATTTGATTAATCAACCACCTGTGTGGTGCTGGGGCCCAAAAAAATGGCACTACAAGGCATGTCGTAGGAGGCGACTGATGTAGGTGTCTAGGGAAACTACCTAGTAAATAAAAAGCGTCACATTAATCGGATATGCTGGCCTACTTGTCGGCGCATAACTGGCACAATCGCTCTTAGGATCAGATCACATACAAATCACACAGAGTGGTTAACAGGTGATCATTGTGGAGCGTTCAAGAAGATTAATCAACATAGAATGGAGTGTGATTAGTCGTTTGAGCTGGTAAAGTTGTTAGGAAAGAAACCGGATCACATGTGATTCACTTGAGAGCGCTGTGATGCTGATCCTCACTAATGAATGTATCCAAATTTCCAGAAACAGTGAATTTTGTATACTAGATCAGCATCAAATCTGACAAATATCTCACATAAAGAATGAAGTGGACTCAAATCTATCAAACACTGCTAATTGGTTGCAAATTTAATCAAACGAACAGTGTAGGAGGCGTTTTCAAACTAATGGTGCAAGCTGTGAATAAAACTTTCAACCTGCTGCCTTGCAGGTCGACTGGGAACAGTCAAAGACTGACGGAGAGTGAACCCAGTAAACGCTGGCTGAAATCGGACACATCGGCGAGGATAAGCACCAGAGCTCCAAATGGCGTTGAATGATGTGACGTAAAAATATGTTCTTGGCAAAGGTTGTTTATATATCACAATAAGAATGATCAAAATGGCCAAAAGGAACGATCGCGAAAGAGAGAATAAAACTTCAGGATAAAATTGTAACAGTGCTTCTTATTCGAATGCTCCATATCAACCACTTGTTAACCACACTTTGCAATTTGTATGTGATCCAAGCCTAAGAGCAAATGTATGCTGTGTTAGTTATGTAATGTTAATGTTCGTCAATCAAATATGATTATAACCACAAAGTTACTTCATCCAAAAAACAAAATGTAATATCAGTCAATGGACACGTAGGTGACTTGTCAGTCCGATGCGTGCCTTGAAGAGTGAAGGATGAATCAGTGACTAGCGCAGCAAGTTTGATTAAAGTGAGGAAGAGTTGCACTAAACGTCGACCTCACTCTCTCTCCTGTTTCCAACAAGATCCAGTGGCAAGACAAGTCGAGACGACTGGTGGAGGATTCAGGTGCAGTGGATGACCAGGGTGTACTACGTGCCTCACCGTGCTCAGTACGCTCCACAGCGCTTTGCTGGTACTCGCCGTTGTGTCCGTTGAGCCACAGAAGTGGTTTCTTCCGCACCCTCTGTCGAGTCCAGTCTTTACATGCAAGACCTATTTCACCGATTGGTTGTTAACCATCCGGCTACCCTCAGCCTGGTTTGGTTGGCCTGTCAAAGCCAATGCCCATATGATGGCTACTGCTGCATGCTGATAGCTGCTATGAGCAACAGGTGAGAGCTGAATGACAGGTTTGGTCCAGTGTTCATAAATCTGCCCTTAAACGGGCATGACAGCTTCATTACAGAGGTACTACCAATCCCTGGCACACCGTTAGTTATGTACCTACAAGTAGGCTAGCACATCTGACTTCTGCGCTGCATTTTATTTACTAGGGTAGCTTCCCAAGGCCTCTACCGCAGTCGCCCTTATGACATGCCTTGTAGGTCGCAGTGTTACTATTCTTTGCTCTCCTTGTGGCGCTTGGCAACATGTGGGCGAAGTAATAGTACACAAACTAACACAACCATAATGTTAGCAGAACAGATGTTAACATATAACCTGATACAAACATGTTCACTAAACAAACACTTGGATATCCTGACATACTAAACACAATAGTACTAGTTAACTAATCAATTGTGCACACACACACACACGCATTGATTAATTAATTGATAGGACCATCATCATTGCACTTCGGTGAGTAACATGTGTGCTCCGATCTCTTTCTTACACAGGAAGATCTCAGCTGTAGTGCAGAATTCCATAGCACCGGTGGTGGTCCCCGATGTAATTTTGAAGATATTTTGTCGGAATATTATTTTTTATCTTTTCTAATAAATTTTGCCCGGGCAGCAGCTTTCCGGCCTACTCTTCTTGATTTTGATCTGCCAAGGTTTTTTTTTACCTGCTTAAATTGAACAATTGAAGTTTTATTGTCCGTCTCCGATAGGTCTAGGAACTCGATCTCACATACACTGACAACAAAGATCTCTGGAAAAATATCCTGATGGCTCCACGAAGGAGCGAACAGGTTACCTTTGGTGCAAGAGACAAGCATCTAACCTCTACGCCACAGAGACCCATCAGACACACACACTAACAGACCATACAGACTAGTACTAATTAACCAAAGCACATATACACACCCCCTAACAGACCATACAATTTAGCACTTAATTGAGCACAAATCTTCCAAGTACAAGGATACTTAATGATGTGTTGCCTAATATCACTGACAGTGTGAGAATGATTCAGTTTCAAGACCAATCTGAGGAGAGAGGACAACAAAGACAATTATTCAGGAATGAAATTGATGTCCATATTTCATCATTTAATCTTGTTTTGTGAAACCTTTCATCAATATTGAATCAAAACATTATGATAATGAAGTAACTGACAAAATAAAGTCAAATGCAAGCTCAATCAAGATCAACTATTAATTATAACATTCACAAGAAAAACCCCAAACAATTTCTAAACCATTAGTATTTTCAGGATTGAATGAGTGCTAAATGAGTGCTAGTAGACCAATTCCTTTCCTCACATGGAATATTAGTTGTGTGAAATTAACCCACAACCCTTTTTTACTTGGTTTAGAAAAGTGAATGTTCAATGTGATGTGCTATCCCCCCACTCCCCAATTAACTGTATACAGTGATACAAAAAAGTAAACAAATCCCATATCATGGAACATTGCAATGTGTTAAGAGACCTCCCAGTAGTAGGTAATTAGCAGTTAAAGATGAAGTGAACAGTTCCCTTCCTTGCTAAATTTTCCCGCTCTTTAACTCAGTGAGTCTGACATCAATGGGGTTGACTAGAGCACACCCAAGAGGTGAATCCAAGCTCAGAAGCGAGCCCAAGCTCAGAAGCGAGCCCAAGCTCAGAAGCGAGCCCAAGCTCAGAAGCGAACCAAGCTCAGAGCGAATCCAAGTTCAGAAGCGAGTCCAAGCTCAGAAGCGAGTCCAAGCTCAGAAGCGAATCCAAGCTCAGAAGCGAACCCAAAGCTCAGAGCGAATCCATGCTCAGAAGCGAGTCCCATCTATTCCAATTGCAGAATAAGTGCTTTAATCATTTGACTACAACATCACTCAGCATAAGGAGCAGACTGCATCTCTGCTGACAGGGATGGAGCCATATGGGCAAACCTGGTGCAATGAAGTCAATCCTTCGCCGTTGGAGTTATGAAGACATGAGTTCAAATCCCAGGTAAGATATAGGATTTTTATTCTGTCAAGGGTACAAAATAAAAAATAACCACACATACACTTTGTGGTGACAGTTTTGACATAGCATCCTTTACAGTTTTCTGCTTATAGAAAACCCTTTTGCAACCCCTTAACTGTGGATATAAGCTATCATCATCATCAGGTGCCGTCTCACATCGAAGGTTGGCTGCAATGAATCTCCAGCATCCTCTGTCTTTCGCCTTGGTGTTGCACACTGCCAGACTGTAACCTGTCCATTTCTTAAAGTTTCCTCCCACTTATCTCTCGGTCTTCCCCTCAACTTTCCCTCTAGTAAATGTTTTATCATGGTGTCATGTCTTTTTATGTGCCCAAAATACTTTACTTGTCTGAATTTTATTTCTCTTAATAATTGTTTCTTCATGCCTAGTTTTCCTAAAACTTGTTTATTTGTCTGTTTTTCTGTCCATGAAACTCTGCCTATTCTTCTATATATCCACATCTCAAATGCATCAATTCTGTCTTCTAACTGCTTGTTCATTGTCCATGTTTCTAGCCATACATTAATATAGGATATATATAGCATTTAATCATTCTCATTTTTAGCCTGTTTGTGATTTGTTTGGATGTCAGTTACTTTCTCATAATATAAGCTATACAACAATTTAAACAATTTTATTGTACATTTTTCTGAGCTTTTTAAAGAACTTGATTGAAACAATAACTTTGCTGCTGCCCTTTGTTAAGCCATCATATTTCATCTGTTCTATTTCTCTAGTTCCAAAAAAGAAAAACTTATAAATGGAATTCTTCTTTATTTCCAGATAACTGGACATTGGTTACTGAACCAACATTATAGTAGTCCGACAAGGCTCATAGGTGCACAGTCTATCCCAGCAGATGTAAAAGAGTAAGCATGTTGATTTTTTATTCAATCCAGAAGCACTTGAGCTTTCAGATCTTCGGCTCGGTGCCACGAACACCGTAAATCTGGAGAACCTGTGACTTTTCTGCCAGCCCGCGGAATTGAACCCACACTCACAGAGGGCTCGTCACCCGTAGTCCAACGTGCTACGAACACGCTGGGCAGGCAGGCAAGTATGTTGATAGTTCCTGTTGTTCACTGATTAAATATACTTCACATTCTGATATACTTATCTGATTCTTAACATCAGATACTCTGTCCTACTCGTACAAATGTGAGATGTCATATTTCTTCAAACACTATTGGGACTCATTTTCAATTGCTGTGTCCTTGTTCATGAAGTGTCCACTGAACGATTAACCCCCATCTTCAAAAGCACAACTATAGGTTCTTTGACACAATATTGCTAACAGATTACTACCAAAAATTCACATGCCCAGGACAGTAGATCAAAGTAGCTTGTAAAAATCAACAAACACATCAACTCATACCGAAATTGTTGACATTCTGAAGCATGTACTTCATAAAGTATAGTCGACACAATGACTGAACCGAGTGAATGGGTTCTCAGAGAGCCATTGGCAGCTTCAACTTTTATACTTATACAAAAACTTATAAATGGACTGTACCTTTTCCCGTCTGCTAAACGCAGCTGTACATTTGTGACTGGTTTCTTCTCATCAACATCTACTGCAGACGGAGCCCTATCTCCTGCAGGAGGTGCTGATCTTATCACAATTGGGACAGGGCTGAAAGAGTTGGGGTCGTCACTAGTGAAACGTGATTGATGGCAGAAAGGCAAGAAGGAAAATGATTAGTCAGACAGAGAAGTTGTTTAGTCTTATAAAAGAATAGAGATGTATATACAGGTAAATAAGTTTAACAAGAATAGAGATGTATATACAGGTAAATAAGTAAAGCAAGAATAGAGATAAATATATAGGTAAATAAGTATAACAAGAATAGAGATATACAGGTAAATAAGTAAAGCAAGAATAGAGATAAATATTCTTCATAATGAGGGCCAGCTGTAATGTATCTTCCCATAGTAGATCAGCTGTAATGTATCTCCATATTGTAAATAAGCTGTAATGTATCTCCATATTGCAAATATGCTGTAATGTGTCTCCACATTACAAGCCAGCTGTAATTATCTCCAACATGTTCTGTTTCTTGCCAGGTTGGGTTTTTCCACCAAATTGTTTTTTACCTGTTTGAATATTTTTCCTACCACTTATATCGTTGTCATTTCTTGCACTGTCTTTTCTTCTAGTACCAGCTTTAAAAAAAGTACCATGTTTCATTATATGTGCCATACAGGGAGGGGTCTCTGTGGCTAAGCCCTTGCCTTCCAAAGGTTGTGGGTTAAAATCCAGACCTTCACAAGTGCCTTTTTTCCCAGAGACCCCAGGGTTGTTGCTGGAGCTACAGAGTCAGGCTATGTGCAATTCTCTCGGCAGGTGGCGTGAGCGAGGAACTGAGCCATATGGGGTAAAACCTGGTGCAGTGAAGTCAATCCTTCAGCTTTGGACCCTGTTTTTTAGATTATATGTCCAAATAATAAATTTGTCTACTTTTGACTGCTTTCAATAATTTTTCTTACAATTTTTACCCAAAGAAAGTATACTCTCATTACACTTGAGCTGTAGAAAAAGTATACTCTCATTACATTTGAGCTGTAGATGAAAGTATACTCTCATTACACTTGAGCTGTAGAAGAAAGTATACTCTCATTACACTTAAGCTGTAGAGGAAAGTATACTCTTATTACACTTCAGCTGCAGATGAAAGTATACTCTCATTACACTTCAGCTGTAGAAGAAAGTATACTCTCATTACACTGGAGCTGTAGATGAAAGTATACTCTCATTACACTGGAGCTGTAGACGAAAGTTTACTCTCATTACACTTGAGCTGTAGATGAAAGTATACTCTCATTACACTGGAGCTGTAGATGAAGTTACCTCATTACACTGAGCTGTAGATGAAAGTATACTCTCATTACACTGGAGCTGTAGATGAAAGTATACTCTCATTACACTGGAGCTGTAGATGAAAGTATACTCTCATTACACTGAGCTGTAGATAAAGTATACTCTCATTACACTGGAGCTGTAGATGAAAGTATACTCTCATTACACTGGAGCTGTAGATGAAAGTATACTCTCATTACACTGGAGCTGTAGATGAAAGTATACTCTCATTACACTGGAGCTGTAGATGAAAGTATACTCTCATTACACTGGAGCTGTAGATGAAAGTATACTCTCATTACACTGGAGCTGTAGATGAAAGTAAAATATTTCTTCTTCTTCTGCATTCTCACTAGATTGAGATTGGGATTTTGGATTCTCTACTCTAATAATGGCTACCATCTGCCTCAGATTGTCAGCCACGCCATACAGTTTGTCTTGGACGCTGATGTAAGTTGGCCACCTCTTTCTTCTCAGGTCTGCATACTGGGGGCAGTTCTGTAGGATATGCTCTGTTATCATACTCGCCAAGCCACAGGAGCACAGGTGTCTATCTTGAATTTAGTGTACAGGTGGTGTCTCATTCTGTTGTGACCCGTCCTGAGGCAAAGTATGACAGTCTGGTCCCTTCTGGACAGTTGGTAATATCCATCATCTTTGTTGTGTTTTGGGTGTTCTTTCTCCCACTTTCCTTTGTAGTGCCCGCTGGCTATAGTTTTTGCTTCATCATAGCTGACGAGGTTGTCATCTTGGGGCATTCCTGCTCCTCTTTAGCCGGTCTGTCAGCATCTTCATTTCCCTTGAGCTTGCAGTGTGAGGGTATCCACCGGATTACTACACTCTAGGTATTGTGGGACAACTGGGATAAAAAGTAAAATATGAAAGCATTTGTTGGGTTGATAATGAATTAGTGTACCTGCCAAGCATGTGTCCTGCACCAGAGAAAGCTCTGACATTAGCCTTTGGTTTGACAAAGTCTTCAGAACGATGATCTTCCATGTCAAGATTGACTTCCCCTCCCTTTGCTTCACGGACAAGCTCTTGAGGAACCTCACTAGACAAAACCAAAGTAACACATTTAATTAAATATAGCAAAACATATTCATAACATATTACCTTGTTCTCTTTCTTTGTGCAACAAAACTACGATAAGTTCCAACCTTGACAAGTTATACAAAGCTCATCTTCTTCTTTGAACGCTCAATATCGACCACTTGTCAACCACTTTGTGTGATTTGTATGTGATCTGAGCCTAAGAGCGATTGTACATTTTGCCAGTTATGCGCCTACAAGTAGGCCAGCACATCCAATTTCTGCGCTGCTTTTTATTTACTAGGGTAGCATCCCTAGAGCCTACATCAGTCGCCTCTTTCGACATGCATTGTAGGTTGCAGTGGTACTATTCTTTGTTTCCTCGTAGGCCCCGGCAACACACGGGCGATACAAAGCTCTAACATCAACCCTGACATTATAGGTCATATAAAGTTTTATATCAACCCTGACAATACAGGTAATATAAAGTTTTATATCAACCCTGACAATGCAGGTCATATCAAGTTTTATATCAACCCTGACAATACAGGTAATATAAAGTTTTATATCAACCCTGACAATGCAGGTCATATCAAGTTTTATATCAACCCTGACAATACAGGTCATATAAAGTTTTACATTAACCCTGACAATATGGGTAATTTAAAATTTGAACTGACATCCTGACATTACAGGTGATATAAATTTATAGCATCAACCCTGAGACTACAGGTCATATAAAGTTCTAGCTTCCATTCTGACAGTGAAATGAAAATTGTGGCATTTTCTTTACAGGACGTAGCCATCAATCACAGTCAACGAGTCGTTGATTTTCTAGGCACCATTTATACGTTCAGTAGTTTGCCATTGCTTTCTGAAAGGTGAGGTCTATTTTTACCTTTGTAAAAATCCCACAGCAATGAATTTGCTTCCAAACTTGTCCACCGTGGGGTTTGAACCAGGTACGTCTGGGTTTCTGATTGAGCTCACTACTGATTTGAACTACAGATGCTCACATCCTGACATTACAGGTGATATAAAGTTCTAATGTCAACCCTGAGATTGAAAAAAATGAAAATCGTGGCATATCCTTTACAGGACATAGCCATCAACCACAGTAAATGAGTCATTGATTTTCTAGGCACCGCTTATACATTCAGTAGTTTGCCATTGCTCTGCCATTTACCCTGAGACTACAGGTGATATAAAGTTCTAGCTTCCATCCTGACATTACAGGTGATATAAAGTTCTAACATCAACTTAGGCATTACCGCTCACAAGCAAGAGACATTCACAAAGTTACAACTAGTATGAGTCAAACAACATACCCCCTTGACACACTATCTAGGAACTGTTTGTTGTCTGGATCGTTGTAATCACGTAACTGGCCATTGTCAATACTGAAACCAGTCTTCCATAGCTTTAACTTTTTATAAACCTGCCAGATAAAATAAATGAAGCAAATTGTTTATCTTTCACATTCAACAGTAGTTGCTACCATTATTGAATTCATCCTCATCACTATATCAATGACATTTACTTGGATTAAAGGTAAAGTATTACTGGATTCCAGTCATTATATCTCTCTGTCACTCTCTCCATCCTGCTTCAATGACTCCCTCAATTCTTATGTTCTGTCAACATATATTTCTTCTCATCATGCATCGCATTATCTCTCCTTTTTTGCCTGTTGGCCCCATGCCATTTTATTATTAGTTATGTTAGAGACAAGCTTCTTTTCAATTTATCACATGTTAAAATCTCTTAATTTATGACATTTTATGTAAACATTTTCTGAGTTTTCGGCAAAGTTATGCTAGATAAATTTTACTCTGAGCTTATGACATGCTATGTGTAAGACAAGTTTACTTTTAGTTTAGGACAAGTTTACTTTTAGTTTAGGACAAGTTATGTGAGAGACAAGTTTACTTTTAGTTTAGGACAAGTTTACTTTTAGTTTAGAGCATGTTATGTGAGAGACAAGTTTACTTTTAGTTTAGGACAAGTTCTGTGAGAGACAAGTTTACTTTTAGTTTAGGACAAGTTATGTGAGAGACAAGTTTACTTTTAGTTTAGGACAAGTTATGTGAGAGACAAGTTTACTTTTAGTTTAGGACAAGTTCTGTGAGAGACAAGTTTACTGTTAGTTTAGGACAAGTTATGTGAGAGACAAGTTTATTCATAGTTAAAGGGTCTAAAGGCATAAAGGATTGACTTTTTACACAGGGTTTCCTCATATGGTTCTGTCCCTGTAGGCAGAAATGGTAAGCCATCTGCTGAGAGTGTCGCACAAAGCAAGAGCTCCATAGTTCCACCAACAATCCTAGGAATCTAGTGAAAAAATTGCACATGTGACTCAGTCAATTTTCAGACTAACAGGTCTCCGTCAACCACTTTGCCATAGAGGCCCCTGTCTTTCCTCATAGTTACTTTCAGTAGGTATCTAGGCATACTACTGTGCTTTTCCATCTGGATTATGTCTTTGTTATCTCTTCAATAAGTTAGTGTGTGCACTCTAGTTACTTTTTAGTATCTCCAAGATCGGCATAGTTTCCATAGTTCCAGTGATTAACTCTGAGAGCTTGGCTTTATACTATGTTTCTGAAGCTAAGAATTAGAAACCACCTGATATTTTTTAACATTTTATAGTATTTTTTGCAACTATATTGCGAATCAAGAACGTATATGTTATGTATTATATGTCAACATATGAGTACATTAACACCAGGATTAGGAAAGCCAGACAACCCTTTGTATAGAAGCCTTTTCTTCTGTCCACAATATGGAAATCTGGTGCCATTTCCACTAAAGCATGAAATCTGTTTGTTGTATGGCTCAGATGCGTGGCTAGTCATTAAGCTAAATGTAAATAAGATGCAGACCTTTGTTATCAGATATCTTCAATGTATTCTCAGACGGAGATGGTATGACAAAGTTGGAAACACAGACCTGTGAATATGAATAGGACAGGACCCCATGATGAACCAAGTTAATTAAGAGAAGAAAATGGTGATGGGTCAGGCATATCCTGCAAAAGACACAGTCAAGTGTCACTAGACATGCACTTGAGTGGAGCTTGCAAGAAAAACCTAAACATATCTTGAGATGGAGTCTTCTAGAGGAACTGAGAAATGCTGGACTATCCTGTGAAGCTATAAAGAAAACTGCTAGAGACCGGAAAGAGTAGAGGGAGCCCTATTCTTCACAAAGAGCAGAGAGGAATAATTGATTATATGTCAAATGAAAAATTTTTTATTTTGTCAAAATAGCAAATACCTGTTCACGGGTATTAGACTGTGATGCTCCTGCAATGACTTTGGTGTCATCCTGAGTTTCTCCAAGTCTGTAACCTGCTCCTACAAATGCCACTTTGTTTGCATCCAATAACTGTTGCTCGCCCTGCCTCTCCTCTGCTCCATGTCTGTAAATATTAATAAATATTTTATGAAAGTGTACTGTTTTTGCAGTCATTTCTACCCATCTATAAACAACTTATCAGATATAATTACTCCTCCATCAATATTTTAGATATCAATGTCATGATAGTTTCCTATGAGCTTTGTTTCTTAGTATTTTACAATAAAAGATTCTCACAGCCACCACTTCTACACCTCCTCTATATCTGCCCCAGGATGAAGATGACCTCACCCTTAAAGCACACAAAATGCTAGACTTCTTTTCCTAAGCACTAACGGCAGCACAGGCTAGAGATATTGATTAATAACATTAAAGAGTTTACAGACCTCAGTGTAAACAACATTATGGTGAAAGTTTATAACAAACAATTCTAAAAAGAGCCGACATGGAGATCATCCTCATCACTCCTCCCATGTTGAGAGATGAAGAACATCTTCTTGAAACGCTCCATATCGACCCGTTGTTAAACCACTCTTTGTGATTTGTATATGATCCGGGCCTAATAGCGATTGTACATTGTGCCAGTTATGCGCCTATAAGTAGGCCAGCACGTCCAATTTCTGCAACACTTTTTATTTACTAAGGTAGCTTCCCTAGGCCCCTACCTCAGTCCCCTTGTGATTTGTATATGATCCGGGCCTAAGAGCAATTGTACATTGTGTCAGTTATGTGCCTACAAGTAGGCCAGAACATCCATTTCTGCAACACTTTTTATTTACTTAGGTAGCTTCCCTAGGCCCCTACCTCAGTCGCCTCTTAGGACATGCCTTGTAGATCGCAGTGTTACTATTCTTTGATCCCCTTGAGAATCCCGACAACACACAGGCGGAAGAACATCAATATATTTGTTACTTACTCTCTTGCTGACTTAAACAGGTTATCAACCAGTTTGTTGGCATCTTTTTCTTTGGGGACCCAGGATTTGTTGGCCACTGCATTGGAATAAATTACATTGACAATTTCAGACAACAGCACAAATATATTTATGTATATGTGATTACTACTATACAAATATTAATTGATGTCATAAGTTTACAAATTTAAAAACTAATCTACCTGTTAATAAAAATAGACATATAACTAATGTACTTCTTTGTGTGTTATGATAGTTGGTGAAGACAATCATGTAACTTCACTTTCCGTTCCTTGTGAAACAATTCTGTTAATGATTGTTTTAAAAAATAAACTAGAAAAACAATTAATATGAACAAACAAAAAAACATGGTATAATTTTGCATGATTTCATACTGAATTTTAAGAAATAGTTTTATTGTGAGTTTTATTTCCAAACAATATACATCTATGGATAGTAACAATAATAACATCTGGCAGTTTTACTGTGACTTAGTATACACAAACTGAAGTGATATGCCTCAAGTATGTGTCTATATATATATATCTCATAGTATATACGAGATACTCGTACATTGTACAAGTAGAGCTGGATACTTGAGAAGCTGAGAGAGGAGTGTGTTTCACCAGCGAGTCAATGGAACCATTAGTATGCCTACCCTTTAACATCTGCTGGGGGATACTGAGCACCTATGAGTCTGTCTGAAGTTCTACGATGTCAGTTCAATAACCAAACAGAGCTGCTGGACTAGCTGCTTTGTCACTAAGGAAGTCAGGCCAATATTAGAACTAAAAAAACCTTACATATGTATTATAGCTGTCTGCAAATAATGCTAGAAGTAAAAATATTTTCTTCCAATTTGCTTCCAAAAATGAAGGCTCACAAAAAAAGACTTGTTACAGATGATAGTCATTCTGGCAGAGAATCAAAGGATGGATTTCTCGATTATAATGTGTCCTACTCTGAATACAAATATTATTTTTACATGAATTTCTTTGGTGTGTTTTTTTTTCATGCAAACAAACCAACAACTTTATAGCTTTTTCGGGAGAAGAGTGGTTTAATATGTATAGTACTCTACTCTTCTGTTTTTTCAATGTTCATTTGAAATAAATATGACAGCAAACATGTTTTCTATGTACCTTCTGTCAGAGCCTCCGGCATAGTAGGCTTGCCCTTCTTCATCGGATGAATCAGATTCAACATGGATACTCTTGAATGTATTAATTCTATCCCAACATAAAACATTTCAGAATTTTACTGTGATAGTTTATGACAGATTGAAATATAATGTTCAAACACAATTTAAATAACTATCTTTCTCTCTCACGATCCCCCAACTGATGTACCAGATTCCCCCATAAATTCTGCAAGTTTTTTGTCTTATTTATGCGGAAATCTGATTAATTCAGCCTTAACATGGGTGTGTGTTTCTTCACATCTTCAACGCCATTTGGAGCTATGGTGCTTATGCTTCAACGAGGTTTCAGTTTTAGCCAGCTTTACTGGGTTTGTTCTCCATTAGCCTTGGGCTGTCCCCAGCCGACCTGCAAGGCAGCAGGTTGCTATTTTCTTTTAGGTTAGCTACCCTTAGACAACCTTCCCTCCCAGGTTGTTGAGCGTCGTCTGCCCAGGTTACCAGTCTTTTTTGGACTACTTGGTTTGCCTGTCATCCAGTTTTGTGTACGGTTTGCTCCACTAGCCTTTGATTGTCCCCAGTTCAAATAACTCATTATAATAATTGCATTAATAATAATTTCTCTCTATAGATATTGTTTACAACACCTGGTTGTAGATATTTAGAAAGGTAATATATCATAGTGTCCACCAGGTGTTTCTATCAGACATTTAAAGCAGTGAAAAAAAGCAAATTTAACTAACCCCTTCAACTTCACCTTTTTACGGTGGTATATCTAGAATGTTGAGGTGCTGAATGAGATCAAGACACAGAGAAAGCTTATCATCAATATAAGAAAGAGGCAGTCATCATTTTTCTGGCATGTGATGAGGAGGGAGGTTTAGAACACATTGTGACAACCAGTAAAATCGAGGGTAGACGAGACAGAGGAAGACAGAGAGAAAATTTTGGATAGCCTGACTTCATGGCACGGTAGAGTGTCAACATCTGAGTTGATAGCAAACACCGACAGAGATATTGTGGAGATCCATGATCGCCTACGCCAGCCGGCATGGCACCTGATGATGATATCTAGAATCCTGCTCGCCGAGTGGTTACCGGGACCCAAATTTGGGGTGTAAAGAATAGAACAACTGTTACCTGCCACGCATGACGTAAGAGGCGACTAAGGAGGTTTAGCTGAAATCGGATGCATGTGTCCTAAACGTGTAGAAGTCTATGCGTTTAGGGCCTACCAAACCAATGTGCAACGTATACATGTTCTTGGCATAGATCAAACATATCACAAAAAGTGATTAAAATTGGTCGTAAAGAACGACGGAAAGAAGAAGAGACCTACATTTTAAAAACAGTATAAACAACCAGTAATACGTTATATTACTGTATCAGTAGTGGGGGACTGCCTAGAGTAGTTGATGGTAGCTCGGCCTGCTAGCTGTGAGACGCCTCATAGCTCGGGTTCGAACTTACTGTCCGGCATTTGTTCGAGTCCCTGGTCTTACTCAGGACGATAACGTGAGTACCTCTGAAGTCGGAGAAAATCTGCCTGTATGGCGAGGGGCTACTAATTACAGTACATTGAGCACACGGCTGCCAGTGTAAAGTAATTTACAATGTGCACGCTGCTGCCATTGTAAGAAATTGGAAAACGGATTTTCACGCAAAAATCAGTTTCAGAGATGAAACCGTCTGAGTTGAAAGCGGACGAAAGGAAAAAACAAAAAACTGTATCAGTAGTCAATAATAAGAAATAACATTTTTTATCATGACTTGGACAGTCACTTCATACAAGTAGCTCAATAACTACATAGATCTTCTTCTTCTACAACCATCACTTATTTTAAACTGGGATTCCAGACTATATGATATAGTCTGCTGTATGTTTTAGGAACAAGTTTCACCATAGTTTCTCCTCGGTGGTGGGTGGGTCACATTCTTTTTCTCAGATATGTCTGCACTGAACAGTTTTGTAGAATATGTTTTGCCATCATATCTGTCAATTCACAATGACAATGGCTAAAGATGCCTACCTTGAATTTGGTCTACAAGCAGTGTCTCATTTTGTTGTTGCTTGTTCTGAGCTGAAGTATGACAGCCTGGTCTCTTCTGGAAAGTTGGTAATATCTCTGCTTTGTGTTTTGGTGATTGTTTTGTTTTCAGTTGGCATTGTACTGTACTTTGTTGATATTTTCAGTTTCATGGCAAGTCATCTTGAGGTCATTTATTTTGTTTCTTCTTAGACCATACTATCAACTTTTTCTTGTTCATTTTCCTTAATGTTTTAAAATAATGATATCTACAGAATCTATTCCCATTTTCTGACCCTTCAAAATGTATCAGGGTGAGCACCAATAGTTTGGGGTGGGCTCCTTTGTGACATGAGACTCAGTACTCTACTTGCCTAGACTTCTCAGTTAGAGTGCCATATCTAGAATCGGTAGTCCCACTCTTCATTCACAAATGAGATATGCTGCAACTTTTTATGCCCCTTATAGCATAGTGCATTCACTTTCCTCCAATATTTTTTTCAAACCTACTTCCCTCAGCATCTGGTTGTCCTCAATTCTCCTGCAAGGCAGCAGGTCACCATTATGTTGGGGGATGCTGTCCTTAGATAAACTGCCATCTCAGGTTCATGAGCTCCATCTGTCCTAACTTTACATAGTAATCCCTCTCCTAGTTAATCCCTCTACCTTTCTGAACTCTTGAGCATCCCCTACTTTTTAAACAAATTTTAAACCTGGAGATACCCCTATTTCCATGACACTAGAATCCTGCAAGCCTGTGCACGCACAGACACAGCTTCCAGTCTACACTGTGTGAAGGTGGGGCTGACTTGTAAAGACATGTTCATCAACAGTTCCCTAATTTACCCTTATCTCCTTCCCAAAACAAAGGTATCTGATCCCTGCAATTTCTTACCTTGCAGATCAGACTCTGCATATGATTTCCACTAATGGTGTATCCATTAGTTCGATATTTTCTGAAGTGAGGATCGAGTTTCAACAGATTACTTAGTCTCAAAAAAGTCATTTTAAGGCTGCAGCAATTGACTCCATTTTCATATCACTGATTCCCTTCTCATACTTGAAACTATTGCTATGCAAGTTCTATTCCAGCCCTCGACGATTTTGTCTGTCAGTCTAGCTGCGAGGATCCATCCTACTTTCCCAGCACAGACAAATGTGGATATGCATCTTTTTTCCAGCCCTATAAGCCGTTTCATTTCAATGCATAATCTTTCTTTGTTACTGCAAAAATAATAGCATGAAATAATTCTCATCTTCGCTCCCAAACACAGATTACCAGACAATGGGAAGAAAAGTAAAATGACTAAAGCCACACGTCTAATCAGTTAATTTGATTGTGAATGTGCACTTAATAGTAAGTTCACAGCTGAATCTTTTCTCGTCTGTGTGTTGTCTGGCTGCAAGGAGCAAAGAATACCAGACAATGGGAAGAAAAGTAAATGACTAAAGCCACACGTCTAATCAGTTAATTTGATTGTGAATGTGCACTTAATAGTAAGTTCACAGCTGAATCTTTCTCTCTGTGTGTTGTCTGGCTCCAAGGGACAAAGAATAGCAACATTGCAACCTACAAGGTATGTCGCAAGAGGTGACGGAGGTAGAGGCCTAAGGAAGCTATCCTAGTAAATAAAAAACACAGTAGAAGTCGGAAGTGCTGGCCTAATTGTACAATGTACAATCGCTCTTAGGTTCAGATCACATACAAATCATAGAGTGGTTTAACAAGTGGTTAAAATGGAGCGTTTGAAGAAGAAGGATATTTCTTATGTCAATATATGTGTTTTTAGATAATATCACTTATATCAAATGGTTTCATTTATTGTACCTGCTAACAGCATCAGCCTGATCTGGTGTGTTCAGATCTGAAATAACTGACACATCTTCAGCTGCTGAGGACTGCTCTGGATCTTGTTCTGAATCATGATCGGTTCCTTCAAAGAAGCTGCTCATTGCCAGCTGTTAACAATTAATAATATTTATACTTTGCTGATAATTGACAACCATGTTTAGTTCACTATTAATAAAAAATATTTGATCTGTTGACAACAAAGGTGTTCAATGAGTCAAATTTAGAAACAATCGGTGTTGTGTGATGCATCCAAATTGATTTTGTACTCAATATGGGCTATTTGAAGTCACTACAAGATACAGCTTGAAACTCTGCTATTGTTCAATTATAACATAAATGTTACAAGAACATAGAATAGTATTTTAACTATTAGATTTCATCATTCCTTGTTCTCAAAAAAATGTAATGGATAAGACTTGAAAACTTATATATAAAGATTTAAATAATATTTTATAAAAATTACAGTTTGAGTTTCAAAAGACAGCAAATGAGGAACACTACTCATGTGTAGTGTTACTGTTAAGTTAGATGTTCCAAAATAATACTAACTTTACTAACTATGCTATAAAAATAAAGTTGTAATTATCATTATGATATTAAATAGCACACATTTTTAATGTTACATTATGTCGGCATCACATCTACAGTGTCATACATAGTAAGTTAGTATCAATGAAACCTATGATGATGTTGTCAAGTTATAAAGATTTCTAGCACATTCTATCTCATTCTCATCATTCTGTTTTTTTTAAAAAGCAATATTAATTAATATTATGTTTGAGATATCCATCCATGAGCCACCATGAAAGTTTTATTTTATTTACTTTCAATAATTATTTGAACAGTAACTAATACTCTATAACAGTTACTTATTTTTCTTACATAACTAGGGTCTAGGGCTCTATTATACTACTCTATGAGTCTATGATTTTATTTTATGAAATTTACAAAATGACGAAGCTAAATAGAGTAGACAGGACACTAGGACTCATGTGAGGACAGATACTATACTGAGATAGATCATTCTTCTAAGTTAGAATGACTAAGAAGACTGTTAGCGTTACATTTCATGAACGTATACAACGACACTAAATAGTAAAAAGCAATAAATGTTTCAATAATGATACAAATATAGATACTACAACGACAAGTGAAATGCAATCTAGTAACTGTACAATACACAAACAATGAAATGACGATGAATTCTTTTAACAAAACAGTTGTCAGTTGAATCATGCAAAAAGAAAAAGCTTGTCCCCATCTTCAGATGTTCAATTATAACAACATCTACATGTATTGCTCTACATATAATGAAACATTCCAAACCTCTAAATCCCATGCAGCCGATTCTAGATAGAATCTGGCTCGGCTGGAATCTACGCCTGTAACGCCAACAAATTGTTCGACAAGACTATCCCGGTCAGCCATTTTGTATATGTTTTGCTCAGAGTAGTTTCCCTTAGTAAACATTTCTCGCACCTACCTCTCCCTATTTTTTTCTTGTTCTAAAATCCAAAACAATACATTTACTTGTATGCGCATGGCTTTCACTTCCACATAGATTCACCATGTATCTTCATATTTACAATGTTTTTCTTCTCAAACAGTCGCAGTTAATATTAATAAATAATTTGACAACAAACGGAGGAAAATATTGCCTGTCTTGTTCTCAATGAGAACGTTTTGAGATCAATAAATGAGATAACTGGAATACCACACAAAATAAATAACTTGAGATATGCCGACAACGCGCCCGTGTGCTGCCGGGGCTCGCAAGGAGCAAAGATAGCGGCACTGCGACCTACAAGGCATGTCGTAAGAGGCGACTGAGGTGGGGTTTGGCGTAGGGCTGGCTACCCTATCCAGTAGAAAATTTTAGCCACAAAATCCAACCAACCATGAACAAGTCACATAAAAATAAAATAAAAACTGTGCCAGCCAAGAGGAAAGGAAGCTCTTCTAGAAGAGGTATGAAGCGATGCAGAGAAAGCCGCAAGGAGTCTACACCGCAGATTATCTTCCTTTCACCTAGGAAAAGCTCCAGAATTGGCACCTGGAATGTTAGAAGTATGTATCAAATGGGAAAGACAGCACAGGTTGTAAATGAGATGAAATTTCACGGGATTGGCATCTTGGGATTATGTGAAACTAGGTGGAATGGTGCAGGCAAACAACGTCTAAACACAGGAGAAACAATGCTGTTCTCAGGCCATATGGAAGAAAATGCCCCCATAGTGAAGGAGTGGCTTTAATGCTATCTAAAGAAGCGGAGACTGCACTAATAAAGTGGGAAGCAGTGAGTCCTAGGATAATCACAGCAACATTCAGAACCACCAAAAGAAAGTATTCTTGAATGTGACCCAGTGTTATGCACCTACCAATGATAAAGAGGAAAAAGTAAAGAGGAATTTTACATAAAACTTCAAAATACTATAGGTAATCAGAGAAATGGGAACATCAAAATTCTGATGGGTGACCTCAATGCCAAAATAGGTTCGGACAACATAGGCTACGAGGAGATCATGGGAAACACGGACTAGGAATAATGAACGAAAATGGAGAACTATTCACTAATTTCTGTGCAGCGAATCAATACGTCATAGGTGAAGTGTCTTTCCACATAAAAGAATACATAAAGCAACCTGGGTATCACCAGATCACAGAACAGAAAATCAAATTGACCACATATGCATAAACAAGAAATTCAGGTCATCTCTACAAGATGTAAGGGTCCTAAGGGGTGCAGATGTAGATTCGGATCACCATTTGCTGATAAGTAAAATTAAACTGAAGCTTAACCGATACATAACATCCCATGAACATAGACACCAATATAATGTAGGATACCTCAGAAGTCAAGAAACAAAGGAACAGTTCACGGTCACAGTCTCTAATAAGTATGAGGTGTTGCGGCAATTAGAAGATGAGGTGAGTGCGGAAGAATGCTGGCAGCAAGCCAAAAATATTTGGAATGAAACATGCACAGAGGTATTAGGAAAGAAGGAGCGGAATCATAAGGCATGGATAACTCCAGAAACTCTCAAGGAAATAGAAGAAAGGAAAAAGAGGAAAGCAGATTTAAATAATAGCAAAACTAGAACTGCCAAAGCCATAGCCCAGGAAAACTACACAGAAGCTAGCAAGAAAGTGAAGAAACAAATAAAGTTAGATAAAGACAATACGTAGAAGATCTAGCAAGAGAAGCAGAGGTAGCTGCAGGAAAAGGAAACCTTAGGGATCTTTACAATATCACTAGAAAGCTAGCAGGAAAATACAGACCATCAAATGAGTTGATCAAAAATAGTAGTGGGGAACTATCACTAATGTTAGAGACCAAATGGAAAGATGGATGGAATACTTCAAGGAACTCCTGAACAGACCAGCACCTACAAACCCCAAGATATCCAACCGGCAGAAATTGACTTGGACATCAACTGTGAGAAACCATCCAAGGAGGAGATTAGTAAAGCCATTAAACTTTTAAAAGATGGAAAAGCGGCCGGTCCAGATGGTATTCCAGCAGAGGCGTTTAAAGCCAACATAAACACATCCACAGAAATACTGTATAAATTATTTAGCAGAATCTGGGAGACCGAAGAAATACCAGCAAACTGGAGAGAAGGATACCTGGTGAAGCTACCAAAGAAAGGGACCTTCAGAAGTGTGAAAACTATAGGGAATAATGCTGTTGTCAGTACCTGGGAAAATACTAAGCAGAGTCATCCTGGAGAGACTGAGAGATACCATCGATATAAAGCTAAGAGATGAACAGGCAGGCTTCCGACCAAATAGATCCTGTGCTGACCAGATAGCCACATTACGTATAATAATAGAGCAAAGTATTGAATGGAAATCCCCACTTTATATCGGATTTGTTGATTATGAGAAGGCTTTTGACAGTATTGATAGGAAAACCCTTTGGAAATTAATGAGGCATTATGGAATCCCACAGAAAATTATTAACCTAATAAAAGCAACATATACAGATATGAAATGTAGAGTTCTTCATGAAGGTAAACTAACAGATACTTTCGGAATAGAAACAGGAGTGCGTCAGGGATGTCTTCTATCACCTTTGTTGTTCTTACTGACAATAGACTGGATTATGAAGACCACAGTAACTAACACCAGAAATGGAATCCAATGGACTCTGACAGAGCAACTAGATGATCTGGACTTCGCTGATGATATAGCCCTTCTGTCACATACACAAAATCAGATGCAGGATAAGCTTAACACATTGAATCAAAGGTCCCAGCAACTAGGGCTGAACATTCATAAGGGAAAGACAAAGATATTGAGAATTAACCAAGCAAACGACAACTCGATCTCCTTGGGGGAAATCCCACTTCAAGAGGTAGAATCATACACATATTTGGGCAGCAACGTAGACAAAGAGGTTGGAACAGATAGAGATGTTAAAATAAGAATACAGAAGGCAAGGGAGCTTTCATTGCACTGGGAAACATTTGGAAGTCCAAAGAAATCAAATCTAGAACAAAATTCGGATATTTAACTCTAATGTTAAAGCAGTTCTACTGTATGGGTCAGAAACATGGAGAACAACTAAAACAATAGCGCATAAATTGCAAACATTCATCAACTGGTGTCTGCGCAGAATAGAGGGAATAAGATGGTATGATAGGTCACAAATGAGGAACTTATGGAGAGAACAAGACAGATTCCAGTGAACGAACAGGTTAAAAAAGACGCTGGCGCTGGATAGGACACACTTTGCGAAAACCGGAGGGAATATAACAAGAAGGGTCCTTACCTGGAACCCGCAGGGACAGCGAAAGAAGGGAAGGCCGAGAAATACATGGAGACGAGATTTGGAGGCAGAGATCAACAATATAAAGAAGAGCTGGAGGAGCTGCAGGAGATAGCTAGAGATAGGAAGACTTGGCATGAGTTGGTTGAGGCCTATGCCCCAACCCGGGGTAAAAAGGCAAAGAGAGAGAGATGCCGACAACGAAGTCATGAATGTGAAAAATGAAATAGAGCTTCGTTAACTAGTTAATATTATGGTGAGAGATAATAGAAACAACGGCCTAAGTCTAATTGCAAAAATACTGAAGTTATAGTCATTCTATTAAAGCGCATTCAAGCAAAATGAACAATCAAAGTAAATGAGACGTTGCAAAGGCAACTTTATCAATGTAAATATTTTGGAACTGTAATAAAATCGGATTAAAGATGTTGATAATAAACAAATAACAGAATATACCAGAAAAAACCATCATTCCAGAAAATGAAGAGCATTGTACAACGACATCGAGTATCTTCTTCTTCTTCAGCGATCTCCGGTCATGCGCTTAATTTACTGTGGACCACAAACTGGGCAGACAGCTTCAGGTCTGTCAGGTTTCCCAAAGCTTAGTTTTCAGGTCGACTGGGTGTGGCCACATGTTGCTTCTCAGCTCACACAGAAGAGGACAGTCTTGCAGGATATGCTCTGGTGTCTGTTCTGCCTGCTGACACTGGCAGAGAGCTGTTTGACTTATTCCTAGTCTGTATAAGTGTTTGTTGAGTCTGCAGTGTCGGTGCGTAGTCGAAATATAATGACCTGGTCTGTTCTGCTAGGTCTTTGAGGGAGTCTTTTCCATAATCATATCCAGTGTTTGTCTTCCAGTCTACTGCAGATTTTCTCTGTATGAGGGTTTTGACCTCTTGAAAACTATGGAGATCACCTCTGCCTCCAGGGCTCTGTCATGGGTGGCTGAGCAACAGGTTACCCATACGATCATCATATCAGACTCGATGAATATGCTTCAAATGACTGAATCTGGAAGTATGCGTGTGGAATGGATGGACATTCGGAGATCACATCTCAAGAAAATGACTTGGCTTTACACGCCTGGACATGCTGGAGTGCGGGGTAACGAGCGTGCTGACTCTCTTGCAAACAATGCCCCATCTCAAGTGGACAGAAGTATGGACGGAGCCGATATCATCAATGCGGTACGCTCTCAGTTGTGTGACATGGGCGGGTCTCAGACACTGGAACGAGTTCGAGAATTAGAAGTTAAGTTTGGACATGCCAGTCAGTGTCGTCTTCGTGGTAGAGAGAGAAGATATAATAATCAACTTCTCATGGTACTGTGAGCAAATGGACTTTGGGATGGCTGCTGCAACGGAGGACAGAGCACGAATGGGAATGCCCAATGTGCCATGACGTTGATCACATAACATAACATAACATACAATGAGTCGTTGTCGAAGTCTTAGAACTCTTGAGGGATACGTAGAGCAAGTATTGACATATGTATGCTAGTCATGGACAATAAATAAACAGCAACATCCCTAGATGCCACAGATATGTGTTCTTTTTTTTACAGTAGAATATTGATAATCTCATAGACTGCAAAAATGACATATTTATAGGATGAAAGAAGTCAAGGCATCGACAAAAATTCACTATCAACATAAGAAAGAGGTAATCATCATTGTCCGGTCATATAATGAGAAAAAGATGTTTAGAACATATATCGAAATTAATGGGGGACTAGACAGAAGAACAGAGAGAGAAAATTATTAAAGTCTAGTTTTATGGCACCAAAAAGTGTCAAGATCCTAACTGATTTTAGTACTCATGACATTTTATGAGATACATGTGCCCGAGTGGTTACCGGGGACCAAATTTGGGGTGTAAAGAATAGAACCACTGTTACCTGCCATGCATGTCGTAAGAGGCGACAAAAGGGGTTTGGCTGAAATCGAATGCACCTGTCCTAAACGTGTAGAAGTCTATGCGTTTAGGGGCCTACAAACCAATGTGCAATGTATACACGTTCTTGGCAAAGATCAAACGGATCACAAAGAGTGATTAAAATTGGTCGTAAAGAACGATCACAAAGAAGAAGAAGAAGAAGGAGATACATGACCGCCTGCGCCAGCCGTCATTTTACATTACAACAATGTCACATTAACTAAACTGCAATAATAAACCCAATCATGAAAGCAATTAGTTCGGAAGCAATCATATAACTCATAGAAAATGGCGATGAGTAAGGTATACCCAACGGAAGACACAGTCGGGTATCACTAGACAAGCACTTGAGTGGATCCAGCAATGAAAACGGAAACGGGAACGTCCTAAAAGACCTAAAGAACGAGTGTCCTGGGAGGCTATAAAGAAAGCACCCAGAGACTGGGAAAGGTGGCGAACAATTGTTGAGGCCCTCTATATGTATACTCTACGCGGAAAAGAGAGAAATAAGTAAGTCATACAATTCATCCTCTCATAGCAAAGCTGACTTAACGATATCATGATCCCTGGCATTTTGATATTATCATCGGAATAATATCAAGGTCTGCCAACGCATAAATAAATAATGAACATAATAACATCAGATGTCAACCTAATTGATAAAAAAAAAAAAATGAGCGCGACAGATTAGAAAAAAATCCAAACACAATCTACAGAAAAAAATACGTTTGTACAGGCAACACAAGTTTGATATGTACAAACAAAAACAAAAATCATAAAACGCACAAACTCGCTAAACTCATCATTTGAAACTTTTACAAAGGGAGGGTAGACAACATATAGATAAAAAGTCCAATTGTTAGAGCTTAAAATTAAATTATTTTTTTTAAACAGAAGATTAAAGATAAGACAGAAAAATCGAAAAAATAAGATTACGGAAAACCAACACAGTGACAGATTAAAATGACGTCATTACTGCCGCAATCAAACATCAACATGCAAGTTAAAGACATATTTTATATAAGTTAACAAATTCATATCAGCCTTCTGTCATTCGTGTACTATGCCTAAAACGCAATAGAGGAAGATCACATTCTATGGATGAGATGCTTGAGAATATTTTCCAAAAGAGATATATTGTGATAAGCACAGACATTAGAAAAGTAGTAGAAACACAAAATACTTTTCCTTGGTTTTGTTAGAAACATAAACTTTTTTATAATTGAAACATGTGCAACAGGACTGTTGGGATACCATTCGTTTGCACCTCTCCAAGGTATTTTGCTCTATGGTTTTCCTATGAGAAGTAGGAGACTGCATCCACCGACAGCATTTGCAGGATTACTCTGAATTGTTATTCATCTGGTGTGCAAACCTCATACGGTGTGCAGCTGCACTTACACTAATACCGTCTCTCATATATAGTATCCCTGTCCGATCCCTATTCGCTTGTCAGACTGCCGCAGTTTAGCCTGTTTACATGGACATCACTAGCATGTGGCTTGGTCAGTATTGAACATTGCTTCTGAAGCTGAATTTACACCTTATTCACTACGCATTGGACCCCTAATAATCCACTACACAACCTGTTCTTTGAAAATTCGATCATAAAATTAAATCAACTTTAACAGTTCCTTGACGTTTCCTTTATTTACAAGTGACATTTTCTCTAAAATGAAGACTCTGGAAAGTTATTGACCTCAAAATGAAGACTCTGAAAGCTATTGACCTCTAAAATGAAGACTCTGGAAAGCTATTGACCTCTAAAATGAAGACTCTGGAAAGCTATTGACCTCTAAAATGAAGACTCTGGAAAGCTACTGATCTCTAAAATGAAGACTCTGGAAAGCTACTGATCTCTAAAATGAAGACTCTGGAAAGCTATTGACCTCTAAAATGAAGACTCTGGAAAGCTACTGATCTCTAAAATGGGCATTATACTACTACTCGTTTCTCTCCGTTCCTCGTCGAATAAAGAGCATCAACAGTTGTCCTCTACTTTCATTAGTTGTTGATCGTTTTCTTCATAACTTCTCAATGTAGCACAGCATCGTTCAGTTCTTTAAGAAGACTCAGACTCTAGATCTGTTTAGGAAATCCTAATTTATGCTTCCCAGCGGCTTCATTCAAGTGCTTGTCTAGTGACACTCGACTGTGTCTTCCGCAGTGTATCCCCCTTATTTTCTTCTTCTGACCTGGGTCATCATGGGTTTCTGTCCTCTCACGTCATCTGGTGCATGGACTTGTCAACCAAGGATTTTAGATAGCATTATGACATTAATGAGATATTTTTGTCACGTTAGGTGGCATGACACTGTTGAAAACCATAATGGAAGGAAAGATAGAAGGCAGGACATCAATGGGAAGACATACAGTATATACAATTAGAATGAAAATATCTGGAGGTTGGCAGGCAACATTTTTGGCAGCATGTACAGTCTGGACAAAGTATAGAACTTGTTAGAAAGACATTACAGCGACCTTCGATGCAGAGATGGTTTAATGATTGATCGCATTAATGCTTAAATCATCTATTTCCCATGTAACAAAATGTCAATTTAGTTGCATTATAACCACTTCACCTATAGCTATCCGTGCAAACAAACAATCTTCTTTTTTTGGATTTAATTAATCATTTTCATCTCTTTATTTCGCCCGAGTGGTTACCGTGGCCCAAATTTGGGGTGTAAAGAATAGAACCACTGTTACCTGCCATTCATGTCGTAAGAGGCGACTAAGGAGGTTTGGCTGAAATCGGATGCACATGTCCTAAACTTGTAGAAATCTATGCGTTTAGGGGCCTATCAAACCAATGTGCAACATATACACGTTCTTGGCAAAGATCAAACATATCACAAAGAGTGATTAAAATTGGTCGTAAAGAACGAACGCAAAGAAGAAGAAGATCTCTTTATTTTAGAATTTTTGTTCTGGTTTGGTAGCTTCTACAAATATTTAAGCCTGAGGTGGGTAACCTTTTATATGTGATAGGGAGAGTGAGAGAACTAATGAAGGAGAGAACAAGACAAAGAAACAAATCAAAAATGAATAGAGGGGAGTTGAGGATAGATAAGAAGAGTACGGTGTTGGGCCAGTATTTTTCTTTGACCACGCTGGGTGATGTGGTTAACATCCCACCTGCCGCCTTTGCTTTCCAGTGTTTTTCCTGGCACCCAATTGAGGCTGGGTCGACCTGAGAGCCGTTACTTTTGGAAGAATATTCCATGTGCGGAATTGAACCCGGACTACTAGCCTAAAAACCGGAGTAAAGCAAGGCTGTATTCTATCTCCGCTATTGTTTGGAGTGCCATTGACTGGGTGATGAGAAAATATTGCAGGGGCGAAACTGGCATCGATTGGGTAGAAAATAGTCAACTAGAAGATTTGGATTTTGCAGATGATATTGCCTTGTTAAGTAGAAACAACCAAGATATGCAAAGAAAAACAGACAACTTGTCATCTATAGCATCTAAAGTTGGACTGCAGATAAGCTATGAAAAAACAAATATAACGAAGACACCTATAGCAAGTAATGCCGATATCACACTGGAATCTAAAATGATAAAAATAACAGAGCAGTTCACCTATTTAGGTAGCAATTTTGAATGCACAGGAAATGTTAAAAAGAAATTATGATACGAATTGGCAAAGCAACATCAGCTTTTAAAAGTCTAAATAAAATATTGAACTGCAAGTTATATAGTATTAAAACTAAATTACGAATTTTCAATTTAAATGTTGTATCAATCCTAACACATGCTAGCGAGAGTTGGAAAATGACTAAAGATAAAGAAAGCAAGTTGAATGCATTTGAAAATAGATGTCTGCGAAAAATAATGAATATAAAATGGAATGAATTCAGGAGAAGTGATGAAATCAGAGATATGTCTGGTCAACCACTAGTGACAACTGTTATAAGAAAGAGAAGATGGAGATATGTTGGGCACACCTTGAGGAGAAATGATCAACGAATATCAAAGCAGGCATTGAAGTGGGATGCAAAGGGTTCAAGAAAGAGAGGTCGACCTAAGGAGACCCTGAAACGAACTTTGCTGAGAGAGGCAGGAAATATCGGTCTCAGTTCCATGGAGGAGATTGAGCGAGTTGCCCAGGATAGAGCGGTATGGAGAAATTACTTGCAGGCCCTATGTAACGTATAACGGTACGAGAGGAAATTATTATTATTATTATACTAGCCTAAGGAGCGAGTTCATTAACTCGCTACTGCGGCTCTAATAATAGTAATACTACACCCCAAATAGTTTCAGCTTTTGATTCATTACACCGTAAACAACATAAGACTGTGATTCAGCCGTCTGAACGGGTGTATTGCGATAAGAGATGACTAATATAGCAATAACGCAATGAGTCTAATCTAGAAATGTTTCGACATAAACTGTGTAAATTATTTCCCCTGGTATCTAACTCCTTTATTTTTCACCTACAGGTGGCAGTGCTAACGGCAGCTGATTCAAGATGGCAGATATACAGGTAAATGGAGACTGTAAATAAACAAACCAAAACAGTAGAACGTTATAAACTTGTTTTTGTGTCTTAGACAGTAACTTACAATACGTGATGTTTTTGAAAGCGATAATTCATTTATTTAGTAGTATAAGTTTTGTTTCTTACGTAAACATAATGAGGCTGTATGTATAACATACTATTTACTATAAGAGCGCATAAACGGTAACGAACAACAAAACGAGTTTTGACATTGGACGTTGGTCTGATAAATTTTTGAGCGAGCATTTGCGTTGTCAAACATATATTTGTAGTCTCCGATTAAGCGATTGCACACAGGCTCACTTAATCAGTCATGAGTAACAGATTGTTTAGTCCAAAGATTGTGATAGGTCGACAGGTACAACAATCTAAAACCTGCTGTTGTGGAAAAAATCAGATTTACTTAGAAGTTAGAAAATTCAAAATCAATCTGAATCAAGTTCAAATTCGAAAAAAGAAAAAAATTGAGCATTAAAGAAGTTTGTATTGGCAGCAGCTGCAGTAATATATGATATATTTATTATTATACATAATACTCATTTAGTTCATATTGTATTTTATTTCCAACATTTTTAAAGATTGCTGTTGTTACGCGTGTCAAAGTCAGGAATAAACTCCCCAGTAACATATTCTTTTGAAAGTTCAAGTTCTAGATTTATTACATGAAAAAATATTGGTAAGGAGTTATCTAAGTAGATGAAATTTGTGAGATAATGAATTTTTCATATCTCCTATTGTGAGCTTGATTTGTACACCACCAGGCTGTTCATTCACAGAACAGTTGATTCTCCACCCAAAACCAACTGAAATTGGATATCTATACTTTCAGAGTGGGTGGAGAACGTTTAATGGTCACTGAAGCTACTATGTAAGTGCTCTACAATCAACATTTTTATTTAGTTGAATTAGACCACATTGTGGGACACCCAGAGTAAAGTGGCTTGTATTTATTTCGTTTCTTTTTAAATCAATAGACAAATTTGAGTGCAAAACTTTCCAAAAAAATAATTTAATGTTCTATTTGTAAGCTGTGTTTATATTATTTTTGCCTTTTGGTGAAATTATTGTGTATAAAAATAATTTGTTTTAATAATATTGTTTAATTTGTTTATTATGGAAATATATATAATTGTGACATAAATACTACATTTGCATATGTTAAGAAATTAGTGTATTCATTATGGGGTGGGTGTCTCATAATTACAACAAAGTAGTTTCTTCTGCGTAAACTGTAGGATGCAAGTATAAATAAGCTCGTTGAAAGAAATGGATCTTTTTTAAAGAACTTATTCTGTGTTGGTATTAGTGATTGTCACATAAGCCCTCTTTGTTACTTATATGTGGGGCAGAATAATGTGAATCTAGTTCAGAAGTCAGTCAAGAATATTTAAATGTTATGATTGCTGTTGAAATAATTGTTAATTATTCTTATGTTGAGACTTAAAGCATTGAACTATAGAACAGTTTTATTTGGTTTTTTCAGATAGTCTTGACTATTTAACTCTTTCCACGCCAAGTTATTTCCTCAATTTATAAACAGTTAATTCAAGGGAGGTAAAATAAAAAAGATCCCAAATACTTGTCAATAAATAAACATATATATATTATTATATACTAAATTAAAGAAAACTGGACAACCTAATAGAATAACAAGGTTAAAAAATAGTAGAAGTAAAATAGTAGAAATAAAACTAGAAAGACTTCTTATAAGGGAAGCAACTCTATGGCACATTGTGCGGCTAATGGCGTTCAACGGACTTCTGCTGTATCACAGTGTGCGCCAAAAAGTGTGGAAATAGTTAAATATAGAAGGCATACAAATCTGAACTCATGTAGATCAATTACCAATAGAACATCTAGCCCCGACAAGGGCCATCACCATACAAATAAAACGTGTATGCTTGTTGTAGTTAAATTCTAATTCAAGTAGATTTAAGTAGTATCATATTTAGTTTGAGAAAATTAATATGAGTATATATTATGTCTATTACAAACATTCCAAAAAAGTAACAATTAACATCTGAATAAAGTTGTAGGAATTACAAACAATTTGTCAATGAATTTGGCCATGGCTTTGCAGCCTACTCTTGACCTTTTTTAACTGCCAAGGGTTTTTTTATATGCCCAACTTGAACACAGAACCTACATTTTTTGTTTGTCTCTAGTAGGACAAGGAGCTTGATTGCTCTACAAGGGAACAAAACAAGTGCTTCTAGAGCGAGAGGCGAGCAACTTGCCTTCACACTACAGTTTAAGACTAGTTATTGTTATTGTAGTTTTTTTAAGGCTAGTTATTTTAATTGTATATTTTTCTTTTACCTTATTCAGGCTCGTTGTCTGTATGATTTTGAGGGTGATGATAATAATGGAGAGCTTAGTTTTGCGGCAGGGGAGATTATATGTATTATCAAACAGGTATGTACAGATTTGTTAGTTTTCATTAAAGTTTCACACTTTTCCTTTCCGCATGATTTCTTTTATCAGTTTTTTCTGATAATTTTAAATTAGTAAACGACTGGCTGGTAGTTCTCCTGTTCATTCTGTGATTAAACTGTTAGAATTGATGTAGTGATCTATCACCACGAAAGTGTATGAAATCCTTACATAAATCCCTCTTTGCTTCCCTTGCCAATTCTTTGAAATAATTAGTTGTTGCCGGGGCCTGCAATGGAAACAAAGAATAGCACCACTGCGACCTACAAGGCAACTGAGGTAGGCGTCTAGGGAAGCTATCCTAGTAAATAAAAAGCATAGCAGAAATCAGATGTGCTGGTCTACTTGTAGGTGTATAACTGACACAATGTACAATCGCTCTGAGGCTCAGATCACATACAGATCACAAAGAGTGGTTTAACAAGTGGTCGATATGGAGCGTAAGAAGAAATCATTAGTGACTTTGTGTCAGACAGCAGGCTTCTCAACATCACACATTTTGCTCAGATGCTTCTTTCTGGCTCTCTGTCATGACCATGTAGCAGTATGTTTTGTCAACTATGCATTTTGAACCATTACATTCCACCATGACAGTTGCAAGAAGGAAGTGCTAGCAGTCTTCTTCTGGCATTCTGCCGCTATATACATAATGGATTTTAGTGAGCACTATAACATGTGGTGTACTGAAAACAGGTTTTGGCCTTCTGTGTCTCAATGTTTTGACTTTCCTGCGCCCCAAAGAGATTCCATCGAACAAAATCAATCTGGCAATCATAAATTTTTCTCAAGCATCTCATCTCATGTGATCTTCCTTTATTGCATCTTAGTAATCCGTTTCCTAATTTACGTGACTCGTCAGGGGCCCTATTGATAACAGATGCAGAAAAGAGGCAGGGGTTCCTTCAGCATTTTGTGGATCAGACAGAAAAGGGTGATACGGATGACAGTCGTCATATTGTGAATATTTTTCGTTATATTACTAACACTGAAGAAACGTAGTGATTTCATAACAAAGGAGATTGTAGTTAATACACTCAAAGCCAGCCACAGCACTGTTCCATGGCCTGATGGTGTTCCGTATTACCACATCAAACCACTCGATAAGACAAATATTCATGCAGTTGTGATGGATTTCAACAACATACGGAATGCTGTGGTACTATAGGATTGGCTACATAGCTATTTATGACTGCTCCCTAAACATGAGAAAGACCCTATACTGCTCAACAGCTACCGCGTACACAATTTGCAAAATGTATATGGCCAATTATTAGAGAAGGTAGTGCCAGAAAGGTATTGTGTCACTTGTAGACAGAACATATCCTCCCTGACGCATTGGGTAGCTACCGGCCAATGAAAGGGACTTGGGACAATGCTGACATGTTTGCTTATGAATGTTAATGAGGGCTTCCAATCCAATCAAGAGACTGTTGCTGGGGTCATTGACTTGGACGATGTGTATATAACAAAACAGACTTTTCAATCATGATACTCTCTTTGTTAATATATGGGGGAGTTTAGTCCTTGGCTGGTGTACTGGATTGGATAGCTGCTTCTTTGATGGAGGGGACCATTGCACTACATTTAGGAACATGGATGTCAGACCCTACATTTATATGCCTGGGATTAACGCAGGGTTCTCTATCACCAGTGATATTCAATATCTGCACAGTAAATTTAGCCAAAATACAGTCAACTGGATTGGGTCGAACATTTACTTTTGCGGATGACATCTTAAAAAATAGGACTGGATCAGATGGACAAGAAATGGTTGAAGACATTCAGGGAACATTGCATACCATCTGGTTTTGGCACAAGGAGTCTTGCTCTCAGGTCAAATGGGGTGCTCTTTGAATAATTTTGTAGTCAGGAATGACCTGCCTGGAGTCACCGTTGATGAACATACCATCGAGCATCGTGACAGGCTGCACTATCTTGGAATAATATTTGATCATAGTCTATCTTTCAATCATGTTGAACAAGCGATACAACGTTGCAGTAGTGGTCTTGCTGCTCTCAAAGCTATGGTAACCCTACACCTTGAGAAGAGACTACTTGTTCGATCGACTGGTTATGTCGGTGGTAGATTACGGACTCTGTATTCTCATGATATCTAGATCTCAACGTGAACGACTCAAGCGTGTTCAGAATGAAGCAATGCGTATAGTTCTTGGCTGCACTAGAGATACCCCCATTGTGAAGAGGAGATATATGCTTGGCCTTCGCCCGAGTGGTTACCGGGGCCCAAATTTGGGGTGTGAAGAATAGAACCACTGTTACCTGCCATGCATGTCGTAAGAGGCGACTAAGGAGGTTTGGCTGAAATCGGATGCACATGTCCTAAACGTGTAGAAGTCTATGCGTTTAGGGGCCTACCAAACTAATGTACAACGTAAACACGTTCTTGGCAAAGACCAAACATATCACAAAGAGTGATTAAAATTGGTGAAGAACGAACGCAAAGAAGAAGAAGATGCTTGACCTTCTGTCACTACGGTCCCGTCATGCAATCACCCAAACTCGTGAATGGCCCAAGCTGAGAGAACAATTGGCCAGGTGACCACGGTTTCGACCCTACCAAAAGGGAAGAATGGATCCCAACAGATGGTAGCATGACCAACTATCGCAACATTATCATTACTCTTGGAAGAGAATGTAGAGATTGGGACAACATGAAGGCTGATCTTGCAGTTAAGCAGATGATAGAGGATAATGCAAGGGATCATAATGTTGTATATACTGATGGGTCGATTCATTGTCAAGAGATAATGCAAAGGATCATAATGTCGCCCGAATGGTTGCCGGGGCCCAAATTTGGGGTGTAAAGAATAGAACCACTGTTACCTGCCACGCATGTCGTAAGAGCGACTAAGGAGGTTTGGCTCAAATCGGATGCACATGTCCTAAATTTGTAGAAGTCTATACGTTTAGGGGCCTACCAAACCAATGTGCAACGTATACACGTTCTTGGCAAAGATCAAACATATCACAAAGAGTGATTAAAATTGGTCGTAAGAATGAACGCAAGAAAAAGAAGAAGGATCATAATGTTGTATATACTGATGGGTCGATTCATTGACAAGAGAAGTCAGGCTGTGGTTTCCTGGCTAATGCACATGGGAGGGTTGTTGCAGAGCGAAGTGGAGCGTACAGGAAAACTACTTCTAGTACACGGATGAAGGCTGAGGCCGTTACTGCTGCCCTCCATTGGCTCTCTAGCACTCCATTTACTGGGGCCGTTGTTGTATCTGACTCTCAGTCGATGCTTCACAAGATCCAAAAGAGCATGCTTTGGTATGAGTGGATGTCGTCTATAGAAGATTCTAACCTCCAGAGGCGTACATGGATCTTCTGTCCTTGACTTCCAAGTGTTTGTGGTAATAAGAGAGCGGACAGGCTTGTATCAACAGCATCGGTTGTTGGGGAGTGGAAGATAGATAAGGGAGATTTTCTTTGGTCTCTTCATCACTGTCTGTTGGATGAGGACACTAAAATAGATGTTGAATTGATTCAGCAATTTAAGCAGTTTGGAGTTACCCATTGTACAAGTAGAACTGGATGCCTGCAGGGCAGAGTGAGGAGTGTGTTTAATCAGCGAGCCACAGGAACCATCAGTATGCACACTCTTCAATATCTGTTGGGGAGAATGAGCACCTATGTTTCTGCCCGGAGTGCAATGATGTCGGTTCAGTAGCCAGTAGTTTAGAATTCACAGAATATTCTCTATGAAAGTTGTTATGATTAGTGAATAAATTTCGGTCTATATAACATTTTTAAAAACTAATAGATTCATTATCATTGCACGATAAATACACTGATTTGACTTTATATTTAATGAAGCAATATTGATCCTTCAATTAAAATAAAAATGTAGTTCCGTTGTTGTTTAGTCATTTAAAAAATGACACATCATACTTATTAACAAATGTTTCACACCCTTGGTGGCTAGTACGTATTAAGTTATAATATAATATTGGTTTCAAGGGATGAGTTTAGAAATGAAGCCGATATGTTCTCCAGTGAAGAATCAAAGGATGCGGCTGGGAGCAGTAGAATGGTTCAAAATAAAACGAGATTGCAAAAGCGGGAAGATAGTATTCTCAAGAGTTCTGTAACAAAAGCATGAAACTTTCTGATGTTCAGAAATGCCTCTTTCCCCCTTAAAATTCTGCTTAATGTTAAAGCAGGTGGTATAACTTAGGGCACCAGAAATGTATAACGCTGACATGGTCTAAACTGTGCAAACAGCAAAAGATCGCAATCAATTGAATACCATCTCACTAATCGCTAATAAGCTACAGGAAAAACTGGACCGCATCATGGCCAGTGCGATGTTTCTGGTGCAACAATAAATCACACTAAAGCTGTGTTATCATGGTTCTCCCTAAACCGTCACATTATAAATTCTGAAACACTAAGTGCCAAAATAGACAAATATACAATCACTCAAAAAGAATCTATGAGCTATTTGGGTATAATGTTTGATCACAGCTTTAGGGACCATATCGACCAAGTTATTGTCAAGGCTTGCAAAGCGCTTTACGTACTGAGAATCATGGCGGCTGCTAACATTGAGAAATGCATTCATGCATAGAATATACAAGCGCTACCTAGACGAATAGTCTACTCAAATAGTGAGGCTTGAAAGAATTCAGAATGAAACTATGCACTTCATTTTATGATGCACCAAAGATACACCAGGAGTGGCAAAAGATTCCTTCGTGACCTCCCCACTATTGCTCACAGAATTGAAAGTTGGAGGGTTTGATCATATCTAAACATCAACGCAAACAAGGAACATCCTCCCCATGAAAAACTCATTAAGGAGAAACAATGTAGATTCACGAGAGGCAGATCAGGGCTGAGTCAGGCGGAAGGTACTCTTGGAAAAATATGTGAATCTTCTCGAATTGAACCAGGAGAGGAATGGATTGCTGTGCCACCTCAATTTCAGACTGCTTTCACAGTTATTACATCTATTTAAAAAAACTGAACAAATTAGTCCATCACTAATTAACGCGGTGATTGATGCCCTCTTGAATGCCAACGTCAGTAAAACAGATGTAGTTATTTTCACAGAAGGTTCAGTCATTCGCCAACAACGATGTGCGTAGTCTTTGTCAGCACACTCAGGAGGAAAAATAGTAGGAAAGTTCAGTGGAACCTACGCCTTACCACAAGTAGTTTGACAATGGAGGTACGGGCGGTTACAGTAGCATCTCATAACTACTCTTACATTTTCATACTCATTGACTTCATGAATATGATTCGTAAAGTCGAATCAGGAAAGGTGAGATGAAACTGGGTGGAGGTACTGGTACAGACAGGGATCAGAGAAATCACCTTCAGTTTTATCCCAATGCATGCAGGAGTCAGGGTTAATGAACGAGCTGATAGATTGGCTGGCATGGCTACGATATCAGAGAGCTGCTGCAATTGACCGAAATGACATGCAGACTCACACATTAAAATCTCTCATATAGACTCTTACATTAACATCACTATTTGAACAATCGAATGAATCAGTGTGTTAATGTATTGTATGGTCCAAGTTAAATAGTAGAATTGACTAAATGTGAACACAACATACGTGACTTGTACATGTTTTGCGATAGAAAGGTAAACGAACACTGTTTCTATGTGATATTTATTTGACCTTTGTAGAGACATTTCGTCCGTGCCTAGTAGAGACATTTCGTCCGTGCCTAGTATGACTTTCAATACTAACCAGTTACATTTGTAACGGAAAGAGAAGAAGAAGAAAGAGAAGTCAACAAATAGAGGAATATAAAAAGATACTTGCGTAGGCATTTACAATCGGATCACAATTTGAATTTGTTGAACTGACATTGATTTATTTAATGTATGCTTACTGCATTAACCGGATTTTTTTTTCGTCACACTGTTACTAGGTTGATGCCCAGTGTCGTGGTTTTCTGTTTTTGTCTTGCGTTGCTCTAGTTGCTTGTGTGATAGTTATTTTTCATTTTTTGACAGAATTTTGCTATGCCGTCTAACCATCTTTTTTCATGGTTTCCTCTCGCCCTTTTTCCTGATATTCTGTTATAGAAGACTGTGTACTATGGAGGTTGCATTCTTATTAAGTGGCCGAACCACTTCATTCTATGTTTCTAAATGTAATTCAAGCAAGGTTATGTCCCAACTTTCTTTCTTATGCTGATGTTGGTGATTCTTTTCTTGCCTGGTGTTGGTAACTTTTCGTAGGATCCGTCGTTGTCCCTATATCGACCTCTTTCTCAACCCAGTGTACCATTCCTTGCCCGATCATGTTTCTTGCAGAAATGATATATGCTAGACCGAAAGGCGTAGATTTCGCAACCTCACTGTAATCTGAAGCAATTCGTACGTAACGCTCACATGACTAGTATTTGAAAGTAAATACTATTTATACTAGAGCGATCAGCAAGAGAAAGATTATATTTATTTTTTTCTATGTGATTTTGATACATAACAAGACTTGGCTGGGCTATTTTTTTTTATATTGAGTTATCGGGTTTTCACATAGTCCTCACGTAATGGTCAGTTCTCATGGAGAAGAGATTAGAGTGATCAGCGTTACATTATGTCCACATATGAGCACAGCCACACATGAAGATCTGAACACTTTTATGAATGAAGGCGGAATTTTGAAAGAGATCAATATCAAATAATTTGAGCACATCAAGAAATATGATACTCTGCCGACATCCATACTGGAGAAAACTTGGTTTTCTGCAAACGAACAAGAGAAATACAACTTAATAATTTCCAAAGAAGTATAATAATAATAATAAAGCCCATAACCCGTTAAGGACGTAGGGGTGTCACTGTAGAGACATCAGCACAAAAAGCACACCATGAGTCTCTGTCTTAAACTCTTCGAGCAAGTGTGGAGAAACTCTGTCCTGACTAGTTTGACGTTGTCAAACCTGGTTTGACATGAAGTATTAGAGATTTGCAAGAACAATTTGGCAGAATACATAACGTAGCGAGAGACAGAAGATATTGGAGATCCATTGCAGCCTATCGTTTTTGGGGAAAAAGGAACTAAAGGCGAAAGAGTGACTTCATTTTACCGAGTTTCCCTATATGACTACGTTCCTTTCTAAAGAAATGGCACTACATATGCCAAGAGTGTTGCACAAAGCACAAACTTCGTAGTTCCAGCAACAATCCTAGGGATCTCCGGGGGAAAATGCGCAAGTGAATTGAACGAGGCTGTCAGGAATGGAACCCACAACCTTCAGAACGCAAGGCAACATCTTAGCCACTTAGACCTCTACGAGACGTTCAATTAGAGATGATACATAATCAATCAATGACAATCTTTAATTGTTAGGAAACTCTGAACTAGGCTACATTTGCCATCTTTGTTTAATGTCTACCTTTTCCAAGTGATCAGTTGCACCATAAAGTGACTTTCATACTGAATTGATATATTTGTTTGGGTGTATGCCAGTTTTAGTTGTGTGTAAGCTAAATTTGATATCATCCGCCAGTACTACGTGTTATGTCCGTGTCACTGTGTGTGTAGCAAGTGTTTTTTGGTGTTTTTTCGATCCAGAAGCACTTGAGCTGAAAGCTCTTCGGCTCGGTGTCATGGACATCGTAACCCTTCGGCTCGGTGTCATGGACATCGTAACCCTTCGGCTCGGTGCCACGAACACCGAAATCTGGGGAACCTGTAACTTTTCTGCCAGTCCGCGGAGTTGAACCCGCACTTACAGAGGACTAGTCACCCGTAGTCCAATGCGGCGCTACGAACATGCTGGGCACGCGGGCATATAGCGGTGTTAGAGACCACTACATACTGAGATATTAGTACCTGCTGTGGGGGTCTAAGTTGCAGTGAACGAGATGATTGCAGGGTCAGCGAATCAGAGCTGATCGATAACATATTCCATCTTCAAGTGGTGGTCTTGCTAAAACTTGCATCATTGTTGTGTGACTAATCGACTAGGGTCTGAAGAGGGAATGTAAACACGGTCTCAGAAATGATGTGCTGAAAAATGGATGTGTTCGTCCGTAGGGCGAATATATCGCACACTTACTGTAAACAGCAGCACAAAGTAACACATGCCCTTTTCGAGAATACGAAAAGGAAATACCTGCTGTTGATTGATAGGGTTTTTAATGTCGATACACTCTATTCATGTCTATCATATCATCCTTGTGTCCAATTGACATATATGCTTTCAAAACGATGTCCATTGTTGTTCTGTCACCTTCTATCTTATTATTTCCATTTCACTACCACAAACATCTCTTTCATCCCCGTCTTTCCGTTTTCCGATGTCCATGTCATGTTTTTCATATCCACTGTCCATGTCATGTTTTTCATATCCACTGTCCATGTCATGTTTTTCATATCCACTGTCCATGTCATGTTTTTCATATCCACTGTCCATGTCATGTTTTTCATATCCACTGTCCATGTCATGTTTTTCATATCCACTGTCCATGGGAGTGTTGTCCTAGCCAATGTTTCTACTGGCATACGATATACATAACCAATCCACTTATATCTTAGTCTTTTAATGATGGTCTCCAATGATGGAAACAATGTTTGTTTGTTTTTTACAGCTCTATTTAATATCAGTTAACTGTATAAGTGTCTGCATTTGTATCATGACATGAGAAGGGGTTTTCAAGACGAAGGATTCACTTCATTGTACCGGGGTTTACCCCATATGGCTCGGCCGCTCTTCGCAGAGATAGCACGACACCTACCGAGAGTATTGCACAAAGCACGAACTCCGTAGCTCCGACAACAATCCTAGGCGTCTCTGGAAAAAAAATGCACCCGTGAACAGAACTATGCGATTCGAATTCGAACCTTCGACTCGCAAGGCAAGGGCTTAGACACAGAGACCCCCTCTCCTATGAGATGAGAATAAAAATATCAATACGAGATATATAATGAACTAGTCAGAGATGCTTCAAATTTAACACCATAAACATTTATATCAGAAGGGAAACAAATAGTTATTACACGTTTGTTACACAATAGTTTGGAAACTAAATTGTAGCTTTAAACAAACAACATAAACGGAAGTATTGGGTAATCGACAAGTTTACGATATTAGTGTATTGTGGGACATGAGAATCGACCCATGTGCTGGGACTTTCTTGGTTCCTAAATATCATTCAATTAAATGTTAGTGATAACCTACTATTGACCTAACAGGTTCAAAAATAAACAGCCCCAGTGGCGCAGCTTGTCTATTCTTGGTTGTGGTACTTTTAAGGAGACTTTAACTATTAAAGTCGGTGATTTTTATCAAGTTTAGAGTGAATTTATATTCGTCTTATAATTATTGATTGAATTGAGATATATGCAATATTTCACCGTCAACAGGTTAAGACAGGTGTTACATTCGTCTGATCAGTTCTCCTGGCTGTCTGGTAATCATGTCCGCAATGGTCTTCTTCAGGTAGCATTAGCATGAACATCGGTGTCCCTGCATACCAAGAAGTGTGCAATATTGATAACTGAACGTTCCATTCTTCTTCTCACAGTTTTCCTTCCAGTAGTCTGTTATAAGTTTGTACGTGTTTCACGTTTGCTTCATAGGTTTACAGCAGTCTTCACTTAGGAAAAAAATGAAAATCGTGGCATATCCTTTACAGGGCGTAGCCATCAACCACAGTAAGTGAGTCTTTGATTTTCTAGACACCACTTATACGTTTAGTAGTTTGTCATTGCTTACTGAACGGTGAGGTCTACTTTTACCTTTTGTAAAATGCCACGGAAACGAATTTGTTTACTGTACATAGCTTAGAAACTTGCTCTTCGTGGGGTTCCAAATAGGTACGCTTAGGTTTGTGTTCGAGCTCACAACCGCTTGAGTTATAGGCGATTGAACGAAGACAGGTATCGGCAGTATTACATAAGATAGTGAAACATTAATTATAAAATATTAAAATAAACAATACTCGACGTTTCGATGCTTAGACCTTTATCAAGAACAAACATGTACACAAACAACTTAATGAGTTGAGTTATACCAAGTTGTATTACATTGTGTTGTTAATATGAGCAGGGTATAACTTTCACTAAAAACTCCAGATACTGAACCAAAGAAACTAGTGTTCGTAGACAAAACTTCCCGCTTGTGTGCTGCCGATATCGTTGTTCGTCTTGATCCGTTAGATGTGAAACTGATCTAATGTATGTAGGAATCTACGGGTAGGACACATTACTTCTATCTTCTGCTATGAATAGCTAGTGCTGTATATCCACATCGCCGTACTACATGTTAATGTTATGCGATCGACGTCATGGCACATTGGGCATTGCCATTCGTGCTCTGTCCTCCACTGCAGTAGCCATCCGAAAGTCCATTTGCTCACCGTACCCATGAGAAGTTGATTAGTACATCTTCTCTCCGTACCACAAAGACGACAGTGTCTGGCGTGTCCAACCTTAGCGCCTAATTCTCGAACTCGTTCCAGTGTCTGAGACTTGCCCATGTCACATAAATGAGAGCGTACCACATGTTTATCGGTAAAGTCGAGGGTAGACGAGACAGGGGAAGACAGAGAGAAAATTTTGGATAGCCTGACTTCATGGCACGGTAGAGCGTCAACATCTGAGTTGATAGCAAACACCAACAACAGAGATTTGTGGAGATCCATGATCGCCTACGCCGGCCGGCACGTCACCTGATGATGATGACTACATGTTTATATCATACTAAATATTTTGATGTAGTAGTAATTTATGACAATTTATTTACGGTTAGTAAATGTTACCGACTAAAACCTACATATAGAGGAGTGACCGAGTGTAGTAAGTAAGGAATCCATGGTTAAAGAGAGGGTCAGAGAGTCTAAACTTCACGTGTAGAGTTGAAGGAGACCGTCCAGAATACAATTCGGTGAATGATTACAGATGCAGCCTTATATTCGACTGGGAAAAAGAATGTTTAGTAATAGTAAATATTGCACATTATTTCCACATTAGTTACACTGCTGTTTACGCCCATACACATAACCTAACCACCCCTGGTGTACGGTATTAAATTATAATGTAATCATAATTTGCAGACTTGAATGGTTCATGACTAACGCAAACTAACCCGGATGAAAATCAATGTCGCAGATAGCGTCTGTCCGCGGCATACCACCAATATATTTAATATATGTGTATATTGATTGGCGTGTTTCAGTTTGATATATCGTGGTTGGCATACATATTCACCCAAATTCCTATTCATTTTAGACGTTCTCTTCTCCACCCCCCACATTTCCCCTCTTTTTCGATCCCGCCATGAAATCATCAAAGTTTTGCCGTCGACAGCTTATTCGCCGAACATGATACTGAATAAGCATATCATAACTGTCATGCGATTATCTCGTATAACACTGCTGTTTGATATCAGTCAACCCTTCTGCCAAGTTTAAACTTTAATATCTCTCATACTCTTCTTCTTCTCGATCATTCTTTTCGGCCATTTTGATCATTCTTATTGTGATATATAAACAGCCTACACCGAGAACGGGTGTGTTTACGTCACATCTTCAGCGGCATTTGGAGCTCTGGTGCTTATCCTTCAAGGATGTGTCCGATTTCAGCCAGCGTTTACCAGGTTCACTCTCCGCCAGCCTTTGGCTGTCCCTAGCTGACCTGCAAGTCACAGGTTTCACATACTCTTGAATCGCCCGTGTGTTGCTGGGGCTTACAAGGGGAGCAAAGAATAGTACCACTGCGACCTACAAGGCATATCGTAAGAGACGACTGAGGTAGGGGCCTAGGAAAGCTACACTAGTAAATAAAAACGTCGCAGAAATCAGATGTGCTAGCCTACTTGTAGGCGCATAACTGGCACAACGTACAATCGCTCTTAGACTCAGATCACATACACATCGCAAGGAGTGGTTTAACACGTGTTCAATATGGAGCGTTCGAAGAAGAGACTCTTAAATATAGGTCATTGCTATATTATGGTGATCTATTATACTATGTCAATAGTTCCTGATCGATGCCAGAGCCATTCTACAAGAGATCTGCATTGACAAGCAGAAACTATTAATACATTTCTACGAGCAGATATGTTACATGTTTCTGCGCAGGTAAATTACTTGATTAAATATGACGATATATTGCTTCAATGGTCTGTATATAGCAGACAATAATGGGTGGAGTAAATGGAGATTTATCTTGCCCATGAGTATTGACGCATGACCGAGTCGTAGATGAGAAGGATTGAAAATAAAGATATCTCATACCTCCAGCATTAATATTTGCTTCAACGGTCGAACGGTTTAGCATAATGTTTGAGCGCTCGACTTTTGACTCAGACACAAGAGGGTGTTGTGGGTTCAAGCCCATATTCGACGTTCCACACGTGATGAAAAGAATTGACCCTCCTACCTCCAGAGCACAAGGACTTAGGGATAGGAAAGGACAGACATTTCATACCTTAAGGTCTGAAATGCAATTGGACATTTTATTATATTTATTATTCCAACTATCTTCCCAACTCATTCTCACATCTGGGGGATAAGGTGCTGACCTCTCCTTAAAATGTACTGATTTTTCCCGTGTGGTGCAATCGGATTGAGATCCCCGATCTTAGTGTAGGTGAGATCCTATTCATATCGAAGACGGACGATTTTTTTTTCCCATCTAGAAGCACTTGAGTTTTCAGCTCTTCGGCTCGGTGCCATGAACATCGTAACTGGTTTTTCTGCCAGCCCGCGGAATTGAACCCGCACTCACAGAGGGCTAGTGACCCGTGGTCCAACGCGCTACAAACACGCTGGGCAGGCGGGCGAGACGGACAATAAAAACGTATGTCATCATGTTAAAGTTGAGCACGTAACAGATACATTGTCAGTTACAAATCGCTAAGAGTAAGCTGCAAAGTCGCTGCTCAGACAAAATTGATCAACATAATTGAATTCAAATGCCTTCAAAAATGTTCTCCATCTGCAAAATTACTTCGGTAACCCTCGCTGTTACTACTGAGTTTGTGCACATTTGCTGACATCTTCTTGTGTAAGAAAGAGAACGAAACACATATTGTTATTCACTGAAGTGAATTGATAATGCTTTAATCAATCACTCTCACGCTTTGATATTCACTTTAACACTGACGTTCGCTTTCATACTGTAACTTTTACGCTCTGAGTGCCACTCTCACGCTCTGAGTGCCACTCACGCCTGAGTGCCACTCACACGCTCTGAGTGCCACTCTCACGCTCTGAGTGCCACTCACACGCTCTGAGTGCCACTCTCACGCTCTGAGCTTCACTCTCACGCTCTGAGTGCCACTCTCACGCTCTGAGTGCCACCCCACGCTCTGAGTGCCACTCTCACGCTCTGAGTGCCACTCTACGCTCTGAGTGCCATTCACTTTCTGTCACTTTCACACACTGACATTTACTATTACACTAGATCACTGTTACACTCTGACTTTCACACTATAAATTTCAGTCATTCTACATTCACTCTCGCTATTTGCTCACACATTATATCATTAATTTTTTCACTGTTTCAGTAACTACATCCCCATATGGTGTGTATCATTCACATTGAACTGTTGATCTGCCACTTCCCACAACATTGTCCACTCTCCCTCACATGTAATACTTATAGCAACCGTTCTGACCACATAGTTTATACCTTGCCATCACCGACCAGACAAACAATGTAACTGAGGACCCTCTGTCGTTATGCGAGCATAGTCTGTTAGTCTATCCCTCCATCTACGAACTTATGTACCTGTTATTTTTATGCCTTCATTTATTTGTCTGCACATATGTTTACAAGCATGTTCAAGGTAGGGAGAACAAAGTGCACGTAAGTGGCATTTCATCAGTGCCATAGTCGTTCAAACTTTGTGTAGAACACAAACCGGATGTAGTTTTTCAAACGTATTTAAGTTGACCACGTCAACGTAAACGTAATTAATCCAACAATCATCAAGGGAACTAACCCACACAGCATGTCAACGGATCAAAAAGAAATGGATGACGGAAGACATTCTGGAATTAATGGAAAATAGAAGGAAAAACAAACAGAATAAAGCAGAATACGATCTAATCAATAAAGAGATAAGACAAAAATGTAAAACAGCAAAAGAAGAGTGGCTAAATGAAAATGCAAACAGATCGAAACAGAACACAAAGAAGACCCCAAATCAATATACGAAAACGTAGATGACTTACTTGGCAGACGTAAACGTACAACTACTGGATGTTTAAAATCAAAACAGGGAGATATACTGATGGAAACAGACAAGAAAATAGAAAGATGGACAGAATACATTAGTGACTTATACAGTGATAACAGACAAGAAATAAACATCAATTACAACCATGAAGGACCACACATACTTCCATCAGAAGTTATCAACGACATAAGACACACGAAAAAAGGCAAAACCCCAGGACCAGACAGTATAACAACAGAAGAAATAGAAGCAACAGGCGAATTGGGCGTAGGCGTTTTAACAAAATTATTCAATGACATCTACAACACCGGATATGTACCCAAAGAGTTATGACAATCCATTTTTATAGCACTACCAAAGAAAGCAGGAACGATAGAATGCGAAGAACACCGCACAATCAGCCTCATGCGTCACGTAACAAAACTGCTTTTCAGCATTATCATGAGAAGGGTACGAAACAAACAAAAAACAAACATCAAAACGACCTCACTGAGTATAGAACAGCTAGAAAACAAGCCAAGGAGATAATAAAGAAGTCTAAAATACAAGCATGGCAAGATTATGGTGAAACATTAAATTCAGACTACAAAAATTCAACAAGACATTTTTACAAGAAAATTAAAGCTATGCGGGAAAGACAAGAACAATATGACCCAACTGAAATTATTAACGATGAAAACGGCCAAGCTCTTAATGATCCAAAAATGATAATGAACAGATGGCGACAATACTTAGTGAACTTCTCAACCTACAACAAGAGGACCAACCGAACACTCAAGAACACATAGTAAATGTAACTTCAGAAGTAGAACCAAGCATAACACTATCAGAGATCAGAAATGCTGTAAATATGGCCCCACCTAATAAAACACCAGGCCCAGACAATATCCCGGCCGACCTAATCAAAGCAACTAAAGAGGTAGGAATCAGCTGGCTCCATAGACTATTCAACCAAGTCTGGATCACACAAGAAACACCAGAAGATTGGAGGACTGTTACAATTGTTCCCATCTGGAAGAAGAAAGGTAGCAAGAGGGACTGTACAAAGTATAGAGGCATAGCGCTACTGAGCCACACTGGGAAAATATTCTGCAAAATACTTGAGAAAAGGCTCCGCCACATCATCGAGCCACAGCTTAATGACTCCCAAATGGGATTCAGGAAGAACAAAAGCTGTACAGACGCAATATTCGCCCTCAGACAGTTAGTAGAAAGGACTATCGAATCCGACAAACAGTTACACGTTGCATTTGTAGATCAGGAAAAAACGTTCGACCGCGTAGATAGGCACAAGTTGTGGAAAATACTAACAACCTATGGGGTTAATGAACACCTAATCAACCTTTGCAAGAACATTTATACTGACAGCCAATGTACGATTAGAACAAATACAGGATTATCAGAAAAGTTTCACGTAGGGTCAGGAGTAAGACAAGGTTGCGTACTATCCCCGCTGCTATTCATCACGTACATTGACCACATTTGTAAAATAGCTAACACCAGCGAAGGAAACAACCTCGGAGAACTCTTAAATGAATTTCTTTTGCAGACGATCAGGCAATCATATCAACAACAGAAGTACAGCTACAACAACACATCAACAGACTCCAGTTAGCATGTAACGAATACAACATGAGAATTAACATCGACAAAACAGAAGTAATGACATTCGCCAGAGAGGAAAACACTACCAACATCTCCATCGATAATCACCTACTAAATCAAGTAAAAGATTTCACATACCTGGGAGCATTTTTTCAGCAAATGGAAGAATAACTAATGAAATTCAACACAGATGCAACAAAGCAAATCAAATGATAGGCAAATGGCGCCAATTTTAAGATGCAAACACGTCACCATGAACACAAAAAGAGCAATGTTCAACACAATCTTTCTCCCCACATTATGTTACCAGTGCCAAACCTGGACGCTGACAACAAACGATAGAAGAAAACTAGTCACAACAGAGATGAAGTGTCTACGCAGAATGCTGGTGTAACAAGAAGAGACCGGTTGAGAAATGAAGACATCAGGAAAAAAATGGGTACAACATCAGTACTAGACTTCATCAAGAAACAACAAATTAAATGGTTCGGTCACGTAAGCAGATTACCATCAGACAGTGCACCCCAAAGAGCAATGCTGCTCCGATACAATGGGTACAAAGCAAAAGGCCGGCCACGCAAAGATGGACCTCAGAGATAACAGAGGCGACGAAAGACACTATCTACGAAGCGCATACAAGGGCCCGTTTTAGAAATCTCTTCCTAACCTGACGCTGTGAGGCAAACAGAATTCGAGAAAGAAAGAAAGAAAGGGTACGAAACAAAATAAGACCAGAAGTTAAAAAAAGAACAATGTGGCTTTGTTGAACGCTGGGAAACAAACAACGCAATATATACAATAAGAACAATAATGGAAAGATCAATAGAAATGAAGTTGGACTTATACCTATGTTACATAGACTACTCAAAAGCTTTCGATAAAGTAAAACATGGGGAAATAATCAGCATGTTAGAAAGTATAAATATTGATGGGAAAGATCTGAGACTGATCAAGAATTTGTACTGGCAACAAAGCGCACCTATAAGACTAGAGAGTAAGATTGGAATCTATCAGGCGATACAATTATGAGTACGACAAGGATGCGTACTCTCACCAGACCTGTTCAACCTATATAGCGAAAACATCATGAGATCTATAGAAGAAAAGACAGGAATAACAGTCGGTGGACAAAATATGAACAATCTAAGATACGCTGACATAATTCTCATGGCTACAAATGAACAAGATCTACAAGACTTGATAGACATACTAGTGAGAGAAAGTGAAAAGAAAGGATTAAGCATGAACATAAAGAAAACAGAGGTTATGGTTGTCTCTACGAAACAGGAAACACCACAATGTAATATCAAAATAAATAACACAACACTGAAACAAGTCCATCGATTCAAGTATCTGGGAACATTCCTAACATCAGATGGAAGATGTAGAATAGCTTAAACGAAAGCAGCTTTTATGAAAATGAAGAACACACTATGCGTGAACTCACTACCAATGACATTGCGAAAACGAGTACTCCAATGCTATATTGAACCAATACTTATGTATGGCAGCGAATCATGGACAATAAACACACAATCAATACGATCATTGGAAGCCACAGAGATGTGGTTTTACAGAAGAATGCTGAAAATTCCATGGACAGCAAAGAAAACAAATGTGGAGGTTTTAAATCAGGCCTGCACACAAAGAAATCTTATGAAAAGAATAAGAATCCGACAATCAAGGTTCTTCGGGCATATAATGCGAAGAGAAGGTTTAGAATATTTGGTGACTACAGGTAAAATTCAGGAAAGGAGAGATCGTGAAAGACAGGGAGAAGATGTTGGATGGCCTAACATCATGGTTCGACAAAATATCGACGTCAGAACTGATTACATGCACCAAGCAAAGAGAGTTGTGGAGAGACATGATCGCCTACCCCGGCAGGCACGGCATTTAATTGATTGATTCAAGTTGACGTCTGAGATTGTACACAGAAGAATACTGACCTGTCACTTTCAGAAACTGTGTCACAACTATGTGAGCTTGTTTCATTCAATCGTGTACTACAACACTAGTTTCTCCGACGATTCTTCGCTGCTACAACTAGTGGTAAAAGTAGCAGTAGTAGAAGGGGTAGGACCAGTAGCAGCAGTAGTAGTATTAAGTGACTGGGTGGTTATTTCACAACTTGGTTGGTTTCTGTAGAGTCCGATCCGAGAGTAACCGTCTCTGTCAGAATTTTCCCTACTGAAAGCTGAGACGGGCACTTCAAAATGCGCTTTCATGCGAGAATCTTCGATTCTTTTGTATCTTTTGGTTGAAACGTCGCTGAATATTGTTTTTATACTTTGTAAAGCTATATTACTTTGTTTTTTAATATGTTTCACCCATGCTAGAATCAAAACATCTGTTTCCCTACTTATTTGTTTTTTATATGTTTCACCCATGCTAAAATCAAACATCTGTTTCCCTACTTACTTAACTTGAAAGGACCCTTCTTGCGTACTTGAATTGAAATAACTTGTTCCGGTGAACAGATTTTCTCCAGACATTTCTGTTCGATGACTGTTTCCTATGTGACTTATTTATGTCAGTACTACTACTATTATTGACTACTCTATCTATCTACTAATATATATTGTCTATTTCCGTTGTGCCTTTCAGCGTTCAATGTATTTGAATAGTTCTGACTAGTGCGCTCGAGTACACTCGTATGTGATGTTTCCTAGCGTCTCTGATATTTCTAAGGTTCATCGTTTGCTTGGGTGCCTTTTAGCCTTGAAACTATTGTATCTAAATAGTAGTTCTCGATGTGGTGTACTGTTGTGCAGTAATTGTGTCACAGGCCGAATAATTTAGTTTGTTTGTTGTTTCTTAATATGCTCAAGCAAGCACTGGTGTTGTTCCTACCAAGTCTATAATAGTCTCTTTTTAAATCTTATCTCTCCTTATTACACCCGCTAATTTCAGCAGGCATTTTATCTCTGCTGTGATTCTTTCTTTTTTTTCCATTTGCAGTAACTGTCCAATTTTGTTACTGATTGCACAACGTTGGGATGAAGATCGTGTTGTTCAAGTTTCGTTTTGTGTGTAAAAAATACATGTTTGCAATTGACTAACTACTACTATAATTACTACTTACTATACTACTACTACTACTTACTACTGTCACTACTACTACTATACTACTACTACTCTTACTACTACTATACTACTTACTACTGCTATACCACTTACTACTAATATACTACTATACTATTTACTACTACTATACTACTTACTACTAATATACTACTATACTATTTACTACTAGTATACTACTTACTACTACTATACTATTTACTACTACTACTACTCTATACTACTCTACTACTATACTACTACTACTACTATACTACTTACTACTACTTACTACTACTACATACTTCTACTTACTACTACTACTACTACTACTACTACTACTACTACTACTTACTCTACTAACTACTTACTACTACTATACTACTTACTACTACATACACTTACTCTACTACCTACTTACTACTACTACTCACTACTTACTACTACTACTACTTACTACTTACTACTACTATACTACTTACTACTACTACTACTACTCTACTACTACTATACTACTTACTACTACCTATACTACTATACTACTTACTACTTACTACTTACTACTACTACTACTACTACTTTACTACTCACTATACTACTTACTACTACATACTTACTACTACTACTATACTACTTACTACTAACTACTTACTACTACTACTTTTACTACTATACTATTTACTACTACTATACTACTTACTACTACTATACTACTTACTACTACTACTACCACTTACTACTACTTCTACTACTATACTATTTACTACTACATACTATTTACTACTACCATACTACTCTACTACTATACTACTTACTACTACCATACTACTTACTACTACTATACTATTTACTACTACTATACTACTTACTACTACTATACTACTTACTACTACTATACTACTTCTACTACTATACTACTACCACCACCATCACTATTCACACAACTTCATACTGCCACTGAAAGTACTTTTGTTACCAATTAGCTACTTCCGGTGTTGTGTAGCTAGTTTGTGACCAGATCCTGCTAGCACCTGCACAATAACATTTCACTAACAGGATGTGGCCACTTAGAACGCGAGATTGGTGAGTACTTTGTGACCATAATTAGCCACCGATATCCCATTCTTTTCTATTACTGACAGCTGGTTATTTTTACACGTTATCAGTTGATTATCTGATTCACAAGCGCCTCTGGCATCGTTAAGTTGTTAGGTCACTGGATTCGCAATGGAAAGGTATCAGGATCGCTTCCGTACTTAGACACAATCAGTCGACCTAGATGTTATCATGACTGCTGAAGGAAGAGAACAGTGTTAGAAAGAAAACTTGCTACCTCATCCCTTTATACGTTATGCTGACTACAGTTACTATTTGTGAGATATCAAATACTTCATAGCGCTACTTCATTATATGCTGTTAGTGTAACTGTTTGGCTTTGATCTCATTAATAGTATTATATACTGTTGTCATTAACGAATCTGATGCCCGCGTGTTCGTAGCGCGTTGGACTGCGGGTGACTAGCTCTCTGTGTGTGCGGGTTCAATTCCGCGGGCTGACAGAAAAGCCACAGGTTCCCCAGATTCACGGTGTTCGTGGCACCGAACCGAAGGGTTACAATGTCCATGGTACCGAGCCGTAGAGCTGACTGCTCAAGTGCTTGGAAAAAAAACACACACAAAACGAATCTGAAAAGTCTGTCTCTATCGTTGACGACTCTGGCAAATATGTTTTAGTTTGGAATATCTTAATTGCAATCCGGACATGTCCATATGTGCTCCAATCTCCTTCGCAATATCTCCAACAGCGACTGACCGTACTAGTTCGATTTTGATTGATGAGCCAACTCATATACCCGTTGGGCTGTTCTTTTCTGGCCATTCCAATCTTTAATCTCAAGCTTTTGCAATCTAATAGTTGACATGGATTGGTTTAAATGAAAGTCTTCTTTGCGGCCACACTCTATGAGGGCGTTCAAAATATCAGCTCTATCCATTGACTGGCCCCCTGATATTGTGGCATAGTCATCCTGTATGCTCTGTCATTGCCAACACAATGGCAACTATGTTGCTGTCATGGACGACTCTAACAACTATGTTGTTGTCATTGACGACTCTAACAACTATGTTGCTGTCATTGACGAATCTAACACATATGTCGATATATATATATATATATATATCTATGTTATCTTTTCATAATAAACATTACTTGTTATCAATTTCCATTTCCTGTATGTTCCATATGACCTGATAGTTCACATGCCAATTAGAAGAGCGCGTAACCTTAGTCCTCCCTCTATTCGGTCTGGAAACCATTTCCATAATGGGACATTGTCATACATAAACGAGAGCTGTTATATCTGTCCAGGGTGTCGTGTGTAAACCTGTTATCCAAATACAATTACAAGTTTGCACGTAATGACGAACCGCGTCTTATCTGTATTGTTATATTTATACCGGGTCTGTACTCGTTCTTATACAATTTCTCAATGTTTGTTCTTGTTGATTTAAATGGATTGTTTTTCTAGTTTATAGTAATTGCTTTTTTGTATTTATAGAACAGCCCGGAGACTATTTTTTTCTTCTTTTGTCCTGCTCTGCTTTTTGCCGTTAGGCGTCGCAGGTTTAACTGATGATGGGTTTCCGAGATAGTGCACGTTCGGTCGCTAGATAAGCTGTGGTATTGTGGAGTTTTAAGATATCTGTAACTCCATCAATCCATCTTTTTCTTGAATGTTAATTAGATAACAAACAACCCGGATAGTGCTGTCTATTTACTAGTTAGTTAGATGATGCTCGTCCGGTAATGATGACCACAATTTGTATCCGAGGGAATGTAGTTGCGTTATGTTTGTCTGTGTGTGCGTAGATGACTCCAGATCCAGATCGGCAAACATAGATTCTGAGGTCCACAATAGGATATCCAAAGCCAGTGCTGCGTTCGGAAGGTTACGTGTCACTGTGTGGGAACGGAAGGGGATAAGCATAGTCACAAAGCTGAAAGTTTACCAGGCCATAGTGCTAACAACGCTGCTGTACGCAAGCGAGACATGGACAGTGTATAGCAGACACGCAAGAAAATTAAACCATTTCCACACAAGCTGTCTACGCAGAATACTAAAAATAAACTGGCAGGACAAAATTCCAGACAGCGAAGTCCTCACAAGAGCAAAGATCCCAAGCGTCAACACCCTGTTGCAGAAGGCCCAACTGAGATGGGTCGGTCACGTTGCTCGAATGCCTGATAAACGCATCCCAAAACAGTTGATGTATGGCGAGTTTGAAGGGGGCAGACGTTTAGCTGGTGGACAGAAAAACGCTTTAAAGACACTCTTAAAGTGTCTCTGAAATGCTTCGATATAGACAATACGTGCTGGAATCCCTTGCGCAAGATCGCCAAATGTGGCGCTGTAACAACAAAGAGGAACCCGAATAGCTGAGAATCATCGTATTGTTGAGTCCCAGAGAAAACGAGCAGCGCGAAAAGACAGAGCACACAACACGCACATGTCTAACCTTGATCATGTATGCCCCACCTGTGGTCGGGGATTCTGTTCTAGGATTGGACTCTACAGTCACCTCCGCACACACCAGAGAGGTGCAACAGTACACGTCTGAGATTGTTGTCATCATCGCTTGCGATGGACGGCTATTATAGATGACTAGTGAGCCCGATGCGGGCTTGAAATGTTCTTTTACAATGTGGGCAAGGTATACTTGCGCTTGTGGGGAGTTTTACTGCCTATGTTGACGTTTTTGTTCCATCCGTGCTGTTCTACCTGCCTCGCAGGCCGAAGAAGTGTGCGACAGGCTGATCTGTCTTGAGCAACATTCTCCCAGTTGTCGACATCTATGCCAAAGGATTTCATCGAGTTCTTGAGTGTATCTTTGAATCGCTTTTTCTGACTACACTGTAAGCGTTTACCACTATTCAGCTCACCATACAAGAGTCGTTTGGGTATTCTGCAATCCGACACATGTCCTGCCCATCGAGTCTGGGACTGCATCAAGATTGTATAGATGCTGGGGAGAGCAGCTCTTTTAGGACCTCTGTGTCAGGGATCATTTCCTGCCATTTGATGTTCAGTATTTTTCTAAGGCAGACTGTGTGAAAGTGGTTTAGCTTCCTTGCATGTCGCTGATATACAGTTCAAATACAGTTAGTTAGATAACAAACAGCCGGATAGTAGGATGCCACCTATTGCATGCTCCTGTGTGTCTTTAAGTATCTGCTATTACTAAGTATCCATTCCGTCTTTGCAGGAATAGATGTTGACGATAGTTAGATGCTCGAGGCCGTTGTTATGAAACGCATGAGCTTGCATTCTTCCACTGATACCTATGTTTATAATTTGTGACAGAAAATTGTTCCGAGTACTCAGTGCGACATGTTGTAAAATAAATCATACTCAATGCGCCCAAGTATGCCATTGTCACCTAATCGGGTATCCTGTATAGCCACAATATCAGCACAACAGATTAATTTATCTAGTGTTGGGCCCACATTTTGTCCAGGTGAAGGCATGCCTACTTATCTCTGCTGATAAACGACTTTAGCTACACACATATCTAAAAAAGGGTTCAAAGGTCAAAGATTGACTTCATTGCACCGGGTTTTCCCATATGGCCCCGTCACTGTCGGCAGAAACGGCATTCCATCTTCCGAGAGTGTTACACAAAGCACGAACTCCGTAGCTCTACAACAATCATAGGGACCTCACGAAAAAACTGCACATGTGACTCGGTCAGGATTCTAACTCACAAACTTCAGAACTACAGAAAAACTTCTGAACTACTTTGTCATAGAGACCTCCGTATGTCTTACGGGAAGCAAAGGTAGACAGAAGAGATGACGGTCATGGAATTCAAATGAACACATGGCAGGGTGGCATTGCCACTTATACAGATGGGTCGGTAATTCGGGAAGTACAACATGAATTGGCTTCTACGACGTAAGTGAACTGGAGGATATTACAAATGGAACATGAAAGATTCTGTTCAATGGTTTCAAGCATGACACGGAAAGTAGTTAGTCTCTTGAATACTGATCTGGGTAACGAGACAATAAATGATTCATTCAATAACAGTTACAGAATCAGTAATACGCTTAGTGGAGCTGTGCAGTGTACATCAGTCTTGGAGAGAGAGAGAGAGAGAGAGAGAGAGAGCGCGATACTGTCTTGGCTCTACATATTTGGACACTCTGTGGTAAAGAAAACTTAAAGAAGGGACATGTTAGCTAGCGTTACATCAGTTGAAAAAGGATGAACCATTGACATTATAAATGTCATCTGCTCTAAATATGATGAAACGGAATAATCAGAAACATTAAACCACTTGTTTGAAATGGGTGTTAAACGCGAAAGTAGTCAGGAAAAACTAGGAATAAGTCAAACATCTCTCTGCCAGTGTCAGAACAGACACCGAAGCATGCCCTGCAAGACTGCCATCTCCTGTGTGAGCTGAGAAGCAACATGTGGCCACGCCCAGTCAACGCGATTGCGACTCTGTGTCTTATAATTAAAATCGTTAAAAAAAAAACCCAGATGAGCTGGGAGGATAAACTGAAGATTGATTAAATATGAACTTATGTATAGCGTCCATTTTTTAAAGCCAAAGTTATGAGAAAATGAACAAAACTAATGTGTCGACTGAAAGGCCTTCATTAGAGAAACAAGATATATTCTTATTTTCTGTTACTGCTATATTATTAACTACTTCGCCTGTGTGGTGCCGGGGCCCGCAAGGGAAGCAAAGAATAGTACCACTGCGACCTACAATGCATGTCGTAAGAGGTGACTGATGTAGGCCCTAGGGATGCTACCTAGTAAATAAAAAACAGCGCAGAAATAGGATGTGCTGTCCTACTTGTAGGTGCATAACTGGCACAATGTACAATCGCTCTTAGGCTCAGATCACATACAAATCACACAGAGTGGTTAACAAGTGATCCAAATGGAGCGTTCGAAGAAGAATTAACTACGTTATTAATCGCATTCTTTCGGGTTATTTAATGTCAAGTTTAACATTCAGAATTGGGAGCGTGAAAGTTCTTTATGTGTGATACATCATTGTACGTGATGAAAGACAGGTCTAGGTTAGAGCTCAAGTTATGAAGGATCAAAGATTTTAAACAAGTCCTTTTTATGGAAATGCCAGTCTCTTCCTCCTCCTGCCCTCCGTCCCAGTTAATGAGCCATGTCGACTATTTTCTTGTGGTTTCTGCAACGGAAGAGCAGTTGTGTCTGTGTCCATGATATGAGTATGCTCTGAAGATCCTGACAGTAACGCACATACATGTTTGTATGCATGCGTGCCTCGGTCTGTGTGGTGTCTGTCTGTGTGTCATGTTGTGTTATTATGCATGTGTAGCGTGTACATTCTTTTGTAACCTGACACAGGAATACCCGGCAATGGATGTACGTGAGATTTAAATTGACAGGGGAAGGAAGGAAGAAAGAGAAGATAAGAAAATTGAGAGAAGATCATTGGTTCGTGTTCGTGTTTATAATCTTCAGTCAAGTCTTCTGGTATGTGTTTGCTGATACAACTGACCCGAATCTATTAGTACAAAAAAGTGTTTGTTGACATGCAATAGTCTAATCTCCCTTATGTTTGTGATCCAACAAATAGTACAAGTTTGTACCTCACTGTTTCTGTTCCAAGCAGTGCACCATATACTATAGGTATCAAACAGATCTTTATCTTGGCGAAATAATTTAACGAGATACGCTTCCTGAGATTTCTTTCAACTAACTGATTGATTAATAACTATTTCAGATAACTGGTTGATACATTGTTCTGTTGGCCATACAGTACCGCGGGTTGGGCAGTCTTTAATTATGTGATTATTTCATATAACATACTTGTAACATTGAAGACATGCTAAAGATAAGCGGTTTGATTTCTTCCTAGCAGTCTAGAATAGATCTGTAGAAGGTTTCACAATGGTGGAGATACTATCCATCCTGGATTTATTCCCAACATAAATATGTTACTAGATTGCTTCGAAATGAGGTTAAGAAAGATCTTGGCCATTGTGTTTCCAAGCCATGACGACAACGTCTCTGTATTCCTTTCTCTCTTTCTCTCTCTCTCTCTCTCTCTTACTCTCAGATATGAAGGTGTGTTAGCTGAAATGGTTTCAGCCTTTGACATAGTTATCCAGATTGTTCTTGTCCACTTGATTGATTGTTTCATGTTTCTATCAGCGATGCCTGTACACAGATGAGTTGTCCAAATCTTGTGTAAATTATTGTTTCCAAGTCTGTTCTGGCATGTGCCAGGTTGAAAGACTGTCACATACTCATTTACTCAGCTTCGTTGCATACATAATTTATTTTTGAGTGTCATTAATGTTCGATTTACTTCTAATTGACCTTTTTTAAAATATAGATTTGTTAGTTATTGTTTGAATGTATTGATAACAAAACAACAAGTGCAAAGCTATTTGAATTCGGCGTAACCTGCTGCCTTGCAGGTCGGATGGGGACAGCCAAAGGCTGACAGAGAGCAAACACAGTAAATGTTGGCTAAAACCGGACACATCGCCGAAGGATAAGCACCAAAACTCCAAATGGCACTGAAGATGTGACGAACCACACCAATGCTAAGGCTGCATGAATGAGATTTCCATATAAATGAGATTTCCATATGAATAAGATTTATGGGGAAATCTGGTACACCAGTCTAAGCGGTTATCGTGAGAAAGAGAGAATTCGACATGTCTGAGTTTAAGCGACCCCATATGTGCTCTGTCTCTTTCAGTTAACTGTGTGTACCAGCTACAGAGCACTTACTCAGTAACTCCAGTGAAAATTCTGGATTGTTCCCGAACTCAGAAAGTGCGTACACTTATTTCCAGTTGGATATCCTCGGGAATCGACTGTAACAGAAATTGAACATTTTGTGTTCATGCACAAACATAACTGCATATGTTATCTGTGATGAAGAAACCAAAACAGAAGCAGAGTAAACAATTATTGCTTACATGTATGAGCATGTATGTAAAGGCTGTCCTATATGGAGCGGAGACATGGAGAACAACTAAGGGAACGCCAAAAGTTGCAGACATACATCAATAGATAATCCATCAGGACATACCATAAACAGGGAACTATGGGATAGAGCGGGACAATGGCAGGTGGAACAAGAGATAAGGGGCAGAAGGTGGCGATGGATATGACACACACTGAGGACACTCCCTGACATCACAAGCCAGGTCCTCCGATGGCATCTCCAGGGTAATAGAGGTAAGGAAAGACCCAGGAACACCTGGAGACTGGAGTTGGAGATGAAATGCAAGAAAATGTGGAGAAAGTGGATAGATCTGGAAAAGATGGCTGTGGATAGGCGGGCTTGGAAGGCCTTGGTTGCTGACTTATGTCTCCCTAGGGGTGACGTGTGAAGAAGATATATGTGCATGGCATCATTTGGATGCTTAGATTGTGCTTATAAAAGAGAGTGAGGAGAGGTGAGAAAATAGAGATATAACTAGAAATGTGTGCTTGAATGATGTTTGTTGGAACAGTTTGTTATTGAATATTGGCACGAAGCTCTCTTCTCTTCGTGATCATTGATAAGAAGTGTTGTGATTGACACGATTCTTCGTCCCCCTCATATAGTGTTTTGTTTTTGTTGTATATCTCCTTTCTTAGTGGTTAGAAAATATAAAACTGTTTATGGTTTGTTTAACATTAAATTATTAGTTGCATATGATTTATATTTATTAGATAATTAGTGACAGGTTTGTGTGAGTGAGAGATCATTGTTCTTATAATGGATAGTCTGCTCTGAATCGTTTCAACATATCTCATTCTCTCTCTTTCTGTCTCTCTTATGCGTAATGTCGGTAGACATAAGTGACCATTGACCCGTAAAATCCTCTGTGGTTCTGTATTTGCATGACTGATTCTATTCATGATTTGTTTACATGTATTTTCCTTCTAATGCTATCATAGTTTCTAGTTATTGAAATCTACGCACTTGTTGTTTGTTTCTTTTCTTTATGTAGGAGATTAAAGCCTCTTGAAACCTAGACATCCTATTTCAACCTGAGAACACACATTTTTCTTTGAGTTATATCAGAGCATGTAGATCATAGATTCCCAAACGTTTTCGGCCCAACGCCCACTTTGCATGACATAAGCTTTGTAACGCCCGCTTCTCAATTATAACAGATTGCCAACGCCCCCCCCTCTCACATATATATACATGCTCAATTTTCACTTTGACATAGAAAATTGATATATATATTTCTGTCATACATAGTCAATTTTCAAATGATTATATACATGAAATAAAAAATTGATGAAAACAATGGATCATGTAAGATGTGCCTAAGATGAATTAAAGTGCAGAATTCAAATTTTTAATGATTATTCAATCACAACATCACGAAAAAACCTCCCCCAAATATTTCTGAACCCACTATCGCGCCCCCCCTAGAATGCTTCAGCGCCCACTGGGAGGGAGGCTACCGCCCACTTTGGGAAACGCTGGTGTAGATAAACAAACATACACTTTTGTTATACACGGCTCCATTTGTTTGCATACTCATGTTGGAACTCAAAGTGATTTTTAAAAAAAAAACTTCAGATTCTTCTTCTTCGAACGCTCCATATCGACCACTTGTTAACCACTCTGTGATTTGTATGTGATCTGAGTCTGAGCGATTGTACTTTGTGCCAGTTATGTGCCTATAAGTAGGCCAGCACATCTGATTTCTGCGATGCTTTTTATTTACTAGGTAGCTTCCTAGGTCCTACATCAGTCGCCTCTTATGACATGCCTTGTAGGTCGCAGTGGTACTATTCTTTGCTTCCATTGCAGGCCCCACGGACACCCATCAGATTAATTATTTGGATACCAATTTTGTCTGCACGATAGATAATACAAAAAAGAAATTTGCTATGAATTGTCAAAGCAACATCAACTTTCAAAAGCCTAAATAGAACTTGGAACTCCAAGTTATATGGTTTTAAAATTAAATTACTAATTTTTCATTCCAGTTTTGTATCAATCGTAATAAATGCTAACCAAGTTACATAGTTTTAAAACTAAATCGCAAATTTTTTTCCATTTCAGTTTTGTAACAATCGTAACATATGTTAACAAGAATTAGAAAATGACTAGGTATATAAAGTAACTTGAATATTTTTTGTAAATAGATGTTTGCGAAAAATAAGGAACATGCAGTGGGACGAATTCAGGAGAGGTGATGAAAGTCATAGTTGTTGAGCATACTGAGAATTTCATATGCAACATACAGACATCCTAGAAACTGACCCAGAAATGTGGGAACCCATAATACCAGAGCCATGGACACACTACCAAAACACGGTCCAAATACACCTAGAAGTCTCAGGAATAATCTCCAAAAAATACAAACAGAGACAGAGCAAAGAGCCATTTCACTCCAAATGCTACGAGAGCAATATCCCACCAGCACATGGACACATGTGTTCACAGATGGCTCAGCTACAGATGCTACCAGAAAGGAAGGCAGCGGAATCTACATCACTCACCCTCAAGGAAACACAGAAACACACTCTCTGGCAGCAGGAGAAACATGCACCAACTTTAGAGCAGAGGCAACAGCCCTTCTTGCAGCCATACAGATTCTCAACGACCAGCAAGTGTTAGCAAAAAATATTGCAGTCTTTAGCGATTCAAGATCCATTCTCTAGGCTATCTCAAGTCCCAGACAAGACAAGCTCATTCAGGACATACGGCAAAATATCAGCTTGTTGTAAAAAAATTCCAAACTGGTCTTACAGTGGATACCAGCTCACTGTGGCATACCAGGAAACGAAAAGGCTGACAAACTCGCAAAGGCTGGGGAGCCTAACACAACACCACCCAACACAAAGTTTTACAGAAGCAAAGACTCTCCTGAAACAATCCAGGAAAATGATCTGGAGAAAAACAAATGGAGGATACAATCCAGAGCACGACAGTATAAATACACTAAACAGAAAAGCACAGACCACAATCTTCAGACTTAGAACGGACACTGCAGTCTCAGAGCACACCTCCACAGAATGGGTCTCAGGGACTCGCTGCCTGCACCTGTGGAGCACCAAAGCAGTCCCCAGAGCACATCCTGCAAGACTGCCCTAGTCTAGTGAGAGATTGGAGATCTGGCCAACAGAAACAACACTACAAGACAAACTATGGGGAACCGGTGAAGACCTCAAGTGCACTGCCCTGTTTATGACACATACCGGAGTAGTCGCATAGCAGCAAAAGTTGAAGCGAGAAGAAGAAGAGAAGTTGAGCATACTCTGGAAAAAAGAATGAAAGAATAACAAAGCAGGCATTGAAATAGGAAGCAAATAATTTCAAAAAGATAGGACACGCTGTGGAAACCATGAAACCTACTAAGAAACAAGGAAATATCAGACTCGGATTTCATAGAATAGGTTGAACAAGTTGCCCAGGATAGAGCAGTGTAGAGTAACACCTTCAGGTATCCAGCGGGAGTGTATTCTATAACCATTTTAATTTACTTTTTTCTTTCTCCAATTTTGTTTTGCACAGGATAATAGATTTCTAGATTGAGCCCTTGTGTTCGATTCATAGCTAATGTCTTTAGTTGCCTCTGTTATCTCTTAGGTCCACCTTTTGCCTGGTCAGCCTTTTGCTTTGTATCCATTGTATCAGAGCACCATTGCTCTTTGAGGTGCACTGTCTGTTGGTAATCAGTTTATGTGGCCGAACCATTTAATTTGTTGTTTTTGATGAAGTTCAGTACTGATGTTGTACCCACTTTTTCCTGATGTCTTCATTTCTCAACCGGTCTCTTCTTGTTACCCCCAGCAGTCTGCTTAGATTCTTCATCTCTGTTGTGACTAGTTTTCTACTATCATTTGATGTCAGCGTCTAGGTTTGGCAATGATAGCATAATGTGGGAGAAAGATTATGTTCAATATTGCTCTGTTTGTGTTCATGGTGACATGTTGGAATTTTAAAATTGGCGTCATTTGTCTTATCATTTTATTCGCTTTGTTGCATCTATGTTGGATTTTATAAGTTATTCTTCCGTTTGTTATTTTTATTGACTATATAATAGAAAGAATAACATCAGAAGCAAACACAGAAGTTCTCAGAAAATAACTCCCAACACAGTAGATGGAGAACATTCAGAACATAATTCACTAAGCAATTTACTTTTTGTAGACTATCAAAATGTGATATCTAAGAATGAAAACAAATTACAACAACACACAACACACTCAATTTCTGATGCGGAAGATGCAATATGAAAATAAACACATTAAAGATAGAAAGTATGCAGATAAGCATGTCACCATGTCCACTTAGCAGAATAACAATGGTTTCAAAATGAAGCGGAGAACTAAAAATGTAACAATGTTTTTTTTGTTCTTAAACAGGACATAGGAGATGGATGGTGGGAAGCAAAGAATGGCAAAGGAGTACATGGTCTCATTCCAGAGACTTATGTTGAGGTGAGATTTGTCTTGTACCTGAATTGTTTGTTTGGACCATTCTTTACAACCAATTTGATCATTCTTATTGTGATGTATAATTGATATATGACAAGAACAACTATACGTTGCACATCTGTTATTAGGTCCCTACATGTGTATGGTACCATACATGTGTAGGGCAGGGCATCCGAAATTTCGGCCCTAATTGATTTGAAGTGTGAGAGTTTTATTCATACACTTTATTTTTGGAATATCTTGTTATGGACTGGTGCTTTGAAAATCTTACATATAGTCCACACATTTCTTCCTTCATCAACTGCCTTTTTCTTATGAAGCAGTCAGTAACTATTACATCTTATGAAGCAGTCAGTAACTATTACATCTTATGAAGCAGTCAGTAACTATTACATCTTGTGATGTTTTATATGACAGCAACAAACACTCTCCGCATTGCTCAGTCTATGACCAGTCTTGCAGCAACAAAAACTCTCCGCATTGCTCAGTCTATGACCAGTCTTGTAGCAACAAAGACTCTCCACATTGCTCAGTCTATGACCAGTCTTGCAGCAACAAAACCCTCCACATTGCTCAGTCTATGACCAGTCTTGTAGCAACAAACACTCTCCACATTGCTCGGTCTATAACCCATCCTGCAGCAACAAATACTCTCCACATTGCTCGGTCTATGACCAGTCCTGCAGCAACAAACACTCTCCACATTGTTCAGTCTATGACCAGTCTTGCAGCTATAAACACTCTCCACATTGTTCAGTCTATGACCAGTCTTGCAGCCACAAACACTCTCCACATTGCTCAGTCTATGACCAGTCTTGCAGCTACAAACACTCTCCACATTGCTCAGTCTATGGCCAGTCTTGCAGCAACAAACACTCTCTACATTGTTCAGTCTATGACCAGTCTTGCAGTTATAAACACTCTCCACATTGCTCAGTCTATGACCAGTCTTGCAGCTACAAACACTCTCCACATTGCTCAGTCTATGACCAGTCTTGCAGCAACAAACACTCTCTACATTGCTCAGTCTATGAATAGAATATTATATAGATTTCTAATGGTTCAATAGAATATTACATATATTTCTAATAATTCAATAAAATATTATATAGATTTCTAATGGGTTCAGTAGAATAGTATATCAGTTTCTAATGGTTCAATAGAATTATATAGATTTCTAATGGTTCAATAGAATATAATATACATTTTTAATATTTCTTTAAAATGTTTTTTTGATTTCTATTTTGTTTTATATTCATTTCTTCTATTTTAATTTAATATAGATTTCTTCTATTTTATAATAATGTTATAAATGTCATCTATTTTAGTATAATTTTGTATGTATTCCTTATATTTTAATATATTGTTATAAAAATATGTAGGGATAATAAGATTTTTTAATGTTTTCTTTATTTTGTTCCTGAAACATGACCTAGTGTTAACTTTAGTATCCTTTTTTTTCCAGATTATTTCAGTTCCTGAACCTCAGTTTCCACCCCCACCTCCTCCTTTGTCAGGGAATGCTATCGCTTCCCCTCCTTACATGTCCCCAAGTAATGGATATGCAAGGTCACCAACAGATGAAGGAAGGAGCAGTTTTGATACACAACAGAGTATGGATGATTGGGATGATGAGTGGGATGACGATGATGATGATGGCGAGTCAAGTACCAGCACAGCTGGACATAGTCATGTATGTTTATTATTATTGCTAGTTCATTGCTGTTGTTGTCAATAAGGGTGATAATGTTAGTGATGATGGTGAATCAAGTCAGTCAGTATATATGTTGTTGTTGTTTGTTCATTGCTGTTGTTGTCAATAAGGGTGATAATGTTAGTGATGATGGTGAATCAAGCATTAACACAACAGAGCAGTCATGTATATATGTTGTTGTTGTTTAGTTCATTGCTGTTGTTGTCAATGAGGGTGATAATGTTAGTGATGATGGTGAATCAAGCATTAACACAACAGAGCAGTCATGCATATATGTTGTTGTTGTTTAGTTCATTGCTGTTGTTGATGATGGTGAAACAAGTACCAGCACAGCAGGACACAGTCATGTATATAGTCATTGCTGTTGTTGATTGTTGATAGTGGCGATGATGTTAATGATGATGGCGAGACAACTATCAGCACTCCAGGGCATATATATATATATATATATACATGTGGGCATCTGTAGCGTAAGCGGTACTGAGCTCAATCACAACCCACTCGTACCTGGTTCAAACTCCACTGCAGGCAGTTTGGAAGTAAATTAGTTCCCTTGGATTTTTACGAACGGTAAAAATAGACCTCACCATTCAGAAAATAATGACAAACTACTGCACGTATAAGTGGTGCCTAGAAAATATATCGACAACTCTTTTTGCTGTGGTTGATAACAAAGTCCTGTAAAGGATATGCCATGATTTATACATATATTCGTTTGTCTTAGTTGGTTAGTTGCTATTGTTGTTGATAGTGGTACTGATGTTGATGATGATTGTAGCCCATAATAAAGTCCATAGTACAAATTGGATGATTGATATATATATATATATATATATATATATATATATATTACACATAAATATACACACACAGTACCAGCGCAGCGAAGCATTGTCATATATTTTCATTTCAGACACATACAAAAACAGAGTGATAGAAAGATAAGTAAACACTCAGAGAGTTTTGGAGATATTTCAGTCATAAAAATTGTGTTCAATATCCATGATAAAAATTGTGTTAAATATTCATGATAAAAATTGTGTTAAATATTCATGATAAAAATTGTGTTAAATATCCATTATAAAAATTATGTTATTGGTTATTGGTTACTGAATCAACATCATAGCACTCCTGGCAGATCCATAGGTATTTAGTCTCCCCCCAACAGATGTCAAAGTTTATGTGTACTGATAGTTCCTGTGGCTCGCTGGTTAACACATTTCTTCAGTATATCCAGTTCTGCTTGCATGACAAGTAGTTCCAAGCTCCCTAAATCTCTGGATATATTTAATAGCAATTTTAGTGTCTTCCGTCTTCTTACCCATGGGTTGTGTTCTTCTTCAAATCGCTCCATATTGACCACTTGTCAACCACTCTGTGTGATTTGTATGTCATCTGAAGCTAAGAGCGATTTTACATTGTGCCAGTTATGCGCCTACAAGTAGGCCAGCACATTCAATTTCTGCGCTCCTTATTATTTACTAGGGTAGCATCCCTAGGGCCTACATCAGTCGCCTCTTATGACATGCATTGTAGGTTGCAGCGGTACTATTCTTTGCTTCCCTTGCGGGCCCTTGAACAAAACGGGCGTGGTTTGTGTTCAAGCTCACTACTATTAAGTCACAGACGCCCACTATCTTCATATATATATCTCCAGATATAATATAATAATACAGAAGAAAATATCCTTATAAAAATTGTAAATATCCTTTGACAAATATAGTATTGAATATCCCATATTAAAATTGTACTAACATCCTTTTATAAAAGTGGTGTGAAATATCCCTTTATAAAAATAGAGTTAAATGTTATTTTGTTTTAGATTGATGCTAAATATACCTAATACAGTATTCTATTGACTCTATGTTTATTTTGTTTCCCATTTGAAGGATTTAGGTGGATCTGGTAACTTTGGTTTGAAAGCACCAAAACGAGAGGGCAAGATGATATCTCCTAGCAGTGAAATGTCTAAATATGGTACAGTGAAAAGTAGTTTTAATAGGTAAGAAAATTGTAGTTGCCAGCCACTACTTGGTAGAATAGTTGTTAGATTGAATCATATGTTTGCATATATTTTTCAATCATAGATCACATGCAATGTTCCTACACAAATGTTCCATTGACTGCCCTTGCTCATGTTTTGAGGCAATAGTACATTATTAACTGAACTTTGTTACTTTCTCACTCTCTTTTTTCCTCTCTGGGAAATGAATTCACTATATTTCATGTTCTCTTTCAGGTTTTCACATTTTGCAAAGTCTGGAGGTGAAGCCTTTCTCATGGGACAGGCCAATGACAGGGTTTCAGAGAGTGAAAAAATCAAAATTGTGGTAAGCTTGAAGAGCAGCAAAGAATAAATATTACATGAAACAAAACAAAATTCTGAATGACACTGCATGAACTCTGAAGCACTAGCAATAATTCCCCTTGTAATATTGAGGACTAAAACATGTAGCAATTTTGTTTTTTCATCATTTTGTTTCATAGTCAGATGATCTCTCAGTTGATCCCCAGTTGGAATGTAATTTCTCAGACCACAAATCCCGCTCGGGTTGACCCAACATAAATTGCGCACCAAAGAGACACTGAAAAGTGAAAACGGCCGGTGTGATGTTGACCACATCAGTCATCATATGTTGGTGGTCAAAGAAAAAGTATAGACCTAACACTTTGTTCCCGAATAGACAATATGGTATGAAGACATCATTTTTGTCTGTGTAGTGACTTTCCAGCCTTCCTTTATCAATTTTAAACTACCAAGGACTTCTTTACATGATCAACTTGAACATGAGGTATATGTTTTATCGTCAGCCTCTGGTAAAACTGGACCCTGAGATGAAGAATTACTAGAAAATAAATTGATTATGTGGCATGATAGTCACAACTGTTATAAGAAGGAGAAGATGGAGATATGTTGGACACACTTTGAGAAGAAATGATCACATAATATCAACACAAGCATTGAAGTGGGATGCAGAGGGTTCAAGAAAGAGAGGGCGACCTAAGGAGACCCTGAAACGAACTTTGCTGAGAGAGTAAGAAATATCGTCTCAGTTCCATGGAGGAGATTGAGCGAGTTGCCCAGGATAGAGCAGTATGGAGAAATTGCTTGCAGGCCCTATGTAATGTATAACGGTATGAGAGGAATTATTATTATTTTGTGACATGATACAAAAATTGAGCAGATTTTGTGGCATGTAGTAAGTAACACATCTAAACACCTTAGAGACTTCTAAATCTGATGTACACATGAATAACCAGATGTCAGCAGTGTTCATTCCTGTTATTGATGACCTAGTCAAATATTTCATTTAGTTTTGTACTCATAATAATTCTTTTGTAGGCATTGAGATGTAGGATTTACAAAAGAATTTGTTGTATTTCATGTATATAAAATCAAAGAACTCCAGGATTTATTGAAAGAAAGGAAAAAAATATAACCATAGCAAGTATGTTGAACATGTAAAAATACATGACAATCTGCTTGATAACTCATTTTGGAAGAAAAGTTTGTAGGAAAGATCTAGTCAATGCTATAGGTAGAAAGGAAACATTAAGAGTTGGATGAAGAAAACAGAAAATGTTGGAGATACTGTACATTACAGTCAACTTTTGATGTGAAGATGACACTTGATCTGATCAATTGTGATCGCGTTAGAGTAGGAAGCTGATATGGCCATCCTGCTTTCTCTGCAGGAAAAAAACCCACCACAAATTTCTAGATGCAATTTTCTGACAAATTTCAAGTTTTTGTTTGTTTATTCTTGTTTGATTCCATATTAATAAATGATTCTCTAAATCTGTAGGATACTCCTGATGGTCCTATGTGGCTTAAGCAAGATGGTGCCTACACTTGTATTGTGTCTGACCCTAAAAAGGAAAGTAAAATGAAAGGATTAAAAAGCTTCATGGCATACCAACTAACACCTTCAGTAAGTCACTGCTTAAAACATCATTTCAGTTTTTAATGATTAAGAACTAGTTAAAATAGGGCAATTAATTCTCAGTCCCATTCAGCTACTTGAAAGTGTCAGCAGCAGAGAGCTTATGTAGTAGTAGATATAGAAATGATTCAAAATGTACTCGGAGAGACCTGCTCATTTTCAGTTTAACAGACTAGGATTTGATTGTACTGGTAATTGTAAACTGTGCATATGTAATTGAATCCAGCATAATGCAACCAGTGCTACACCAACTTCTCAAACACGAAAACTGAAAAGTAGATTGCTATAAATGTACATTGTTGTCTAATATATTTCCTTAATATGTGATGTGTGTGTCCATTGAAAAATAAATGGTGTAAATTGATCAAATACTAATGAATTAAGTGATTTTTTTAATAGTGAGATATTGAATTTTATATATTGATGTGCTACTAGAGGGACTGAGGGTCTGTTTACATGTTATTTGCAGCTAGAGGGATTTGTTTGTATGTTCTTGATGTACAACTAGAGTATGTCTACTAATATGTGATGTGGACCCATCTTCTCTCCAAGTCACAGAATCCTTTTCTCTTACATCTCTACTTCTACCACTAGAGCTAGTTTGGGACAGATGTTCCCTTGTCCTCAGATTCTTCAGAATCCCTCTTGTTGCTAAATATGTAAACTGAATCATCACTGTTCAACAACTGTTCATCATCATTACAGTTTTCATTTTGCAATGTACAATTTATGTTTGAATAAAATGCAGATTTTTTCAGGTGATAATGTTTGCTTGGGATTGATGGAAGTCGAAGCCAATTTACCCATATTGATCAGTAATCAGGGGTTGATGATGTATGTATACAGTCAGTGTCAGTGGCAATCTAGCTCTGACCAATGATCCTACACTACATAGTGACTCTGGAAACTGAATGCAGAGCCATAGTCTGGCTAGGTGGATAGGGATCAAAAATAGAAGCTATCCATGATCTGTGGTAGAAGTGTAGTAGGCAACTGGGTCTAATAGGGGATTTACTTGCACACCAGACAAACATCTCAGAGGACCAATACCTACCAAGCCTCATTTGTCTTCATACTGATCGAATCTGTGCTGTCCCTGCCAGCGGTGTTGACTAGTCACAGTAACAATGTGCTGACAGATTATATGGCTAATCATTCGAGAGTGCTTGGTTTTAGCAATTTCTGTCAGGATACTGTATAGATGTCCATTTTCTGAAATGAGACAGACATTCATTGTTGATTATTCAAAGTAACATGACCCATACAACCTGATTGGCCAGAGATCATTGTTCTAGCAATTTCAGCCAGTGTCCACCATTTCCATACTCCAGATAGAAAAACAACATGGATTGTAAACTCCTGTTTTCTTGAAGAGATGTGAGTGTTTGTGTTCCAAAATAACTGAGCAGTATGTTCCCTATTTAGAGCGAGCTCCCAAAAGAGGTGGGTCAGTGTCTAGGGTCTGATATGCAACTTATAAACATGTGAGTTCCAAACAACTGGTGGTGATCCTTATTCAAAAGATGTTACATTAATTTTTTTTTTAAACGATTTTGATCACTTCTACCAAGAAGAAATGTCAGTGCAGTTATTGTCACAGACTAGGCAGTGTGAATTTGAACAAAATGCTTGCTAAAATAGAGAAATGAGCTGGGTCTATAGCATAAAATGTTGTAGATAGTTCTGCAAACCACAACACAACATATTCATGTTATTTGTCTCAGTTTATAGTAACCACAAAATGAGGTTTATAAGTGGTTATTCTAGAACAGGTGCAGAAGAATAAGTAGTTATCTGTTCTTGTGTGTCATTAAAAAAAATTATCTATAAATTCTCTGCTTTAATACAATCATTAGAATAGTCACATTGTGAAAGACAGGAAGTGACCCCACAATGTTAACCAATAAAACAGAGAGAATCTAACATGAATGTATATTGAGCAGATTTGTCCTATATTAAAAGTTAAGGAAGCACATAAGAAGTGTGTATGTGACTGAAGTTAAGAAATCCTTTCTAAAGATATCTTTATTACCAGTTCACCAGTGTGGTGCCATCTCTGTGTTTCTCTTTTATGTTGTAACACACTTATTCAAACTTTTATGTTTATTTTTTAGTTTAGCAACATACAAGTGAGCCGCAGATACAAACATTTTGATTGGTTGCATGGAAGACTGGAGTGTAAATTTGTCTGTGTGCCTATCCCTCCGTTACCAGACAAGGCAGTAACAGGTAAACCTCTAATCACATTCTTAAGTCAACTTTCATTTTTGTTGAAATATAAGATTTGTAAATTCTTGCAGAGGAATAGGTATAGTTTCATTTTTTCTGTGTACATTCTCAGTACATTCCTGTACTGACCTACGGTTGTGAAAGTTGGAATCAACAAAGAAAATTGATAAGAAACTGGACAGCTTTGAGAATAAATGTCTACGAAAATTATTAAAAGTAAAATGGAGTGATTTCATTTCTAACAACACAGTGAGAGATAGAACACACCAACAACCCATATCAAATATTATAAGGAAACGAAGGTGGAAATATTTAGGTCATGTTCTTAGATCAGATGTGATGTTTCTCCTGCATACATTCTCAATCATAAAGGTGGGGTGTATCTACTGCATACATTCTTAGTATATGTGATGTATCTCCTGCATACATTCTTATATGTCAGTATGCTAAAAGAAGACATTAGTACTGACTATCACCTCCAATGTTGAGATTTTTCTAGGCAATGAAACTAGACTATAAAGTCAACTCTCTCTGTTGTTCATTTAGTAGAGTCATACATGTTTCACATATGGTCATACTATACACAAATATAAAGATTATAACTTTTCTATGGGGGTTGTGGACCATGGGTTGACGCGGGGGATCACGAATGGAATTGTGAAAAGCAGAAACTTATTGCAAAGAGGTTAATAGATGAACTCCTGAATAGACATATTAGGTCTCTAGGTTGCAACATCATCCCCCAATTCCTGTGCAACAGTTGTGGAAGACTTCTAGGTGCGGACTAATCTTGCAAGTCACATGCATCATTGCCATAGTTTGCAGTATTTACCTCTTTATAGAAGAACTTATCGTCTGCGAAGACAGAAAGATACCAACAGTAGCATAACTTAATTAAATGAATAAATTCAGTAACAATTGGGCACACTAGCCAGGATTTGTGGCTATTAAAGTATCACTGTTATCTCAATATTGTTACACTTCTTTAACTCTCAAATTGAAGTTTTATTTTTGAAACCTCATTCTGTAACAGTAATTTTCTAGAAGATGAAGAGTTCTGTAACATTTGTTTTCTAACTGCAGGTAGATATGAAGAAGACTTTGTTCAAGAAAGAATGCGTCAGCTACAGGGATGGCTGAATAGAATGGTTCGACATCCGGTGATTTCTCGAAGTGATGTTTTCCATCACTTTCTGACCTGTACAGATGATAAAGTGAGTGTTGCACATTTCATGTATTTAAAAAAAACCAAGAAATAAGGAATTTGTTTTCATACTGTCACCTTTGATGTCTTAACAAGATTATGACCATCAGGTGATACAACAAGATAACCAACTATGAAATACTGCAATGTGCTAACTTGTCTTCCATCATGGACATGCTCAGCAGTAGAAGACTAAGATGGCTAGGGTATGTGAGAAGAATGGACTATCACCACATACCACAACAGATGTTGCTCTGTGAACTTTTGGAAGGGAAGTGGCATCAAGACAGACCACTGCTCAGATATAAGGATGTCTGTAAGGACTCAATGAAGAATGTTACTATTGGTCCCAACAAAATGGAAAAAACTAGCTGATGATCGAGTTATGTGAAAAACAACATTACCAAAGGTGCAGAATCTTTTGAAAAGGGACTTTGGGATGAGCTGAAAGGCAAGAGAGACAAGTGCAAACTCAGAAGTTGCCACAGTAAAACACTTGCAAATTGATCATCTGTAAAGAGGAAAAAGGCCATATACATACTGTGTGATATATTGGAAAATACTTTTATTGGGTTATTGGTTATTGAGCTGACATCACAGCACTCTGGGCAGACCCATATACGCTCAGTCTTCCCCAACAGATGTCGAAGGGCATGCATACTGATGGTTTCTGTGGCGTGCTGGTTAAACACATTTTCCTCTTTGCCCCACAAGCATCCAGCACTACTTGTACAACGAGTAATTCCAAACTCCCTAAATCGATGGATGGATTCAACGTCAATGTTATTGCCCTCATCATTTGATGTGTAGACAACACTTGGCTTCATTTGGTGTCGGTAACTTATGTATATTGTTGCAAAATTCTAGGGCATGAAGAAGTTGCTAATCAGTCAGGTATTATTTGATATACCACAACAAGTGGTAGTTTGTGTTAGTGTATTCTGTTCTAGGATTGGACTCAACAGTCACCTCCGCACACACCAGAGAGGTGCAGCAGGACACGTCTGAGATTATTGTCATCATCGCTTGCGATGGACGACTATTACAAAATTTGATATGCTTTGCAGATATGTCATGGAAAAACTATGTAAAAATTCTTGTTACTCATCAAATAATTTTGAATGTCTTCAAGTTTTGTTTAAATATTTTCAGAAATGGAAAGTAGGAAAGAGAAGAGCAGAAAAGGATGAGTTTCAGGGTGGAAAATTCTTTCAGCTCTTACAGACACCAAATGTGCCATTAGATAAAAGAGATACGTAAGTAGTCTCAGTGTTGTCATGGGAGTATGTTAGTGGTGTGTATGGAGGGCTTTAGTGGTGTCATGGGAGGGCTTTAGTGGTGTCATGGGAGGGCTTTAGTGTTGTGTCATGGAGGCTTTAGTGGTGTCATGGGAGTATGTCGTGGTGTCATAGGAGAGCTTTAGTGTTGTCATGGGAGTATGTTGGTGGTGTCATAGGAGGGCTTTAGTGTTGTCATGGGAAGGCTTTAGTGGTGTCATGGGAGGGCTTTAGTGGTATAATGGGAGGGCTTTAGTGGTGTCATGGGAGGGCTTTAGTGTTGTCATGTGAGGGCTGTAGTGGTATCATGGGAGGGCTTTAGTGGTGCCATAGGAGGGCTTTAGTGTTGTCATGGGAAGGCTTTAGTGTTGTCATGGGAGTATGTTAGTGGTGTCATGGGATGGCTTTAGTGATGTAATGGGAGGGCTTTAGTGTTGTCATGGGAAGGCTTTAGTGTTGTCATGGGAGTATGTTGGTGTTTATGGAGGGCTTTAGTGGTGTCATGGGAGGGCTTTAGTGTTGTCATGGGAAGGCTTTAGTGGTGTCATGGGAGAGCTTTAGTGGTATAATGGGAGGGCTTTAGTGGTGTCATGGGAGGGCTTTAGTGTTGTCATGTGAGGGCTGTAGTGGTATCATGGGAGGGCTTTAGTGGTGCCATAGGAGGGCTTTAGTGTTGTCATGGGAAGGCTTTAGTGTTGTCATGGGGATGGTAGTGGTGTCATGGGATGGCTTTAGGATGTAATGGGAGGCTTTAGTGTTGTCATGGGAAGGCTTTAGTGTTGTCATGGGAGTATGTTAGTGGTGTCATGGGAGGGCTTTAGTGTTGTGGAGGCTGTAGTGGTGTCAGAGGCTTTAGTGGTATCATGGGAGGGCTTTAGTGGTGTTGTGGGAGGGCTTTAATGGTGTGATGGGAGGGCTTTAGTGGTTTCATGTGAGTACTCTTAGTGTTGTCAGATAAGTGTAATGTTGTGAGTACTGAGGGTGTTGTCATATAAGTGCTGTGTGTGTTTTTGTGTGCATGTTCTGGCTGCTATTGTGGATGGGTGTGTGTGTGTGTGCTTGGGAGGGATTGATTGATTGATTTCAACAAGTACTGACACTTTCATTTTGTGACAGTCACCAATGTCTTGCATGAGAGCTAGTTGTGTTTTAGACATTGAAGAATACTAACACATGGTCTATCTATCTATATGCCCCCCATCTTGTCCACAGTGAATTAAAAATGGAGGTGTTCTGTAAGTTTGTGATGGGCATGACAGACAACGTCAAGACACTTATCACAGTCAACCAAGAGTATTCAAAGAAACAAATAGGACGTAAGTGTTTGTTCATTTATAGGGTGTACTTGTTAGTTCATTTGTTCACAAATACAAGCTAGCTGGAGTGACGTAGATGTGATAGTTAAAATTACAGAGATATAAGAGGTGTTCTCTTATTTGTCTTCAAAGTTGCCAAGAAAGATTAACATAACTAGGATCTCGCCCAGTGCTTCTCAAATTGTTATAATACAGAACATCTAGCTACTAAGTCGTTTCATAAGTGCTATCAAATAATGAACATGAATGGCTTTGTTTCATTGTTTTCTGAAATAAAAAAAAAAATATGTAGTCAAACAACCATCCCATATAATTTTCATTAACATATTAAACATGCCATACAATGAAAGTTACAAATGGGCCATGCAGTTAACATTACCTGTTAAATGTGCCATGCAATTCACATTAACTTATAAATGTACCACACAATTATCATTTAACTTCCTCTAGTATGAGGATGGAGGTTGAAGCCATTTACTGTTGCCCTCCATTGGATCTCTGGGACTTCATTTACTGGGGCAGTTGTTGTATCTGACTCTCAGTCGATGCTTCACAAGATCCAGAAGGGCAGGTTTCGGTATGAGTGGATGTCGTCTATAGAAGTTTTTAACCTCCATCGGCTTACGTGGATATACTGTCCAGGGCATGCGGGTGTTTACGGTAATGAGAGAGCGGACAGGCTTGCATCAACAGCATCGATTGTTGAGGAGTTGAAGATGGATAAGGGGATATTCTTCGCCTCTTCGCGACTGTCTGTTGGATGAGGACACTAAAATCGATGTTGGATCGATCAAGCGATTTAGACAGTTTAGAGTTAACCATTGTACAAGTCTAACTGGATGCCTGAGGCAGAGTGAGAGGTGTGTTTAATCAGCGAGCCACGGGAACCATCAGTATGCACACTCTTCGATATCTGTTGGGGAGACTGAGCACCTATGAGTCTGCCCGGAGTGCAATGACGTCAGTTTAGTAACCAGTAACAATTAACATTTGCTTATAAATGTACATTGAACTCTTAAAAAGTGTTGGGAACTAGTAATCTTGGCTTATATAAATATAAAAATATCTTAATCGATGCTCAGGACTACATTGTTGTGTTTTGCTGATAGTGGGAAAGATTACAGTAACACTGTATATCAAATGTGGACATTTAAAAACATAAAATAATCTACTCTTACAAAGCATGACAGTAGACTAAATCAACATCATGACCAAATCTTGTATCCTTGACTTTATAAATACCTTTCATCAAAATGTGAATTGAATCTGTTGTTGTACTTTGTCAAACTAACTTACTTTTTGTTTTGCATATCAATGTTGGCTGGGAAATTGTTGTAATGATATCCTAGATTAGGAATACTATTTTTCTGATATCTTGACTTGAGTAAATGAGCTATAACTTTTCATAATTCAAATATCTAATTAAATGTGTTATTTCTGGTTATCCTTCAGCTTTCAGGCGAGAGTATAGCAAAATAGGATCAGCATATAAGCAGCTAGCACAGACCTTCAATTTAGACAAGGGTGCATGTAAGTAAAGTCATAATACAGTGTAGCTGCCACCGGAACTCCATTATTTATTACTTACAAATGAGTAGATTGTTCATTATTGTTACTCTTTATTAAATAGAGTCAACGTCTTTGCACTCAGAACTGTCCTCTAGGTAATTGGTTGCTTTCGGATATCTGAAAGCATCAGCGTAAGAGCTCATACACAGTAGCTCTGGAAATGCTTTAGAAATACTTCTCAACTAAGAAAGTCAGATATCTGAAAGTCAGAGAGGAAGGACAATAACCATTGGCCAAAGACGATAAAATTACATGTCTACAATGGAACGCAGAAGGTGTCTGAAACAAAAATGTTCCTGTAACTAAGCATTTTTATGAAGATCAAATTGTTCGTGCATACATATAGGAAACATAACTCAGAAGCAACCATAGATTTTCCATTTAAGGATACCAGAACTTCCTACTTGACTGCTATTATTAGTTAGAGATCTTTTCGTCTGTGTGTTGCCGAGGCTCTCAAGGGGAGCAAAGAATAGTAACACTGCGACCTACAAGGCATGTCGTAAAGACAACTAAGGTAGGCGCCTAGGGATGCTACCATAGTAAATAAAAAGCAACACAGAAATCGGATGTGCTGACCTACTTGTGGGTGCATAACTGGCACAGCGTACCATCGCTCTTAAGCTCAGATCACATCCAAATCACAAAGAGTGGTTTAACAAGTGGTTGATATGGAGATTAAGAAGAAGTTGACATTTTAATAGTAACTCTCAAGCAACCTAAACTACATTTATCTAACATCTATCAATCTCCATGACAACAATGACTTTTATTGTTATTGTTTACTGAGAGTTTACTGTATTTTAATCAAGAGCAGCCATCACACACTTTTTTTTAGTACGGGTTGATGAAACATAGCCGACTTGTGGTGAAGATGTTTGTTTTATTTTGTATAGATTCTCTTGCCCTGACAGCTGCAATAGATTACACAGGAGATGCTTATATTGAGATTGGAGAAATGTTTGCTAGACAGGTAAGTTTTGTATGTGATGAGTTTTAGTCTGTCATTTGTTATGAATCCACTTATGACTTCTGCTCCATCAATTGTCTCTTAAGACTAATAGAGTTCTGTTAAATAATTCACAACAATTCTTTTGGTATAGTCAAGTAGGACTTCAGGGATCTCTGTGGCTAAGTCCTTAAACACTTGCCTTGCGTTCTGAAGATTGTGGGTTCGAATTGAGACAGCGCCATTCTGTTCATGAGGTTTTTCCAGACTCCTAGGATTTTTGCTGGAGCTACAGAGTGTTGACTTTGTACAAAACTCTTGGAAGATAGCATACTATTTCTGCAGAGAGGGATCGAGCCATATGGGGTAAAACCCGGTGCAATGAAGTAAATCCTTTGGCTTTACACCCTGTAGGATTTCAGGGTTTGAGGATAGCTTTCAAGGTTTGGTTCTATATGCAGTAACAGTGTGCGCATGCCGAGCATAAGACAAGCAAGAGACATTAGTTATACTTTCATCAGCAGTCATCTAACCTGCTCATAAAATTTTCATGTTATATCTGCAACAGAAGTGATTGTATTCTTTCTTTCTTCTATACAGCCTAACCAAGATGGTTACCCACTGATAGAATCATTGTATGAGTATAAAGGTCTGCTGCAGACATTTCCTGATGCACTCAAAGTTCATGAGGTTAGTAGGTCAAAAATCGCAAATTTCATGATTTTAGTAGGTCAAATGTATTAGAAATTCATAAGGTTAGTCACCCGAGTGGTTACCGGGGCCCAAATTTGGGGTGTAAGAATAAAACCACTGTTACCTGCCCACATGTCGTAAGAGGCTACATAAGGAGGTGTGGCTGAAATCGGATGCACTTGTTCTAAACGTATAGAAGTCTATGCGTTTAGGGGTCTACCAAACCAATGTGCAACGTACACACGTTCTTGGTAAAGATCAAATGTATCACAAAGAGTGATTAAAATTGGTTGTAAATAACAAACGCAAAGAAGAAGAAGATAAGGTTAGTAGGTCAATGTACTGGAATTTAATAAGGTTAGTAGGTCATTTAAATAATTTGATAGTATAAATAATGTGAATCTTTGAAACATTTTTTGATTGTTTTTCTGAAATGGTTTTTCTTGAGTCAAACTTGAAATGTAGCCAAAGTATTTCAAGTGATTTTGAATTATATATTATGTTTTGATGTTGCTTTTACTTCTTATTTAAATGTCAATGTGTTAATTAACTTCAAAATTAATAAATTTCATGGATGGTTCACAATGTTATTTGTATGCAAAAAGTACTTCCTAGGAAATATAATCTTACAGGGGCTCCTACTTAATCAAGTTATAGTTTACTAGTTAAGTAATTGCCTGTCTTAACATGCTGGTTGTACACTACCAAGTCTTTACAGTAACAAATAAAGTTGCTGTAAACAAACTCAACCTTAGTACTGAACTAATGACATCTGTTGTTATAGTGCAACTTACAGATAATAGGGTAAACTAGTTGCATTTGACTACTGTTATAGTTTTGTAGGGGAATCTTTGCGAATCAGTTATCATAATTATGTCAACGTCAAAACTAGTAGAGTGTTAGTTATTTATTTATCCTCTTCATGCCTAGTGTCACATGAGGCTTCTATAAGTGTTTTCCATACTCTCTTGCAAGCTGCTAGAAATTAATTTTCTACAAATTGATGGCGTTAAAAAGCCGCATTAATGCCGAGTAGTACAAGCTTTCATCAGAGACTGGATGTTAAACCAGTCATGCAATTCATAAAAGAACAACAGATTAAATGGTTTGGACACCTGACAAGAATGCCCTGGTATCATCTACCACAGAGAGCCACGCAGAAAAAGTATAATAAGTACAAATCAAGAGGAAGACCATGCAAAGATGCATCAACGATGACATGGCATGGGCGATGGCATCAAGAACAGCCTTACTAACATGAATATCAGATTACAAAGTTCCTTAAAAAAAGCACACTCAAGATCACAACGTTTCACCCCAACACTTCTATAAAGAAGTCAATGGTGGAAGAGAAGAACAAGCACACACAAGATCACTACGTTTCACCCCAACACTTCTATAAAAAGTAAATGGTGGAAGAGAAGAAGAACAAGCACACACAAGATCACTACATTTCACCCCAACACTTCTATAAAGAGTCAATGGTGGAAGAGAAGAACAAGCACACACAAGATCACTACATTTCACCCCCAACACTTCTATAAAGAAGTCAATGGTGGAAGAGAAGAAGAACAAGTACACACAAGATCACTACATTTCACCCCAACACTTCTATAAAGAAGTCAATGGTGGAAGAGAAGAAGAACAAGTACACACAAGATCACTACATTTCACCCCCAACACTTCTATAAAAAAGTCAATGGTGGAAGAGAAGAACAAGCACACACAAGATCACTACATTTCACCCCCAACACTTCTATAAAGAAGTCAATGGTGGAAGAGAAGAACAAGCACACACAAGATCACTACATTTCACCCCAACACTTCTATAAAGAAGTCAATGGTGGAAGAGAAGAACAAGCACACACAAGATCACTACATTTCACCCCAACACTTCTATAAAGAAGTCAATGGTGGAAGAGAAGAAGTTCGCGTTTAGGGTGGGGTAGGACAGGTGAGTCAAGAGCCTGAGGAATTTACTGGCAGCATAGCTAGTGCGGTCACCACAAAGCTTTTCAGGTTCGGATTTTTCTTTTATGTCCACAACAGAAAAAAATCCTTGGCCTTACCGTGAATTGAACATGGGTCTCCAGCATGGGAGCCACGCTCTAATTCATTGGCCAGGCGTTCCTAACAAATTGTCATCATCCTAAAAAATTACATTGGGGACCTTTGCTTGGGTTAGAGAGTTTGTGTACTGCCACTGAGATCTATCTGTGTAAGAAAGATATTGATACCAATATTGGTTATTCACTCAAGAGCAATAATGACGGTCTAATCATTTGATTCTTATGAATGATTACAATAAAGGAGGTGTGAGAACTGGTTAGATATTGAGTCTGTCTGGCAGGCTGTGATGACATAGATTGCATGTTTTATTGCTCCTCTTCATTAACTTTCGTGGTGGCTAGATTGTATTCAACTCTGGGATCCCAGCATTTCAGTTATGAAGGGAAACAAGAGTTGTGCCATGTGCTACTTTCTTCACTATCCTATGTTGGGCAGTTCTGCTGTCATGCAATTGTTGCACACAGATCTGTTGTTTCAATTTTGTATCTGTAGTCTAACTAGTGCTTCAGTCTGTTACTTTCTGTGTATAAATAAAAAAGGATTACTTGGAGAGCTGGTAATAAACATAATTTTGTTTTATATGATCCGTGTGGTCTCATTTCCACTTTGATTCAAGCATATACTACAGTTTGCTCCAAATGGGTCCCATTATGCTCAAATGGATCCACGCTGCTCTGATTGGGTCACACTCTGCTCTAAATGGGTCACACTCTGCTCTAAATGGGTCCTACTCTGCTTTAAATGGGTCACACTCTGATCCAAATGGGTCCATCCCACTCTGCTCTAAATGGTTCTTTTGGCAGCACCATGTGTTGTCCCTTTGTCTCTAAATGAAACAATACAAGAAGTATTTGATGTAATGGAATAAATGTCATGTTGTTTGATCATTCAGGGTGCCATAGGAAAAGCTAAAGAGTGTACTAAACTACAAGATGAAGGCAGGATGACCGAGTCAGAAGTCAACAGTGTGCTAACACGGGCAGACACAATATCTTATGGAACACTCGCTGAGGTCAACCAGTTTCAGCATGAGAGAGTGCAGGACTTTAAGTACATGATGCAGAAATATCTGAACGATCAGATAGCTTTTTATAGGAGGGTAAGTAAAACAATGCATGTGTGAGGGAAAGAGGGAGATGTGTGTCTATGTGTGAGAGTGATATGTGTGTAAGGGAAAGAGATGTGTATGTCTTTGTAGGACAGAAATGTGTATGTCTGTGTGGGAGAGGTGTGTGTGTGTAGGAGAGTAGTGTATATGTGAGATAGAGAGACATATCTGTGTAGTTCTTTATTTGTATTTGCTGTTTGAGTAAATGGGAGAAAGGATGGGTCTGACTTATTGACAAATGTGAAAGCAGTTTGTCAAGCTGAGAGAGATGAAAAAATGAGATCAAATATTTACATATATATATATATATATATATATACAGGGTGTTTATAATATGGTTTTTATTACTGAAACAAAACCTTTTGCCCTATCTGTTGCCTTTCACTGTAGCCAGATAAGATACCTTATGTTCCATCTGGCTGTCCTTGATATAGAAATATCACTTTATTTTTTAACCCTCCTTAGTGTTTGTTGCAATTTAATTAACATATTAATAATTTGTTTCTTCCTTTTTTGTTTGTATTTCAGCTGACTAGTAAACTGGAAGATGCACTCCAACATTATAGCAATGCATAATATGATCTAGTGCATAATGGAATATGTTAGTGCACAGTGCTGCATAATGTGGTGTGCCAGTGTACAGTGAATAATGTGGCGTGTCAGTGTATGGTGTGATGCACAATTGCACAATGTGATGTGGAACACACTGAATAATGTGAGGTGTCAGCGTATAGTGCATAATCTAATGTGTGAATGCATGATCTGAAACATGAGAGCACATTATATGATGTGATAGCACAGTGCATAATGTGATGTATGAATGTGACATTTGAGTGTATAATGTGACATGATGATGTGTGAGTGCTAATTGTGACATTGAGAAAACACATATAAAATTAACCTTTAACCCCCAGACATGTAGCAGGCATGTATAGTGGCAGAAACAATATTATATCTGCAGTCTTTAAGTATTGATTGTCTTGCAATGTGAACATTTGGTCACGGTTATCTTATCAACTTAGATACTTCAGAACTGTCATTCACCATAATTTATGATTGACAATTTGTGATTGACTCTAGTTCTCTTGACAACAGAAATGGTATTATAATCAAATCAGGAATGTAAGCATGTCTTGCACAAATTCTATAATATATGTTTGAAGATTAATATTTTTATCTATTTTCTTGTTTATTTTATGGACTTGTGGAAATATTTTTGTGAAATTCACACTGTTGTTGCCATTGTTTATGATGGCTGAGTGGTGAGAACACATGTCTCTCAATAATGGGGGTGCAGGTTCAGAAACACGGCCTGCACACTATGTGATGACAATATGAATAAGTGATCTTGAATCTTCACTCTAAAGATCCTGTTAGAGAGAGACTTATTATTACTATTAAGAAGTATGTAGCTAGCACACCATGTGTCTCTTTGTCCCATACAGGCAAGTTGAAACCTTAGTAAACTCAGATATTTCTCTGATCTTTTGGATGTATAATCAGCAACAACCTGGTTGACAGTCAGGGCAAGTAGCCTTTAACCAGCTATCAGAATATCTCCATAGCAACTTCCTAGCTGGGTTAACCTTGTAGCAGAAAGGTGGTTTTAGAAAGAAAAAAAATGTCCATTGAGGTGTTATTATTCCACCCTTGGCATCTCAATCCCTCTGTAATGAGGCCATAAGTGCAATAAAAATGGCTGTATACTGTTCCACACATGTGTCCGTCTTGGATGTGAGTCATGGTCTATGAAAACCGCTCACAACAGATATCAGCTTCAAACTTGAGAAATGAGATATTTGAGAAATGTTGTTTAAGTAACAAGAAGACATGAATAACCAGGATAATATGTAAAGATCTAACAGTTCAATGCCTACAGAGCAGAGTTGAGACGTGTCACTTACTATAGTTTGGCCACTTCTGCAGACTGGAAGAGGACAAATTGTTGCATTAAGTATAGCAGACCTAAAATCAGGGATCTAGATCTTCAGGAACAGTTTCTCAAAGACTGAGTCTTTTGACTGGAACCAGTTCAGAAGAGAAATATCGGATAGGATAGGATTGTGTGGTGTTCTCTCTGGATGACCTATACACAGCAGAGTAGAAGAGAAGCAACTAAACAAGAATGAAGAATTAAATCCTTTTTTTCTTAAAGAACTGTCTCAAATTTTGTATAACTTGTAAACCATCATCAAACATAGCCATGCCCAAGGGCACATAAGGCAGAGACAAACATTTTCCACCCAATTTGATCTTGTGCCTTTCTCTCTTACCTCAAACCTAGTTCTATGCATTTCTTTCATCTCCGCTTCAAAAGTTTGTCTTTCTTGTGCTCTTAGACCTCCCTTTTTTCCTCTGTTCCTGCAGTGTCCACTGAATTGCATTTCTTGGTTGCCTTTCCGTTTTCATTCTGAGGATAAGCCCTATCCACTGTTATCGTCTCTTTTGTATCTCTTTATTTATGTATTCCAGACCAGTTAGTTCTTGAAGTGTGATATTGGTGAAGCACATAAAACAAAGTACTGTAGTTTTACAAAATACAAATACCACAGTCATTTTTTGTTTACGTGCTTCGCCATTATACATAGTTTTACTGCAGTCTCCATCTATATTGATGTGTGATATTGCTAATCTTATCCTCCAAGGTATTTCTAAGTATTCTATTTAAGAAATCTTCCTTTGAATCATCTTAACATACTTTCTATTTTCTTTTTCTTAACTATAGAGGAGGACTGTTATGCTTTGTATATGCTTTGTATATTCAGAGCTTTCTCTTAGTGCCTTCATCATTACTCATAATAACCTACTTATATTGCTCACTTCTGTCCATGTTACCACTGAGATACTTTTTTCTTTTCTCCAATCCTGTTTTGCCTCACAGCGTCAGAATAAGAAGGATTTCTAGAACGGGCTTTTGTGTGCGATTTATAAACAGTGTCTTTAGTCGCCTCTGTTATCTCTGAGGTCCATCTTTTGCATGACAGGACAATGAGATACCATATAAGTAAATCGAAGAACTAACTAGTTTCCATTCCAGTCCTTGTACATTTTTTGTTCTCTATGCAAACTGGTCTGTGATTAATACACGTGTATGCCTATACTGCCTTGGTAACTCATATTGCAGCTGTGCTCACTAATCGAACAGTAACACATTTGAGTACTTTTAGAACCAGAGCTACCATCAGCTTTGTGAATATTTCACTTACATGGGTTGACAGATACTGTTTCAGTGACTGAAAGAGTAGAAGCAGTCTTATTTTTATTTTGGTAGAGTTATAGGGCTCGACAAAATAGCTATTCAGTAGTGTACCATTTTTCACTGGGTATAGATGGGTACATTTGCTAAAGTTGGCTGCTCGTTATTACTATCTATCAAAAATGAATAGGACTAAGACAAACATTGAGATAAGCTGACTGTAAGATGACTCACCATGTAGAACAACTGATCAGATAGTATTTAACTTACAATTACAGAAGTCTTAGTCAAATCATATGACTTTTCTCTCCTTATTGATCACCCATATCTGATCTGTACTGTTTTATATCTCATTGCTTTAATATTGCTTTCATATTTGTGGCACTGGTTTTTTTTATCCATTTCTTCATGGTACATTCCCACTCTGGGGGGTCTCGATGGTGAAGTGGTTTAGCCGTTTGCCTGTCGCTCTGAAGGTTGTGAGTTTAAATCCTGGCCGAATCATATGTGCAATTTTTTTCATGAGGTCCCTAGGATTATTGCCGGACCTACGGAGTTAGAGCTTTGTGCAACACTCTCGACAGATGTCATGCCATTGTTGCCGACAGGGACGGAGATATAAGAGGAAACCAGGTGCAATGAAGTCAATCCTTCGTCTTTAGACCAGTTCAGACATTCCCACTTAAGCACTGTTTTCTATCCATTTTTTCATGTTACAATCTTACTTACAAGCACTGTTTCTTTTATCCTTTGCTCTATATTTTCTTGCCACTTACAGCACTGTTTTCTATCCATCGTTTTTTTTTTCCCATTTACAACACTGTTTTCTATCTTTCTATGCTCTCTTTACATTTCATCATCTCTCTTAAAAAACCATTAAGACTAAATTGAACAATGATTGATACAAGTCAAGAGAAGGGAAATCTTACGGTCACTTATCTGTGTCAAAGTCATAAATACTGTACCAGTTATATGTGCTAGCACTTTCACATTATATTTGTTTGTTTGCAATATCTTTCACCTTGATTCATATTTTCTTTATACTATATTCTATCTGGGCATCTGTAGCTTAAACGGTAGTGAGATCGACCACAACCCTAGCGTACTTGGTTCAAACTCCGCTGCCAGCAATTTGGAAGCAAATTTGTTTACCATGGATTTTTACACGCAGTAAAAATAGACCTCACTGTTCATAAAGCAATAGCAAACTACTGAACGTATAAGTGGTGCCTAGAAAATCAAGAACTCATTTGCTGTGGGTGATGGCAAAGTCCTGTAAAGGATGTACCACAAGTTTCATTATATTATTCTATGCATCTCGGCAAATTAATGTTCTCTAGCAGGGTTCAAATGAATTGTCTCTAGTTTAGATGAAATGAATTGTCTCTAGTTGAGATGAAATGAATTGTCTCTGTTGAGATGAATGATGATTGATGAAATGAATAGTCACATTTGCATTTGGACAATAGAATTAATTTTGGAATAAGTGGAAAGCATAATTTTTGGTTCTCTTCAAATTGTTGCAAATTACCATTGATCACTATTTTGCTCTTAAAATGTATATTTTTTAATCCTATTGTTGCTTGTATGTTTTACTACAGCAACAAACTGGCTTCAGTCATTGTCATGTGATTTATTCATACATATTTTCAATTCAGTATTTGCAGCCTATCACTTGTGATTTTGTTGTTTATAATGCATCATTTTTATGATTACATGTTATTCACTGCAGCCTGAAGTAACTGTTGTCTAATATCATACAAGTGAATTGTCTGATTATTAGCAGTATACTTCTTTATTTAGATATACAGTTATTTTATTTATTTTTATGGATAGCGTTAGGCAGCCTGCAATGTTTGTTCACTTTGAGATACATAATTTGTTATCTTATAAGTGACAGTGAAATAGAAATATACACAAATTTAAGGTGTTCCTGGAACAATTCATTCGTAGTCATCCTATCTCAAGGTGGATATGCAGATGTCCAGAGTTAGGACCGTCCGGAGAAACGTTTATAATTGAAATTTGGGGCCCTTCTGTTTCCAAATAGACACTACTATGGCTTTACTATGGAAGTGTTTTGCCGCTGTCATTTTCATCAAGCTGAAAGAGACTAAGAACATATGTGGACACTGAGTTCTTAGAGGTCAAGTTTTAACCAGTTTCTTATCATTTTTCAAATAGACAAATAGACAGCTGGTGTTGCCACTGTTTGGTTAGACAATTTATTATAGAAATTATACCATATACTATTGTATATTGTGAATATATAAATACATGAGTATCAAGTTGTGTCAGTATAAACATTTTTTATGAATAGTATGGGAAAACAGATCAGTGATTTGTTGATAATTTAGTGAAAGGACTACAGTAAACAAGTATGTTATAATCATAAATAACACACATGCATTAAATGATGGAAATGAAAGGTTAGGAACAATAGAGATTTGAATTTGATCCACCCAGAGGAGGTGCAAACAAACATATGAAATCTGTCTTATTGTGTGGCAAACAATCAAGTTAAAAACAGTTAAGATTCAAACCTTTGTCAACAGATCTCTTCTGCGTATTCTCAGACTGAGATGGTATGACAGAGCTGCAAACACAGACCTGTGGATAAGAACCCATGATGTTTAGGTCCGGAGGAGAAAATGGATTGGACATACCTTGCAGAAGACAGTCAAGTGTCATTAGACAAGCACATGAGTGGAATGTGCAAAGAAAAGGAGAAGGGACATGCTAAACAGACCTGGAGACAGGACCTGAAGGACGCTGGACTATCATGATAAGACATAAAGAATACAGCCAAAGATCAGGAAAAGTTCATTAGTATCAATAGATTGTATCTGAGGATAAATATTGGAAGGACTCGGGTTGCCAGTAATTATTTACATATTGCCTTGTACTTTTTTTTTTTTTACATAATTGATATCATAGAATTTTTCTGTGAATAAATATAAGTGTCCGGTTGCCAGTACTTATTTACACATTGCCCAGTATTTTTATTGTTGAATGTTGGCTCATTTGCATTGCTTTTTAAATACATGTTAAATCTCTGCTTGTGGTTTTTATATCAAAATAAGATACAAATATATAAATGCATTATTGACAATATCAAGTTGTGATCTTTCTGTTGGTTTGTCTCATGTTTCTGTATTGTTGTTTCTCAGGATATTTGCATTAAATGATCACACATAAAAGAAGAATTTACAGGTTTTTTTGTATTGAAATTATTATTGCATTGAACTTGTTTTTTTTAATTGTCTTATTCAGGCTGTTTTGTTAAAATAAAACTTCATAGGAAAAATAGCAAAACTAACTAAAGAAATCAATTTTTGAAGAATGTTTTGTATCAAAGAACAAGGCAATATGTTTTAAGTAGACTTAATAATCCATCTTTTTGACATATATGATCATTATGATTGTGCTTAAATATTTGTGTGGTGCATGTCCTGCAAGACTGTCCTCTCCTGGGTGAGCTGAGAAGCAACATGTGCCCACACCCAGTCAGCCTGGAAAACTAAACTTAGGTGAAATCTGATGCTGACTGCACAGTTTGTGGTCCACAGTAAACTACGCACATGACCAGACATCGCTGAAGAAGAAGATATCTATTTGTATAAGTAGATAGTTCTAGCCTAGTATGACAGGACCACAAACAGTGAACTGTGGGATAGAGCGGAACAATGGTAGGTTGAACAAGAAATAAGGGGTAAAAGGTGACGTTGGATAGGACACACACTGAGGAGATCCCCCCCTGATAGCAACACAAGACAGACCCTTTGATGGAACCATCAGGGTAATAGATGTAAGGGAAGACCCAAGAACTCTTGGAGGTGGGAGCTGGAGACAGAATGCAAGAAAAGATGGCCTTGGATAGGAGGGCTTGAAAGGCCTTGGTTTGCCTCCCTAGCAATCAAGGGGAAGAGGATAGTACTAGCATAAATTTATTTTAAAAACTGCTACAGTAAATGCTACCTTGTTAGTGTCTTATGAAGCAGTCACTGTAAGAAACTATTAATTGAAATTGTGTGTTTGTACCTGCAAAAAATATTACATGATTTTAACTTTGTTCACGCAGAATATACCCACAATCTGTTTTTGACTTTCCCATAAGCTTTCTCATCAAGTACTTAATGCAATCCGTGATATCCACTAATCCATTCATATAACTATAGTAACACCACTATGATAACTAGCATGATTGCTATACCCCGAACCTGTGATAACTTTAATGAACCTGAAATAATGCTATACCCGAATTAATGTTATTCATAAAATAATGTTATTTTGAAATAATATCCTTGAAATAATGTTATATTTGAAATTCTTGAATTAATGTTATATTTGAAATAATATTATTCTTGAAGTAATATTATATTTGAAATAATATTATTCTTGAAGTAATGTTATATTTGAAAAAAATATTATTCTTGAAGTAATGTTATATTTAAAATAATATTATTCTTGAAGTAATGTTATATTTAAAATAATATTATTCTTGAAGTAATGTTATATTTAAAATAATATTATTCTTGAAGTAATGTTATATTTGAAATAATATTATTCTTGAAAGTAATGTATATATTTTGAAATAATATAATATATTCTTGAAGTAATGTTATATTTAAAATAATATTATTTTTGAAGTAATATTACACCTGAAATAATATTACACCTGAAATAATATTACACCTGAAATAATGTTAAACATGTATTCAAATGATGGTTTTAGTGCCTTGGATTGATCATAAAAGATAGACATAAAAATATGTGTCATATTTTTTTGGTACCCAAAATACATGCAGTAGTATATCTATTTTTTTTTTTCCGATCCAGAAGCACTTGAGCTTTCAGCTCTTCGGCTCGGTGCCATGGACATCGTAACCCTTCAGTTCGGTGCCACGAACACTGTGAATCCTGTGGAAAACCCCTGATGGACTTCACCAGCAGCGAATGAACCTCGCACACACGGGCAGTCACCGCGGATCAATGCACCCTACTGAACACGCTGGAGCAACAAGTGTGTATCTGTTTTGCCAGCCTATGTTGTCTGTCTAAACCGCATCAAATGTTGTTGTCTGTTCTGTTTTGTCAAGCTCTAATGTTGTCTGTCTACAAGCTCCATCAAATGATTGTCTTCTTCTTTGCATTCGTTCTTTAGACCAATTTTAATCACTCTTTGTGATATGTTTGATCTTTGCTAAGAACGTGTATATGTTGCACATTGGTTTAGTAGGCCCCTAAACGCATAGACTTCTACATGTTTAGGACATGTGCATCCGATTTCAGCCAAACCTTCCTTTGTCGCCTCTTACGATATGCGTGGCAGGTAACAGTGGTTCTATTCTTTACACCCCAAATTTGGGCCCGTAACCACTCTGTGAAATGATTGTCGATTACAAGCTTGCTAACTGCAACAGATGATTGTCTGACTACAAGCTTGACTCCCTCAAAGACTCCATTCAAATAGATTGTCTGACTACAAGCTTGCTAACTCCATCAAATGATTGTCTGACTAAATACGTTTCTGACTAACTCCCATCAAATTATTGTCTGTCCACAAGCTCCATCAAATGATTGACTACAAGCTTGCTAACTCCATATCAACTAGTTGCCTTGACATAATAAACAAATAGATATAACAATGGAATAAATCTCTTACTGCGTGTAGTATGGAACTTCAACATTGTACAATAATAAAATAATGCTACTACTTATGCATGCTTGTAAATTTAACATTAAAATCACTCTTCAACCAACTCTCATAAATATTGTATATAAACTTGTACTATCTCCTTGTTATAGTCATGTTATTTGTGCAGTAAGACATTTTCACTTTCTGTGACATTTTGAGGAGAATTGTCAGTTTGTTAGAGAAAAAATAACTAAGAGTTCATTGTATATCTATCCATTGGCTTCTGTCTTCTTCTTCTTTGAATGCTTCATATCAACCACTTGTTAACCAATCTTTGTGATTTGTATGTGATCCAAGTCATTAGAGCGATTGTACGTTGTGCAAGTTACACTACAGGAAAGGGCAAGCACATCCGATTCCTGCCTCGTATTTTATATAGTTGGGTCGCTTCCCTAGGACCCTACCTCAGCCGCCTCTTACGACAGGCCTTGTAGTTCACAGTGGTACTATTCTTTGCTTCCCTTGTGGGCCCGGCACCACAGGGCGATCCATTGTCTTGAAAGTTGATAACCCTGGTCCGAACTCTACTGGTTTCAAAACTGTGCTAGTATCAATCTGAATTGGTGTCTGATCAATTTGTTTATAAATGATACAATGGAGGCAAAAGCGAGAGCAGAGAGACCATCCTATGTATTAGCTCCAGTTTCACCTGCAGTAACTGTGGTAAGGATTGCCACTCCAGAATATGCCATTACAGCCACAACAGACATTGTGATTCTTGTGTCTTCTGCATTCTCACTAGATTGGGATTTCGGATTCTCTAATAAAGGCAGCCGTCTGCCTCAGATTATCAACCACGCCATACAGTTTGTCTTGAACGCTAGTGTAAGTGGGCCACCTCTTTCTTCTCAAGTCCACATACTTTGGGCGCTTCTGTAGGATATAATTCCAATGATTTCTGCTTTCCCGTTTGTGCCGACCTCTTCCCGCAGTAAGTTTTGGCCACCCTCATGACGGTAGGTCTGACATTCTTACTGCGTGGCTAGATCTCCAAGGCAGATTGGCGACCGTAGAATCCATTATCCCATTCCTCATTGTGAGGGTCGTTGCACCATGTTATGCGCCTTACGGCCTGGTGCATCCGTTTTCTGCAAGCATTTGTTTGGGTTAGCATTCCCTAGTGGACACATGCATCCATTTCATCCAAACCTCCTTAGTTGCCTCTTACGACATGCATGGCAGGTAACAGTGGTTCTATTTTTACACCCCAAATTTGGGCCCGGTAACCACTCGGGCGAAATTGTGATTCAGGAATGAACAAACTACTTGATGTAAAACCTATTGTCTCCGGAGACAAAGAGCGACGATGAAGATGGACTGTACCTGCAGAGAGAATCTACGCTATCTTTCAACTTAGTTTCTTTAATAATAATCTGTGTAACATAATATGTTTGTTATCCCTGTGGATAGATAACTCTATTTAGTTACATTTTATGTTATGGTTTATAAAGTGCAGTAGTCTTATTCTTTCTTTCCTGATAAGGAACCCACAGAATTCACCACATATATATTGCAATGACATAAATTGTACCAGTAGATGTCAGAGGTTGTGTCTGTGGCCTAGGGGATAATGACTCGGTCTATTAACCCAACGTTCTGAGTTCGAATCACGCTGCCAACAATTTGGTTGCAAATTGTTTAGTGTGGATTTTACAAAAGGACGATGGCACCACCCATTCAGAAAGCAATGGTAAACTACTGAACGTAATAATGCCTAGAAAAATCACAAACAGCGTTTAAAAGCTGGGGTTGATTTGCAAAGTCCTGTAATGGATATGCAATTAACTTTAAGATGTCAGAGAGCATCATTATAATTTGAACAGCCTCATCTACCAAAGAGGAAGTGTTATAGTTCAGTTAGTAGGAATAATCAGAACACATACAAGTACAGAAATTTGACCATGTTTAGTTTAAGTTTAGTAGCCATATCATCATCACTGCACATCAAATCAATTAGTCATGAAATATGATCATGTTGCAAACAAGAAGAAGTATAAATGTGAAGGATTGACTTCATTGCACCGTTGTTTCTTCATATGGCTTGGTCAATCTCCACAGAAACAGCACACCATCTGATGAGGGTATTGCTCAAATCACGAACTCCGTAGCTCCTGCAACAATGATAAGGGTCTCTGAGGGAAAAAATTAACTTGCAAACCAAAAGACGCTATTCGGATTCAAACCCACGATCTTCAAAGCACAAGGCAGGCTGCTTAACCACTTCACCACAGATCCTCCAGAATGAAACTGGGAAGGAGTGGAGTCTGGTCATCTAAAGTACACCTTAGCAACTGGAGACAGAAGCTAATGAGGCTTTCACCTCCACCTGGGAAAGACGATGGACTTTGTCCTGAAGATTATCATAACCACACTAACCTGAATAGATAAGATGAAATTTGAAAACATTACAAACAAGTCAATACTTGATAACACCAACAAATCTATGAATGATACAGAAAGCAACAAGTAAAGACAATAACTGGATTCCTCATTGAAGTTGTGCTGCCTTGTTAAAATAAATACTTGTTTGATTCATATTTGATAGATATTATTTTTTGAGTCTCTGTAGTTTTATTTTGTTCTTCATATTTTTTGTTCAGGATTTTGTGATTGACTTATTTGCTGTTTGAAAGCATCATTGCCTTGGTTCTACCATGAGATATTGTTTATGTTGGCATCAATGTATTATTGCTTTGTTAGTCTTGACTGTTGATTTACTAGTATTTTTGTTCAACAGTTTCAAGTGCCAGTGCATAATTTTTTCCCATTCATTTGATATTTTTTCATTCTGAAATTTAAAATGATTGTCTATATTGTTTCTTCATTTATTATTTACAGTTTAGATCAGTGTTAATAATTTTGTTTACGATTTCTGTGCCACTTCTAACAAATTTTCTCACTTGATGTGTAGTTGCCACACTAAATGCCAGTGATTATTTATTTCTACACAACTTCTGTATGCATGTTTTATTGCTGTCCATCTGTCAAAGTGTGGTCTTGACATTACATATGATAACTGAGTGAGTGTTCACAGTATATGTTATATTGCTTTGATTGTGATGTAGATTGTTACATGAAACTGACATTTTAATATGATAATTGGAGTATAAAATGTTATCGTAACTGATCTGAGAGTCACACATTATATTGAGGTCACAGTATGGCTGGTTTGTGAAAATTCTATCCCTGTTGTAGTTTTGTGGCAATTAAAAAATAAGGGCTGATGTGTTGAAGGTGATCAGTTTCTATAGCAGTAACTGTCATAAGTTGATGCTTCTTGTCTTCTTACAAATCCTTCTTTAGTTGCCTTGTATCACATGGACTAGTCTCCATACTAAACCTTCCTTAGTTTCCTTTTACAAGACAACTAAAGAAGGTTGAGAATGGATAGAGAAGATATACTGAGGTAAATAAATGATTGCCTGCTGGAGGAAGACACCGCAATAAATAAATTATCAGCGTTGGGAGTGAAGTTTGAAATCATGCATAGGACAAACTGGGAGTGATGTTAGAGAGGATAATTTAGACCCAGCAGTAACCAGAATATGATGTGAACAATCATTATACATACCCTTCACCATCTTCATGGGGAGATTGAGTGACTATGGATCTGGAAAGTGGGGATGCCAGTTTTTAAAATATTGGAACTGAACTTGTATTATGAGTTTACTAGTCTTCATAAATCATGGACAGAGAAAAGAACAAACGCTTCTGTTCTGCAACAGCTTGATATTAAAGAGAGTTGGCTATTACAAAGCATAAAAACAAGGAAAATTAAATATTTTGGACACATCAAATGACATGAGTGGCTGGAGAAATTAATTTTGGAAGGAATGGTTCCTGGAAGAAGTACAAGAGGAAGACCTAGAAGACGATGGGTGCAGGATGTCATTGCCGATCTGAGAATGACTGCTGCTGACGCCGGCCAACTTGCACAGAACAGAGAGTTTTTAGAAATGCTGTCATGGGAGTTTTACAAATTACAAAAACAATGACAAAATACAGCACGTTTCGACCAACAAGGCCTTTATTGATAAAGGCCTTGTTGTCAGCGATGCTATATTTGTCATTGTTTTGTAATTTTAAAACTCATACTGTAATTACATGTTTTGCCAATCAAATAGTTTTACTGCAGTTCCATATATATATATCTGTCATGGGAGTCAAGTTCCGGAAGGGACAAGCTACTTGATGATGCTGAGTCTTCATAATCAGCCTTTCTTAGCTACCTTGTATTATGAGTGTGTTAGTCTCCATACTCAACCTTTCTTAGTTGTCTTGTAGCATCAGCTTGGTAGGATACTAGTCCTCATTGTTGCTCCCCGGTATCAGACATCAATAGATGAAATGTTATGAAAAGAAAGAAACTAACTGCCTATATACTTTCTCCTATGTTTGTAAACATTGACAGATGAAACAATCAGTGACCATCAAACCATATGTAGCCTTATAGCTCATTTTTCTTAGTCTGTAACTATCCATCATATGGTGCCCTAGACTGGCTCATGGATGTTATCTCTTCCTCTGTAGTTCTCCACCAAATTATCTTTGATCTGCATATGTTTCACCCTTATTCTGGGTTCTATAACAAAACACAAAAACAAAGTTCTCTGTAGTTTTACAAAATACAATAACAATACACAGCAACATTTCAACCAAAGGCCTCTATCAAGCAAAGGATACAAGAGGTGGGAATATGGGTTCTATAGCATGGCAGTATTAGTGATGGCATCAGGATATCTTCTGAGAACATGGTCAATAATTATGGGGGAAAAAAGGATTAACTTCTTTCATTGAATCCAAGTAAAGTTAGTATGATGAGCAAGAAATAAATGTTCATTTGATAGTGCAGCTTGTTTCTCAAACTTGCACTAGATTCTGGTTTGGTTAGCTGATGTACATACATTGTATAGCCTACTCTGTGTTGAAATATTGGGAAGACTTATAATTCATAGAATCTCTTCTCACTAGGACTTTCAAACATTCTGGCATCATGTTTCCTAGAAATTTCTGGAGGGTCTGTTCTTTAATTGATCTAACTCCTAATGTGTTTGTAAATGAAGTTATGAATAATGAATTATCTCCCATCTTCAACTGTGGTATTTAGATTGTGTATAAATAAAGTTATTAATACAATATGCAATTTCTTCTTCTCTTTCATTGTGATTCTTAGATTGTGAGCCGCCAATGTTACTAAGATAACTTAATTATAACTGAGTGTATCATTTGTTTCAGAAATTGTCTTATATATTCTGTCCTTGTTACTGCTGTGTGTGACTATTCAATAAAGTGTCAAATTAACACATTTATAACAGTGTCTTCTTGGTGACTTTTATTTGTATTATTTTATTTGTCTACCTGAGTTTGGTGTTATAGAATGATAGGTTAACAAGAAAAATAACAAAATACCTCACATTCAAATGTTAATGTCTAGCACTACGAGTACTAGAACAAAGAAAACTGGCTGATGCCTACAAATAACTATGAGAAAAATGGAAGTATTTTGGATATATAAAGAGACACAAAGGGTTGAAGAAGACTATCATGACAGGAGGCATCCTGACAAAGAGAAAGACCACAGAGTAGATGGATTCAGGATGTAAAAGGTAAAACAGCATTCAAATGTCACTGATTGACTTAATCGTAACTAGTTTCCCATATGACATGGCCATTCACAGCATAAATGACACACCACGTGCCAAGAGTATTGCACAAAGCATGAACAATCGCAATTGTTTTGGCAACAATCTTCATGATTTTTTTTTTATTGCACTTGTGAGCGACGATGTGGTCGGTTAAAACCCATGATCTTCAGAATGCAAAGAAAATGGCTGAACTACCTTGCCACATAGACCCTCAAAAGATAATGTACTTTACTAGCTAAACATAAAACACATCAAGATCTTCACACAGGTAATAACAGACTGAGATGTGAACTGTTCAACAAGCCAAAGAAAGGAACCTAAGGCATGCCACTGTGTCAATAAGACAAATTGACTGCGGAATGTTTACTGCAAAAGTGCCCCAGATATGAGAAACAGAAAAATTGTATGCAATCATCACTAATACTATTCCATTACAAATATTTTTGGAAACACTAACAACCTCAGACTGTCAACTGCTTTCTTTAAGCATATGCAAGTTAGCAACTTTTTCTTCTTTGTTCGTTTTGTGAAGTGTCTTTATTATGTTGCATCGAAGTTTACCAGACTACCTCTGAAGTCGATGTAGGCACACCTGTATATGCAAAAATCCATCAGAAGTGCCATACAATGTGCCCTGACTACGTTTGAATTCATAGCGGACAACCACAAGAAGAAGTTTACAGATAGGCTGGGATATATGTTCATTTCAAATGGACAATTGTATTCTGCACTACATTTTTGGGATTGTGTCGTTCTTCTTCTTCAGTCCCTACTTAGATAAGCAGACTGTAGTTATAATAAAAACATTACAACCTCATTTTCTACTGCGATTGATCATTTTCAACTGTGACACAACATAACAAACAGCTTCAGGGTGAACACAGATTTTAAAAAAATGTCATGTAATAAACCACTTTGAAATGACAGGATTTGGACACACAGGAGTTTGAGGTAATAAAGGTGAATTTTCTGGCATTGAAAAGATCTAAGTGGGCAACAGTTGATTTGGATGTCTTACCACTATTGTCAGTTTGATGACGACTGGATCATCAACAAAGATGTGTTTATAAAACTGGAAGAAATCTAGCATAGTATGAATCAGCACAAGTCCCAGAGAGGACAGTTGATATGTGTGTATAACCAGTGAGTTAGAGAAACTATCAGAATGCATACTGTTCATAATATGCTGAAAGAGACTGAGAACCTATGGGTCTGTCCGGTGTGTTGTAATGCTTATTCTGGTAACTAACTAAATAACAAGGATTGCCTCTGCATACAAGAAATCTCTCATTTCCATTGACAACTATGAGAATATGAGTTCTATATTTTTGTATGAATTCACTTAATATACATACATGAGGTAGACATATATATGGCCCTTTTCATCTTTACAGACGGTCAGTAGGCAAGTGTTTTACTGTGACAACTTCTGAGTTTTCGCTTTTCTCTCTTGTCGTTCAGCTCGTACATAAGTCTCTTCTCAAAAGACTCTCGCCCTTCCGTAATTTGGCTTTCCACACAACTCTGTCATCAGCTAGTCCCTCCCATGTGCTGGGATCTATAGAAAAGTTTTTCATTGAGGTTTTGCAGACATCTTTATATCTGAGCAGTGGTCTGCCCTGGTGCCTCTTCCCCTCCGAAAGTTCACAGAACAACATTTGTTTTGGTATGCGATAAGTTTAGACATAACGCAACAACAACACAGTCAACAAAATTTACAAAGGCAGTAGAGAATATAAAATATTTGTATAAGGAAATCAAAAATTAAGTTTGTAAAATATAAAAACATTATAAACAAAGTTCATCATCATATATTCAGCATGTCCATCCCAGAATGTTGCTCTCATCACAGAAAAGCACTCTCATCACAGCCCACCTGAAAGACATTCGGTCTCTAATCATCAGTTCTCCAGCCTACACGATCATCATTATGTTCAAGATTTCTAAATGTCGTGCCACCATTGTCTTGATTGTCCCATAAGTTTTCCTAAAACCTTACACACCCCCATACATTATTGCTCTCACTCTCTAAACCACTGTAAACTTGAATGTGACCAAAATATTTCAGTTTCTGAGACATGGTTTTATTTATGACCCAATGTTCAGGTCTGGCAGGATCTCTATATATTCCTCTTCTTCTTTGTCCAAGGCATTCTAAAAATATTTCTGCAGTACTTTGTTTCAGATATTTTGATTTTTCTCCTTTAAAGCTTGCGTTCTGGTTCATGATTCGGAACCATATATCTCCATCGACAAACATTAATTAAAGCAAGTCTGCTGACAATGTCCACATAATATGCATGAATACTGTAGCAATGAGATCAGATTTTGTTGCTGGTTTTCAGATATCACAATAATCTTTCATGTTGAGTGCAGAATACATGATGTCCGTACGTACTGTATATTTGCGACCTGCAATTAGTTCTGATCCTTCATGATAAATAGCATGTTGAAATATCAAAACTGTCCCTGCAAACACACAAAAAATAAAGAAATAAATGACAAAAATAAATAATTTAAATGTTGTCATCATAATCTGTATTTGACAAAATAAATACATCACATTTTATATCATCATCAGGTGTCGTGCTGGCTGGCGCAGGTGATCATGGATCTTCACAAATCTCTATCTTTGGTGTTTGCTATCAACTCAGATGTTGATGCTCTACTGTGCCATGAAGTCATGCTATATAAAAATTTATCTCTGTCTTCCTCTGTTTCATCTACCCTCAATTTTACCAGTTGCTACAATGTGTTCTAAGCCTCCCCTCCTCATCACATGTCCGAAAAATGATGACTGCCTCTTTCTTATATTGATAAGTTTTCTCTGTGTCTTGACCTCATTCAACACCTCAACATTATGGATTTTAGCAGTCCATGGAATTCTCATCATTCTTCTGTAAAACCATATCTCTGTGGCGCAGACATTTTAAACAAATATATATATTTCTCTAGTACAGTTATATATTACATAGGGCCTGCATGTAATGTCTCCATACCACTCTGTCCTGGGCAATTCGCTCAATCCCTTCCATGGAATTGAGTCTTATATTTCTTGCCTCTCTCAGAAAGTTTAGGATTTTCCTAGGGCGTTCTCTCTTTCTTGAACCCTTTGCCTCCCACTTCAATGCCTGCTTTGGTATTCTTTTTTTTTTTTTTTCCAGAAGCACTTGAGCTTTTCAGCTCTTCGGCTCGGTGCCATGGACATCGTAACCCTTCGGTTCGGTGTCACGAACACCGTAAATCTGGGGAATCTGTGGCTTTTCTGCCATCCCGCGAATTGAACCCGCACACACAGAGGGATAGTCACCCGTAGTCCAACGCGCTACGAACACGCTGGGCAGACGGGCTTTGGTATTCTTTAGAGACTATGCCCCAACAATAAGCCTGAAGATCTAGCATGACCAGACCAGATAGAATCAGCGCACTTAGGGCACTCCCATAATTGTTGATTTCCTTTGAGTTTTCTGCATCAAAGCACTTTGTAACTCTGGTGATAATTTCTCATTTTCAGAAATTTGAGTACCGTATTCAGTTGAGTGGACTAGGGAATCTACCACGTATGAACTGGAACTGCATATATTTGACTGGATTTAATGTAACTTATTAACCACTATGCTATATCGACTTCATTAGTCAATGTGATTTGTAACATCATACATAAGCAGCAGTAACACAGAATCATTATAATGTAAAGATGACGTAACAATCAAAATCTTCCTTATGGCAAAAACAAAAACATGATGATGGTAAAAATCAGAAGAGAAAAAATATCAAAAGCACCTAACTAAAGGGTCTAAAGTTGAAGGATTGGCCTCACTGCACCGGGTTTTATCCAATATGGCTCAGTCCCTCTCCGCAGAAATGGCACGCCATCTGCCGAGAGTATTGCGAAAAGCACAAACTCTGTAGCTCACAACAATCCTAGGGGTTTCTGAAAAAATGCACTTGTGAACAGAATAGTACTGTCCTTATTCGTACCCACGACCTTCGGAACGCATAGCAATTGCTTAACCACTTAGCCATAGCCGAACTATCTTTCAATACAATGTTTTTATACACATCATAGGCAGGAGAGAAACTTTTTTTTTAATGGGACCACTAAATATTGTCACCTTTTGTGATGTATCAACATATGAATCAATGAAATTCACCGCTCGAGTGGTTACCGGGTCCCAAATTTGGGGTGTAAAGAATAGAACCAGTGTTACCTGTCACGCATGTCGTAAGAGGCGACTAGGGAGGTTTGGCTGAAATCGGATGCACATGTCCTAAACGTGTAGAAGTCTATGCGTTTAGGGGCCTACCAAACCAACGTGCAACGTATACATGTTCTTGGCAAAGATCAAACATATCACAAAGAGGGATTAAAATTGGTCGTAATGAACGAACGAAAAGAAGAAGAAGAATGAAATTCACATTTATGTCTACTGCAATTCTCATGTGTAAAGTATTTTAAAATATGCTGTCATCTGTTTTATGCTTATTAACCAAACTTGTGTGTATATTGAAAATGTGTCTTTGCTAGTATCATCTCTCACATACTTCAACAACTGACCTGTTTTGGGAACTACTGGCACCCTGTCCCCATTTCTTCCAATAAAAGTTGTTTCTCCACCCTGAAAACCCTGGCAGAGGAATACAAAAGAAATGTAAGTTCATTAATATGATGTGATCGTCTGTAGTTTAAGTGGTTGTGAGCTTGATCACATTCCAAGCGTAATTGGTTAAAACTCCCCGGCATACAGTTTGGAATCAAATTAGTTGCAGCGGGATTTTTACGACAGTAAAAATAGACCTCACCGTTTAGAAAGCAATGGCAAGCTACTGAACGTATAAATGGTACCTAGAAAATGAACAACTCGTTTACTGTGGTTGATGACTATGTCCTGTATTCATTAAAAATTTTCATTTTTCATTAATATAACACATGTTCAAGTGTCCCTTGTCTAAAACCTACCTGTACCACTTGTATATTATTTTATATTGTGCCATGTAATTGCATTATAATCACATTACAGAAAATCATTACAGCGAATCCTTTTCATTTGTTGCAATCTGTTATATCTCCATGTAAATATCCTCTAATTTCAGCTGTATCAACTAATATGGAGCTGCAGTAGCATAGTTGTTAGTGAACTCACTTCTTAGGCTAGTGGTTCGGGTTCAATTCCACAGTGGGTGTGGAATTTTTTCCAACCGTAATGGCTCTCAGGTTGACCCAGCCTCAATTGGGTACCAGGAAAAGAACTGGGAAGTAAAGGCTGCTGGTGTGATGTTGACCACATTACCTAACGTAGGCCGACGGTCAATGTAAAATACGGGTCTAACACTGTATTACCCTATGTACCATTTGGTATAACAAGGGTCCTTTTTATCATCTAATACCAATCTCATCATTATCATCAGGTGCTGTGCCTGCCACTGATAAAAATCATTGACCTCCACAACTCTACTTCCCTAGTGTTGGTGATCAATTCTATTGTTGATTCTCTTACATACCATGATGTTAGACTGCATTGTATCTTTTGTCTCTGTTTCCAACAATATTTCCTGCTGTCACAATTATATCCTAACCATGTCTTCATATTATATGTTCAAAAATCAATGGTTGTTTTCTTCAAATGTTTGTTGTAAGAGCTCTATATTGCTGACCTTTTTCAGAATATAATTAGTCCTTTGAGCAGTTCAATTTAATACTAAATGCTGCAGAGTGCGCAAGGATTGTCTAATAAAATAACCCAACTGCTGCACACTGTGCCAAGAATTATTTCATGTAAAATTTGCGCTAAATTTGCATCAACGCAGTCTAATCAAATTTCCGGATATTTTCAACAGCAAAGCTATTTCTATAGTATGGTCCGATCAGGAGTTTGGTAAAATTTGTTAATTGGATGAAATTTATCTAGTTTTCAGGCTGGAAAATATGGACAAAAAAGAAATCGCTAACATCATGATTTTCAATTCGGTAATGAATGTGTTAACATTCTTCTATTTCAGTCTATATTCCCTAATATCTGTCAGTAGCTTCCTATAAAGATCTTCGCTTTTTTTTTATCAATAGAAGATTATTCAAACACCACAGATGCCAAAATTTTTGTGTTTTAACAAATAACTAGAATGACATAGATACACTTAAAGAGGCATTAGAAAATTTCTGGAAATTAAATAATCATTGCATAATATAGAATCAATCCCAACATTTCCATAAGACATTTTCCATTTTTCAGTAATATTGGAAACAATGGCACACATTTAGCAGGATAACTGCATGTTTCTTCTTCTTCTCTTCCACCATACACTTCTTTATAGAAGTGTATGGTGGAAGAGAAACATAGTGATCGTGTGTGTGCTTGTTTTAAGACACTTTGTAAGCTGATATTAATTTTAATAAGGCTGTTCTTGATGCAGTCGCTCCATCTTTTGAGTGGTCTTCCTCTTGCTTTGTACTCGTTATACTTTTTCTGTGGCTCTCTGTGGTAGGCGATACCAGGGTATTCTTGTCAGGTGTACAAACCATTTAATCTGTTGCTCTTTTATGAATTGCATGACTGATTTCACATCCAGTCTTCTGTTTCTTCATTTCTAATTTTGTTTCTTATTGTCACACCTGTAGCTCTCCTAAGACACCTCGTCTCCATTGTTATGATTTACCGCTCATTAGCTGCTGTTATTGGCCATGTTTGACACTGGTAACATAGTGTTGGCCAGAAAATCGTTCTAATAAGATTTGCTTCAGTTTTTAGCGGCATCTCTTTATGTTTGTTTGTTTACTGTTTTAAATAATGCATTTCATGAATCTTAACCCCAAAACACAAAGTCATTGTGTCTGTCTTTTATTTAGAATACAACATGACATCTAAGCAACTATACTGTTAGCTTGGATTTAAAAAATATCAGCTGATGAACCAAATGATAGTGGTCTCTTTCAGCCAAATTTTTTATAAATCATACAGCTATTTTATGAAATTCAAAAATGAAAAAGTCATTTCCTTTCTCAACTGCCGTCAGTTTTAAAATTGTATGCCTCATGTTTAAAAAAGTGATACGTTTTTGAAGTTAGTTTTTTTCATCTTGGTGAGTGTAACCAACGCCCGTGTGCTGCCGGGGCCCGCAAGGGGAGCAAGAGTAGCAGCACTGCGACCTACAAGGCATGTCGTAAGAGGCGACTAAGGTGGGGTTTAGCGTAGGGCTGGCTACCCTATCCAGTAGAAAATTTTAGCCACAAAATCCAACCAACCATGAACAAGTCACATAAAAATAAAATAAAAACTGTGCCAACCAAGAGGAAAGGAAGCTCTTCTAGAAGAGGTATGAGCGATGCAGAGAAAGCCGCAAGGAGTCTACACCGCAGATTATCTTCCTTTCACCTAGGAAAAGCTCCAGAATTGGCACCTGGAATGTTAGAAGTATGTATCAAATGGGAAAGACAGCACAGGTTGTAAATGAGATGAAATTTCACGGATTGGCATCTTGGGATTATGTGAAACTAGGTGGAATGGTGCAGGCAAACAACGTCTAAACACAGGAGAAACAATGCTGATCTCAGGCCATATGGAAGAAAATGCCCCCATAGTGAAGGAGTGGCTTTAATGCTATCTAAAGAAGCGGAGAAGGCACTAATAAAATGGGAAGCAGTGAGTCCTAGGATAATCACAGCAACATTCAGAACCGCCAAAAAAAAAGTATTCTTGAATGTGACCCAGTGTTATGCACCTACCAATGATAAAGAGGAAAAGTAAAAGAGGAATTTTACATAAAACTTCAAAATATTATAGGTAATCAGAGAAATGGGAACATCAAAATTCTGATGGGTGACCTCAATGCCAAAATAGGTTCGGACAACATAGGCTACGAGGAGATCATGGGAAACACGGACTAGGAATAATGAACGAAAATGGAGAACTATTCACTAATTTCTGTGCAGCAAATCAATACGTCATAGGTGGAAGTGTCTTTCCACATAAAAGAATACATAAAGCAACCTGGGTATCACCAGATCACAGAACAGAAAATCAAATTGACCACATATGCATAAACAAGAAATTCAGGTCATCTCTACAAGATGTAAGGGTCCTAAGGGGGCAGATGTAGATTCGGATCACCATTTGCTGATAAGTAAAATTAAACTGAAGCTTAAGCGATACATAACATCCCATGAACATAGACACCAATATAATGTAGGATACCTCAGAAGTCAAGAAACAAAGGAACAGTTCACGGTCACAGTCTCTAATAAGTATGAGGTGTTGCAGCAATTAGAAGATGAGGTGAGTGCGGAAGAATGCTGGCAGCAAGCCAAAAATATTTGGAATGAAACATGCACAGAGGTATTAGGAAAGAAGGAGCGGAATCATAAGGCATGGATAACTCCAGAAACTCTCAAGGAAATAGAAGAAAGGAAAAAGAGGAAAGCAGATTTAAATAATAGCAAAACTAGAACTGCCAAAGCCATAGCCCAGGAAAACTACACAGAAGCTAGCAAGAAAGTGAAGAAACAAATAAAGTTAGATAAAAGACAATACGTAGAAGATCTAGCAAGAGAAGCAGAGGTAGCTGCAGGAAAAGGAAACCTTAGGGATCTTTACAATATCACTAGAAAGCTAGCAGGAAAATACAGACCATCAAATGGGTTGATCAAAAATAGTAGTGGGAAAACTATCACTAATGTTAGAGACCAAATGGAAAGATGGATGGAATACTTCAAGGAACTCCTGAACAGACCAGCACCTACAAACCCCCAGATATCCAACCGGCAGAAATTGACTTGGACATCAACTGTGAGAAACCATCCAAGGAGGAGATTAGTAAAGCCATTAAACTTTTAAAAGATGGAAAAGCGGCGGTCCAGATGGTATTCCAGCAGAGGCGGTTAAAGCCAACATAAACACATCCACAGAAATACTGTATAAATTATTTAGCAGAATCTGGGAGACCGAAGAAATACCAGCAAACTGGAGAGAAGGATACCTGGTGAAGCTACCAAAGAAAGGGGACCTTCAGAAGTGTGAAAACTATAGGGGAATAATGCTGTTGTCAGTACCTGGGAAAATACTAAGCAGAGTCATCCTGGAGAGACTGAGAGATGCCATCGATATAAAGCTAAGAGATGAACAGGCAGGCTTCCGACCAAATAGATCCTGTGCTGACCAGATAGCCACATTACGTATAATAATAGAGCAAAGTATTGAATGGAAATCCCCACTTTATATCGGATTTGTTGATTATGAGAAGGCTTTTGACAGTATTGATAGGGAAACCCTTTGGAAATTAATGAGGCATTATGGAATCCAACAGAAAATTATTAACCTAATAAAAGCAACATATACAGATATGAAATGTAGAGTTCTTCATGAAGGTAAACTAACAGATACTTTGGGAATAGAAACAGGAGTGCGTCAGGGATGTCTTCTATCACCTTGTTGTTCTTACTGACAATAGACTGGATTATGAAGACCACAGTAACTAACACCAGAAATGGAATCCAATGGACTCTGACAGAGCAACTAGATGATCTGGACTTCGCTGATGATATAGCCCTTCTGTCACATACACGAAATCAGATGCAGGATAAGCTAAACACATTGAATCAAAGGTCCCAGCAACTAGGGCTGAACATTCATAAGGGAAAGACAAAGATATTGAGAATTAACCAAACAACCGACAACTCGATCTCCCTGATGGAAATCCCACTTCAAGAGGTAGAATCATACACATATTTGGGCAGCAACGTAGACAAAGAGGGTGGAACAGATAGAGATGTTAAAATAAGAATACAGAAGGCAAGAGGAGCTTTCATTGCACTGGGAAACATTTGGAAGTCCAAAGAAATCAAATCTAGAACAAAAATTCGGATATTTAACTCTAATGTTAAAGCAGTTCTACTGTATGGGTCAGAAACATGGAGAACAACTAAAACAATAGCGCATAAATTGCAAACATTCATCAACTGGTGTCTGCGCAGAATAGAGGAATAAGATGGTATGATAGGGTCACAAATGAGGAACTTATGGAGAGAACAAGACAGATTCCAGTGAGCGAACAGGTTAAAAAGAGATGCTGGCGCTGGATAGGACACACTTTGCGAAAACCGGAGAGGAATATAACAAGAAGGGTCCTTGCCTGGAACCCACAGGGACAGCGAAAGAAGGGAGGCCGAGAAATACATGGAGACGAGATTTGGAGGCGGAGATCAACAATATAAAGAAGAGCTGGAGGGAGCTACAGGAGATAGCTAGAGATAGGAAGACTTGGCATGAGTTGGTTGAGGGCCTATGCCCCAACTCGGGTTAAAAAGGCAAAGAGAGAGAGAGAGAGTGTAACCAAACAAACTGTGTTCACAATAATGGTTACTAGTGATTTCTAACAATTATTTGCTGTACAAACCTCACAGCGGACTTGTTCATGGATTAATTATAGTACAATAATGATGAATCCAGCAAGAATAATGACAGTAGTGAAAATTCAAAATCAGATTTTGTATGAGATCTGACAATGAAAATATAAGTAGTGCTATTTCTGATGAATAGGAGGCATGTCGTCTGCCTAGTACAAGAAACAGAAGAGCATAGATCAGTTTAACATAGCTGGTATCTGAACACAACTGCATAAGTTCTTTGCAGTAGTAATAGCCATAGAAATCGATAGAAAACCATGCAAGTAGTAATAGCCATAGAAATCGATAGAAAACCATGCAAGTAGTAATAGCCATAGAAATCGATAGAAAACCATGCAAGTAGTAATAGCCATAGAAATCGATAGAAAACCATGCAAGTAGTAATAGCCATAGAAATCGATAGAAAACCATGCAAGTAGTAATAGCCACAGAAATCGATAGAAAACCATGCAAGTAGTAATAGCCACAGAAATCGATAGAAAACCATGCAAGTAGTAATAGCCACAGAAATCGATAGAAAACCATGCAAGTAGTAATAGCCATAGAAATCGATAGAAAACCATGCAAGTAGTAATAGCCATAGAAATCGATAGAAAACCATGCAAGTAGTAATAGCCATAGAAATCGATAGAAAACCATGCAAGTAGTAATAGCCATAGAAATCGATAGAAAACCATGCAAGTAGTAATAGCCATAGAAATCGATAGAAAACCATGCAAGTAGTAATAGCCACAGAAATCGATAGAAAACCATGCAAGTAGTAATAGCCACAGAAATCGATAGAAAACCATGCAAGTAGTAATAGCCACAGAAATCGATAGAAAACCATGCAAGTAGTAATAGCCACAGAAATCGATAGAAAACCATGCAAGTAGTAATAGCCACAGAAATCGATAGAAAACCATGCGAGTAGTAATAGCCATAGAAATCGATAGAAAACCATGCAAGTAGTAATAGCAATCGAAATTTATAGAAAAACCAGCTATCAGTGGCTACTTAAGACTACGTAGATGATATACAAATAATTAATTAACTTGTATTGCTTCATTGTTTAAAGTAATTGAGTAAACAAACTGTACTAGTGTGATAATATTGATGACTGCATGTGTAGCATTCATGAATGAATAAATAAATAAAATAATGCAACAAATGTTACCTCATTCAGATAAAGCTGAAAGGTAATAGCACTTCTTTCTCCATTGTCTCGGATGTAACAACCATCAAAATGAGGCTTGAAGTATTCACCAGGGTCATAGCGAAGAAATCTCATACTAAAATAATAACATAATAGCAAGATATCGTCATCATGTACCATGCAAGCTGATGTAGTTAGTCATGGATCTCTCTCTACAAGCTCATGTCTCTAGTGCCATCTGTCAACTTCAATGTCATCACTTCTACATGTCATGACATTAACTTGTCCAGTATCCTCTGTCTCAGTATGATCTACCTCTTTCCCCATCGAATGTGTTTGTTTTCATAATATGTTCCAACCCTTGTCTTACACTCGAAAAAATAATGATATCCTCTTTCTGACGTTAATGATGTTCTTTATTTGTGTGCTGGCTTCTCTCAGAACATCAACATTAGTCTTTTTTTAGAAATTAATATGACTCTCAACATTCTTCTGACAAAACTACAAAATATGAAGTAACAATTTTAAAAAACACAAAAACAGGCTAAATGATGTTTCAACCAATCAAACAAAGACATCGTGTATTCTTTGCTTGAAAAGGGCCTTCTGATCAAAATTACATTCAGCCTTTTTGTTCTTTATAAAAACTATCTTACTTCATGTTTTGAGAACTCTCTTTTGGTAATATAGCTTCAAAATAGATTCAAAATAGTAGTGATTTCCTTTTGCGATTTTGTGACTTCTATTCTATCCTGGGAGGTAGAGGTTATCCACAGACAATGATACACAATGCTATCAGCTGTGTAATCTTTAATCAATGTCTGATTTTCCATTATTTCTTGTAACCAAATTTATAAATCAAACAGGAGATTGATAAATTATTCCTTTCCATTTTCCCAACTCACTGGCCTAGTTAAACAACACTGGTAAGAAAACTGCATGGGCCTTTGTGAGAGCTACAAAAAAGAGTGAAGTTTATACAAGAGACAATTTTGAGAATATAGACACCTCTGAAGTCGGAGAATTCACGCCTGTACAGTGGGGGAACACTGATAATAAGGATAGCAGGTCTTCACGCAAAAGTCAGCCAAAAGCACCATAACAGTCGCCCTGGCTACACCTGAATTCATAGTGAGTAAAAGAAGAAGTATATAAACATATTTCAAGCAAACAAAAGGAAAAAAGTATTTTCCTTTCCATGATAGCATAATTGCCTACTTACAGCCTCCAAGATAATACAGTTAAACAGATTCTTCATATTGTCTCATAGTGGGGAGGACAAAAATAGCATCCCTGCCCCTATAAAGAAGACTATAATTTACTACTAAGAAGGGATGTAGGTTATGCCTGCAATCTTATACTCAATTGAGGCTGGGTAGACCTAAGAGCCATTACAGTTTGAAAAATGTTTCAAACCCACTGTGGAATTGAACCCGCACCACTTGCTACTGAAACAGACAAAACAAAATTAAACTGCTTATGAATATCTGGATGGCATAGAAAATCTCAAGATTGAATCGAGCGTACATTTTGTATCTCTGCCTTATGTCCCCTTGGACACGATGACAACCATGATGATGATGAAGATAACAGACAAATAGGCTGTCAATCACAAGCATATCTGCTGTCAATCCCAGACATACATGATGAGCGTGTACAAATCTGATAAAAGTGTTGATGCCTGAACATTTACCCTGCTGTTTCTTCCAGACAAATCGGATGAAATTGTCAATGGCAAAACGTATCCCTTCTGTCTATGTGATAAACTTCATCTTCAACATCCATGTTGTCTACTACTAGCAGTATTCTTTCTCAGGCCTAATAAAATTATGTTGTAATGATCCATTCTATGTCGGTACAGAAAATATTAAAAAAGATTATTACCGCTCATTTAATCCTATAACTTTGCATCTCTTGAACACAGGGGGAATGAACTCCTTGATTCTTTCCCATATCTCATCTGTGTATTCTACAGAATCAATGATGCAACGTTTGCTATTACGTGTCTCAGTCGCCATCATTTCTCTGAAAAAGAGCACAAATTCATAAGTTTGCTGATGTATGACAAACACAATTATTTATAAAATTCCCATTTGTTTACAAATACTTCAATACTTCTAAGTGAATAACATTAGATGTCATAAAGGTGTGTGAGCATGACATTCAATGAGATCTCGTTTCTGACATCTTTCTATTTTAGCAGCATATGCCATCGGTACAGAATTGGAAGTATGACTTCTTTATCAAAATCATTTTCAAATGGTAGAATCTAGACTGTTAATGAACGATCTGTATTTTGTAGCAGGCTGAAGGAAAAACAGCACAGACCAAAGGAAACCTGGAGAAAGATGGTGGTATGAGAAATGAAAGATTGTGAACTGACATGGGATATCATGAGTAGACAGATAGCAGACAAGCAGCAAAGGGGATCACTTGTGATTGTTTTATCTACAATCTATAATATGTAGAGGATATAGAAAAGTGAAGTTAATTCATTTTTATATGAAACATGTTACAACATCCATCCATTCCATATATCACTGAGATTTTTAAAAATTAGGGTAATATTTATGTACTACAATAACTAAACAAGAACCCTAATATTGTCATTTTGTTTGTTTGTTAGGTGGTAGATTAAGCCTCTATTTGGCAGATACACACACTTTCAACCTAAGACAGATGTCTTTTTGGGTTTTATCAGAGCATACTGATCTTTTTATTGGTGTGGCCCTGTGGCCTGATTGATGATTATTGTGTTCTGGTACGTAGGTATATAGTCCTGAGAAGGACAACTTTTGTGCTAATCTGGGTGTAGCCGTGAGAAGGACTTTTGTGTTGATCTGGTGTGAGTGTGTGTGTGTCGTTCTGTTGTCTCTGTTGATGGATTTGTCTGGTCTGATTTTTTATGCTGGCTGATATTGACATGATTATGTAAATGACTGAACTCATTCATACCTGCCACCTCCAATATTGAGAAGAGCCGGTACATATCCTCGACTTTCAGATTCTGCTATGAAGTTTTTACACTCCTGAAATGGAACAAAGTAAAGTATTTACTATATATAAGGAAGACCAAATGATTCAAGGAAACCAGAGTTGCTATGATACAACTGCAAATGAATTAAAGGACTACAAAAATAATGATAACAGTTCTTCACTAATTTCATTTATGCTACCTCACTGAGAATCAACAGCTAAGTACAATTCTCAAATATTCTTCATTTAGTTTTAAAATTATATACTTTCGATTTTCATATTTTATTTAGACTTTTTAACAGCTGATGTTGCTTTGACAATTGGAAGTATGATTTATTTTTGAGTATTTTCTTTACAATCAAAATTGCCAACCAAATATGTGAAATGCTCTATTATTTTTATTATTTTGGATGTCAATGTGATATATGCATTTCGTGTCATATGTGTCTTCCTTAGATTTGTTTTTTATAGCGTATCTGCAGTCCAACGTTTGATGTTATGGGTAAGTTGTCTGTTTTTCTTTGCATATCTTGGTTGCTTTTCCTTACGGCAATATCATCTTCAAAATAAAAAATCTTCCAGTTTACTATTTTCTACCCAATCTCTTTAAATTTTGCCGCTGCAACATTTTCCCATCACTAGGTCAATGGAGTAGAATCATGACCCTGTTGAAAGCATTACTAAAATAATATCAAGTGTGATGAATGTACGATGTGGAAAGGCAACATTACTAGGTAGACAAAGACAGTTTGTGAGGCAAGAGATAGAATATATTACATATACACTGCAGTGTAAATCGTATATGTGGAGATTAGTAAACAGCTAGAATGTAAATAAATGTCAGCATATATTTGTTTAACAAAAGTCATACATCTACCTCTTCTGTGAGGACATTATGCAAGAGAAATGCAAGGTATCCTTGGTAGCCAGTAGGGAGATCAATATCTTCCTTTGTAACTTGTGGTCTTACTAGTCTGGTAAACATTGCAACCCAGTATATTCTTCAATCTGATGAAAATGGAAAGGGAAAATAACAGACATAATGGACATAATGAGAACACTGATATAGCTGCCGCATTGGAGGCATTTATTGTATGGGCTTGTCTAATGTGCAAGAATGTGAATTCAGAGTTCTAGACTGAACAAATTATGAATTTGCAATGACAAGTTGGCAGTTTAACTAAAAAATTATCTATAGTTAATATTGTCTGAATATTACAGAGTACTAACAACAGAAGGCAGGGTCCCAGGACGCAGAGGCAGACCAAGAAGAAGATGGCTACAAGATATTAAAGAAACCATGAACATGACCATCGACAAAGTGGGTGAACTAGCAAGAGACAGAGTGAATTTCAGATGTGCTGCAAAGAGAGTAACGTCCTATAAAGGATACCCACCTTGATGATGACTAACAACAGAGTACACAGTTAATATCTTCATCATTTTGTTTAACTCCTTCAGTACCAACTGCTCCAGGGTGTGCCAAGATTGTCTAATAAAACTACCCACCTGCTGCACACTGCGCCACGCATTTTTTCATGTAAAATTTGTGCTAAATTTACATCGATACAGTCTGATTAAATATATGATTTCTATCAACAGAAAATGTATATATTTCTACATCGTGGTCCGATCTGGATTTCAGTAAAAAAATTTTAACGGGATAAAATTTACATATTTTTTAAGATGGAAAAATTTGGTGTTAAATATTTTGGCCACATAGTGTTTTTTTTCAATTTGGTAGTGAATGTGTTAAAAAAAGCAGCATACAAATTATCACATAAAATAATTATTCATGATGTACTTAGAATAAATACTTCAATAAGTCTAATGATTTTCTGAAGACATTGCCAGATAACACTTAATATTATTGCTCTACTTGAAAGGTATAAAGTCTAAAGGCAAAGGATTGACTTTATTGCACTGGGTTTCCCCATATAGCTCAGTCCCTCTCTGCAGAAATGGCATGTCACCTGCTCAGAATGTGGCACAAAGCCTGAACTCTGTAGCTCCAGCAACAATCGTGGGGATCTCCGGAAAAAATGCACATTGGAGCTGAATGATGCAGTCTGTATTTGAACTCACAATCTTCAGAGCACACTGCAAACATCTAAGCCACTTAACCATAGAGACCCCCTAAAAAGAAAAACTTTGAGAATAGGGTGTTACCTAAGCTTATTCTAGGAAATGTAGATTCAATTTATTAGGTGAAAATCACGATTGTTACTGTTTGATCAGCCTGGATATGCCAATTTCATCATCATTGGATCCTGACAACCATAAGTGCTCATATCTCCTCTTCAACATTTCCATCAGCATAAAGTGACTGATCACTCCCGTCCTGTGTTGATTAATCCAATGTCTTGTACCCTTAGTAGCTAAAGTGTTCATGTCTGGCAGCTAACAGTTTCGTTCTCATCCCCTTCACTCTGTATAAGTATGAGGATTCATACGTTTGTAAAAATATCATATATTTGAACTGCCTCTCTTACAGTATTGAAGAAGTCTGACCTGTCCATTGTTTGTCCTACCTCGATCACTGCTGTATCAACTAGTCAATCTGCTCGCTCGCATTACCCAGTACAAAAGCAAAAGTTATATTGTGATGTGCTCAGTGTGTATAGCCATTCATGTTGTATGTAGCTTGACTCGATTTTATTGATTTCATAAATTCCTTTATTAAAATGTGAAATAGAACAAGATTATTTATATGAAATGAGAATTATATGTTACTAATAAACAAATTTTATAAGAAAGCGCCGCTGGAACTACATCGGCCACACACTTAGAATGGATGAGAGAAGACTCCTTACCAATCCCTCATATGGACACCAGAGGGAAAAAGAAACGAGGAAGACCAAGAGAGACTCTGCGTAGAACCATCACCAGAGAAGGCTCAATGATGGGCCTAGTAAACATTAAAGACTTAAAACAAATAGCAACGAACCGCGAGACATGGAGAGCTATGACCTCTGCCCTATGCGCGGCCCACAGGCCCAAGAGGAAAGTCTAACTAACTAATAAACAAATAGGAAAACCAGTAATACATCAATTAGATGTGTTTTAACAAAGAAATATTACAAATCCCATAGATAAAAAAGGAAATCGCAGCATGAGTCCAACTCTGATGGCCACCCTATGGTCAATCTTATACCATGCTACAGTATAACTTCAGGTGTGATAAGTAGGGTTTTACTGTTTACAACATCTTACATTTACCAGTTTGTACAAATGTGTGTTCTATTGTATAATATACATACACTATGATACACTTTTGTCTATATTCAGATTTTAATGAGTACGTTCGTTTTTTCTGAGAAGAAAAATAAACTATGGACAAAATGGTTATCTCATATTATATAATACCGTTAAATTTATGAAGAGATACTAAACTTTAGTCTCTCAAAATGGAGTCAAAATACCGCGCTGTTCTGTTCACGAGTGCAGTTTTTTTCCAGAGACCCTAGGATTGTTGCCGGGGCTACAGGTTCGTGCTTTATACAATACTCTCGGAAGTGTGCCATTTCTGCTGAGAGGGACCGAGCCAGATGGGGTAAAACCCGTTGCAATGAAGTCAATGCTTCGGCTTTTAAACCCTTTTTTTTAAACTAAACTTTGCATTTGAATGTGAGGTGAACAGCTCACTTCCTCATAAACTTTTCCTGTATCTTACTCAGTGAGATATGAACCCTATACTAACTAGATCGAGCAAACATCTAAACTGAAATGTGATCAGAGTTGATTGCGAAGAAAATGATCTAGTCTACTACTTGGCTACACCACAGATAAAAACATAACAATATTAACAAGAACAGTGTAAGTTGTAAACAAATAGTAAAAGCAACGCCGATAGGCCTAAGTATATACAGTTACAATAGGCTGAACTAGGTATAGTACAGAGTTAAAGTCAAAAAATAATATTTCTATCCTACTTGTTCTAAAGTCTCCACTGCTTTAAATTCATCTGTTTAGCTTCCGTGCATGGAATTTCCATAACAGACACATTATATTACGAGTATAAGCCTATGCAGCGTGTAATAATAGACGCGCCCTGTGTTTCCACGAATTTTTGACACAACAGGATGCAACGTATCCGTTCGTCATCGATATATTTAACTCTTAGTAATCAGTATACGTCCTGTTAGGGACAATGAATGGAAGAAACGTTAATATTACTATTAAACATTTTTATTTCGATATGGACTGGACAACAGAGATGACAGGTGACAGCCTGCTAAGATTGGACAAAAACCGTATTATAATTATATAGTATGATTAATGAAAACACCCGGTTTAAATAGTAGCATGTGTACGTAGAGAAGTGTAGGAGACAACACATATAATTGGTCACCAAAAGATCTAGGAACGATCTACAATATGTTAAAACAAAACATGGGGCAGACTGTAACAGTGACCATGAACCAGCAATAGGAAAGTTTCAAGTTTCACATAATATCCAACTAGATTTAGCAGTAAATAGATCAGACAAAGACATCAGGGAAAGATATAGAATGATAGTTTAGAATAGCAACAATGAAAAGTGTTGGTGAACAGTAGAAAGCGATAAGGGAATCAATGTATAAAACTGCTGTTAACTCATCATCATCAAATAGCTTGTCCTGAGCAGAACTTTGCCACCCTAACAGTCCTCCAGAGTTTCTCCCTCTCATAGGCCAGATGTCCTGCCTCTGCAGTCGTCATGTTCAAACCATCAGTTACATCCTGAATCCATCTTCTCCGTGGTTTTCCTCTTCTTCTCTTTGTCGGCATACCTCCTTCCATGATGGTCTTCTCCAGTCCTTCGTGTCTTTTTATATGTCCAAAATGTATCAATTTTCTCTTTCTTATTTGTAGCATCAGCCAGTTCTCTTTGATTTTGAGTTCTTTCTAGATAGATCTATTTGTTCTCTTCTCTGTCCAAGATATACGAAGGACTCTGCTGTTAACTGGAGTATGTTAATGTGTCTGTTCCTCCCTATGAGGCCATTACCTTGTAGTGGTGGGGAGGCTTGCGTGCTCCAATGATACAGTGAGCTAGGACGGCGGAAACTTATGTTCCCGGAAAGGGTTAAAGCCGTAAAGGTTGCTGAAGAGGGACAGACGAAGCATGGTCTCCAGGTTGGGCTTGGGACTAACGATCCCATCCTTTAAAAAAATTAAAGTTACGTAAACAACAACAAACATACAACCTATCTACGGGCATGAAGGGCTACCAGTCATTTTGACTCACATGAGAACGATAGAGCAAGAGCTGAAGGAAATGAATCATAGCTGGAACACAATACAGAGGAAGGCCATGAACAGGGAAGAATGGTGTACGTTTGTTGCTGCCCTAAACGCCAAGGGCGTAACAGGCTAAAGAGAAGAAAAGAGAGAGTTCCTCCGTTGTTGATATGATTGCCTGATCGTCTGCAACAAGGGAATTCGTATCCCCAATGTTGTTTCCTTCACTGGTTTTAGCTATTTTACAGATTTGATCAACAAACGTGATGAACAGCAGCGGTAATAGTACGCATCCGTGTATTACTCCTGACCCTACGTGGAACTTTTCTGATAGTCGCAGGAATCTCGGTCCAGATTCGAGCCCACAACCTTTTGTACGAAAGACAAACGTCTTAACCACCGCCATTGAGAGCCTGAAAAAGACGCTGATTCTAACTAGTTTCACCATTTTTTGTATGTGTTACTGATTAGTGATGTGCAGATAAGTAAGTTATGTGTATATATATATACATACATTCTTTACGTTTTCAACAAATAGACGTTACTTAGTACTCGTTACTTAGCGATTGTTGGCTATCAGCATCTGGATTCTCGTGGGTCTGTGACGTGGTTGTACAATGTTAATCTCTTGCCCGAAAAGTACCCGGTTCGTTTCCCACGTGAAACGATCGAGTTATTTTCTATTGATCCCTGATCTCAATGTGAGTGAGGTCAAATTCCTAATCTTATTTGTGTCGGATGATACAATGCAGATCTCGTGTTTAAGTTGAGCATAAAAAAAGAACCATTGGCAGTTGAGAAATCGATACGAGTATGCTGAAATATCGCTGCATAGATACATTAATTAAAATAAAATTCCTACAAATTTTCACAATTCTCTCAATTACATCGGGGACCTCGCCGATGCTACGAAGTCCGTTTACTGTCGCTGAGATCTTCATGTGTAAGGGAGAGATAGTTATTAACCGAAGTGTAATGCTAATGGTCATATCACTCAATCAATAAGACGTGGATAACTATTACAAAGTATTAAGTTACAATCGATATATCTACAAGGCCAATCAGGCCAATGTGTTTTCCCATGAGTCACTCGTAGTTGATCAATTTACTACAGCTGTGAGCTAAAAAAAATAGGTCCAGTCAACTGGTATCTATTTTGATTGGCTGCTAAGAATATGATATATCAAACAATTTTTCCTAACTATACTTAACAAATATGCATTCCAGCTGATAAACATCCTCGAACATTTATGTATGTCCATACATGCTCCACCCTCCAACTTAGCAGACAGCTCAGTTCTTAGCTGAATGATGACTATCATCATAGCACTTTGGATATGTCCATAGCTTATAGGTGCTCTTATCTCCGCCTCAACCAGCCCAACATGCCAGTTCATCAATCAAATTTTTTTGGGCATATTTGGTATGTTGTTATTTTCAGACTCTACCAATATCGATACCAATCTCTCTCAATCTGGTCATCGACTTAAGATTCACAATCCTAAAACCATATTGTTCGGTAAGAGACTCGATGCGTTAAGAATGCCATGTCGGTCCATTGATATTGTGTTCTCTGATAACGTAATCATGCCAGCCAATTTATCAGCTCGTTTATTACCTCTGACTCCGGCGTGCCCAGGAACGAAACTGAAGGTTATTTCTCTCATCCCTGTCAATGCCAGCACCTCCATCCAGAGTTGTCTCACCATTCTTGTTCCGAATCATACTTAATTACTTATGAAGTTACCGAGTATAAAAACACAAGATTAGTTATGAAATGCCAAACACGCCAGAACCACCCGTATCTCCATCGTCAAACTACTTGTGGTTGTTGAATGTAAGCTTCACTTATTATTTTTTATTCTTAGTGTGCTGGAAAAAACCCATGCACAGCAATGTTGATGAATAACTGAACCTTCAGTTTAAGTAACTTCGTTGACACTTAGCAAGACCTCAACTTTCGCGTTAATTAGTAACGACTCATTTTGTTCAATTTTTCTTAATTGATATACTATTCTTGAAAGCAGTATGAAATTGAGATGGTACATTTCTCTCCTGGTTCAAATATTTCCCACGAACATCTTCCGCCTTGCTCAGCCATGATCTGCTCTCTCGGGTCTTAACTCTTTCTCCTTGATGAGTTCTTTACTGAGAGGATGTTCCTTATTTGCGTTGATTTTTAGATATGAAAGAACCTTCCAGGTTTGAATTCTGTGAGGCGAGCAATAAGTGGGGAGATCAAGAAGAAATCTCATTGCTATTCTTGGTGTATCTTTGGTGCATCCAATGTTATCAGACTCACTGTATTCAAATGATGGGATAACCAACAAAATATGATGCAGGATAAAGAGTTGTTCATTTATTTATAAAGATTCGCTTTAACGTAGCCACGCATAAACCACTCTGATTTGAGCACATTATGCTGTGGTGAAACTGCGATATTTTTAACTGTCCAGCACATCGGATAAAGAGTAGGGTCTACAAGGTGGGTCCTAAGCCTAGCCCTGCATTCAGCAGGGTTGGGGTCGGCTAGTCTCTCTTAGGAGGGACGAAAAGTGAAAATTAGTAACCTGCTGATGACCCTCAGAACACGCAAGTCAACCCCCACCTCCCAGCGGTGTAGACCGGGAAACTTTGATCGTGAGGCCAATGGCTTGCCTACGGAAATGGACTCTCCCAGGTCCGGATTTTGAAAAAAATGTCCTTGGGGAGTTAACCTGACAAAAATCTCAGTGGAAGTCTGGCCCCCAGACTTGTGATATGGGTGGATTTACCCTGATATCCAAGATCCAGACCTCCAGCTATGGGCAAATAGCCCCACTGCCTTGTGGGAGCCTCGGGAGAGGCAAAGGCTATGGGAGTAAACCCAAACAGAGAATCAACCTGCTGCCTTGCAGGTCGGCTGGGACAGCCAAAGGCTGATGGAGAGCGAACCCAGTAAGCGCTGGCTAAAACCGGACACATCGCAGAAGGATAAGCACCAGAGCTCCAAATGGTGCTAAAGATGTGACGCAAACACACTAATGCTGCATAGATCAAATTTCCACATGAATAGAATTTATGGGGACATCTGGTACATCGGTCTGGGCAGTGATCGCGAGATAAATAGTAATGTGCTTGAAAGTAACTGTGCTTCCGTTACTTTTGCATATAATACTCGCTGCTGAGTACCAGTTGTGAATGAATGTGTACACAAATGTGGTTTTAATGAAGAATGTTGAGAAAATCATGAACGGAAAAGATGACAAATGATAATGTTCTCAAGAAGGCAGCCAAAAACACACACCCTTAATAAAAGCATCGGTAAGAAGAAAATTAACATTCTATGTACATGTTATGATAAGAGAAAAAGTGTGAATACAATGTGACAAATACGGGAAAAGATAGAGGTGGACAGAAGGAAAACATTCTAGACAGTTTACATTGCCATAAAGTTTTACTGCAGTCTTTCCTTATATCGATAATAATCTCCTTTCTCTAAAACTGTTTATGCCTCACTGCATCAAGATAAGAGATGATATATAGAAAGGAATCTTGGTGTGCTTCGTACGTGGTGTTTTTCACTACCTCGGTTAATCTGTGGTCCACTTTTTGCCTTGTATCCGCTGTATCTGAGTAGAATTACCCTTTGGTGCAGTCGGTTGGTAATCGGCTTATGGGGTTACACAGTTTAATTTGTTGTTTTTGTAAGTAAATATACAGCTTGATAAGTATACTTACATCTGCTGCAGTAAAACAGTTCAGAGAAAAGATAATATTCAACGAGGTAATCCTTGAATAAGTGAAGTAAGAATAGGACAATTTTTGTATATTCTATGCAGACATGAGGGATGAAAAGTGGACAGTCTGTGAACATCTTTCTTGGTCATTCTCCAGTATTCTGATTAGTATATCTGTTAATTGGTATGATGGTGTTTTAATATAATTTTAATTTAATTTCCTGCTGTATATACTGTATTCTTTTGTCTTCCCACTGTTACCAAGTTGTTGACCAGTGTTGTGGGTTCTGTCTTTTACTGCTCTAGTGGCTTGAGTTTGCTCTTTGACAGGATTCTGCTATGCCATCTATCCAGCTTTTCCGTGGTCTTCCTCTCACCTTCTTTACTGATGTTCTGTAATAGAAATCTGCCTACAGTAGAGTTTGGCTGCATTCTTATTAAGTGGACCACTTCATTCTTTGTTTCTCAATTTAATTCAAGCAAGGTTCTGTCCCAACTTTCTTTCTTAAGCTGATTACTGTCTTTTCTAGTGCTGTCAGTAACATTTCATACACATCGCATTTCACATGCAATCAAATTTTGCAACTGTGCTTTGCTCATTGTCCATGTTTGGCAATGATACCACAGTCGGCATGACAATGCAGTTGATCACCTGTTGTTTAACTGTCAGTGAGATGTTTGGGTGCCTTAACAATGGGGCTAGCTGGTAGGTTACATGAACTTTATTTTCATACAGAATTCATCCTTGCAAAGATAGCTCTGACCTTACTCAAACGCAATTTTACTTTTTCTTTCTATACCTTTGAACAATGAAGAGGAAATGATTAAAAACATGTTACATTTAAAATTAAACACAAGGCATGTATCTAATATTTCTTGTTAAACATTCATAGCAATGAAAAAAAGAATTGTAGACAAAATAAACAAAAAGACTAGCAACAAACTCCTCAAAATTTTAATACAGTCTGCATATGCTAAAACTTACAAATAGAAAGAAACAAGATACAACTCATAGATTAGCAGACAAAACTAAATGTAGAAACTGAAATACTAAACTCTGACCAATGTTTTGTACATTCTACTACACATTTTGTTTTCTTCTTCATCTTCTGTGAAGTAACATTGAGTGTTCTTGTTTAAAATAGACATAATAATGTTATAAAATTGGTGTTTGAGTGTACGTTTGCAGTCTGAAAATAAAAACTATTTTATGGTCAGTAGATGGTTACTCGACTACAACCTAAGAGTACCTGGTTTTTTGTTGGTTTTTTCCCGATCCAGAAGCACTTGAGCTTTTCAGCTCTTCGGCTCGGTGCCATGGACATCGCAACCCTTCGGTTCGGTGCCACGAACACCGCAAATCTGTGGCTTTTTCTGCCATCCCGCGGAATTGAGCCCGCACACACAGAGGGATAGTCACCCATAGTCCAACGTGCTACGAACACGCTGGGCAGACAGGCGAGTACCTGGTTTAAACTCCGCTGTCGGCAGCTGGGAAGCAAATGTGTTCTCATGGATTTTACGAACAGTAAAAATAGATCTCACCATTCAGAAACAATGACAAACTACTGAACGTATAAGTGGTGTCTAGAAAATCAACGACTTGTTTACTGTGGTTGATGGTGACATTCTGTAAAGGATATACCACGATTTTCAGATGGTACTGCAGTTCTCACTTCATCATAGGTGACACTTGTCAGTCCAGTATTACCAACTGTCTCTTCAATGAATAAAAACAGTTCAGATGAAAACTTTTTGCAAACTTTATATCCAGCATAAGACATCCTCCATATTGCTCATAACCTGACATCCTCCATATTTCTGAACAATACAAATAAATTGTTTGATCTGTGAGATTAAAAATCTTGTTTTCAGTAATTCTCTTAATTAAAACAAATAAATATAGATTAAGTATGACTAAACAAGAACAAAATATATTGTTTCATAAATGTCATTTCTAAACAGACAACAGTCAATGTCTTGAGTATTAATAATAGCCGTCCATCGCAAGCGATGATGACAACAATCTCAGACGTGTACTGTTGCACCTCTCTGGTGTGTGCGAAGGTGACTGTAGAGTCCAATCCTAGAACAGAATCCCGACCACAGGTGGGGCATACATGATCAAGGTTAGACATGTGCGTGTTGTGTGCTCTGTCTTTTCGCGCTGCTCGCTTTCTCTGTGACTCAACAATACGATGATTCTCAGCTATTCGGGTTCCTCTTTGTTGTTACAGCGCCACATTTGGCGATCTTGCGCAAAGGATTCCCAGCACGTATTGTCTATATCGAGCATTTCAGAGACACTTTAAGAGTGTCTTTAAAGCGTTTTCTGTCCACCAGCTAAACGTCTGCCCCTTCAAGCTCGCCATACATCAACTGTTTTGGGATGCGTTTATCAGGCATTCGAGCAACGTGACCGACCCATCTCAGTTGGGCCTTCTGCAACAGGGTGTTGACGCTTGGGATATTTGCTCTTGTGAGGACTTCGCTGTCTTGAGTATACTTTCAAATAAATCACAACAAATAATGAACCATTCTGAAGGTTACTGTTTTAAACATGCAGGTCCTACTGTGGCTACGTGGTAAGACCATTTTTCTTGCGCTCCAAGGGCCGTTGGTTCTAATCTGGACAGCGTCATTCTGTTCAAAGGTGCATTTATTTCAGATGCCCCTAGGATTACCGCAGGAGTTACAGAGTTTGTGCAATACTCTCAGCAGGTAGTGTGTCATTATTGTAAAGAGTGACCCTAGCGATATGGAAAAAACCCAGTGCAACAAAATCAATCTTTTGTTCTAAGACCCTTTAGCTCTACTGATATACAGGGTGTTCAAGATAATAGCAGCCTGTGAATGGAGTCAATCTGGCATATATGTATGAAAATGAGAAGGTTCAGTTATGGCGTAGTATAGGTCAAGGTTATGTGACGGTATGTAATTGTAGTGCGGAAGGGGCGATGAACAAATGTGACGTAAACGAGCTAGTCAGAACCGGTTTAAATAGTACATAAACATAACGCGATAGATTATCTGGCAACTTTCGATTTGTCAATGGCGCTGCTTTAATCTTGAACACCCTGTATTTCAAATACAAGTTGATATAATTTACAATTCATTCCTCTTCCAGCTACATATGGACTTGTATATCTGCATGTTCAGGTCAGTAGATCTATATACAATTCTGGAGGCAGTTATAAATGTTATCTATTCATCTCAAAGTCAATTGTTTTCTATCTATCAAAGAATGGATTGTGAGTCTAACACAACTGTTCTAGTTAGCATGTCAGAAATTCCCCCTACATTTACTGTTTAGAAGATACAGACTACTACTTTCGTATGGTATTTCAAAATAAGAAACCAATGTGTGCGTGTAACGTTTTGTAGAATAATGCATTTATGCCATAAACATAATAAGTGAACGCATGATACCGACACATTCTCACCCAATTGCGAATAAAAGATCATCATCATCAAGGTGTGTATCCTTTATAGGACATTGCTCTCTTTGCAGCACATCTGACATTCACTGTCTCTTGCCAGTTCACCCACTTCGTCGATGGTCATGTTCATGGTTCTTTTAATATCTTGTAGCCATCTTCTTCTTGGTCTGCCTCTGCGTCCTGGGACCCTGCCCTCTAGTATTGTTCTTTCCAGGCCACCGTGACGCTTGATGTGACAAAAGTATGTAATTTTTCTGTATAGTATGTTGTTTATCAGCCAATTCTCTTTAACATTTAGTTCTTTCAGGACATCAGTGTTCTTTCTTTTTCTGTCCATGGTATTCGTAGGATCTTTCGTAGAATAAAAGGTACACAAACTAAACTGTATGTATTTGACACAATCTCGACAACAATGATACTGTACATTTCTAGCACTGTTAGACAGGATAGTTAAGCAACAACTCATATTCATTCAAGACACAGTTAATAAAGTACACAAGATTTAATAAAAACGCATCTGTAAACATCAGAACCATTTTCTTTTTTAAAACAATATAAAACAAGTTTTGTGTACATGACCAGTTGTCTGTACAAACACTGATTTTGATCAGACAATGATAATGTCAATACGCAGACCCACCCCTAATTAGAAAAATCTTGATAGTCAAATGTGATTGCAAATAAATTATTTCTGAAATAAAATCTGAGTACTTTTTCCTGTTGTATGAAGCATTAAATGATGGTACTACATTCAAACTGTCAGTTATTAATCCTATTACTTTTGGAAGATATGACTAAAACAAGGACAAAGTGACAATAGAGAAGTGGAGAAAGTTTATATTCACAGAAAAAAGAAACATTTGAGAACAGGATGTGATACATCTGACATTTTTTGAGCCCAGATATTAGTCTCAACAGAAGGAATGAAGATTGATGAGTGCTTATGTAGTATGACATGAAAACAAATAGGAACTGTACTAAATTGTAGCAAACACCCCAAACTAAAATATATATTCTAAAAAATGACACCAATCTTCAGAAATCAACAATCCAAACACATCTGTCCAGTATATGACTTAGAAAAAGAAAAAAATGAAGAAAACTTTAAATAGTTTTGAGATGTGGTACTATTGCAGAATGAAATGAGTGATCAAGGCAGATTAAACATCAAATGAACTTGTTCTAAAGACACACTAAAACCTATTGAAAAAAGATACAAAAATGTACTCTCAGGGTAGACATAAAAAGTACTGTAAAGTAAAATCAAACACTTTACTGCACAGTAAGTTCAGACTTGAAAAGAGCCACATCGGACAAAGTACAATTGGGAGACTTCAGACAGTCTAACCTGACGATGATTATGAATACTGAGCAGACTGCAGTAAAGTTACATACTAAAGGCAAAAGATAAGAGCATCCATAGAAACTAGCAGAATCCACATTGTTCTTATATATATATATATATATATATATATATATATATATATATATATATATATATATATATACATACACACAAGCTTATAAGACAGAGCAAGAGGAAGACCATGCAAAAGATGGAGTGACTGCATAAAGAACAGCTGTAAAAAAATGAATAGCAGCTTACACAAACACACACGAGATCACTTGTCTTAGAACAAGTGTTCTAAGATCACTTGTCTTAGAACAAGCACACACAAGATCACTACCCCCAAACAAACACTTCTATAAAGAAGTATAAACGGTGAAGAGAAGAAGATATATATATATGTGTGTAAAACTGTTCTGAAATACTTAGGAATAGTTGGACTATCAATAAAGAATGTTTTTAAGTGTCAGACGACAAGTGATTTTACTTTATAGTAGTAGTCACAGAACTAATATTTTGGTATCCTGTTTTGTTGTCACCTAGGAATGCCCACCCACTATCTAGTATTCTGTCTAACATAAAATACAAGAGCTGGGTTGAAGCTAGGCAAGCTGAATGCTTCAATATTAACATTATAATGGTCCGGGTAATAACATTATAACAGTCTGGTATAACATAAGGGTCCAAGTATAACATGACAGTCCACATAAGCTAATAAAGCTCAGTGAAAAAGGCTGTTTAACAATCCAAGGCAAAAATGTCAAAGCTCTCAAAAGATAATAGTATGAACTAATGAAAGAGAGAAACATTGAAAATGCCCCTCATAACAATAGAGAGATACAAGAATAACAAATTGTTCACTTTACCCAAGCCAAAATGTGACTAAATCTCAACTGAAAAATCAGCTGTAGTTATTATGGCTTAGGTGTCCTGTACAGTATACTATTCTGTGCATCTAATATCTACATATTACTTGTGTCACATGTCAAACATGATGTGACTCCCTGGTAATCCATATAGCAAGCAATGTTAAGAACAATTAAGTGACATACAATCTCTGCTTGTGTGTCTAATCTGGGACATTCTTGAAAAAAAATCATAAACATGAAGTGATCCAGTTATTTCTGAGGAAGCAACTCTCTTCTGCCTTTGATAACTCCATTCACAAGGTAGACAACCATGACTGAGAATGTGGAGAAATGCAGTACGGTGAGTCCAGCAATTAGAAACAATGTTTGTACAAGGACCCAAGCATAGATGAAAACCATTTCAATTTTGGATATGCAGACCTTGAAAAAACCTGAGGGTGGCTTAGTTGTCTTGTACATGCTGTACTGAACCTTTGATACAGATGACACAGGTTGAGATGAGAATGTCATCCCTTTAGAGGTGGAGTGCTGGACAACAGGTTCAGGTGATTGGAACGTCATTGTTAGATTGAATGAGTAAGATATTCCAAAAATGTCTCTATGTGATACTGACTATCTATCCCAGTTTCTGTATAAGCTTCAAATAAACAAAGTTTATCCTGACTGAAATTCCAGCTTTACAGTAAGTAAATTAAGAACTTACAGTGTGCAATATTCTTATTATATATCCTTATCCATTACAACTTCAGAAATAGCACACAACTTCTCCGAGGGCTTTATTTTGTGCACAACAATTCAGATATCACTAACAGTATATGTATCTTAATGACTCTCTATAGTTAAATGAGAGAAAAGTTTATGTTAACATGCTATGCTTTCCCAGAAAGTCTGTTCTTCGTCACTTCTCACAGGAAATGTAATGATCCAAAAATTATCCGCTTTTAAAACAGATATTCAGACAGCATAATTCTCAGAGGACTGGCTGCTCTGAAATGCTGAAGTTTTTCACCCGAGATCTGTAAGAAAAATAATATACAGATATAAAGACAATTACCAATTAACATACTAATTATTTTGGTGGTTACTAAACATATATCCATGCAGACTCGAAGGTGCTAAGCCCCTTTCCCCAGGAGATGTTGAAGGATAGATATTGTTAATGGTTTCCATGGCTTGCTAGTTAAATACACCTTTATTCTGTTCCGAGATATGTTCCTATTCGTATAACCTTTGATTTCAAATTTCTTCTATTAACAATTTGCATGTCATCAAACAGCTGATCGATGAGCAACTGCAGTATGAACTCCTTTTTCTATATCCAAGACCACAATTATAGATGCTTTTGCTGCTATCCCATTATTAGGAGTACCTGCATGTAACAGTACCTGCATGTAACAGGAGTACACACATGTCAGATATTTTGTTTTATTTATGTCTAATTTGCAAATACTGGATGGTCTAATGTCATGGTTCGACAAGATATTGGCATCAGAACTGAAAAACTGCACCAGGTTGAGAGTTGTGGAGAGAGACATGATCGCCTATGCCGGAAGGTATGTGATTGATTAATGTGGTTACTATCACAGCCAAGTCCCTACCATGTACTCATGAATTAGACAACCTTTAATTTATTTGTTTAAAAATTCCACAAATGGTTGTCAGAAGCTTAAGCTATCTTAGATGCTGACTACATGCTCTGTTCAATGAATCAGTTACTGCATCAAAATAGAATTGATACTAAATGCTGATATAAATAAGACTACACAAACATTTCTCCTAAAATTGCTAGATCCAGGCGATACAACATTGATTTTTCAGACCGTTTACTATGAATAAATACAACTTGTACACGAGTTTACATTGTCATGTTGTAATACTAGACAGTCATTTATATTTGTATGTTTTTGGTTCCTGATGAGGACCTCTTGGTTGTAATGTAGATTTTATCCTGCTTGCATTACAAATTTACAACATTTTGACTCAGTGAGAAGAAATATAAAGACATTTTTATAGGAAATAAATGCATGCTGACTTGTATAACACAAATAAATAGCAGCTTGTCACTTCTGAAAACACAAATAACTCATAATGCTAAACAAGTATTCTAGTCTATGTTATCATAAAATCATAAACCAAAACAATGCCAAATATAGAACATGCTAACCACAACAGCTACACTAGCAAGTGTTGTATAAAGCAGATGCTTTCTAAGAACATTTGAACTGTACATGTAGGAGCTAATAGATAACGGTTAGGCAATGTGATGTCAGGGCAAAGTACATTGTTTTACTTATGGATCATGTCCACATTTCGTGCTAGTTTCATGTCCCTATTTAAATTCATATTTTTGTTGATTTTCTTCTACTGCATTTTCTGTCTGTTAACACAATTTCCCACAAATTTCTTCTGCTGTCCCAATGCTTTCTTACATTCTTCTTGTCCTGAAACATGTTCCAAAAAAATGTGGTTGTGGAATGACCTGACCTACTTTAACATTCACACACTAACATACCAAAGTTCACAGCTGATATCAAAGCATGGCTGTTGAAAGTTATCAGATCCCATGCTTGCAAGGCAGATAACACTTTAAATGTTGAATAAGAGATAGGTACAGATGTACTGAATATGTTGACCTTACATGACAAAATATGCTTATTCAGACAAGATGAAGTTAACTCAATAGTGTGATGGTTAAATTATTATTTAAAAAAAATAGTATTCTTAACTTTTAATAAATATTAATGATAAATTCTACATGAAATAGCTGTAACTGCAATGTAAAGGTTAAACATCATTTGGAAAAGTGTCATCAGTTTCTCAGTGAAGATCAATCTATATAAATCGCTACTACTATCGATTATTTTGTATGGATGTGAGTGCTGGACAATAAATAAAGATATGGAGAGAAGAATTCAGACTTTTGAATATAAATGTTATGAAAGGATGCTGCAGATCTCTTGCAAAGAACGCAAAACCAAAAAATGAATTAGAAATAAAATACCTACTCTGGCAGGACAGCAGGAATATCGATGACAGTAGTGAAATGTAAACTCGCACGGTTTAAACATGCAACCAGATATGACCCCTCAACAAAATTCTTCAAGGAATAGTCGGGGGTGGAAGAAGATGAAGAAAAGAGTGGACTGAAAACATCAAGGATTGGTCAGGAAAAGAATTTTATACTTATTATACATGCATCTCAGGGCATCTGCTGCATAGAGATGATTGGAATGACCTATGTGGTGATGATTCAAAAGCACTAGTTACAACCCTATTCATCTATCAGGTTATGAGCGTTATTATTATACATATTATTACTATATCAATTTCTATCAAATTATTTTATCATTTAAAATCATGATCAATAAATAACAAAGAAGTTACTTGAGGTGACAGATGTGGGTCTATTGATTGAAGAAGAAATCCAATAGACTAGGAGATGCTTTGGAAATTCGAGAAGCTAATATTAATATGCAACACAGAAAATGTACTGAACTGACACAGTAATTGATAGAGTAGTTGACATACTTATACAGTATGATTCTTAGTTTGCAGTGAGACTGAGTGTCAGTATCCTATGCATTGCAATCATCATATTTTCACCATTTTGAGGCATATTTATCATATTTATTAATTATGAGAATCTGATTACACTGTTTAAAAAATAATAATAAAAAGGAGTTCAACCCAGGAAGGGTACAGGAAGTCTACAATTATTTGTTTTACTTTACACATCATATAATGAATAAATGTAATAATGTATAATATATTGTATTATTTTTCAAGTTGACAGTTGTTTTCATGAAAACTTCCCCAATTCAGAATATTCATTATTTATATTATATTATTCAAATTGTGAAGTCGAGTGTGTAACTCAAAATGTCACTCAGACGTTCACCAGTCCTCAATTCAGAAACAAACACACACAGTACACAGCATCCACTATATATTTTTAGCACACGAGCGCATGTATATAAATATAACTTCTTCTTCTTCTTTTGTCGTCACACTGCTACCGGGTTGTTGCCCAGTGTCGTGGTTTTCTGGTTTTGTCTTGCGCTGTTCTGGTGGCTTGTGTGATTGTTATCTTTGCTCTTTCACAGGATGCTGCCACGCCATCTAACCATCTTTTCCGTGGTCTTCCTCTTGCCTTCTTTCCCGATGTTCTGTTGTAGAAGACTCTGTATACTGTGGAGTTTGGATGCATTCTTATTAAGTGGCCAAACCACTTCATTCTTTGTTTATCTATATAATTCAAGCACGGTTTTGTGCCAACTTTCTTTCTTATGCTGATGTTGGTGATTCTGTCTTTTCTTGTGTTGTTGGTAACTTTTCTCAGGCAACGCATTTCACATGTAGTTATTTTTGTGACTGCGCTTTGCTCAATGTCCATGTTTGCTCTGGTAACACAAAGTAGGTATAAAAATGCTGTTGATCATTTGTTTCTTAGCTGCCTGTGAAATTTTTGGGTGCCTTAACAATGGGGCTAGCTGGTAGGTTACAGCATTTGCTTTTGTACTCTAGCCTCTATCTCTCTATCTAGTTTTCCGTCTTCTGTGAATATGCTTCCTAAGTATTTGAATTCTTTCACTTGGTTTATTTTAGTCCATTGACATGGATGTCTAGATTATTATGTTTTCTTCCCATATTCATTATTTCTGTTTTAGTGTTGTTGATTTTCATGTCATGTTTCACACAATTATTGTTCAAAGTGTCAATATGATGTTGTAGATCTTGTTCATTTTGATGTATCAGGCACTGATCATCTGCAAAAAGTAGTTCATTTATTTCATCATTATCTGAATTCGACTCTTGAGTTATTTTATCCATATATGCGATAAAGAGTAGTGGTGAAAGGACACAACCTTGTCTAACTGAGCAATAAAAATGGTGTTCAACTTCACAACGTACGCACGCAAACAAAAGCAGAAGGGGAAAGAAACGGTGACATATTTCGAGTGCAATAAGTTGAATAAGCCACTTAAGAATAACTTGTGAATTTAGGTCAACTCGATTTGGTAAACATCAGTATTTTACTTTTGGTTATTGTTCTACCTCATAGCTTGATGCAGTAAATGAAATATCTGCGATATTACAAAATTAATGCTCATTTAACTCCTTACCTCTGTCTATTGCAGAAACGCAGCTCGTGTATTGTCGAATCTACTATAACAATAGCAGTTCACTAAACAACCTTTCAACTTCCAGCGATCGTATGTTCCAAGGGAGACTACTGACTGCACCCCTGCAGAACTGGGGGAAAAAAACAAGAGTTGCGCAAAACAACGTTATATAATTTATTCGTCAAACTTAATAATTAATTACGCTGAGTAGATAATCAAATTTGAATTTCACATCGAAGATGAGCAGTGATGCATCTCATATACTCGTATTTTGCACCCCTTGCCACTGTGGTAAAGTCTGAAAGGCGATTGTCTACCCACTTCTTGATGTCTAAATGGTATAAAGCCGAAGCATTGACTTAATTGCACTGGCTTTATATAACGTTATATGGCTCGGTCTATCTCCGCAGAAATTGCACGCCACCTGCCGGGAGTATAGCACAAAGCACGAACTCCCCAGCTCCGGCAACAATTATATGGTCTCTGGAAAAAATACACCCGTGAACAGAACGTTGCGTTCCGCATTCGAACCCGCGACATTCGAAGCGCAAGGCAACTGCTTAACCACAGATTACGTCTTCTGTCAAAGTGGAAAACGACTGAGCTTTCTCTGATCCTGGTCTGTGCCAGTAACTCCACCCAGTGTCATCTCACCATTTCTGTTTCGACTTAACAAATCATATTCATGGAGTTGATGGAGTTACCGAAAATGAAAACACAAGAGTGGTTATGAGATGCCAGCATCGCACGACAACATCGCTGTAACCGCCCGCACCTCTTTTGTCAAACTACTTGTGATTGTCACGTAGGATCCACTGGCCTCTCGTACTTCCCCCTGAACGTGTCGAAAAAGTCCAAGCACGTGGTTTCTGGCGAATGACTGAACTGTCGGAGTAAATAACTATGTATGTTACATTGACATTCAAAAAAGCCTCAGCCTACTTCCCAGTGCTTTTCTCGTACCCAATTTAAGCTGGGTCGATATACTTACCATACGTTTCATCTTGACGAGAATTATTCAGATTTAGAAACATCCCAATGAATGTCTGGGACAGTTTAACATTCAATCCCGGTTTCTGTCAAAGCTTGTTAAAAATCGATGTGCTATGTCGGAAAATGCAAGATTGTATCCTACATATTAATATCAGAACTTTGAAGGTTACCAGATATAATAATATGCTTTATATAATATGTGTAACTAAGCTAAATCTCTACATGTAGACTGACAAATTATGTTTTGCACGGCGCCACGTGTGTGTTTACATTTTAACCAAAACTCATAGTAATAGCGCCTGCTGTGAATGTCAGCTTTTTGTATGGACATGTCCATAACCTATGAACCATAGGTACTCCGATCTCCTTTGCAATATCTCCAACAGCAACAAACCATACAAGTTCGGCGTTGATTGATGAACATACTCATACACCTGCCTTTCTTTTCTGACCACCCCAAACTTTTTGTATACAGTATTTATTATAAATAATATGTACATTCTCTATATAATAGATCAGTGGTCCCAAAACATATGCATGGGGGTTATTGACATTTGGTCATAGTGTGTTGCTTTGGTCTATTTTCGAACTTTAATTCAGCATTGATTATGATTTTTGAAAACTCTTGCATTGCTAAAAAAAGCGTTTACATTTATCAAAGAGCTAGAGAAGGATCACCCTTTTCTAGAAAAGCTTTGCAACCATATAGTAGAATATGATCACAGATTTGATGAGGTCTATGAGGCGCATGGAGATAGATAGGATAGTGGAGATAGATAGGATAGTAGAGACCATTTGCAATGCAATCTCAAAGAGACAAGACGAGTGTTGCTTCACATTCTAGTGCATCACAAACATATACTTTTCTATTATAACTTTCCATATTCGAAGCAAAGCATAAGCCTATCTGCCATGCTCTCTAGCTGGTGGGGAGAGTAGACTCGCTTTCCTCAAATATCCAGTCCACACATTGTGGCTTTTCAGACCTTGCATGATGCTCCAATTGGTTCTGTTTTCCAACTATGAAAATTATGGTAAGCATATATTATGGAATGAGAAAATTGAATTATTTCGGACATATGATGAGACACAAAAGGTTGGAGAAAACCATTATGGAAGGAGGCATCCCAGCAAAGAGGAAGACCAATGAGAAGAGGGATTCAGGATCTTCTTTTTCGCATTTGTTCTTTACGACCAATTTTAATCACTCTTTGTGATATGTTTGATCTTTGCCAAGAACGTGTATACATTGCACATTGGTTTGGTAGGCCCCTAAACGCATAGACTTCTACACGTTTAGGACACATGCATCCGATTTCAGCCAAACCTCCTTAGTCGCCTCTTACGACATGCGTGGCAGGTAACAGTGGTTCTATTCTTTACACCCCAAATTTGGGCCCCGGTAACCACTCGGGCGGGATTCAGGATGTAACTGATGATTTGAGAATCACTGCTGCAGAGGCTGATCTGGCCTATGAGAAGGAGAACTTCTGTAGAACTGTTAGGGTAGCAAAGTTATGTTCAGGATAAGATATTTGATGATATATTATAGTCAGAGTATCTACATAGTTCTGATGTATTATAAATTTCAACCAACTCAGAAAGTCATCAGGTGTCCTTTTCAGCTGGATGAAAATCTACTGGTGCAAATGTTTGATAACTCTAAAGATTATAAAAGGAAAAAAGGAAGGATTAGGGAAAATAAGAAATGGAATGGGATAATTAAGTAAATCAAGACTGACCAAGACTTTACTCCACCTCCAATTGGTGGTCTAGTAAAGGCTGCAGTATGGGTAAGCGAGCAAGGATAGAAGAGTGAGGTCAACCTTGTTCAAAGAATACAAATCCAAAAATGCAGCGTTGAAGATAAATGTATCAGATAGAAAGGCACAAACATCCTTGACCTAAGCTGCATACATGCTGGTGATGGATGGGGCAAACAATGAGAAGACTGACCAGAAGTATTGCAAGACATGCACTGTTTTGGAACCCCATGGAAAGAAGAGTAGGGAAGGCCTAGACATACCTGGAGAAGAGAGCTGAAGACTGATATTAAAAAGAAAGGTAAAACATGGATAGATTGATGGGATGGCAATAGAGAGGAAAGCTGGAAGAAGTTTGTTGAAGACCTGTGCTCCGTTGGAGTTGAAAAGAATTACATCATGTTTAACATATGTACCTATTAGGATGACAAGAAGAAGAAAAGCAGATGCTTTGTTTATCTATGCCTTTCCTAGGTGGATGATGGAATTAAGTTGTCCACTCTGCCGTTAAGCTAAGATGTTTTGTTTATCTATTGTCTATTCCTAGGTGGATGATGGAATTAGTTGTCACTCTTGGGAATTAGTTGTCCACTCTTGCGTTAGCTTAAGATGTTTGTTTATCATTGTCTTTCCTAGTGATGATGGAATATTGTCCACTTCCAGTTAGCTTAAGATGTTTTGTTTATCATTGTCTTCCTAGGTGGATGATGGAATTATTGTCCACTTTGCTGTTAAGTAAGATGTTTGTTTACTATTGTCTTTCCTAGGTGGATGATGGAAAATAGTTGTCCACCTTGCAAGAATTTGTTGTCCACTCTTGCCGTTAGTTAAGATGTTTGTTTATCTATTGTCTTTCCTAGGGGGATGATGGAATTAGTTGTCCACTTGCTAATGTTTAAGATGTTTGCTTATTATTGTCTTTCCAGGTGGATGATGGAATTAGTTGTCCACATTGCTGTTGCTTAAGATGTTTTGTTTATCTAATTGTCTTTCCTAGGTGGATGACAAATTAGTTGTCCACTCTGCCGTTAAATTAAGATGTTTGTTTATCTATGTCTTTCCTAGGTGGATGATGGAATTAGTTGTCCACTCTGCTGTTAAGCTTAAGATGTTTTGTTTATTATTGTCTTTCCTAGGTGGATGATGGGAAATAGTTGTCCACTCTCTGTAAGCTAAGATGTTTGTTTATCATTGTCTTTCCCTAGGTGGATGATGGAATTAGTTGTCCACTCTGCTGTTAAGCTAAGATGTTTGTTTATCTATTGTCTTCTAGGTGGATGATGGAATTAGTTGTCCACTCTTGCTGTTAAGTTAAGATGCTTTGTTTATCTATTGTCTTTCCTAGTGGATGATGGAATTAGTTGTCCACTTGCTGTTAAGCTAAGATGTTTTGTTTATCTATTGTCAATTTCCTAGGTGAATGATGGAATTAGTTGTCCATCTGCTGTTGCTTAAGATGTTTGTTTATCATTGTCTTTCTAGGGGGATGACGGAATTAGTTGTCCACTCTTGCTGTTAAGTTAAGATGTTTGTTATAATTTTAAAAGCAAACAAATGTAGGATGCCATTGAAAATTTAATTATTGGAAGAAAAATATTTACTCAGAATATGAATGTCTTCTGTTCTTAGTAAATTTAAGATGTGTCAATTATATTAACATTAGGAAACTGATGTTTCTACAAACATGCAATGACAAATATCTATTCATTTAATCCCAAACACATTGATAGTACTTGCTCGTTGTTTAGTATATACACGTAAATAATGAAACACAACTTAGAGATCACTTTTACAAGGAAAGGATGAAACACAAAACAGAGGTCACAGGAAGAATTAAATGCAACACTGAAATCACTTTACAAGGAAAGAATGAAGGCAACACTGAAAATCACTTTCACAAAATATATGTAATTTATAATCAGTATTTTGGACTAAACTCTGTAGATTACATAAAATAAGCATATCATTTGTATATATGTATATATATATATATATATATATATATATATATATATATATATATATATATATATATATATATATATATATATATATATATATATATATATATATATATATATATATATATTATATATATTTTATATATATATAATATATCCATAAAATATTATATTATATAATATAACAGCAGCATGTGGGATATATATATATCCACATGCTGTGCTATGTTAAGGATAGCTAGTTGGCACAGTAACAATAAACCAAGTGATTACAATATATACAAAACAAAAACAGATTAAGCGACAGTAAAAATCACATTTAAAAAATGTAACAATACTTTGACAAGTAAATTGATATTAGCAGTTTGAAAATATTACTGAATATCTTTTAGTGTTTTTACATTGTATCTTATTAAAATTAGAGCAGCGTTAGTGTAGAGGTTAGTACACTTGCATCTTAGGTGCATGGTTTGGGTTGAATTCCACAGTGGAGTGCAATTTTTCAGACCATAATAGTTCCCAGATCAACCCAGTTTTGTTTGGGTACCAGAAAAGAGCTGGAAAGTAAACCTGTTGGATTTATATTGAACACATCATCCACCGTGTGCCGATTGTCAATGAAATATATGGGCCTAACACCATATTTTCAATTATACCTCATGGTACGACAAAGGGTTCCTTTACTTTTTTCACTTATTTACATTTAAAATATAATATTACAAAGGATTTATGTTTTGATTCGACTGGAATATTGGCGTCTTTACCAGAAATTCAGAAGTTTTTCTTCTCGGTAGTGATAATTATTTTGCAGATCTGTAGTAAAATCTATTATCACCACTTTTGTGATCATATCCTACAATTTACTTTTAGTATTCATCATCATCAGATGGCCTGTCTGCTTGCAATGGCAATCATGACTCTCCATAGCTTTCTATTCCAAATCAGTTGTTGACACTCTTCCATGCCATGTTTTTGGGCTGCTCAGTACCTTCTCTCTCTGTCATTCTCTTATCTGTAACTGCGTGAAATTGTAGTCTGCTGTCACAATGCGTCAGACAGAATTATGTCTCCATTAAATGACTTTTTTTCTTCTGATCTTTGTCAGTATATTTTTTTGTCATCGACCTCTCTCAGGGTATCTGCCTTTTAGCAGTTCATTCGTTTCTTAACATTCTTCCATAAAACCCCATTTTTGTGATCTCATTTTGTCTTGCATTCTTTAGTATTGTTAAAATTAACTTCCATATGTCAGTACAGTATATTTGTAGCAATGAAGAATATAACATTTACTTTTATTTATCATTCTTCACTGAGACGGTTTGACAGTAGAATGATATTAAAAATAAACCACATGGGTTGATGAATGAGGCATAATTTAAACAACTTCAATATATGAGTCCAAAATTGTATATAATTTGATGATCACTTCCAAGATTCTAATATAACAGAGAGAAAATACTTGATCTATAGCACACATCAATGATTGTTACTTCAGAGATTCTAATATAGCAAAGAGAAAATTACTTGATGTATATAGCACACATTATTGATCATTACTTCAGAGATTCTAATATAACAGGGAGAAAAATACTTGGATCTATATAGCACACCACATTGGCATATTTGTAATGTCTTCAGCTAGAGTCAGACTCAAATCTGGTATGACAATAAATTCTGAATGCTCATAATGATGAAATAATAAACATAAGAAATTGATATGACATGAGTTGATCAATATAAAAATCATGAATAGTTAAAGCATGATATCAGCATCTGAGATTTCAGCAACATGAGCAAAAACATTTTTGGTTGGGTGTAAAATATCACAAGTATAACAGATAAATAAAGGCAATGTGAAAAACAACATAGTAGTAGAATACATAATTACAACTTTTCAATTCAAAATAAATGCAAGTGACCCATGACCCTAAATAACTGTAAGGAACTCTTTTTCATACCTCCAGGTATATTGGATAGTACAGTGTTAGGTCCATATTTTTCATTGACCGTCAGTACACAATGTCTAAAGTGGTCAACTTCACGCCTGAGGACTTTACTTCCCTGTGCTTTTCATGGTACCAAATTAAGGCTGGGTTGATCTGAGAGCTGTTATGGTCAGAAAAATATTGCAGACAAAATATGAACTACTAATCTAAGACGTGAGTTCACTAACAACTACGCAACTGCTGCGGCTCTCAAATAACTGTAGTGTGATTCTTACCCGGGAACACTTTCCTTGAGATAATAGTTCAGTGCTTGAGATGGCTGTATAAGTCACTTTCACAGAGAGGAAACACATATACTTCCCTATAGTTAGTGTAGTGACTGGCATGGACCTGCAGCAAATCTGAACAAAACACTAAAATTTAATGTTTAGTTTAATTGACAGATCATCACTGCACACCGAACCAATTAGTCCATAACTGCTTCAATCTCTTCCTTAGTATGTCTCTCAGCATGTGGGGACTAACTTCTTCTTTGAACGCTCCATATCGACCACTTGTTAACCACTCTGTGTGATTTGTATGTGATCTGAGCCTAAGAATGATTATACATTGTGCCAGGTATGCGCCTACAAGTAGGCCAGCATATTGAATTTCTGCGATGCTTTTTATTTACTAGGGTAGCTTCGCTAATTCCTACATCAGTTGCCTCTTATGAGATGCCATATAGGTCGCAGTGCTACTATTCTTTGCTTCCCTTGTGGGCCTCAGCACCTCATGGGCGATGGGGACTAACAACATCAGTTCTGTGTTCGCTGCAATGCTGAGAATATATATAATTTACTAAGAGATCAATATTGCTTAAAATTTAAAGAATGTGGATACAATTTGTTGGATATATACTAGGAACAAAATTTTTAGAATGCCTCTGATAATTGGAAAACTTTAAGACAAAAATGGTAGGAAGGATATAAAAGTTCTGCGCTGGCATGACTAGAGAGTTCGACAAAACAATGAGCATTTGAAGTACTTAAATGAAAAAAAATTGATAATGAGAAGGAATGAAGTACTCAAAAGATAAATGCTTATGAAAGGAAATAATTTTCAACATGATGATGATGCTTAACTAACTCACTACTTTAAAAAAAAGGTTATTCAATGGAATGTAAACGTTCACATAAATAAACAGTGTATGTCATAATTATATATCATGCTCTGCATGCCAAATGTTCACATTTGTATCTATAAAAAATAGATAAAATAGACATATTTTATTTTTCTCCTTCCTGTAATCTGTACTAACATTAGTAACAATAAAGTCAACTGTGTGTGCGGGAACGCAAGAGAGAAAGTCAACTGTGTGTAGATGTTACAACAAACAAATGAAAACAAAAATTAAAATTTCTACTCCCAGGAGCACATTTCTTCTATCATAAAAATATCATACTCACATTTTTTTATATCACAACATGTCACCATAACATATTTTCATATCACACATACATTTGGCCACAAGTAGTAGTGATTTTGTATCATACATCATTGCAGAAGTTCATCTGTAAGGTTTTCTTTGTATCATATATCGTATTAACTGTAGGATAGAGCGGGAAAAAAATGGAACAAGAGATAAGGGGCAGAAGGTGGTGATGGATAGGACACATACTGAGAGATCCCAATGACAGCATCATGAGACAGGCCCTCTGATGGAACAACCAGTGGAATAGAGGTAAGGGAAGACACAAGAACACCTGGAGATGAGGGTTGGAGACAGAATGCAAGAAAATGCGGATAGAGTGGAGATATCTGGAAAAGATGGCATTGAATAGGAGGGCATGGAAGGCCTTGGTTGCGGACCTAAGCTTCACTAGGGGTGAAGATAAAGAAGGAGAATATATTGTATATAATAATAATAATTCCTCTCGTACCGTTATGCATTACATAGGGCCTGCAAGTAGTTTCTCCATACCGCTCTATCCTGGGCAACTTGTTCAATTTCCTCCATGGAACCAAGACCGATATTTCCTGCCTCTCTCAGCAAAGTTCGTTTCAGGGTCGACCTCTCTTTCTTGAACCCTTTGCATCCCACTTCAATGCCTGCTTTGATATTTGTTGATCATTTCTCCTCAAGGTGTGTCCAACATATCTCCATCTTCTCTTTCTTATAACAGTTGTCACTAGTGGTTGACCAGACATTTCTCTGATTTCATCACTTCTCCTGAATTCGTTCCATTTTATATTCATTATTTTTCGCAGACATCTATTTTCAAATGCATTCAACTTGCTTTCTATATCTTTAGTCATTTTCCAACTCTCACTGGCATATGTTAGGATTGATACAACATTTGAATTGAAAATTCGTAATTTAGTTTTAATACTATATAACTTGCAGTTCCATATTTTATTTAGACTTTTAAAAGCTGATGTTGCTTTGCCAATTCGTATCATAATTTCTTTTTAACATTTCCTGTGCAATCAAAATTGCTACCTAAATAGGTGAACTGCTCTGTTTTGTATCATGTATCACATCCAAGTGGTTCATCTGTAACATTTTTCTGAGTATCATATGATCTTTTTCTTTCTTCTTCATTTTTCTTCTTTCAGTCATCAAATCACAGCACCAATAGCTTCAATGAACTGTATTTTTCTCTCGAAGTCATCCATAGAATCTCTCAGGTATGGGAGTAGTGTAGTCTATCTCTCTCTCTGGTTACCAGTTTAAAAAAAATTATTACATATACACATTACACAGAAAATTTGAAGACCACTTGTTGGAAAGGCGCAAAGTGAAAGAAGAGGAATGAATAAGCATATCAAAATATAACATGAGAATTCTGTCAATGACAATCAACCCTAAAATTCATTATGCTGGCGTAAACAAGCATTAATAGACAGCACAGTTATTAACACAACCTTCATTTTAAAAATTTACAAGGATAACATCAGAGGTAGACATTGTCAGTAGTGTGTGTGTGTATCCAGCATTATTTGTAATACATCAAATGCACTCTCGTCGCACTGAAGTGACCAGTTTGCGAAAGAACTCTAGGGGCAATGCTTGCCAATGATGCAGAAATACCAAAACCAGTTTATGCAAGTAGCAGAAACTTGCTGATGTTGTTTAACTCATTGCTCAAGTTTATCCAACATATGTTCTATTGGATTCATATCAGGGTTGTTTACAGGCCCATCCATTCTATCGACATGCACATCTTGTAGGAAAGTACTTACTGCATGTAAACAGTGTGATCTTGCATTGTCATCTTGAAAGAATGTATTGTGTTCAACTACTTACAGTGCTGCTATGGCAAAAGGCTGTATAATCTCTCTATGGTAGCAGTTCCCATTTAGGTTCCCGGCCATATGATGGGAGGGGGAATTTGTTGTGCATGCTTGCTAATGCTTCCCTACACCATCACCGACTTTCAACTATATCAGTTACCCTTGTGGTCTCTAAGATTGATACTGGGCAGCACTGATACTCTGTAAGGTTAATACTCTGTAAGATTTATACTGTGTAAGAGTGATACTGTGTAAGGTGGATACTGTGTAAGGTGGATAGCATTGATATTAGATTGATATTGTGTAAGATTGATATTGTGTAAGATTGATACTTTGTAAAGTTGATACTGTGTAAGGTTGATACTCTAACACTGATACTATGAAGTCTGAAACAAACTCTATACTTATTGGTACACTTGAAATGTTAAAATCTTTATGTGAATATATTCATAATATTCATGAATTAACGTATAATTTGTATATATATATATTATGTACATATAAATATATAGGGCACTATAAAAATATAATTTTATTTAAGGTTATCATTTTTTCACATCTCCGAGATAAATTAATTTTGTATGATAGATATTTCAAAACAAGATGAATTTACAACACTTTGTATGCTACCCAACAACAGTTTACATGGGAAGTTGAACACATGACAAAACATTGCAGAAATATGCACATAGAATGCTTCATCTTCTTCTCTTCCACCATTTACTTCTTTATAGAAGTGTAGGAGGGGAAATGTGGTGATCCTGTGTGGGTTGTTCTAATGCACCTTGTAAGCTGTTATTCATTTTTTTAAGGCTGTTCTTGATGCGATCACTCTATCTTTTCATGGCCTTCTTCTTACTCTGTACTCGTTGTACTTTTTCTGTGCGGCTCTCTTCGGTAGGCGAAACCAGAATCATTAATATTACATTAAAACAATGATTATCGAGAATTGTTAGTTAGCAACAAAAATAGCATTCAGGCACAGGGAAACAAACATTTCACTGTTTTATAAAGTGAAACTAATACAAGTTTTCTTTCCAGTTCCTCATCCTTTATTATTTGTTTTAGTAGGAGCACAGGGCCACACTGTTGTTGTACATTATTGTAAAAAACATGTATCAAAGCATTTATGAGCTCTAACAATTGTTGTTTCTGTAGCAACCTGTTTGAAAGTTAGTGAACACAGTGCAGATGCATTGGAATCAATCATGAACATATAGTAGTTTACTTCTCAGTACAGTGTGTTCTTTAGCTCAAACAGCGATGTTCTGTTAAGTTTGGAGTTGTAGTTGTTGTACTGTGGAATTTGGTCACATTCTTGTTAAGTGGCAGAATCACTTCATTCTTGTTTCTCAATGTAATTAAAGCAATGTTTTGTCCCAAACTTACTTTCTTGTGCTGATGTTGGTGACTGTCTTTTCTGGTGTTGTTGGTAACTTATTGTAGGCATCGCATTTCATATGTAGTTATTTTTGTGACTGTGCTTTGCTCATTGTCCGTGTTTGGCACTGGTAACAAAGTATTCATGAAAATGCTGTTGAGGAATGTAGCATATCTTATGTAACAGAAACAGAAAGTACATTATGTGAATTACAAGTAAATTAACTCTTTCCACGCTTTAAGCCGCACACTGCGCCATGGCGGAAGTCCGTTGCATGCTTTAAGCCACCGCATGCGAAGTCGTTGATCTTAGCCAATGCCATAGAGTTGCTTCCTTATAAGAAGTCTTTCTAGTTTTACTTCTACTATTTTACTTATAGTACTTTTTAACCTTGTTATTCTATTGGGTTGTCCAGTTTACTTCAATTTAGTGTATAATAATATATATATGTTTATTTATTTGACGAGTAGTTGGGATCGTAATTTAAAATTTTTTTTTTTACTTCCCTTGAATTAACTGATTAAAAATTGAGGAAATAAATGGGCGTGGAAAGAGTTAAAGCATGTACTATAACTTCTAAATGTACCATTCCTTTAGTTTATGTAAAAGTAAATTCATTTATCTGCAAAATAATATAATCAATAAAATTTCATAAACAAACAGAACAATGAAGCTTAATTTGTACATATGAAAAAGTGAACAAAAATTAACTCTGAACAGCAGTTTTTTTTAACGTGCTAGTTAACTCTTTCCACGCCCATTTATTTCCTCAATTTTTAAGCAGTTAATTCAAGGGAAGTAAAAAATAAAAATTTAAATTACGATCCCAACTACTCGTCAATAAATAAACATATATATATATTATTATATACTAAATTGAAGAAAACTGGACAACCCAATAGAATAACAAGGTTAAAAAGTACTATAAGTAAAATAGTAGAAGTAAAACTAGAAAGACTTCTTATAAGGAAGCAACTCTATGGCGCAGTGTGCGGCTTAAAGCGTGGAAAGAGTTAAGAGGCAGGACATCTGGCATATGAGAGAAAGAAATTTCGGAGGACTGTTGGGGTTGCAAAGTTCTGCTCAGGACAAACTATTTGATGATGATGATTTAAAGAACGTGTTATGCTAGTTTTTGTTTTCCATAATTTTGAAATTGCTTTTAAATAATCATTCTTAAATTATGGATGCATCTTATATGTAGCACATATGTGACAGCAAATATTGTAGTATGATGTGAAAAGGTAACTTCTTTATGTCACAGTATTCATGTTTAACAAATAGATAAAGGCTATATGTGATGCAACATTCACAAATAACAACAACAAAGAAGCTTGTTACAGTGCAACAGCTTAAAAGCAGAATTGTATTTAAGTATCTGCAAAAGCTGCTAAATCTGTGTCTGGTATATCAGCAAGGGGAACAGTTTTTGGATGGTATTCAACTTTCTCTGAGGAATTGTAAGAGAAATGAAAATGATATAAGCAAAATGTAATACTTGATCAAACAATCGTCATATATTTTACTACCTTCCACTGGAAAACATTGGATAGTAATAATAATATACATAAAATCAACATAAGCATATTGATTATATGTCGAAAATGGATGGGAGGTTAATTAAACTATTTATAGTTACAAATAAAATATAACAAACAGGAAAAAGTGATTTAACTCTTTCCACGCCCAGTTATTTCCTCAATTTTTAAGCAGTTAATTCAAGGGAACTAAAAAAAAAATTGGTTTTTAAAAATAACGATCCCAACTACTCGTCAATAAATAAACATATATATATTATTATATACTAAATTGAAAAAACTGGACAACCCAATAGAATAACAAGGTTAAAAAGTACTATAAGTAAAATAGTAGAAGTAAACCTAGAAAGACTTCTTATAAGGGAAGCAACACTATGGCGCAGTGTGCGGCTTAAAGCGTGCAACGGACTTCCGCCGTTGTACAGTGTGCGGCTTAAAGCGTGGAAAGAGTTAACTATCATTAGAGTCAACATTGAGCAGCAAGTCTTCAAAGTTCAGCCACTAAGTTTGCTTCTAATTGAACACATATCTTCTTGATTATAGTGAAGTTTACAGCTGTAAAAGTCCTCCTATACTGATTTATATTTCTAACAATCATCTTGAGACCCATGAGTCTCTATTTTCTCTGACATCTTCGCTGTTCTTTGTTCTAGTTCAGTTCATATCTGACTATTATTAGGTTTTCAATCAAACTTATTCTTCTGCAATCATGTTCTCGACTCTACACAAAGAGATGAGTTGTCTCCAATAATCTAGTGATGATCCACACTGGCAGCCACATTTGGTATAATTTATCTGAGCATAGTCATTAAATATAAGATGTGTATGTGTCATATTTCCATTGTTGGGTATCCACATTTGTTAGGGCTGACATGTTTCGTTGTCACTGGAGGGAAATTAAGTAGTAATTGTGTCCATGTTCTTGCACTTCCAAGCACTGCCCACAAGACATCAGAGGTTTGGAGAGTAGAGGCATTCTTTTTGATTTCAAGCTGGAGTATATCCCTGAGCATTTCTTAATGGATATTGGAACATATCCACACAACTGTAGATCTATCATCTGCAACATTTATTAGATGACTTCCTTTGCCAAATATTTCTGGAGGGTTGGTTACCCATAGTATAGAGATTAACCCCAGTAGGCTCAAAGGTCTGATTTTTAAATGCTAGATTCTCACCATTCACCAAAAGCCATATTACTGTAGTACAAACAAACATTAAGCACTGGATTCAATAATTGAATCACCTAAGAAGGTACAGTTAGTGTTGTCAATTCTTATTATTTAGATGAGGTCTATAAAGAACTTTGCTCCACTTAATTAAACTAATTAATGTTAATAAATGCTATGAAAATAACAAATACCTGGAGGCTCACTAGTAGAGAAATTAGCTATGATTTCTCGTTGCATCAAATTGATCTCTGACAAATCAGGCATCAATCGAAAGATGTCCACTAAGATTCTTGAGCAATTGCTAGGATGCTTTTTGGAGACCTCCTGAACCAGCAGGTCCACAAAATGAGAGTTTATTTGTTGAATGTTCTCACGACACTTTAGATCCAATTGCTCTAAGAAATTAGAATATATTTTTCTATATGACAAAAATTGAAGTTACACTTGTAACATTATACTGGTAAACTTATAATCCTTCACTCAAAAAGTTAGTCAGAGGCGCTATATTAGGCACACTGACTATGCCTAAATTCATAGCGGGCAAACAGAAAAAAAGCAAAGTCTGCGTGTTTTGATGCTTTTCTTCCTTTGTATTGGTAATAGCCGTCCATCACAAGCAATGATGACAACAGCCTCAGATGTGTGCTGCTGCATCTCTGGTGTGTACATAGGTAACTATAGAGTCCCAAATTTTCAAACACAATCCCTACCACAGGTGGGGCAAACATGATCAAAGTTAGACATGTGGGTTTTGTGTTTTGTCTTTTCACGCAGCTCGCTTTCTCTGCTCCTCAACGGCATGACGATTCTCAGTTATGCGAGTTCCTCTTGTCTTGTTACAGCGCCATATTTGGTAATCTTGCACAAGGGGCTCCCAACATGTGGTGTATTGGATTTACTGGGTGATTATCAGTATATTAAGTACTTAAATGTCTACTAAAATTTAAAATTTGATGGTTAGTTGAATTTTTAAAATAATATTTTACAGCATTTTTGTCTGTAAATCATATTTGCGTGTGCCATTCTTTTAGTATTTGATAATAGTCCATTTATTTATCTACAAAACAATATAGAATTTATAAGAATTTGTAGAAAACTACAGCTTAATTTCTACGTGTATTTACAGCATGAAAATGTGAGTAAATATTAATTCGACCATAGCATGTTTTTTCAGTTTAGTAGTTCTTTCTTTCTTTCTCGAATCCTGTTTGCCTCACAGCGTCAGGTCAAGAAGAGATTTCTAAACGGGCCCTTGTATGCGCTTCGTAGATAGTCTCTTTCGTCGCCTCTATTATCTTTTGCATGGCCGGCCTTTTGCATGGCCTGCCTTTTGCTTTGTACCCATTGTATCAGAGCAGCATTGCTCTTTGAGGTGCCCTGTCTGTTGGTAATCTGCTTACGTGGCCAAACCATTTAATTTGTTGTTTCTTGATGAAGTCTAGTACTGATGTTGTACCCACTTTTTCCTGATGTCTTCATTTCTCAACCGGTCTCTTCTTGTTACACCCAGCATTCTGCGTAGGCACTTCATCTCTGTCATGACTAGTTTTCTTCTATTATTTGTTGTCAGTGTCCAGGTTTGGCACTGGTAACAATGTGGGGAGAAAGATTGTGTTGAACATTGCTCTTTTGTGCTCATGGTGACATGTTTGCATCTTAAAATTGGTGCCATTTGTCCTATTATTTGATTTGCTTTGTTGCATCTGTGTTGAATTTCATTAGTTATTCTTCCGTTTGCTGAAAAATGCTCCCCAGGTATGTGAAGTCTTTTACTTGTTTTAGTGGGCGATTGTCGATGGAGATATTGGTAGTGCTTTCCTCTCTGGCGAATGTCATTACTTCTGTTTTGTCTATGTTTAGTCTCATGTTGTATTCGTTACATGCTAACTGGAATCTGTTAATGTGTTGTTGTAGCTGTTCTTCTGTTGTTGATATGATTGCCTGATCGTCTGCAAAAGAAATTCATTTAAGAGTTCTCCGAGGTTGTTTCCTTCGCTGGTGTTAGCTATTTTACAGATGTGGCCAATATACATGATGAATAGCAGTGGGGATAGTATGCAACCTTGTCTTACTCCTGACCCTACATGAAACTTTTCTGACAATCCTGTGTTTGTTCTAATCGTACATTGGCTGTCTGTATAAAGGCTCTTGCAAAGGTTGGTTAGGTGGTCATTAACCTCATAGGTTGTTAGTATTTTCCACAACTTGTGCCTATCCACGCGGAAAAGTTTGATAGTGAATGTGTTTAATTCTATGTTTAGTGATGAATTCTGCAGTAAATGAGCTGTTACATTGTATTATGGAATTTAAACTCTGCGTATCAAATGCTAGATGGATAATCAGTTAGGATCATAAATATTGGGTCCAATGAGATGGGGACATGCCAAATGCTCTCAACTTGATAAAACTAAACTCAGAGAGTAGACTACCAACAGTCTGTTTAGGAGAAACATACTTGACTTGTCTATCAATTGACTGTAAAAAAAATAAAGAAAACTGCACAAAATAAAACATGGCAGAGAAAAAGGAATTCATCTAGAAAAGTGTATATAATAACAAAACTTTCTACTGATAACTGCTGTGTTGTAGGAAGGTCAAGGAAGATAATAGATTAAGTTAGCAGTCAGTCCAATATAAATTCATGCTGAAGTTGGAGACACTGAATCAACAGGCATATCAATAGTTCAAACTGCTTTACAAGAAGCAAAGATGTCCGTTAGAGCAGAAATATTATACACATATATTAATATTTTTACCAAGGTATCCCAGTTTAATGCAATGCCTACAAAGAGTTACCAACAACACCAGAAAAGACATATTCACCAACATCAGCATCAGAAAGAAAGGTGGGGCAGAACCTTGCTTGAATTACATTGAGAAACAAAGAATGAGGTGGTTCGGCTACTTAATAAGAATGCAACCAACCAAACTCCACTATATACAGAGTCTTATACAACATAACATCAGGAAAGAAGAAGAGAGGAAGACCACAAAAAAGATGGATAGATGGCATTGCAAAATCCTGTCAACAAGGAAAAATACCACCCACAACACTAGAGCAGTGCAGACAAAACAGAAAACCGTGACACTGGGCAACAGCCCGGTAACAGTGTGACAACAAAGAAAGCAGATCCCATTAGAAAAATTGCTGTCACCAACATAAACCTATTTGAATTACCTTGATTTTAATTACAAATAGAGTAGAGCTAATTTTAGAGTAGCAATTGAAATTAAAATGTGGTACAAGTAGGAAGAGATGGGACAAGAAGTTTTTATAACAATGAGCCATAATAACCATCAACATGCATGCCATTTAAAATCGAATGAAAGGCACTGATTAACTATGTGTCCATCTAGAGAACCCCCTTCTGCCAACTGTTAGATATATTTCAATATAAACATCATCATTACATAACTGTGTAAATGGATCACAGCTCTTATACAAATACACTTACCAACTTACCATGACTAACAGACGTTAGCTGAATGGCACACAAGATGGCAATCTCCAAGTCACTTAATGACAGACTATTAAACATCTTCGCAAAAGAAATAAACTTTTGAGCAATGGTTATGTTTAAAATTGCCTCCATCAATGCACGTGTGTAAAATGTGCCATCATCAAACTGTAGGTAACTCTCATCTCCATAGAAAAGTTTGCTGTTTGTTAACTGTGAATTTACACATTAAATACAATAGATTCACGTTCTCTTATTTGTAAAATATATCAATAACATAATTTGAAGTCCAAATGTTTGCCAGTATGCTGCCGGAGCCCACATGGGAGCTCAAAGAATGGTAACACTGCGACCTACAAGGCATGTCGTAAGAGGCGACTGACGTAGGAGCCTAGGAAGCTACCTAGTAAATAAAAACTAGCAGAAATCGGATGTGCCGGTCTATTTGTAGGCGCATAACTGACGCAATCCACAATCGCTCTTAGAATCAGATGACATACAAATTACAAAGGGTGGTTAACAAGTGGTCGATATGGAGCGTTCAAAGAAGAAGGAGTACAAGTGATGTGCTCTAACAAAATTAGTAACTGAAGTAACACATTATTTTCTTTGTTAGCAATACTGGCATTCATAATAACATTATCATAGATTTAATATTGCATCAATATATCTAATGTATTATTTATAATGTGTCTTATGACTAATATTCCTTAAATAATGTAGCATGTTTTTAGCATACAAAGAGTATTGATCTGAAGGCAAAAACTTATTCTTGTCTAATTTATGATTTTCAACTGAAAATTCTTTAAATTGGTTGCTGAATATTAAATATTTTGTTATTGTCAATGTATTTTTCTAGATGGTCCACAATCACCCGTGTGTTATCGGGGTCAGGAAGGGAGCAAAGAATTATAACACTGCAATCTACAAGGCCTGTCGTAAGAGATGACTGAGATAGAGGCCTAAGAAAGCTACCCTAGTAAATAAAAAGTGCCACATAAATTGGATGTTATGGCCTACTTGTAGGCGCATAACTGGCACAATGTACAATCGCTCTTAACCGCTTGTTTACCAACTACGTGAGGGTGACGTAGTAGGTGGGCGTCTGCTGTATCCCAACTACGAGACATTCACGTAGTAAACTCATCAACAAAATATGTGTAGTAAACGGGAACCACCTCTACAATAGACTATCTATAGCATTGGGGACATCTTCCCTTATATAAAACATTGTCATTGGTAAATTTTTTTGCCCGTCTGAAGGTTATTTATATCTTTGAAAGAGTGTTTCTCTTTGTCAAAAATTGTTCAAGCAAAATGGCGTGTAGAAAATCTTCCAGAACGATTACACCAACAGAAAAAGCTTTGGCGTTGTTGTCATATGGTGCTGACGACATATTTAACGATGAAGATAGCGGAGATGATGATATATTCTCATTAAGTGAATCTGTTCACTCAGATTCTGAAAATTCTGTACAGGTGAGAGACACTGATGATGAAAATAGTGATACTGACGAGAATGTGATTTACGTCCAAGCAAGCGTTCTAGAACTGACCCTGTCGCAAGTACTAGTACTGAGCAAATATCAAGTACTACTAGTACATAGAGCAGTACAAACACAAATTTTTATTATCAAAACATACACATACATATTTCAAAATACGATATTTCAAACAAATATTCCAAAAATAACAGAGTTATTACATTTTCAAATAAGTTGGTAGAAATGCAGAAAAATGCTTGGGATGCTCTGTGCGGTTCGACCTATAACCTCAGGTAAACAAGGGGTTAAGCTCAGATCACAAAGAGTGGTTTAACAAGTGGTAGATATGGAGCATTCGAAGAAGTGAAGATCATCCACAACAGAATTTAGTGGAGAGCAATAATTGCAGTCCTGTATTTCATTGGAAGCGTAAAGGTTTCATAGTAGCAGCACTATTGATGTTTATGCTGTCTGGTATTTTGGATAACTTTTTTTTGTGTCATCTGGTTAAACGGTTTATGTTCAATAGAAAAAAAAATTGTACATCTATTTCAACAGAAAGACTCTCTAGTACTAATGTTCTCATATAAATAAATATATTATTTTTCCACCAGTCTTTGAAAAATCTCTCCAATCTTTACTAATGTCTAGTTTAATTTATAACATTCTACACTTTTATTTACAGATACTTTTTACAACAAAATATCACATCACACCTACACAGTTAAAATAATACAACACATATAATAAAACAGTGTTAAAACATTCTTATGTTTTGTGTGTAGCAGAATAAACACAATTTTTATGCTGCCATGGCTAAAATCACTAACGATAAATCAATGTTCTAATACTAGACCAAAATAATCAGAAAAAGAATAAAATGTTCTTATCATTATTTTCAATATCTTTAAAATAAAATAATATTGCAAAGGTTGCTGCAAAATTAAGAAGCACTTACCATCCATATGTCATAATAGCCCCTCTTCATTAGGATCTCCTTATCCTCCTTTGGCAGAGAGGCAAATCCTGGAACATCTTGACTGAACCCTAAATTAAAAAAATACAGCATAGATCAAAGTGATTTGTTCTCATTTTTCTGTGCATACTTTAAGGCAAGTATTCAATAACTGACATCCTTGCACTCTGGGCAGGCCCACATGTGCATTGTCTTTTTTCAGCAGATGGTGCAGAGTATTATACTGATTGTTCTTGTTGCACACTGGTTATAAGTGCAATTCATCCTTCCTCTATCTTGTCGTTTCTCTGCTTATCCCGTGCTTGATTTCAAATTCCTGCAATCTCACCTCTAGTGGTTCCTCTATTGCAGTTCCATCCTCTAGCAAACATTCATTAATTGATCTGTTTTAGGCATGAATGCGAATAGTTTTTAAGACAGTAGTTGTCAATCTAAGAATGTCAATATCTCTACAGGATTTTGCTAGAAAATGTGATTGGTGAGAGCTATGTATGTTTTATCATAACCTCACATGTAGGGCAGTTTTGTACAGGATGATCAGCTGTCAATTTATCATTATACAATTGCATATATTAACAATTTCTATATTTTGTTTATTGAATATTGAATTGTATCTCTTTTTATGGCTGGTCCAAAGTCATAGAATGTAACTAGCTCTATCTGCCCAGGAACCCAAGACTAAACCTACATGAGTTAAGTCTTACACATGAGGCGCATCGTCCAGTTCCTGATTCTTTCTTATTTGTACCAGCAATAGCATGAACGCATGTCAGGTCTGCTTATGGTTTTTGTGTAGGCCAAGCATAGCTCACTGCTGATGATTCTCCCCACCTACTGTCTACTGGTATTTATCAGCTAGATTCTTTTTACAGCAACATTTGGTACCAGAGTCTAAGAGTCCAAGGAATTGATAATGACTTCTTGCATATAATGTCTCTCATTTTCTGAAACGCTGCTTTGGTCTGCCCTATTCTGCTTTTTATTTCTGATCTGCCATCTGATTTTATCAGGACTCTTGAGGTATTTAAATTGCTGTACTTGTCTTAGCTCCATCCCATTTACTGTGAAGGTGCATTTTGTAGGAGTCTGCTTCTTTAATATGATCATAACTCTTCTTAATATTCAAACTAAGTCCATTGTTACTTTCTGTCACAATTTTATCAACTAGTTTCTGGACCTCATTTTCATTTCTTGCTATTAAGGCAGTATCATCAGTGTATCTCGTGTTATTTATGGTATGTCCTCCTACAGCTATTCCAGCAATATCCATTATAGACCTAAAAATGTTTCACAATACAGTGAGAACAGGACTGGTTATGATTAGTTACAGGAGACCAACATAATAAACAGCTAGTGACTAGTACCAATAAAAATAGTTTTTATACCAACATTAACATACAAAAAAACCATTTTATTCTATCAACAGTAGTAAGAAAAACCATTTTATTCTTACCAACAGTAGTAAGAAAAACCATTTTATTCTTACCAACAGTAGCAACAAAAACTATTTTATTCTTACCAACAGTAGCAACAAAAACTATTTTATTCTTACCAACAAAAACCATTTTATTCTTACCAACAACTATTATTCTACAACAAAACTATTTTATTCTTACCAAGCAAAAACTATTTTATTCTTACCAACAAACATTTATTTACCAACAAAATCATTTTATTCTTACCAACAGTAGCACAAAAACCATTTTATTCTTACCAACAGTAGCAACAAAACCATTTTTTTTACACGTAGCAACAAGCTATTTTATTCTTACCAACAAAACTATTTTATTCTTACCAACAAAAACTATTTTATTCTTACCAACAAAAATCATTTATTCTACCAACAGTAGCAACAAAACCATTTTATTCTTACCAACAGTAGCAACAAAACCATTTTATTCTTACCAACAGTAGCAACAAAACCATTTTATTCTTACCAACAGTAGCAACAAAACCATTTTATTCTTACCAACAGTAGCAACAAAACCATTTTATTCTTACCAACAAACTATTTATTTTAGCCAACAAAAACTATTTTATTCTTACCAACAAAAATCATTTTATTCTTACCAACAGTAGCAACAAAAACCATTTTATTCTTACCAACAGTAGCAACAAAACCATTTTATTCTTACACAAGCAAAAACCATTTTATTCTTACCAACAGTAGCAGCAAAAACCATTTTATTCTTACCAACAGTAGCAACAAAAACCATTTTATTCTTACACAGTACAAAAAAACCATTTATTCTTACCAACAGTAGCAACAAAAACCATTTTATTCTTACCAACAGTAGCAACAAAACCATTTTATTCTTACCAACAAAAAACATTTATTCTTACCAACAGTAGCAACAAAAACCATTTTATTCTTACCAACAAAACACTTTATTCTTACCAACAGTAGCAACAAAACCATTTTATTCTTACCAACAGTAGCAACAAAACCATTTTATTCTTACCAACAGTAGCAACAAAAACCATTTTATTCTTACCAACAGTAGCAACAAAACCATTTTATTCTTACCAACAGTAGCAACAAAACCATTTTATTCTTACCAACAGTAGCAACAAAAACCATTTTATTCTTACCAACAGTAGCAACAAAACCATTTTATTCTTACCAACAGTAGCAACAAAAACCATTTTATTCTTACCAACAGTAGCAACAAAACCATTTTATTCTTACCAACAGTAGCAACAAAACCATTTTATTCTTACCAACAAAAACCATTTTATTCTTACCAACAAAAACCATTTTATTCTTACCAACAGTAGCAACAAAAACCATTTTATTCTTACCAACAGTAGCAACAAAACCATTTTATTCTTACCAACAGTAGCAACAAAACCATTTTATTCTTACCAACAGTAGCAACAAAACCATTTTATTCTTACCAACAGTAGCAACAAAACCATTTTATTCTTACCAACAGTAGCAACAAAACCATTTTTATTCTTACCAACAGTAGCAACAAAAACTTTTTATTCTTACCAACAGTAGCAACAAAACCATTTTATTCTTACCAACAAAACCATTTTATTCTTACCAACAGTAGCAACAAAACCATTTTATTCTTACCAACAGTAGCAACAAAAACCATTTTATTCTTACCAACAGTAGCAACAAAAACCATTTTATTCTTACCAACAGCAAAAACTATTTTATTCTTACCAACAGTAGCAACAAAACCATTTTATTCTTACCAAACAAAAAACTATTTTATTCTTACCAACAAAAACCATTTTATTCTTACCAACAGTAGCAACAAAAAACCATTTTATTCTTCAACAACACAGTTTCAACAAAAACCATTTATTCTTACCAACAAAAACACTTTATTCTTACCAACAGTAGCAACAAAAACCATTTTATTCTTACCAACAGTAGCAACAAAAACTATTTTATTCTTACCAACAACAAAAACACTTTATTCTTACCAACAGTAGCAACAAAAACCATTTACCAATAATGCACTTGTTGATGTTAGGAATGGATGCTATTAAATTGCTGTAAACTTTTGCTTTCCCTTCCGCTGTCAAGGGGTGATAGGGTATTGCTTTCTGCAAAAGACAAATATTTAACTTATAAATATATCTTGGTTATCTTGTCGTACCACCTGATGTTCATAATCTTGCGGAGACATCAAAGGTAACATATGTTAAGGTCTATTCTCATGCCTTGAGCAGCGATGATCCATGACTTACATCCCAATGTTATCATAAGAAAAGTGAATGTTCTAAGAAGTTTTAATTATATGTCCTTGTTTGTGTTATGCCATAAGTTATTCATACTAATTATTCTCTAAATTGTGATGGCTGATCTCTTTCTGATAAGTTGCCATGATTACCTTCTAATTTCTTTTGTACGATCTCCATCGTTGTTAAATACGGAGCCAAGATGTTCAAAATTTGTGACATTTTCAATGTCTTGAAATGAAAATCTTGGCATATCCTTTACAGGATGTAGCCATCAACCGCAGTAAACAAATCATTGATTTTCTAGGCACCACTTATACATTCAGTAGTTTGCCATTGCTTTCTGAACGGTTAATTTTGGTTTATTGCATATATGGATAAAATAAGTCAAATTCAGGTAATGATGAAATAAATGAACTGCTTTTGCAGATGATCAGTGCCTGATACATCAAAATGAACAAGATCTACGACATCATATTGACACCTTGAACAAAAATTGTGTAAAACATGACATGAAAATCAACAACACTAAAACAGAAATAATGAATATGGGAAGAAAACTTAATAATCTAGACATCCATGTCAATGGCACTAAAATAAACCAAGTGAAAGAATTCAAATACTTAGGAAGCATATTCACAGAAGACGGAAAACTGAATAAAGAGATAGAGGCTAGAGTGCAAAAGCAAATGCTGTAACCTACCAGCTAGCCCCATTGTTAAGGCACCCAAAATTTCACAGGCAGCTAAGCAACAGATGATCAACAGCATTTTATACCTACTTTGTGTTAACAGAGCCAAACATGGACATTGAGCAAAGCGCAGTCACAAAAATAACTACATGTGAAATGCGTTGCCTGCGAAAAGTTACCAACAACACAAGAAAAGACAGAATCACCAACATCAGCATAAGAAAGAAAGTTGGCACAAAACTGTGCTTGAATTACATAGAGAAACAAAGAATGAAGTGGTTTGGCCACTTAATAAGAATGCAACCAAACTCCACAGTATACAGAGTCTTCAACAACAGAACATCGGGAAAGAAGGCAAGAGGAAGACCACAAAAAAGATGGTTAGATGGCGTAGCAGAATCCTGTGAAAGAGCAAAGATAACAATCACACAAGCCACCAGAACAGCGCAAGACAAAACAGAAAACCACGACACTGGGCAATAACCAGGTAGCAGTGTGACGACAAAAGAAGAAGAAGAAGTGAACATAATCTTATTATTCAGAAAAATGTTTTCATCTTCTCTATGTTTTTAACAGATCCCTTGATATTATTTGAAATGAAAATTGTGTCATCTGCGTATCTTAACTCTGGAGTTATATATTAATCAATTGTAAAAGGATCTACTTTTTATTATTTAAAGATTATTTTCTTATATTTTCTTATAAGATAAAAAATGTCTCGTCCTACTTGTATAATATTTGATTTCAAATTATTTCAATAACAGTATAGGCGCACCATGAATGGCTGTGTCCTCAACAACTGCAGTCTGTCACTGGTCAATCATCCCCAACAGATTGACTATAAGTTCTTTTGATGTGAGCCTGTCTACTCTCTCATTATTGCAAACACTTGCTTGTCTAGAACAATAGGTTCATGTAAGGACCTGAAGGTTTGAAGTATCTATACATGTCCAACATACATGCAAACACCGTTGAAAATTTGAAGCATTGACAGTCGGGATGATAATTACCTCAGTAAATAAAATCTCAAAGAGCCATTGGATGGTGGCAGTAGTCACCTATACTGAAAATAGTGGCCCTGTATGTTATGCTTTTTTTGTGTAGACAACCAAATAATATTCCCTATTACAATTATAAACACAGCTATCTGAATTTAACAAAGACACAACAAGGAAAGTTACCTTGTTCTGAATATGATCTATCATATTCTTATATCTTTTAGCAATTTCTGTCATATGTTTTTCATATGCAGCACTTAAGGACTTAGCACTTTCAGCCATTGTAAGATCATCAAAGCTGCTAGAATCGGGGCTGTTGATGTTCTTGTCTGAGCAGCAATGTTGTGAATTAGAGTCCACAAGTATCTGAAAGAGTAAGAGTAAGTATTAGCTGTTTACTACCACACAGTTCAGAAAATTCTGAAATGTGAATATTAACACAGGATGGCTTTAGTGCAATGATGTTTCTAATGATTTAATTATAATGAGGATATTTAATGATCATGTACATGCCTCTGTTTAAGTAAATTATATGAAAACTACAATAAAAAATGCAGGAAAATTAAATACTGTACTCAATTCTGTTTGTCTGTCTATATGCCTTTCTAATCCTTCTATATCCTCTTCATGTCATAGTTGATAGATATGGCATTCACAAGTGATTTCTATTTCCACAATTCTGTTGTTTTCAACCCATTGTATCTCAAGTCAGTAAACACTATTCTTTTCCCTTTCCATCATCTTTTCCCAGGTTCTCTTTGGTTGCTCAGTTTACATCTTCTGCCTGCTATCCATCGGACAGCTATCTTTACCAATGTGTCGGGCGGCATGCTACACACGTCCAAGCCATCTACATCTTCTTCCTCTGATAGCGGTTGCCATTGATGTGCAATTATTGTACTCAATGGCATTTAGGTAACCTTAGGAAAAGCACATCAAAGATAGAAAAAGTATGAATGTCAGTTAGTAAGAAGTTTCAATAAAAGACATAACACCAGCATCAAACTTGAACAGGACAGTTTTATATATACATATATGTATATATATATTACACAAGATGGTTTGTTTGAATACCATCCATAGAAGATTATATAACATACAAAAATTAAATTCCTGCAATACTTCGTAGCAGACACAAACCAAAGAAATAAAAGTGGCACTAAGGTCCACCTGTGAATAGATACACATGAAAAAATAAACAGAAAAAGCTGAGACTTGTCACACGCTTGCAAACACTTACCTTCTCTGAAGACCGAACTAGATCAGTATCATACCCTTCTGTTAAGAAGTGATCATTCAATGTAGCGGTTGACTGATCTTTCTTTACAAAGCAACCTTCAGATGTGTCAACACTGTTATGTCCACCATGAAACTCAAAGTCTTTTACTTCTAAGGATATGTCTGAATATTGAGCAGAACTCTGTTCACTTGACAGTTTCAGAATTTTAGCATCTTCCATCAAGTTTAACTCCTCTTGTCCATTAAAAGAGTGCGACAATTTTCTAGAATGTTCAGCATTGAGGCCTGGAAATGGTAGAGGAAGGGAGCTAACATTTTTGGATTGCACTGTCTGAAGATGAATTGAAGAAGAACTTGGTGTATCAATGCCCTTTTTGGTAATGTGTTGGCAATGGCAAAGTGTTGTTGGTAGAAAGACTAGGGTGTTGTGTACTGACACTTGAACTTGAATCAAAGACTAAAGATTCACTAAACTCTGAAACAGATGAACAATCATGTTGTTCATTATTACATGACTGTTGGAGGAACTCTGCAGTGGAATCTTCCTGTTGTCTACCAGAATGGGTATAAGATGTCAGCAGTTTTGCAGTGGCCTCATACTCATCTGGACCAAATGTTTTGGCAATAGTAGTCATGATCTGTTGTTTCATTCCTTTTATTCTTTCTTCCCCTACCTGGTCCATGAGAACCTTAATGACATCAGGACTGTAACAGCTTTTTCTATACATTGTTGTCTTAGTTTCACTTTTGTTCTTTTTGCTGGTTTTATACACATCTGTTTCATATAATGTTGATTTCTTGAATTTAAAACTTTCACAAGAATTTTCATGTTGAATTACATTTGGTTCTGTATTTTTCTCCAAACATTTATACTGATCTTCTGCTTGAATGGAGAAGTTAATTGGTTTACTGTCATAGATTCTTGTAGATATCATATCAGTTGATAGAGGTGAATACTCACAGCTCTCAGTTCCTTGACATCTAAAACTAACTGAAGGTTCAGCAAATGGATTATCACAATGAACTGTTCTCTTGTTCGAAATATATTTATACCCATAGACTTCAGGCTCTGTTTTGATTTGTTTAGTTCGGCAAAAGGAAGAGATAGCTACATCTGGGATGTGCTTTGTAGAAACAAATGTTCCACTATTTTCCAGTCCTGCTGGTAGCTGACCTGTACATGAAGATTTATTACAGATATCTCCCACAGTCTGAGAACTGATTTGATTTGTATGAGAGGCAGAAGATGAGGATGACAAAATGAGTGGGGAAAGTGTATCAATATTCTCATTTATGCTACCGGAGTTTTCAAGCAGTTTTTCATTATGAGCCTTTGAAAACCCAGAACTCCAAGACTGTGACTGTTTTTGAATGCAATCATCAGTTCTATCTAAATCTATATTTCTTGATTTCAAGCTTGGCTGCTGAGAATTATAATTTGGTGGAAAACTTGTCCGTTCTATATTATTCCACTCTGGTGTGGAATACATTTGAGGTTTAGAAAAAACTGTATCATTCTTCCTGCACTGAGAAGTTAACATATCCAATCCTAATGTATCGTTACAACTAGGACCATTATTTGTCGCGCTGAGAACATGTGATGCTTGATTAAGGTCACAGTTCATCCATTCACAATGACCGAGTTCAGCACTGGATGCTGACTCTACATCAATATTACTTTGAGGTTTTGTCTGATGTCCTGCCTCCAACAGAGCTCGCTCTTTTTCCACTTGTGGTATCCTTCCCATTTTTACAGCTAAGAATAAGCAGACATAAGTTACGCTAAGTATTGATAACAATAAATGAAATGTTTATACATGTAATAGTAAATTAAATATTGACAACAATAAACTTGAAATGGATAAGAATATATTAAATGCTGATAACAAAATTAATTAAATTTTGCTAACATTATATTCAATGTTCATAACAATAAACTAATGTTGACAGCAATAAACTATGAACTGGAATGGGTGCAAGATGTCATTGACTATCTGAGAATAACTGCTACTGACACCGGTCAACTTGCACAAAACAGAGATTTTTCAGATGCCAAGTTCGGAAGGAACAAGCTACTTGATGATGATAAATATCATAAAATGAAAAATGTAATAAAAATGAGTAACAAAAGTGAGTAGTCTAACATAGATGAGAAATACAATAAAGATAAGTAATATCATAAATACTATGAAAGAAATTAAAAGAAGGCTGAGCATTGCTTTGCAAAAACTAAACGAACTAATTAACTTATGGAAGGGAACTGACATAGGAACAAAAATCAAGTGTTTATTTTTCCCTAGGCAACATGTGGTTGTGAGACATGGACCATTGACAAAGCAGCGGAGAAGATCATTAATGCCTTTGAATCCAAATGCTACAGAAGAGTGCTTAGAATATCATGGACATAGAAAAGAATAAATGCTTCTGTTCTGCAACAGCTTGATGTTAAAGAGAGTTGGCTATTAAAGAGCATTACATCACGGAAAATTAATATTTCGGACACATCAAACGACATGAGTGCCTAGAGAAGGTAATTTTGGAAGGAATGGTGCCAGGAAGAAGAATTAGAGGAAGAATAGAAGATGATGGGTGCAAGATGTCATGACGATCTGAGAATAACTGCTGCTGACGCCGGTCAACTTGCACAGAACATAGATTTTTTCAGAACTGCTGTCATGGGAGCCAAGTTCCGGAAGGGACAAGCTACTTGATGATGAATATTATAAAATGAGTAATACAATAAAAACGAGTAACAAGGGTGAGTAATCTAACAGAGATGAGCAATACAATAAAAACGAGTAACAAGGGTGAGTAGTCTAGCAGAGATGAGCAATACAATAAAGATGAGTAATGTGAAAGTTGAGTAGGGCAATACTGTAATGAAATTAGTAATATAACAAAGAAGAGTAGGGTAGTGAAGGTGATCAATATAAGATAAATTATATTCATGCGCTTTGGATAAAATTCGGATGAGTCTGTCCTACACGTCATGGGGCAAGGCCCATATTCTCGCGTTCATGGCGCAAACCACACATCACAAAGATTTGGTTGATAGGAACAAAACAACTACTGTGTGAAAAGTAGGCTACCTCTGATAATTCAATTTGGATCTCTTACAATATGTCAGTACGGCTATGACAAAACATTCATCAGGAGCATTCGTTTCTCCTACATTTGGTGTTTTTGCTGTAATGCGATTTCTGCCATCTCATTGAGAGCTTCCATTTCCAACTTAAAATTATTTTGCGAAACAAAAAAACGGGCATGTTGGCAATGAGAACTTGGCAGCTCAATCGCTCAACATTCATGTGGTTAGTCACACTCCCTGCTCTCCCGACATGCCTCTTTGCTATTTTATGATGTTTCCCTAAGATGAAAATGCTGCTGAAACGGGAACGTCGACTGTTGTCGAGGTCAAACTATACTCCATTCTGAAAGATAACTTCTTGAAATGATTTCAACAATGACGAGACCACTAAGAGTAGTAAATGCAGTCACAAGAAGAGTACTTAGAAGGGAATTTGGATTTTAAACCTCTATGTGAGTAATTGTATTTTTCCTGGATAAAAGTTGGGATTCTTTTTTTGTGCCTTTCAATGTGAGGAGTTCTGACAAGTGCCATCTAGTACTCCTCATATATGGTGTTTCCTACTGCCTCTGTCATTTCTGGTCCATCGTTTGTGGGCACCTTGGTCTTGAAACTGCTGTATCTGCATAGTAGTGCTCGTTGTGGTGTGTCTTTGGACGGTAATCGTGTTACATGGCCGAACCAGTTCGTTTATGGGACGGATTAACGCAATGCATAAGTGTTTGATCATTGACTCGAATACAAGAGTTTGTGAGCTTATTCCTAAACTCGACGATCCACACGGGATGAGAGGAATTAGGACTCTTACCTTCTCAATCCTAAGGTCTGAAAATATGAAGTGACAGTCACTTCATACCTTATGATCTGAAAAGGCTACAGCAAAGTGTATATATAAGTGTATATATTATATAATCTATATATAAATAAGTAATGTAATAAAGATGAGAACTAGTACAGGATAATGTTATATGTAATTACCATCTATGGCCATTCCATTGTTTAGACATCTCTTAAACCGGCATGCCTTGCACCGGTTTCTGTTGAACGGTGTGATGTTGCACTGACCTCCAAAGAAACATGTGTACTGATCTCCCTTGGGGATACTTCGTTTGAAAAAGCCCTGAAGAGATTAATGCAAGTATTAATAATACTTTTTATTTTGATGACCTGTTATGAGTGAGTGATCAATTTTGAGTCAGTTTTCTGTTTTGAGTGAGAGATCAGTTATGAGTGAATACTTTGTTATGAAGGAATGATCAATTTTGAGTGAATGATTTTCCCCTGTGTGTTGCCTGGGCTCTAAAAGGGGAGCAGAGAATAGTAATACTGTGATCTACAAGGCATGTTGTAAAAGGCGACTGAGGTAGGGGTCTAGAGAAGCTACCATAGTAAATAAAAAGTGTAGCAGAAATCGGATGTGCTGGCCTACTTGTAGACGCATAACTGGCACAACGTGCAATCGCTTTTATGCTCAGATTATATCCTAGGGGTTAGTGACTCTGTCTATTAACCCCGACGTTCTGAGTTCGAATCACGCTGCGGACAGTTTGCTTGCAAATTGTTTCGTTGATTTTAACAAAGGACGATGGCGCCACCCGTTCAGAAAGCAATGGCAAACTACTGAACGTATAAGTGGTGCCTAGAAAATCAACGACTTGTTTACTGTGGTTGATGGCTACGTCCTTTGGGATATGCCACGATTTTCATATACAAATCACACAGAGTGGTTTACAAGTGGTCGATATTGAGTATTCAAAGAAGAAAGAAGAAGAGTGAATGATTCATTTTATGTTGAATGATAAGTTCACTCAAGCTATATGAGAAATGCAAGACAAATACAGAAGACCACGATACTGAGCTACAACCAGGTAGAAGTGTGACGACAAAAGAAAAGAAGATCAGTTATGGGTGATCTTCTGAGTAAACTAACCTCTCTTGAACACAGTAAGTGTGAGGACATTAACTTATTAAGTGTCTGAATATTGAGATGGCTACTGTATAGTGTATTATATTAACGGTCAAAAGGTGCATGGGCTAGTCCTATGTGCAATGGTGCTGATTAGGAGAACCGAATTGAATGAATGATAAAATGTGAATGAATTATTAGTTTTGACTGAATTTTAGAAACAGCTGTTGTGTCTTCCATAATATTTCTATATTTATAGATGTTATAGAACAATATTTCGTTTTCACAACTGAAAGCGGGAGTAGTGTAAACTATACTTCTGGTCACAGCCCCCCGGTCGGTCATACGTTATCGTGTGCCAAGCTGTCTGCTTAGACCGGACGAGCAGCTGAAGTAGTAGAAATTCCTGGAAATCCTCCCTCTCTCGTGTCACATGAACAGTCCCGTGTTGTTAAATAAAGACAAATTAATTATTTTTTTAAAAACATGCGAAAAAAGGTTGCATTATGTCTGAAATTATATTTAATGCTAGGGAACATCAGCATTATTAACATATTTCATCAAGAAATAAAAATGGACTCATTGAGTAGTGCAAGATTTCAATAAAGCTCAGTTTGTATGTATGCGATTAATGCCTCTTTAAGCCGAGGTACCCACTTTAAACCTAAGAACACGTTTGTGTGTGTGTGTGTGTGTGTGTGTGTGTCTATATCAGGGCGTGTAGACCAGCAAACAAACAAAATAAGAATCAACATCTTACGGAGAACCCACGTTTTATAACCAGATAAGTATAAAGACTAACAACCCACTGTGACGGGCCCGGAAAGCCGACAGTGAGTAATATTGCTAAATTGATTATTTTTTCAAGGAGCATATAGACCACCCGAAATAATCACGGATATAACACAACAAGGGCGACTCATCTGGTCCTGAAACGCAAATTAAAGCTCCTTCCCCTATGCTTAACGGCAAGAGTGGACAACCAATTCCATCATCCACCTGAGGAAGACAATAGACAAGTATAAAAGATTACAGTCATGTTCTGCAATGTTTTTATATATTGCACGAGGCGCATCTGACTAACATCTGTGGGGCGCGTGTCAAGTGGTCATTGCAATAATAATACGAACAATAATAACAAAGTAATAGTAATATTAATGAAAAATAATAACAAATGGAAACTTAATCCTGACTAAAAAGTTAATTTATAAAATCTTGTACTTAAATAATTAATATGAAATTTGACACAACATATTTTCTGCAAGTTGAGAAAATTCTGACTAATTTTTTATATGTTTACACAGCGCTTTGTTCTCATTTTCTGAGAGTGCGCTAGGGGATTCAGTATGTCAAGAGGAATTACGGCCGCTTACCCAGGGCTGTCGTCACGAATATACTCAGTGAAAATTAAGAAATCACAGAATATTTTCTATTAACGTTTTTATGAGAAACAACGAAATCAGAGGAAGAGTGAGATCTTTGCCGGTGCTACAATATATAAAGAAACAACTGGTCAAATGAGTTGGACACGTATCAAGGTTATCACAAGATAGTCTCCCACAAAGAGCACTAACACTCAACTACAACAGGCCCATAGGACGACCACGTAAACGATGGATGGACGGAATGTCTGAGGCACTAAACTTCATTTTATACAAAGCGCGTAAGAAGACTTGCTTCAGATGTCTCTTTTTTCGACCTGAAACCGAAAGGCAAAACAGGATTAGAGAATAGAAAGTTTTATGATCAGTCAAGAAATGGCGCTTAATATCACTTTATTTTTTTAAATTGTTTACAGTTACCGTCACACAATAAACATTTGCCTGTGTATGCAATAAAACAATACTGAACATTCCATTAAGAATTACAAGTGTAATTAAGTAGCCGTTTCACCATGTTTTAAATGACAGATGATACTAATTAACAATAGTTGCACAACTTTCCTAAATAGTGCAAATAATGTTAGAATATCAAGTTAGAACAATAAATCGCTGGTAGATGACAAATACACTGTTTCTACTGCGAACTGAAACTGATTGGCCTACTCCCTTGAAGTTGAAATCACGTGGTGGTCGGTTTCTTAAAGCAGCGTCGGCTCAGATATGTTGAAGAGATGAATTGAGATGCCACCGTTTTCTCCAGTGAAAAAGCAACGGGTGAAGTTGGGAGGCATTAGAATAGCTGCAAAAGAAACAGAACTGCAAAAAGAGGAAATGCCATTTTGATGGGAGGAGTGTTACGAAACAAAAGTGGGAAGAGTGTGTTCATGGGAGGAGTGCTGCGAACAAAAGTGGGAAAACTTTTTATGCAGGGAATGTTACGAAACAAAACTGAAACACACTCTTACACCGAAATACTTTTATTTGTCTTGAAATTCTGAATGAAGTTAAAAGCGTCGGATTAAAATAGGGTGCTATGGATGTATAACACAGGTGATGAGGCTCGTGTGGCGTTAAACGGTGCTGTATTACAGTGTTCTATCAAACACATACGCAGCGAAACACGTAAGAACAAAGTACTTTAGTTTTACAAAATACAAAAACAGTGACAATACACAGCAAAGTTTAGACCAAAATGCCTTTATCAAGCAAAAGATACCACAGGAGTGACGAATTTCAAAGAACACTACATATGGACTACTACATACGGAGACATTCAAACGTTCCTAATGAAAATCTGGGAATAAAAACGAATAACGAAATAAATGCACACACACACACACACACACACACACAAAACTAGAAGTGGAAAAGAAGAGAAACAATTAAAAAATCAAGTAAATATATAACATATACGTGTAACATATACACATATAGAATACAAGGCATGAAAAGAGAAAGTACTAAGAAGCATAGGAATGTAATGCGTTGAGTCCATGTGGTCGCAAGGTACCATACAACGAAATAAAGCGATTCTCCAGAGCAAATCGACTACGATCATCACAGGAACATGATCGGATGGCTGTGACCCGGACATCGCGAGCTCATAAATGGTCAGTATCATTGAAATGAGTGGCTACAGGGGTCACAGAGCATTGACGTATATCGCGAAAGTGTTGGGCGAATTGGTAATTAAGTCTCTTGCCTGTCTCACCGATATAAGCCTTGTCACACCGCTTGCAAGTGATGGCGTAGATAATATTACGAGACTTGCATGTGAAACCATCCCCAATAACAAACGAGGCTTTTGGAAAAGATACAGTACGGGTCTGTATCCCATAAGCACACGTATTACAACGCCGATGGTCAGAATGGACGGTGTCAAAATGACTTTGGATATTGGACTGAATGTGTACCAACAAATCCTTAAGACTTCTATCCCGTCTGTACGCCACCAAAGGGTAGTGTTGGAAGACTGAACGTGTCTGTTGATCAAACAATTATAACAGTCAGCCCCATTCAAAAGAGAATTTTCGATTTCCCGTCTGATCTGATCATCATTTTGTGGCTTCACTGGACTATCGGAATTCCCGCAAATGACAAACTGTAAAATATGTGCATATCTTTCAAATATTGTATCCCACATAAGCAACATAACATCAAGGAAAATTAAATATTTCGGAAATATCAAACGACATGAGTGCATAGAGAAGATAATTTTGGAGGGAATGATGCCTGAAAGAAGAATGAGAGGAAGACCTAGAAGACGATGGGTGCAAGATGTCATTGACGTTCTGAGAATGACTGCTGCTGACGCCGGTCAACTGATACAGAATGGAGAGTTTTTCAAGACTGCTGTCATGTGAGACAAGTTCTGGAAGGGACAAGCTACTTGATGATGATGATTATAAGTAACAGAATTGTACATGTGTGTACTGGTTAACATATACCATGAAAGGAAATAAAGCATGGTGCCCGGTGAGAAGAAAAGTAATTTTTAAAGCATCTAGTGTGGAAAGAGGACATCATTTTGCATATTATTTTCTACATTAAAGTCTATTAATGCATTAAATAGTTACTTATAACTCTACTTGGATCCTGATTTATTATAGTGGACTAATACTGTAATCATTAGCGTATTAATATCATTTATATGGGAAGTGTAAACAATAATCATGAACTAATATAGTTGGGAAGAACTACTTGGATAATTTGTTTATACTGTCACAGTTATTTTACGGATATGATTAGAAGGCGTCTTCTTTCTCCCCCGCCCCTCCTCTTCTCTCTCTCGCTATGCATATAAATAATAAGGGAATTATTTAATGTGTTATATTGTAACAGTATGTAATATTCTCTATTATGACACTGACGGTATCTAATTTTATACATTATTCTTTCTATCTTTCCTCTATTACCGCTGTCCTGTTCAGGCTATGCGATGAGTTCTGGCGCGGCCTTTGTAAATAATGGCCTCAGCGCTGGCGGCCACATAACGTCATAGTCTGAGGCGATGTAATTGTTACAGACTATCTATTGTCTATTGTCTTTCCGCAGGTGAACAATGGAATTGGTTGGCCACTCTTGCCGTTAAGCGTAGAGTGGGAGCTTTAATTTGCGTTCCAGGGTCAAACGAGTCGCCCTTGTTGTGTCCATCATCATCAGGTGTCGTGCCGGCTGGCGTAAGCGATCATGAATCTCCACAGATCTCTATCTTTGATGTTTGCTATCAACTCAGATGTTGACGCTCTACTGTGTCATGAAGTCAGGCTATCCACAATTTTCTCTGTCTGTCTTCCTTTGTCTCGTCTATCCTCGATTTTACCAGTTGTTACAATGTTTTCTAAACCTCACCTTTTCATCACATGCCGAAAAATGATGACTGCCTCTTTCTTATATTGATAATAAGTTTTCTCGTGTCTTTACCTCATTCAACACCGCAACATTAGTGATTTTAGCAGTCCATGGGATTCTCATCATTCTTATGTACGTAAAACCACATCTCTGTGGCCTCCAGAGATTTTTCGATCTATTTGTTTATTGCCCATGACTTGCACCCGTATGTTAGTATTGGTTCTATGTATAGTGCGTTTCAAAACGTTCGGTCAACGATTGACCTCAAATATCTCCATATTCATTGCATGGATGAACGTGATTTTTGCATGTGGTGTTGTATTTCCGATGTCCCAACGATTTTCTAAAATTCAATGTTGCAGGTAGTGTACTTTTCTTGCAACGGCGAATTCCTTTGATCTTTTCAAACCTAGTAATTATTTGGTGCTGGAAGAAAATAATTTACTGTAAATTTAAAAAATCACATATTTACGGCATAGGCGTATATACAATTCGAATTTTGGAGGGTGAGATAACTCATATTATATAAATCATATAAAGTGCTTACTCACTTATTCTGAGTCCGATGAGTCTAACATATTGATGACTATTCTTGGCTGCACGAACGACAGTCCATCTTTGTCCCAGTAGTCATTTTCCTCCTTTAAGACATGGTCTTCGCATTTACACCAATAATCTCTGTCTATCTTCGACAGGGCGGCATATGTTAGTTCTTTCATATTGCTTAGCTTGAAAGTTTTATTTTCAGCTGCTACCAGTCCTTTAACTTTGGCCCAAATGAGTTCAATTGGGTTTAAGTGTGAATGATAAGGTGGTAGTCTCAAACACACATGACCATGCTGTTGAATCAACTTGTCTGTTTGGAATACCCTGGTCTTCTGTGATGTTTTAACAATAGATAGTAATTCAGGCTTCAAAACCCCCTCGTTAAATGGAATGTTCTCCTTTCTGAGCCAAAGTTTTATAGCATCTTTTGTACTCGAAGAGGTCGGGATTTTGTCTTCTTCTGACACAGTGTTGTGGTATGATGCGTTGTCCATTATCACACAGGATGATCTGTCTAGGGACGGAAGAAGAGTATGTTGAATCCAATCTCTAAATATGTTACCGTTCATCTCGTTATGATAGTCCCTGTTGTCCGTATAATTGGAAGTGAAAATAAGTTCAGCATCTTTAACCAGCCCATTTTGTCTGCTGCCTGCATGTGCCATTATCAGACGTTGTCCTTTTCCACTAGGTACATATCGTTTAATTGTTCCATCGGATAACTGCCACTCCTTTTCATTAGTGTGGTGAGCATTGATCCAGGTTTCATCAACATACACAATATCGTAACATTGATTACGCATTTCCCGTACTTCACGTAAATATTTACTTCTCAGACGTACTAAATGCGGCTTCTCGCAGATGACATTTCTTCCATTAGCGTACTTCCTAAAAGTAAAGCCGATGCTTCTAACGTTGATTTCGATACATCAATGTCATTGTGTATTCTTAACCTAATCTTCAGCTTTCTTAGTGTCACAGTTTCTTTGGAATCGAACATTCTGCAAATTTCTCTTCTAATCACATCCCTGTCAAAATTGTCTAATACTTTCTTTCTGCCTTGAGTCAATGTATTGACTGTACTGGCAGCCCCATTAACATTGAGTAATTTATGTAGATATCTTTTACTTAAGCCCAAAGCATGCATGGTTATCTGTTCAGGATTTGATATACTCCGATACAGTTTTCCACGATTAGATTCTCTGATAAAATATGTATACATTTTCACAGCCACTGTATGCAGTGTAAGAAACTTGATTTTCATACCCATTGTATAACAAATCTAGAATACTAAACGTTTTGTAATACACCTATGCTCTGAAAACACAAACGGTAAATTGTAACTAAACACGCAATCAGAAACAGGATCACGCAAACAGGATCATTATACATTTTTTTAAAGTGCGATAAAGCGATTAAAATCGGAAAACCACGTGAAAAACGTGCAAGTCGTGGAACTTGCAACATCTCACAAATATGAAGGGGTAATACTTCTCATTATATGGTTGGCTAAGGAGATGGTCACTTTTATATACTTTACATAAAGAAAATTTTAAACCATACGTTTGTTATTGAGTAAAAAAATATCAACCTCGGGACATTACGATCATTAGATCATATGCAAAATTACAACAATTACGGTCAAGCGGTTGCAGAGATATTAAATTTTCCCGCGGAAAATCATTTTGAAACGCACTATAGTAACAACTGTTTTAAGAAAGAGAAGATGGGGATACATGTAAATTGGGCATGCTCTGAAAAATGGGATCAAAGAATCACAAAGCAGTCACTGAAACGGGAATCAAGAAAGAAAAGACACCATACAGAAACCCTTAAACAAACTTTAGTAAGAGAGGCGAGAAATATAGGACTCATTTCCATAAAAGAGATTTAACGAGTTGCCCAGGATAGAGAGGTAGGGATAAACTGCTTGCAGACCCTTGACAGAACATACAACATCTTTTCACATGTCAATCACTGAAATCGTCATACATTTTAAAAATGCTAGCTAGGAAAAGTATGCGTATCAGAGAACAACATAAACCACCATAATGCGTACACTTCACAATTTGCTGATAGAGACTAGGCACCTATGGGTTTGATATAGATAACGTACAATCTGCTCTGTTCGCAAACATAGAATTCGTTATGTGTTATAACCATGACAAATAGCAGGAATAAACATAACAAAAACACACAAATAATAAAATCTCCCGTAGCTTTTTCAGACCTTAGGGAATGAAATGACTGCACTTCCCGTTTCTATTTCCTAGTGTGCAGGAGATAGGAAGGGCAAATTCCTTTCTTCAAGTGTGGAACATCGAGTGTGGAATTGAACCTCAAACCCTCTTGTATCCTAGTCGATAGGAGAACGCTTATGCTTTACACTAATCCCTCCCATAAAAAAAAACATACGTGTAATATTAATACAGATATTTATCTATTTACCACTTACCTTACAACCTTCACACGTTGCTACGCCATAATGGAATCCAGTAGCTTTGTCGTTACATATACGGCAATGTCCAAATGGGAATGGTATAGCACCGTGTGGCATCGTTTTTTGTGTTGCTAACCAACCGAAACAAAGCCGCTAGGCATCCGTACTAACATCTCATTTATCGATTACAATCTCTCGTTTTTTTTTCCTGCCAACACAAAACGTCAGGGAATTAATAACTGAAATAGGGTACATATTAATCACTTAGAAATCATTATTAAATTAGACAATCCAAAGTCTTGCGTTGAGTGATCGATAATATATTTATTTTCTTTAGATTAAACATTCCAAATATTAGTATTACCTGATCGATAATGTCTCTTCCTTCTTCAGATTAGACGGTCTGAAGTCTAGTATTTACCTGATCGATAGTGTCTCTTCCTTCTTCAGATTAGACGGTCTGAAGTCTAGTGTTACCTGATCGATAGTCTCTTCCTTGTTCAGATTAGACGATATGAAGTCTAGTATTACCTGATCGATAGTCTCTTCTTCAGATTAGACGATATGAAGTCTAGTATTACCTGATCGATAGTCTCTTCTTCAGATTAGACGGTCTGAAGTCTAGTATTATCTGATCGATAGTCTCTTCTTCAGATTAGACGGTCTGAAGTCTAGTATTACCTGATCGATAGTCTCTTCCTTCTTCAGATTAGACGGTCTGAAGTCTAGTATTACCTGATCGATAGTCTCTTCCTTGTTCAGATTAGACGATATGAAGTCTAGTATTACCTGATCGATAGTCTCTTCTTCAGATTAGACGATATGAAGTCTAGTATTACCTGATCGATAGTCTCTTCCTTGTTCAGATTAGACGATATGAAGTCCAGTATTACCTGATCGATAGTCTCTTCTCAGATTGACGTCCTTAGTTCAGATTAGACATCCTGAAGTCTAGTATTATCTGATCGATAGTCTCTTCCTTCTTCAGATTAGACTGTCCCCGATATATAAATATTAATGTTATAGCTACAACCAACAATATAAACATATAATCTTTGTGTTTGATAAAAATGATGGTATCATAAAATGATTATGATAAGAACTCCGCAACTTTCATTGTACGGAAAGAGTTAACGTATCACTCTTTATTAGTTTTTATTCCTTCTTTGATATTTTATTTCTCACCACTTCTGTATGTCCACATCTTGAAAGTTTACATTCTGATGTGTTCCAATTAACTGCGTGTTCATTGTTTACTTTTATACTTATAAGATGACATATCAGAATCCTGGCAAAAAGCAAAAATAACTCTCACCTAAGCTACCAGAGTAGCGCAAGACAAAAACAGAAAACCACGGCACTGGGCAACAACCCGGTAACAGTGTAGTGACAAAGAAAAAGAAATAATAATGACGTATTGTAGAGAGAGCTATTTATTCAGCTCAAATGTGAGATATCTGTTGGAAACGGGGCGAGTCACCAAACTGATTCAAACATTTGTCAACGGATGTCTTCGGCGGATTCTCAGACTGAGATGGTATGATAGAGTTGCAAACACAGACTTGTGGATAAGATTCTCAGACTGAGATGGTATGATAGAGTTACAAACACAGACCTGTGGATAAGATTCTCAGACTGAGATGGTATGATAGAGTTGCAAACACAGACTTGTGGATAAGATTCTCAGACTGGGGATGGTATGATAGAGTTGCAAACACAGACTTGTGGATAAGATTCTCAGACTGAGATGGTATGATAGAGTTGCAAACACAGACTTGTGGATAAGATTCTCAGACTGAGATGGTATGATAGAGTTGCAAACACAGACTTGTGGATAAGAACCGGACAGGAACCAATGAGGACCCAGGTCAAGATGAGAAAATGGCGATGGGTCGGGCATATCCTACGGAAGACACTGTCGAGTGTCACTAGACAAGCACTTGAGTGGAACCCGCAAGGAAAACGTAAAAGAGACGCCCTAAAAAAACCTAGAGACGAAGTCTTCTTGAGGAACCGAAGAGTGCTCGACTAACTATCCTGTGAGACCATAAAGAAAACAGCAAGAGATCGAGAAGAGTAGAGAACAACTGTTGAGGTACTATGCTCCACGAGGAGCGGAGAGAAATAAGTCAAGAAAGATCTAACTTCTGACAAACTAACAATGAATTGTTCACGTTTACTACAAGTACGTTTGTAAGCGAGACTTGAAGGGGATGGATATGAATATAACAATGAATTGTTCACGTTTACTACAAGTACGTTTACAAGAGAGACTTGAAGGGGATGGATATGAATATAACAATGAACTGTTCACGTTTACTACAAGTACGTTTGAAGAGAACTTGAAGTGGTGGATATGAATATAACAATGAACTGTTCACGTTTACTACAAGTACGTTTACAAGAGAGACTTGAAGGGGATGGATATGAATATAACAATGAACTGTTCACGTTTACTACAAGTACGTTTGTAAGAGAGACTTGAAGTGGTTGGATATGAATATAACAATGAATTGTTCACGTTTACTACAAGTACGTTTACAAGAGAGACTTGAAGGGGATGGATATGAATATAACAATGAACTGTTCACGTTTACTACAAGTACGTTTGTAAGAGAGACTTGAAGTGGATGGATATGAATATAACAATGAACTGTTCACGTTTACTACAAGTACGTTTGTAAGAGAGACTTGAAGGGGATGGCATGAATATAACAATGAATTGTTCACGTTTACTACAAGTACGTTTGCAAGCGAGACTTGAAGGGGATGGACATGAATATAACACACTGATTAGACATGCCAAACAGTGTCGTCTTCGTGGTAGAGAGAGAAGATATAGTAATCAACTTCTCATGGGTACGGTGAGCAAATGGACTTTGGGATGGCTGCTGCATCGGAGGACAGAGCACGAATGGGAATGCCCAATGTGCCATGACGTCGATCGCATAACATAGCATAACATAACATAACATAACATAGCATAACATAACATAGCATAACATAACATAGCATAACATAACATAACATAACATAGCTTAGCATAACATAGCATAGCTTAACATAACATAACACTGATTAGAGCTAGCTAAAGATAGGCACAACTGTAGGCAAACTGAATACTGGCATGAGAACGGAGTAGACCAGGAAAACAAGTCACGTTTGTTGATGTAAAGTGTGACAGGAGACAGCAACATCTCATGTACACCCCACCTAGGCTACATCCATTCTCTCCTCTCTCTCTATTATGATATCATCATCATATTAAACATAATTCAAACTGTAAAGGCTTATTTTATTAAAGAACATTTTTCGCCTGTGTGTTGCCGAAGCTCGCAGGGGGAGCAAAGAATAGTAACACTGCGACCTACAAGGCATGTATTAAGAGGCGACTAAGGTAGGGGCCTAGGGGAGCTACCATAGTAAATAAAAAGCGTTGCAAAATTCAAATATGCAGGCCTACTTGTAGATACATAACTTGCACAATGTACAATCGCTCTTATGGTAAGATTACATAGATATCACAAAGAATGTTTGAACAAATGGTCGATATAAAGCGTTGCAAAATTCAAATATGCAGGCCTACTTGTAGATACATAACTTGCACAATGTACAATCGCTCTTATGGTAAGATTACATAGATATCACAAAGAATGTTTGAACAAATGGTCGATATAAAGCGTTGCAAAATTCAAATATGCAGGCCTACTTGTAGATACATAACTTGCACAATGTACAATCGCTCTTATGGTAAGATTACATAGATATCACAAAGAATGTTTGAACAAATGGTCGATATAAAGCGTTGCAAAATTCAAATATGCAGGCCTACTTGTAGATACATAACTTGCACAATGTACAATCCCTCTTATGGTAAGATTACATAGATATCACAAAGAATGTTTGAACAAATGGTCGATATAAAGCGTTGCAAAATTCAAATATGCAGGCCTACTTGTAGATACATAACTTGCACAATGTACAATCGCTCTTATGGTAAGATTACATAGATATCACAAAGAATGTTTGAAACAAATGGTCGATATAAAGCGTTGCAAAATTCAAATATGCAGGCCTACTTATAGATACATAACTTGCACAATGTACAATCGCTCTTATGGTAAGATTACATAGATATCACAAAGAATGTTTGAAACAAATGGTCGATATAAAGCGTTGCAAAATTCAAATATGCAGGCCTACTTGTAGATACATAACTTGCACAATGTACAATCGCTCTTATGGTAAGATTACATAGATATCACAAAGAATGTTTGAACAAATGGTCGATATAAAGCGTTGCAAAATTCAAATATGCAGGCCTACTTGTAGATACATAACTTGCACAATGTACAATCGCTCTTATGGTAAGATTACATAGATATCACAAAGAATGTTTGAAACAAATGGTCGATATAAAGCGTTGCAAAATTCAAATATGCAGGCCTACTTATAGATACATAACTTGCACAATGTACAATCGCTCTTATGGTAAGATTACATAGATATCACAAAGAATGTTTGAACAAATGGTCGATATAAAGCGTTGCAAAATTCAAATATGCAGGCCTACTTGTAGATACATAACTTGCACAATGTACAATCGCTCTTATGGTAAGATTACATAGATATCACAAAGAATGTTTGAAACAAATGGTCGATATAAAGCGTTGTAAAATTCAAATATGCAGGCCTACTTATAGATACATAACTTGCACAATGTACAATCGCTCTTATGGTAAGATTACATAGATATCACAAAGAATGTTTGAAACAAATGGTCGATATAAAGCGTTGCAAAATTCAAATACGCAAGCCTACTTGTAGATACATAACTTGCACAATGTACAATCGCTCTTATGGTAAGATTACATAGATATCACAAAGAATGTTTGAACAAATGGTCGATATAAAGCGTTGCAAAATTCAAATATGCAGGCCTACTTGTAGATACATAACTTGCACAATGTACAATCGCTCTTATGGTAAGATTACATAGATATCACAAAGAATGTTTGAACAAATGGTCGATATAAAGCGTTGCAAAATTCAAATATGCAGGCCTACTTATAGATACATAACTTGCACAATGTACAATCGCTCTTATGGTAAGATTACATAGATATCACAAAGAATGTTTGAACAAATGGTCGATATAAAGCGTTGCAAAATTCAAATATGCAGGCCTACTTGTAGATACATAACTTGCACAATGTACAATCGCTCTTATGGTAAGATTACATAGATATCACAAAGAATGTTTGAACAAATGGTCGATATAAAGCGTTGGAAGAAGAAGATGAAAGAATATTCTCGAATTCGTTAAATTTTAGTTCTCTTCAAAATTCTGCTCGTCTTCTACATCCAAATAATATCCGGGGGAAGACGCTTGGGGAGGGAGCGGGGAACTGTGCTGCTATACGTGTAATCGTAAACCTATTTAAGAAAACCGATCTAAATCAAAATCCTATTTTGTGAAATGAGAGCAAAAGTTTTTGTTTTCAAAATGTTAAATAAAACTAGTGAATTATAAGAGAGTCCACAGGGAGCTCCAGTTTAGATATAGGCTAATTGAGAAGTCGATAAAATGTCGATTTTTCAAAGCCGGTGAAAATACTCAGTTTGACAATTCAACAAAATCTGGACTTTAGTTTCTCAAAACGTATCAATCTCTATCAGAACGCGATGGTTGCTGTGAAACATACCAACACATCATCTTTTATCATGCTAATGTTTCCAGTTTGTAAAACACTTACTTTCGTAGTGAGATCAATATATAATCTAATTATCTAAAATATATTCAAGTTAATATTTACGTCATGTCGTCCAAGAAGAACAATATGAATCTTACTCAATATAAAAGTGAAGATCGCGACTTATCTTATACAGAATATCCATCCTGGCAATCCACGCTGCAAACAGCCTTCATGAAAACTACACATTTGTCGCTCGGACTGCAAGGTATATTCAAATATAATATACAAGCCGAGCCGGTCTAATGACCGATCAGCACTCAGACCGCTATCTCAATGTTTCTATTTTGAATCTGAACAGCCAGCGTTTTTTCTGTTCTACTTACGTCAATGGTACAAACCGTATTAGCTCGTTTGCTTAAAGTCAACTAAACGAGTTGACGAGAAACAGAAACGCTGAAAGTTCGCCTCTTGCCTCCACTTCGACGGCAGTCCATTATTCATCAGAAACATTACTATATAAAGAAAGTACTGTGTCATGAGAACAAAACAAGAACTCGTTCTTAACGACAAAAAAAAAGAATGAAGTATGAACACACGCTAATCAGAGTTAAGCTACAGAACAATCTAGATTAATTTAAATTGATGTTAATTTCTCTTCTTTCTTTATACTCTGATTTCATTATACAATTAATGAGCACTTTGAGCTATATCACAATGATATATATATGTCCCTTATGTGGTATTAGAGAAGAATATTTAGAATACAATAACTGATGAAAAAGATCAAAATTGATCATAGTAAGCTCAACACACAGAGGACGCTTTTTATCAAGATCAGAAAGCGACAACAGATTATAAATGCAATCTTCATACCAACACTGTGCTACCAGTGCCAAACATGGGCACTGACAAAAGAACAAGGAAGGGAAATTACCACATGTGAAATGAGATGCTTGAGGAAAGCGGTAAATAAAACAAGAAGAGATCATATAAGAAATGAGGAAATTAGAAGAACAGTCGGAACAACACCTGCTATTAGATTTATTGAAAAACAGAGACTCAAATGGTTTGGCCACTTGGTGAGAATGAACCCGAATACACAAGTTGCAAGAGCGCACAACCTGAAAATGGAATCATCAAGAGAAAGGGACAGACCAAGAAAAAAATGGATTGATGGAGTTACAAACATCTTAAAACTCCCCAATACCAAAGCATATCAAGCGACAGAGTGTGCAACTATCTTGAAAACCGATCATCAGTTAAACCTGCTACGCCTCTATCTACAAAAAAGCAGAGAAGAGCAAAAGAAAGAAAGATATGAACCTAACTTGGTGCTCCCTGTTCTTGTATACACATCACTGACAGGAAAGAAGGAACATGATAAAATAATGTTAAAAACGTCATTGTGACAATAGACGAAATCAATGTGACAGGACAGAAGGAACATGATAAAACAATGTTAAAAATGTCATTGTGACAATAGACGAAATCAATGTGACAGGAAAGAAGGAACATGATAAAATAATGTTAAAAACGTCATTGTGACAATAGGCGAAATCAATGTGACAGAAAGAAGGAACATGATAAAACAATGTTAAAAACGTCATTGTGACAATAGACAGAATCAATGTGACAGGAAAGAAGGAACATGATAAAACAATGTTAAAAACGTCATTGTGACAATAGGTGAAATTAATGTGAAGAAAGGAAGGAAAGAATATGAGAAAATAAAGTTTAGAACTCATTGTGGCGATAGGCGAAATCAATGGGAAGGGAGGAAGGAAACACAATGAGGAAGTGTACTGGTGACCTTTACATTTAAATTATAAGACCAAGTACGGTGAGATCATTTTTTTTTGTTTTTTGCGATATCTTCTGCTGTGCGACTACTCCGGTATGGGTCATAAACAGGACTACTATTATATTGGTATCACGCCCGAGTGGTTGCCGGGGCCCAAATTTGGGGTGTAAAGAATACAACCACTGTTACCTGCCACACATGTCGTAAGAGGCGACTAAGGAGGTTTGGCTGAAATCGGATGCACATGTCCTAAACGTGTAGAAGTCTATGCGTTTAGGGTCCTACCAAACCAATGTGCAACGTATACACGTTCTTGGCAAAGATCAAACATATCACAAAGAGTGATTAAAATTGGTCGTAAAGAACGAACGCAAAGAAGAAGAAGAAGATATTGGTATCAATAATGCCATAAGGGTCACAGTAACTAAGTTAATAATCACCGCACTAGTGATCAAGTGGTCTGAAAATTCCAGGGTTTGAAGTCAGTTTGGACAAAACTTATCGGTGTCACAGGGTAATTAGTCTGATTGCATGATACCCGAATCCTTTAATTGAGTGTCTAAATTACGAGTATCTTTGAAGTCGAAGTAAGGTTCGTCTGAATGGTGAGGGACACTGGTGATAAGGAAATCAAGTATTCACACAAAAATCAGAGGCACCATATTAGACTACACGTGAATTCACAGTTGGCGAGCCCCCACCCACAAAAAAAATCAATGCCTTAAGAGATGCAGGTCGAATAGACGATGTTTTCACAATCACGCATGAATCCTCATCCCTATCCAGAGTGAAGGAGATGGAAGTCATAAAATACGTCAAGCCACCTGTCAAAACCGTTAGAGCAGTTTTCATTTTCCTACAAATCGCATCACGTGACAAAATTTTATATTCAAAAAATAAATATTTACAAAATTCATTTGATGCATATCCATTCATTTGTGTAATATTATTTGTAGAATACATCATGATAGTTTTTTTAATAGAGCTTTCAACTCTGCACATTCTGATATGTGTAATATAGTTTTCAACTCTGCACATTCTGAAATAGTTTTCAACTCTGCACATTCTGATATGTGTAATATAGTTTTCAACTCTGCACATTCTGATATGTGTAATATAGTTTTCAACTCTTCACATTCTGATATAGCTTTCAACTCTGCACATTCTGATATATGTAATAATGTTCTGGTGTTTAACATTAGAAAGTTATAACAGACTTGGTTATAACACAATAACAAAAAAAAGCTATTTTATAAGAAAGCACGCAAAACCGTATGAATTAGTACAGTATGTATTTAAGAGTAAACCGGGAACCAGTTAAGACATGAACACTTTGCTAATGGAACAAGACGTTTGATCAACCTTTTCGCCCTTCTGAGTAAGTACATTGGCTCGATTTAAAAAAAAAATGAAGCAAAGAAAGTGTATTAGCTAATTTAGTATGCATTGTCAAATAAGTGCTTCGAGTGCTTAACAAAAATTACGTCGTGGAAGAGTTAATAAGCTTAGTACTGGAGTGATCAATTACTTCAAACTGATAGAAATGTTAAGGATGAGATTTGAACATCTATGGACCTATCCGGTGTGCAATTATGATGATCCTTCCTTACTAATCACAGTTGCGATGAAATCAACACCAATAGTGGAGATAATGTGGGGTGGGGTGGGGGTGTGTGGGTGGTGGCGTTACAACTCGTGTTCGTTGAACATGTGTCCCATTTCCTTTACGGATCTTATCTTAACAGAGCCTAAGATATAGTTGCGTTATCTATAGTATCAGAGCCTAAGATATAGTAGTTACACTATCTATAGTTTCAGAGCCTAAGATATAGTAGTTACACTATCTATAGTTTCAGAGCCTAAGATATAGTAGTTACACTATCTATAGTTTCAGATCCTAAGATATAGTAGTTACACTATTTATTGTTTCAGAGACTAAGATATAGTAGTTACACTATTTATTGTTTCAGAGACTAAGATATAATAGTTACACTATTTATTGTTTCAGAGACTAAGATATAGTAGTTACACTATTTATTGTTTCAGAGACTAAGATATAGTAGTTACACTATTTATAGTTTCAGAGACTAAGATATAATAGTTACACTATTTATTGTTTCAGAGACTAAGATATATTAGTTACACTATCTATTGTTTCAGAGACTAAGATATATTAGTTACACTATCTATAGTTTCAGAGACTAAGATATATTAGTTACACTATCTATAGTTTCAGAGACTAAGATATATTAGTTACACTATCTATAGTTTCAGAGACTAAGATATAATAGTTACACTATTTATTGTTTCAGAGACTAAGATATAATAGTTACACTATTTATAGTTTCAGAGACTAAGATATAGTAGTTACACTATTTATTGTTTCAGAGACTAAGATATAGTAGTTACACTATCTATAGTTTCAGAGACTATGATATAGTAGTTACACTATTTATTGTTTCAGAGACTAAGATATAATAGTTACACTATTTATTGTTTCAGAGACTAAGATATATTAGTTACACTATTTATTGTTTCAGAGACTAAGATATATTAGTTACACTATCTATAGTTTCAGAGACTATGATATAGTAGTTACACTAATATTGTTTCAGAGACTAAGATATAATAGTTACACTATTTATTGTTTCAGAGACTAAGATATATTAGTTACACTATTTATTGTTTCAGAGACTAAGATATAATAGTTACACTATCTATAGTTTCAGAGACTATGATATAGTAGTTACACTAATATTGTTTCAGAGACTAAGATATAATAGTTACACTATTTATTGTTTCAGAGACTAAGATATATTAGTTACACTATTTATTGTTTCAGAGACTAAGATATAATAGTTACACTAATATTGTTTCAGAGACTAAGATATAGTAGTTACACTAATATTGTTTCAGAGACTAAGATATAATAGTTACACTATTTATTGTTTCAGAGACTAAGATATAGTAGTTACACTATTTATTGTTTCAGAGCCTAAGATATATTAGTTACACTATTTATTGTTTCAGAGACTAAGATATAATAGTTACACTATTTATTGTTTCAGAGACTAAGATATATTAGTTACACTATCTATTGTTTCAGAGACTAAGATATAATAGTTACACTATTTATTGTTTCAGAGACTATGATATAGTAGTTACACTATCTATTGTTTCAGAGACTAAGATATATTAGTTACACTATTTATAGTTTCAGAGACTATGATATATTAGTTACACTATTTATTGTTTCAGAGACTATGATATATTAGTTACACTATCTATAGTTTCAGAGACTAAGATATAATAGTTACACTATTTATTGTTTCAGAGACTAAGATATAATAGTTACACTATCTATAGTTTCAGAGACTAAGATATATTAGTTACACTATCTATAGTTTCAGAGACTAAGATATATTAGTTACACTATCTATAGTTTCAGAGCCTAAGATATATTAGTTACACTATTTATAGTTTCAGAGACTAAGATATAGTAGTTACACTATTTATTGTTTCAGAGACTAAGATATAGTAGTTACACTATTTATAGTTTCAGAGACTATGATATATTAGTTACACTATCTATAGTTTCAGAGACTATGATATAGTAGTTACACTATTTATTGTTTCAGAGACTAAGATATATTAGTTACACTATTTATTGTTTCAGAGACTAAGATATATTAGTTACACTATTTATTGTTTCAGAGACTAAGATATATTAGTTACACTATCTATTGTTTCAGAGACTATGATATAGTAGTTACACTCATATTGTTTCAGAGACTATGATATAATAGTTACACTATCTATAGTTTCAGAGACTAAGATATAATAGTTACACTATTTATTGTTTCAGAGACTATGATATAGTAGTTACACTATCTATAGTTTCAGAGACTAAGATATAGTAGTTACACTATTTATTGTTTCAGAGACTAAGATATAGTAGTTACAGTATCTATAGTTTCAGAGACTAAGATATATTAGTTACACTATTTATTGTTTCAGAGACTAAGATATAGTAGTTACACTATCTATAGTTTCAGAGACTAAGATATAATAGTTACACTATTTATTGTTTCAGAGACTATGATATAGTAGTTACACTATTTATTGTTTCAGAGACTAAGATATAGTAGTTACACTATTTATTGTTTCAGAGACTAAGATATATTAGTTACACTATCTATAGTTTCAGAGCCTATGATATATTAGTTACACTATTTATAGTTTCAGAGACTAAGATATATTAGTTACACTATTTATAGTTTCAGAGACTATGATATAGTAGTTACACTATTTATTGTTTCAGAGACTAAGATATATTAGTTACACTATTTATTGTTTCAGAGACTATGATATATTAGTTACACTATTTATTGTTTCAGAGACTAAGATATAGTAGTTACACTAATATTGTTTCAGAGACTAAGATATAATAGTTACACTATTTATTGTTTCAGAGACTATGATATAGTAGTTACACTATTTATTGTTTCAGAGACTAAGATATATTAGTTACACTATTTATTGTTTCAGAGACTAAGATATAGTAGTTACACTAATATTGTTTCAGAGACTAAGATATAATAGTTACACTATTTATTGTTTCAGAGACTATGATATATTAGTTACACTATTTATTGTTTCAGAGACTAAGATATATTAGTTACACTATTTATTGTTTCAGAGACTAAGATATATTAGTTACACTATTTATTGTTTCAGAGACTAAGATATAGTAGTTACACTAATATTGTTTCAGAGACTAAGATATAATAGTTACACTATTTATTGTTTCAGAGACTATGATATAGTAGTTACACTATTTATTGTTTCAGAGACTAAGATATAGTAGTTACACTATTTATAGTTTCAGAGACTAAGATATAGTAGTTACACTATCTATTGTTTCAGAGACTAAGATATATTAGTTACACTATTTATTGTTTCAGAGACTAAGATATAATAGTTACACTATCTATAGTTTCAGAGACTAAGATATATTAGTTACACTATTTATTGTTTCAGAGACTAAGATATATTAGTTACACTATTTATAGTTTCAGAGACTATGATATAGTAGTTACACTATTTATTGTTTCAGAGCCTAAGATATAATAGTTACACTATTTATAGTTTCAGAGACTATGATATAATAGTTACACTATTTATAGTTTCAGAGACTATGATATATTAGTTACACTATTTATAGTTTCAGAGACTATGATATAATAGTTACACTATTTATTGTTTCAGAGACTAAGATATATTAGTTACACTATTTATTGTTTCAGAGACTATGATATATTAGTTACACTATTTATTGTTTCAGAGACTAAGATATAATAGTTACACTATTTATTGTTTCAGAGACTAAGATATAATAGTTACACTATTTATTGTTTCAGAGACTATGATATAGTAGTTACACTATTTATTGTTTCAGAGACTAAGATATAGTAGTTACACTATTTATTGTTTCAGAGACTATGATATATTAGTTACACTATCTATAGTTTCAGAGACTATGATATATTAGTTACACTCATATTGTTTCAGAGACTAAGATATAATAGTTACACTATTTATTGTTTCAGAGACTATGATATATTAGTTACACTATTTATTGTTTCAGAGACTAAGATATAATAGTTACACTATTTATTGTTTCAGAGACTATGATATAGTAGTTACACTATTTATTGTTTCAGAGACTAAGATATAATAGTTACACTATTTATTGTTTCAGAGACTATGATATATTAGTTACACTATCTATAGTTTCAGAGACTAAGATATATTAGTTACACTATTTATTGTTTCAGAGCCTAAGATATAATAGTTACACTATTTATTGTTTCAGACTAAGATATATTAGTTACACTATTTATTGTTTCAGAGACTAAGATATATTAGTTACACTATTTATTGTTTCAGAGACTAAGATATAATAGTTACACTATTTATTGTTTCAGAGACTAAGATATATTAGTTACACTATTTATTGTTTCAGAGACTAAGATATAATAGTTACACTATTTATTGTTTCAGAGACTAAGATATAATAGTTACACTATTTATTGTTTCAGAGACTAAGATATAATAGTTACACTATTTATTGTTTCAGAGACTATGATATATTAGTTACACTATCTATAGTTTCAGAGACTAAGATATAGTAGTTACACTATTTATAGTTTCAGAGACTAAGATATAATAGTTACACTATTTATAGTTTCAGAGACTAAGATATATTAGTTACACTATCTATAGTTTCAGAGACTATGATATATTAGTTACACTATCTATAGTTTCAGAGACTAAGATATAATAGTTACACTATTTATTGTTTCAGAGACTATGATATATTAGTTACACTATCTATAGTTTCAGAGACTAAGATATAGTAGTTACACTATTTATAGTTTCAGAGACTAAGATATAATAGTTACACTATTTATAGTTTCAGAGACTAAGATATATTAGTTACACTATCTATAGTTTCAGAGACTATGATATAATAGTTACACTATCTATAGTTTCAGAGACTAAGATATAATAGTTACACTATTTATAGTTTCAGAGACTAAGATATATTAGTTACACTATCTATAGTTTCAGAGACTAAGATATATTAGTTACACTATCTATAGTTTCAGAGACTAAGATATATTAGTTACACTATTAATAGTTTCAGAGACTACGATGTATTAATTACACTATCTATAGTTTCACATGTGTTAAACAATCAATGACAGGGTATACAAATTCCGAATTCTGTTCATATTCTATTAATCTTCTGTTATCGTCACACTGCTACTGGGTTGTTGCCCAGTGTCGTGGTTTCTGGGGATATTTTTGGCGCTGCTCTAGTGGCTTATGTGATAGTTATTTTTACAATTCTATTTATATTAATGGGAAAACCTATAGAATATGAAACAACCAAACACAATGTCAAGGTTAGGCCTTATCTTACATGTAACATATATTCTGTATGCGATTACGAAATTATTTTACTAATAAAACTGGTAAGTACATTAGTACATACAATGTAGATTGTTCGATGTTTGTGTTAGATACTTGTCGGGTAATTTAGTGTTTGACTAAGTAACTTGTTTACAAAACTAGTTTCGTACAACTCGAATTTACAAGTAACTCTCTCTAGTCGGCAACACGTGGACATAGGCTGAACTCAACTGGTAGACGTTTAAATGTTTTTACTGTACTCATCACGTGTTTTCGTGCACAACACACATCCAGCACAAATAATAACTGTCATGATTACTCATAATACGTGTTACGTATTGTGCTGCTTTGCTATGAAACAAAATATTAACATTAGACTTCATGTGAATCTAGACACACACTCATGTGATGCCATTTTCTCATTTCCGTGGAATTTATCAATAGAAATTGAGTCTTGTCAAGAAATTGAAAATTAAAAATGCGACTAACATTCATACTTTTGCAGGTTCCGAAAAATGCATTATTTTCAGTTGTCAATAATTAAACCTATAGTTGGACATCGAATTAGTAAATTATTTCTAAAGATAGTGTTGTTCAAGCTTGTAACCCTGTCAGTACCACTGTACTTTTTAGCATGTGAAAATATTTTATACGTAACCCAGAACCTTATTGTTATGGAACAGACATATTAACAGATTTAATATATATATATATATATATATATATATATATATATATATATATATATATATATATATATATATATATATATCACACACACACATACTAACTTCACTATCCAGCTTCGCCTGGGATTTACATGTATTTTTCTCGACGTAACGGCTCCTGGTCCACTCACCTTCACTTGGTTGCCATATAAACACCAGGAATCAAGGTTGCTGGTGTGATGTTGACACATCACCCACCATATGTCTTAGGTCAAAATAACTTACCGGCCTAACATCATATTCACCAATGTACCTCATGGTATGAAAACGGGTTAATTTACTAATCTCTCTCTCTCTCTCTCTATATATATATATATATATATGTATATATATATATATATATATTCCTTTCGTATCGTCATACGTTACATAAAGCCTGCTAGTAATTACTTCATACCGCTCTGTCGCTCAATCTCTTCCATGAAATTGAGTCCGATATTTCTTGTCTCTCTCAGCAAAGTTCGTTTCAGGGTTTCCTATGGCGTCCTCTTTTCCTGAACCCTTCACTTCCCACTTCAATGTCTGCTTTGGTATTCTTTGATCATTTCTTCTCAAGGTATGCCCAACACATCGGCATCTTTTCCTTCTTATAACTATTGTTACTATATAGTAGTTGACCAGACATTACTCTGATTTCATCCCTTCTCCTGAATTATTCCCATTTTATATTCATTATTTTTCGCAGATATCTATTTTCAAATCCATTCAATTTGCTTTCTATATCTTTAGTAATTTTCCAACTCTCACTGGCATATGTTACAATTGATACTTCTTCTTCTTCTTCTTTGCGTTCGGTTTCGTATGCTCGTCTAAATCATGAGATGGGTTGCCTCTATGAAGCTGCATGTCAGTTGGAGTTCTTCGAGAGTTCCCATAGCTTGGTCTGTATGCTTTGTTCATGAGGCCATGTTTCATTTCGTTGGTGTATGTATGATGGACATGACTGCAGGATGTGCTCTGGAGTCTGTGTTTCTGTCTGGCATGCACACTGTGCAGTCTGAGCAGGCTTTATTCTGTGCATGTGGCGGTTGAGCCTGCAGTGACCTGTTCTTAGGCGAAAGATTGTTGTGTGCTGTTTTCTGTTTAGTCTGCTGATGGGATCTTGTGGGTGTTTGCTGTGGGTTTGTTGCCTCCATACCTCTTTGTACTTTCTTTTGATATGTGTCTTGATTTCTGGTAGTGATACTGGGTGTTTCTGTTGTGTAAGTTTTGTTCCCTCCTTAGCCAGCATGTCTGCTCTCTCATTTCCTGGAACGCCACAGTGGGCTGGTATCCACTGGAGAATAATTTTGTTGTGTTCTGAGAGCTTGTTTAGCTGTAGTGTTAGCTCTCTTTCCATGTTATCTTGTGGTTCCCTTTGTGTGGCCTGCAAGACTGACAAGCAGTCGCAAAGGAAGACAAGTTTGTTGTTTTGGATGTTTCTTTGCTGCAGTATTTTGAGGCATCCACAATTGCCTGTTGTTCGGCTCTAAAATTTGTTGATAGTTCTCCAGTGGCACTTGAATTTGTTAGTGTAGTGCCATCTTGGAGTATGATGATGGTTCCGGCCCCTCCTTTCCTCGCTGTCGTGTCTGATGATCCGTCTGTGTATATATGGGTCCACTCGGGATGGGGGTATGAGGTGTCAATGTGTTCTAGTGTCTTTGCTCTCAAGATGGGACCTGTTTCTTCACCCTTTTGTCTACATTTGGAATTGTTGTTATCACTGTGAAGTTGGGCTGTAGGTCTGTGTTGTTGAATGGTACTATCATTTCCCAGGTTGCTGGGTTTTTTGAGAGGATGTCCATGTTTTTGCAGAGAGTGATTTTGACAAGTGATGGAAGCTGTGTCTTTTATGCGGTTTTTGGTTGGTTCGTTGATTGTTTGGTGCATGGGGTTATTTTCTGTGCGTTTGAACTTTTCTGATAGTGTGAGTATTTTTGTTCCCTGCGTCGTCCCAGGCTCTCAATGCCAGCAGTTGCTTCTAGATCTTTGATTTGTGTACTTCTCAGACCTCCGGTGATGATTCTGAGGCCTGTGTTCTGTATTTTATCTAGCTTGTGTAGATTTGCTTGTGCTGCGGTTGTGTAGGCTCCTGTGCCATACTCCAGTTTTGGACGTACATATCCTGTGTATATTTGGCGTGTAGTGTTTGCATCTGCGCCCCAGTGGGTTCCTGCTAGTTTTTCATGAGTCTTAATCTTATTGTGGCTTTCCTTTGTGTTTCTTCTATGTGGGGACCCCATGTGAGTCTTTTGTCGAATTTTATTCCTAGATAGGTAGGATTGTCCTCCTTTGGTAGTGGTTTGTTGTCCAGGTATAAGTCGACTTGTTCAGGTTTTGTAGAGAGTGAGAATAGTGTTGACACTGTCTTGTTTTGGTTTATTGTGACCCCCAAGTGTCTGCCCATTTCTTTACTGTATTTATGGCTCCTTGCATTCTGATCTTGGCAGTTCCTATGTATTCTGTTTGGGTCCATATGGCCAAGTCGTCTGCATGGAGTGCCTTGTGAATGTTAGATGTAAATTGTTTGGGAGATCATTGATAAAAGGATGAAGAGTGTAGGGATATTGCACTTCCCTGTGGAACCCCATCTTCTAGTCTGACCAGCTTGCTTCTGTGTCCTTCCAGTTTGACTCTTGCACATCGTCTGTGTAGGAAATCTCTGATCCATGTGTACATGTGACCTTTGATCCCGCTTTGTGCTAGTTTTAGCAGGAGTCCTTTTTCCAGACTTTGTCGAAGGCTTTAGTCAGGTCGAAGAAGGTGGCCAGCAGCTTGTGTTTGTTCTGGAAGGCATCTTCAATTTCTTGGGCAAGATAGGTGGTTTGGTCATCTGTGCTTCTGTGTTTTCTGAAACCTGATTGGCAGTCATCAAGTATTTTCTTTTCCTCTAGAAAGTTAAGCAGCCTGTTGTTTACGAGCCGCTCCATTGTTTTCCCAAGGCAGCTGAGGAGGCTTATGGGACGGTAGCTTTCTTTGTTTTCCTTGGGCTTGCCTTTTTTTTTGCTATAGGGATTATTTCCGCCTCCTTCCATTCCTTTGGATATACTCCTTGCATCCAAGATTGGTTTAACAGGTCCAGGAGGTGTTGTCTGCCACCTGTTCCTAGGTTTATTATCATTTCGTTTGTCACCCCATCTGGTCCTGGTGCCTTTTTTCTTTAGTTTTTTTATTGCGCTGTCCAGTTCTTTGAGAGAAAAAGGTTTGTTCATTGTGTCTTGTTTGTCTGCAAGTTGTTTGTTTATTTTTTTAGTTCTTTTTGTTTCCTGACTTTGATTTTGGACATGTGTATGTTGCTTTCTTTTGCAAAGCCATCCGCAAGAATGTTTGCAGCTATTTTGCCCGTGTAGGTTTTCCCTCAATCTTCTATGACTGTGCAGGCATGGCTGGTGGTGTTTTCTTCATTTAGGCTCTTTACATGCTGCCATAGTTTTGTGCTGTCTTTTTCCATGTTTAGTGTTGCTGTTTTTCCTGCCAACTTTTTCTAATGCATGTGAGTTTTTCTTTTCTGTATATGGCTTGGTGTTTGTTGTGTTCTGTGACATTTGTGTCAGATGGGTCTTGTTCCATTTTTGTTCGTGCTGCTGTGGCTTTTTCATGTGATTGTTGTAGTTCGTTGGTCCAGAAGGGTTCGTAGTGTTTTCTTCTTCCTCTGGGGATTGATTTTTGTGCTGCTTTTAGTATGATGCTTGTAAGAGTTGTAATGTTTTTCTGGATGTTGTTTGTTGTGTGGGTTTCTGTCAGTTTACCTTCAGTTAGGTTTCTGTACAGGTTCCAGTTTGCCTTTTGTAGTTCCAGCTGGCTATTTTTTCCTGTTTTCTGGTGACTTGAGCTTTCCTACAGTAATAATGATTGGTTTGTGGTCGCTTCCTCCTAGTTGTTTCATCACCTCTCTTTCTGCACATCTCTGGATGTCTTCTGTGGCTATTGCCAGATCGGGTGTGCTTTGTGTTCTCCATACTCTTGAGTAGAAAGTTGGCTCTGAATCAGGTTTGTTTATGAGTATGAGTAGGTTTTCCATCATCCATTCCTCTACTTCATCTCCTCTTGAGTCCATAGTAGCATATCCCCAGCTGGGGAGTGGCTGTTAAAGTCGCCTAGGATTATTTGGTTCTTCTCAGCTGTATGTATGCTCTCTAGTTCTAATTTCTTATTGTTTGGGCAGTAGTAGTTTGTAACATGTATTGGTTCTGGGAGGACATGTATTTTGACTGTTAGGTGTTCGGCTTCACCTGTACTTCTGGAGGTTTCTGAGGCTGCGATGTTGTTTTTGACTAGTGTGATGATGCCTCCCTTGTGTCCGTCTCTATCCAGTCTGTATGTCTCATAGCCTCTGATGTAGAAGCGGCAGTTTTTATTTAGATGTGTTTCCTGTATGCATATGATGTCGATCTGTTGTTCATGTAGGAATTTTTGCAGTTCAAGTTTCTTTCTGGCAACGCCTTCTGCATTCCATTGCATGATCTTTAGGGTGTTGTTCTTGTTTTGACCAGTGGCATTACTCTGCTTAATCCTGGTTCTTCGATGCGCAGAGCTACTGTCAGTAGCTTGGGGTGGATCCCTCGAGGCTTGGGATCCGGCGCTGCTCCCGCCTGGCAGCAGTCCACAGGAGCAACCCCATATCTAAGTAAATATCTGAGCATACTCACTAACCGTATTGTGCGTTGATGTCTTTTTCCATTTCTGGGTGCCCACGCCATTCTGGCTGACATGTCCGTCTTCAGTGGGGAAAGTTATGGAGTCTTCCTATCCATGTCCTGGCTCTTCCCAACACTGCCTGCCAGGCATCAGAGGTTTTAGGAGTTACCTTCTCCGCTTTTTTAAACCAAGGTGAGCTCCTGGGTGTGATCTTGGTGGGGGTCTGGACTTGTCCACACACAGGTGGGCCAAGCATCCGCTTCACCTATCGGGGATCACACCTCCCAGGGTTTTTGTCTGGCTTACCCCAGCCATAGCCTGGTATTTTACCCATTCCGGCATTGGGGGCCCAGTTATAGCGCCGGGGACTCGCTTTTGTCAGAGCCGTGTTAGTTTAAACGGGAAGCACCACGTGAAGGTACGGTTGACTTGACTGCAGGCATTTCTCATTATTTAGATGAGGCCTATAACAGTCCTTGCTCCCCACAATTGATACAACATTTGAATTGAACATTCTTAATTTAGTTTTAAAACTATGTAACTTACAGTTCCATATTTTATTTAGACTTTTAAAAGCTGATGTTGCTTTTACAATTCATAGCATAATTTCTTTTTCTTAAAAACATTTCCAGTGCAATCAAAATTGCTATATTACAAATATGTGGTTTTACAGAAGAATGCTGAAAATTCAAAAAACAGCAAAGAAAACAAATGAGGAGGTTTTAAATCAGACCTGCACACAAAGAAACCTTATCACGAGAATAAGAATCCGACAATCATGGTTCTTCGGGCATATATGCGAAGAGAAGGTTTGGAACATTTGATCACAACAGGTAAAATTCAGGGAAGGAGAGATCGCGGAAGACAGAGGGCAGATGCTGGATCATACTGGATGGCCTGACATCATGGTTTGACACAAGATCGACGTCAGAACTGATTACATGCACCAAGCAGAGAGAGTTGTGGAGATATATGATCGCCTACGCCGGCAGGCATGGCACTTGATTGATTGAATAACGCACTAGGACAATTAATACTACAACCAGTGTTTACTAGAATAACAACGGACAAAAAAAAAGTGGGTCAGGGAAACCGAATATATGGTTGCTCCGATCTTGATTAATTCTTAATGTGTGGTTTTTATTTTACTTCTTGAACTCGTGTCCCATGTCTGGCGATTTTTTACGGTTCTTATCAGAGCCCAAGATATATTTTTTTTAAATAGTTACACTATCTCTAGTTTCACGTGTTAAATAATCATTGATGGTACAAATTCCCAGTTCCGTTCCTATTCTATTTATAGTAATGGGAAAACCTATAGAAAATGAAACCGAATTTCCATTCACAATGTCAAGGTTCGGTATTACACTGCAGGTAATTTATTCCGTGTATCATGTATGTGCCTAAGAAGTTAGTTTACCAATAAAATTGGTAGGTACATTAGTACATACAATGTAGATTGTTCGATGTTTGTGTTAGGTCTGGTAATTCAGTGTTTGAGTAAAGTAACTTGTTTACAAAAACTAGTTTGGTCCAATTTGAGTTCACAAGTAGTAAATACCTATCATCGGTCGGTAAAACGCAGTCACCTCACAGGTTGAACTCAACTGAACTGGTAGTCAATAAGTCACGTTGTTTCTAATAGTATTTACTTCATGTGTTTTCGTGTATAATACACACCCGATACAAACAATCACTGTCATAATTACTCAATAAATATTGTGCTGCTTTGCTATGAAACAAAATACATGAATTTAGACGCACTCATTTGCTGCCATTTTCTCCTTTCCGTGAAATTTGTAAAGATAAATTGTCTAGAAATTGAGTTAGAAATCTGACTCAAATAAATTCATTATTTTCAGCTGTCAATAATTAAAACCATCGATCGACTTAGTAAATTATTTCTAAACATAGAGAATAACGGTTCAAGCATCATTTAGCATAGATGTATTGTATACCAACTATATTATAATAATGGAATTGAGTTCAATATTTCTTGCTCCTCTCAGAAAAATTCGTTGCAGAGTTTCCCTATAGCGTCCTCTCTTTCTTGAACCATTTGCCTCCCACTTCACTACCTGCTTTGTTATTCTTTGGTCATTTCTTCTCAAGGTATGCTCAACATTTCTCCATCTTCTCCTTCTTATAACAGTTCTTACTATTGAATGACCAGACATTGTGGGGAGAAAGGGAAAAAATGTATTTTAATTGCCATTTTGCTACATGGAGACCAGATTCAGGTCAGATTTACGTGAACCCATGTTTTACTTGTACGATCAGAGATTTAAGAACTCATTTTTAGAAGTTGTGGTTTAACAAATCATTATCATATGAATTTTTTACGTTGATTTAAAAAAGAACCTTGTCTGCATGTACTTTTTCTCAATAATTTAGTTTAGCTCATATTCCTGAGTGTATGGTAATGTCGATACACCATGGAGGCCTGTCAAAATTGTTTGACTAGCTGGTTCAGGTCCTCGGGCCTTAGCTTGCCCATCATTACTCTACACTATCAGTCAAACATAAGAAAGAAAGATATGAAAATAGAAACCTTCCCCTGAAGTGCAATGATGATGTCCCAATCTTCTTCTTCTCTACATTCTCACTAGATTTGAATTTCGGATTCTCTAATAAAGGCCGCCGTCTGCCTCAAATTGTTGGCCACGCCATACAGTTTGTGTTGGACGCTGGTGTGGTAGGTCTGACATTCTTACTGCATAGCTAAATCTCAGAGGCAGATCGGCGACCATAGAATCTGTTATCCCATTCCTCATTGTGCTGGGTCGTTGCACCATGTTATGCACCTTACAGCTTGGTGCATCCGTTTTCTGCAAGCATTTGTTTTGGGTTAGCATGCCCTAGCCTTTGATTGCTACACAACCGTGCCACAAGGCAGCAGGTAGGTGTTTTCAAAACATAGCCAATGGCCCATCAATCAATTCACTAAACAATTTGCCTTTCAGTACTGAAATATTGTAATGTCTACACTTTTGTTATTGTTTTGCAGAACTGCAACATGGCAGAAATTACCTACGATGTCAAATATGATGAAGAGCTTGTTAAGCATATTCAGGAACTGTTTATCAATAAAATAGTTCCAGAGAATTTTCTACTCGCGGTTCACAAGCATGATGCTAAAGTATTGACTATGGCCGATATCGTAAGTGCTGGAGATGTTACATTTGTCTATTTATTCATTTATATCACTTAATATAGTATACACTATCATTTCTTGAATACATGCATTATATTATCATTTCTCTAGAATTACATTACCGCCCGTGTGTTGCAGAGATCCGCAATTGGAGCAAAAAATAGTAACACTGCGACCTACAAGGCATGTCATAAGAGACGACTGAGGTAGGGGCCTAGGAAGCTACCTAGTAAATGAAAAGTTTTTGCAGAAATGGTATGTGCTGGCCTACTTGTAGGTGCATAACTGGCACAATGTACAATCACTTTTAGGCTCAGATCACAAAAAAATCACAAAGAGTGGTTAACAAGTACTGTAGTTTTACAAAATACAAAAACAATACACAGCAACATTTCGACCAAAAGCCTTTATCAAGCAAAGGATACAACAGAAGTGAAGAAATTAATTTCTTACAGGGCACAGAACATATAGAATCAGACAATAAATTCTTAACGGTCCTAAAATCAAGTGGTTGATATGGAGCGTTCGAGGAAGAATTAGATTACTATTTCTCTTGACTACAGGAATTATACATTCCTATGCTTCTTAGTACTTTCTCATCTCATGCCTTGTAATCTATATGTGTATTTGCTTCATATATATAATTTATATTTTCACTTGATTGTATATTGTTTCTCTTCTTTTCCACTTCTAGTTTTGTGTTGCACTCATTTCGTTATTCGTTTTATTCCCAGTTCATTAGATACATTTGGATGTTTCCGTTATCGTCCATTGTAAGTGTTCTCTATAATTGTCACTCCTGTTGTGTCGTTTGCTTGATAAAGGCCTTTTGGTTGAAACATTGCTGTTTATCGTCACTGTTTCTGTATTTTGTAAACCTATAGTACTTTGTTTGTACGTGTTTTGCTATTTACCAAGTTTTACTGCAGTCTTCCCCTTTTAGGAATTATATAACCATTTCTCTTGCCACTATTTTTATTGCATCTTATTTTTTCATAATTTATTTTGAACTTCCTTCCCTCGCTTGAAATATTGTCTATATATTCAATGTTGTCTCTTGTATGAACTTCACTGTCTTTTGTAGCTCACACAGAGGTCCGTGTAGTTTTATGTTTGGATAGTTGCTCTATTCTCATGCCTCCTGGCTCTACAGGGCAAATGAGAAGGACATCCAGTAGCTGGGGTTGGGCCTTTTGAGGGTTACAGGCGAGCACCATATCGTTTCAAATATATAGACATATTCATTAGCATTTCTGTGTTGCAACCTGATTGCTATAGTGCGTGTCTTGGTTGCCTCCGACTTCAGCACTCTTATTGCTAGAGTGGTCTAATTCGAGGGATAGAAAAATGGTATAAGAAGTTGGAGAGAAGACAAGAAAAAAAGATGCCCTCCTCAGATTTAACAGTCATCGCAAATTTAACAGATGATCGGTTTCCGAGATATTGCATGCTTGGTTGCTTGATATGCTGTGTTATTGTGGAGTTTTAAGATGTCTGTAACTCCATCAATCCATCTTTTCTTGGTCTATCCTTTCTCTAGATGATTCAATTTTCAGGTTGTACGCTCTTGCAACTGGTGTATTCGGTTTCATTCTCACCAGGTGGTCAAACCATTTGAGTCTCTGTTTTTCAATGAATCTAAAACAACAGAAGCTCCCGTTCGTCGATATTAGTACGAACCCAAAAAGAACGACATACCAACTATGCAAAAAGATTGATTAATCAACATCAAACTGGTGTAGTGGGCTGCTGCTGGATTTGTTGAGGTGTAGATCAAGCATCTACGGACATGTCCGGAGTGCTATGGTGATAGTTCTCATACAACTGATAACAAGGCAGGTCTTGTCCTGAAATCAGCAAGGAAAGAAAAAAAGAGAAATATCAAAGACAAAATCACTTATGAAAACTAGAGCTGAAAACAAATATTAAGGTGATTATGAAGACTTGTAAAGGATAGAACAAGAATAGAATGGTGTAGGATAGAACAAGACAAGAATAGAATGGTGTGGGATAGAACAAGACAAGAATAGTGTATGTTTGTTGAGTATCTGTACTCGAAAGACAGCTGAAAGTATTATTATTATTATACTAGAGCAAACAAAAAAGTAAAAGTTGAATAAGAAAGTAAGAATATGAAATTACTTCTTTCACAGATGTAACAATTTATTCAATTAAATTGAAATAATATGATAGAATAGTGTGTTTATGTTGTGCTTCTTGTTTTCAGAAATACATTTGCCATCATTTATTTTCTGTAGCAACGTTTTCGGAAACGTTTGGACACTAAAGCAACAACAGAGGTAAACTTTGACCTTCTTTACACAATGAAAAACTACGAAGGCTGGTTTGAAGTTATCCTAAGTATTTGTGGAGATCCAGATATTAAACAGGAATTTCTTGTGGAAAAATTTAAGAAATTGAAAAGTAAGTATGAGTTGAACAATATTTTCTTGTTTATTGTGACCATGTTTATTTTGTGCAAGCACAATTGTTTAATTTTAAAACAATATCATATATTCAACTCCTCTTACATGTTCTCTATCTCCTTAAATGTTATAATTGCCTCGTTCTTTCTTTGCCATAAAATGACATTTGTTTTCTTGAACCTAATCTCAAATGAAGTTATCGACATAGTAAACTCATCCCATAGGTAACTCGTCCCATAGGTGAACTCATCCAGTTAGTAAACTCATCCCATAGGTGAACTAATCTCATGGGTGGAGTCATCTCATGGGTGAGCTCATCCCACAGGGGAACTCATCCTACAAATGAACTATCTCAGGAGCCAGCATATCCCACGGGTAAACTTAACTCACAATTGAACTTATCCCACTGTAGTTTGTTCCAAAATCATGAACACACTAAGGTTTAATTTGAACGAAATATACCAGATGCATAACAGTAATTTTTTGCAGGCAGTCTTATATACCTCACGACCTTACAAGTTCATGTTTAACTAATTGCAAGTAGCTTGGTTGATGCACATAGCATTTTTTGTTATCTAGTTTTGCATAAGAACAACAATATTATAATCAAAGTTGCCAGTGTTTTGCTGGGGCTTTCATGGAGACCAAAGAATAGTAATGCAGTGACCTACAAAGCATGTCGTAAGAGGTGCCTGAGGTAGTGGCCTAGGGAAGCTACTTTAGTAAATAAAAAGCGTTGCAGAAATCGGATGTGCTGGCCTACTTGTAGGCGCATAATGGCACAACGTGCAATTGCTCTTGGGCTCGGATCACATACAAATCACAAAGAGTGGTTAACAAGTGGTTGATATGGAGCGTTTGAAGAAGATAATCGAAGTTTAGAATTTACAGTAATACATAAAATGGCAGCAAATGTTTACAACATTGTATCCCAGTTACATATTATAACAAACTATGTGACATAGTGAACATCTTCATGAGTGTACAGTATGTTGATATTATCTTTGGCGATCAAATTGACTAACCTGTTCAGTTGCTGCCAGTCCCTGGTATTGTGAGGCAATTGGTGAAGGTGAAAACAACTGAGATGCCAGCTATAATATTTAGAGTCTGAAGAGTCAGAGATTGACTACTGCGCTGCAGGTTGGAGCAAATGCAAACCATCTCGTTGCCAATATGCCTCTTCCTATCGGAGTACAAGCTCTTCCCATTTGTTCCTGTACTCTAAATCTATTTTTGCGAGGGCATCACATGTTAGGACTTTTACATCACAAAGTTTAAAAGTCTTGTTTACTGCAGCAACTTGGCCTATGACTGCAGCCCACAAAAGTTCAATGGGGTTGAGGTGTGAATGGTAAGGTAGTAACCGAAGAGAAGTGTGGCAATGCTCAGCAATGATTTTATCAATTATAAAAATCTGTGACTTCTTTGTCTCACCAGTTGCAACAACTCAGTTTTGAAATTCTTGCAGCAAAAAGATATATTTTCTTTAGCAAGCCTCGCCATGAAGTCTTGTTTTGTGCTTGATGAGGTGGGAATTTTATCTGCATGTACCACTACATTATGATAGGAGGCATTGTCCATAGCCGGTAGACTTGTGTTCGCTAACCAATCCCTGAAAATAACTCCGTTTATTTCGGTGTGGTAGTCCCTACCATTTGTAGACAATGTTTGGTAAAGAAGTTCTGATGCTGATAAGCAAATGATACCTTCCACTGCTATCAATGAAAATAAATGGTGTGTGCATATGCCAATAATAATCGTTCGGATAGATTGTGAAATTATTAATTCCACGGATTCTAATTTTCACTTGTGCTATATTGCTTGTTTAGCATGCAAATGCATAATTACAGGAATAATTGACTACATACTGTTAAAGTTCTACATGTATACCAAATCAACATCGCAGTTATTTTACTAATAACAAAAAAGTAAAATTTTACAGCACTAAAGGTTTGAGTGCGCAAAAAATACTTTACGACTGTTATCAATAGCAAAATGTAAAAACAATAATTTCTGTCAAGTGGATGATTTTATATCGGTCGGTAAAGATGTTACGAATATCGGAATGAACTATAGTAATCTCATTGGCTACTAGTCTTTGTCTAAATTTCTAACTGGTGTTATGTGGGCGGTCAAATAGAGTTTACCATAAACAGTATCATTTTGAAGAAAATATTCTACTCATGTTAATTAAAAATGTTCACGGGCAAAGATATTGACATTGGACGCACACTAAGATAAATTTAAGTCGGAAATACAAATTGAAAATAAGGATTAGGTGAAAGATAGAGTGACTTTCTCTTCAGGCAGGACGAATGATAATTATATGCCAGCAAACAAAGACATTCTGATGACGAATAATAACATATATTATCATCAAATAGCTTGTCCAGATCACAACTTTCTTACCATGACAATTTTTCAGAATTTCTCTCTCTCATAGGCAAGATATCTCACTTTAGCTGCATCATGAATCCATCTTCTCCATGGTCTTCCTCTTCTACTTTTACCGGATTCCTCCTTCCATAATGGTCTTTTCCAGCCCCTCGTCTCTACTTATGTGCAAAAAATGCTTCAATTATCTCATTCTTATTTGTAGCATCGGCCAGTTTTCTTTGATTTTAAGTTCTATATAGATCTATTTGTTCTCTTCTCTGTCCATGGTATATAGGGGACTCTTCTGTAACACTTATATTCAAAAGCACATATACACATTTCCACTGCCTTGTTAAATGTCCATATTCACACCTATATGTTGTCACTGGGAATATACATTCTCTTAGTATTCTTATCTTTATTTTCCTAACAGTTCCATTCCATACTGTTTTCAAGCTATATTTTAACAGAAAGTTTACTTGACAAATCAAATACTAGATAGAAAACTTTTGAAACATTGTACAAGAAAAACAGATATATATGTTGTTATAGCCATGCTTTGCCTCCCTGCCCAGCGTGTTCGTAGCGCGTTGGACGATGGGGGACAAGCTCACTGTGAGTGCGGGTTCAGTTCCGCAGGCTGGCAGAAAATCCACAGGTTCTCCAGAATTATGGTGTTCGTGGCACCGAACTGAAAGCTCAAGTGCTTCTGGATCGAAAAAAAAATATAGTCATGCATTAGCTTCCCCGTCAGTTGCTGTTTGTTGGAGTTGTGCATTGCCTTGTTACTAAATAGTAGACAAGAGATTAGTATTTCTCATAGTTTGTTGATTTTTCAATGCCTGATAGCAGTTAATTTCTCTCACTCCAAAGATCAACTTGATGCTACCTGGTCGCAGCAACGCCAACCCAAAGTAAGAATTTTCTCTTTTTGTTATTACCATATCAGTTCTACTATTATTCTAGACATTTTTTTTACGTAGTTCAATAGTTTGTTGTTTCATAACAATTTGAATAAATAAATATTTGAGCCTTGAAAATGGTTAAACTTTTTTACCAAAACAAATGGGTCTAAAAATAATTCATTTTACAACATATATCAATTTGTAGAGAGAATAGTAAAATAGAAAATCTAATCAAGTAAAATCGATTTTGTACAAACAACAGAGTAGTCTGAACAAGTAAAATAGATTATGTACAAACAACAGAGTAGTCTGATCAAGTAAAATAGATTTTGCACTAGCAACACAGTGGTCTGATCAAGTAAAATAGATTGTGCACTAGCAACACAATGGTCTGATCAAGTAAAATAGATTGTGCACTAGCAACACAGTGGTCTGATCAAGTAAAATAGATTGTGCACTAGCAACACAGTGGTCTGATCAAGTAAAATAAATTTTGTAGAGGTAACAAAGTAGGATATATCTGCTTAAATCTGAATAAGAAATATTTTGATGAGATTTTCAGTCATCAGAAAGTTGATAAATATTGCATTATAAAATATTCACAATTCTTTGTTTGATTTTGTAGCAAAAGAAATGAGACTAAAAACCAACAAATATATAACCAGCTGCAATGTATAGTTAAGAAATATGGATTCTGAAATATACAAGAACTTGGCTCTGTTTAAGATGTTATTTGATTACAGAATGCAGTGAATGCGCAGGACACATTGCAGGAATTTATGGAGAAATTTCAGGATGGAGAAATTGCAGCGTGAAGAATTGCAGGATGGGGAAATTTAAACTCGTTTGGTCACAATATGAGACAAACAGGTTTAATTTCTAAGTCATGCAGTGTCAAAAGGACTCAGAGTTATGCTGCATTATAGTCATGGATGATAAGGTATAGGATCTTACAATATAGAGGACATGATCAGATGACTTTATCACCAGTCATTATACTGTCTAATATAATGATAGGGTACAGTGGAGAGGCATGATCAGATGATAAACTGTTGATAAAGATGTCAGGGTACAGTGGAGAGATATGATCAGATGACAAACTGTTGATAAAGATGTCAGGGTACAGTGGATAGACATGATAAACTGTTGATAAAGATGTCAGGGTACAGTGGAGTGACATGATCAGATGACAAACTGTTGATAAAGATGTCAGGGTACAGTGGAGAGATATCAGATGATAAACTGTTGATAAAGATGTCAGGGTACAGTGGAGAGATATCAGATGATAAACTGTTGATAAAGATGACAATGGAGAGGCATGATCAGATGACAAACTGTTGATAAAGATGACAGGGTACAGTGGAGAGACATGATCAGACAACTTTTAAAAAAGTCTTTGGACTAAGCTGTCTGTGATGATATGGTACAGTGTAGAGGTATATTAAATTAATTTATCACTAGTCTTCGGACTGTCTATCCCGATGATGATTAGCATCAAATGTGTTTGCTTAAAGAATGTTTATTTGATATTTTGTTTTTATTATTGATGTCATTAGCTAATCAGCAACTTCTGTAATCTTTATTCCAGAAAGAAGAGTCTGTGTTGAACTTTGATCAAATGTCTTCAGCTTTAAATGAAGGTATGTTGATTAGTCATACATCCAGCTACAGTAGACACTCGGTTAACCAGCTACAGTAGACACTCGGTTCACCAGCTACAGTAGACTCTCAGTTAACCAGTTACAGTAGACTCTCGGTTAACCATCATCCATGGGGATTGGTAAACGTCAGATAAAAGTAGTTATTGTTTGCTTGGGAGTTACTATTAAAAGAAGACTGGTCTACAAGGTGTATTCTGTGCAAGGCTCTGCATTCAGCAGAGTTGGGGTCAGCTAGTCTTTCTTAGGAAGGACGAAAAGGGAAAATTAGTAGTGTACTAATTACCTGTAGACAACTCCATCTCCCAGTAGTGTAAACTGGGATAATGCAAACACCCTATCTCTTCATTGTTATGTACAAATACTACATGACTAGACATAAGAGTTAGAACCAAAGTGGTGCTGGATCTAGTGTAGTAGCCAACGAATAAAGCTGATATTTTGAATGCCCTCATAGAGTGTGGTCGCAAAGAAGATTTTCATCTAAACCAACCCATGTCAACTACTAGATTGCAAGGGCTGGGATTGAAGATTGGTGTAGCAAGAAAAGAACATCACAACAGATATATGAGTAGACTTATCAATCAAAACCGAACTGGTACGATCGGTTGCTGGGCGCTGTTGGAAAACTTGCGAAGGAGATCGGAGCACCTATGGACACGTCTAGAGTGCAATGAAGATATTCTAAACTGAAACTGCTGCTGGTTCATTCAAGAAGAATTGATTGAATCATCATCATTGCACTTTGGTGAATAACCATGTTACTTCAATATTTTCTTACACAGGAAGATCTCAGTGACAATACACAAACTCCATGGTACTGTCAATGTTGATTGATATAAATTTGAGGATGATGAAAATTCATAGAAATATTTTTAGTTGGTATTAATTATACTCTCATTGATTTTAAACTGCCAAGGGCTCTTTTACATGCTCAGCTTGAACACTAAGCCCATGTTTTATCATCTGTCTCCAATATGACTAGACACTTGGATCTGACCTACACTGAGATCAGGGATCATTAGATAATAGTCCACCAGACAGCTATACTTCGCCTTTGGACGGGTCACAACAGAATGAGACACCAAATTCAAGATAGGCACCAACGACCTGTGGCTTAGCAAGTATGACAACAGAACATATCCTACAGAACTGCCCCCAGTATGCAGACCTGAGAAGAAAGAGGTGGCCCACTTACACCAGCGCCAAGACAAACTGTATGGCGTGGCTGATGATCTGAGGCAGACGGCTGCCTTTGTTAGAGAATCCGAAATCCCAATCTAGTGTGAATGCAGAAGAAGAAGATAATAGTCTGATCATTTCACATGAAACGTGATCCGATTAGTTCTAGAGTGTGAGGTTAGAACCATACCTTCAGTATGATAATTGTTATTGCTTCATTACAAGAATGAGATGTGTTTTGGAGTAAGGTCAACCTAAAAAAAACCTTATTGATCTAGACATTTTCATAAACACATCTTATAACTATAAAATGTCGACTAATTTGATCCAGAAATGACTGACGCACATTTATTAACAGAACTTTTACATTATAAATCATATTAAAAAAACATAACACCTTGATGCTCTTGTTGTTAATATTTCATCAACAAATTTGACTGATCAGTGAACTAACCACTGTACCTAACATTAACTATATATTGCTGTGTGACACCATATCTTGGTTTCTCTCGCGATCACCAGACCAATGTACCAGATTTCCCCATAAATCTGATTCATGTGGAAAATCTGATTCATGGCCTTAGCATTGGTGTGTGCTTTGTCACATCTTCAGCACCATTTGGAGCTCGTGCTTATCCTTCGGCGATGTGTCCGGTTTTAGCCAGCGTTTACTGGGTTTGCTCTCGTCAGCCTTTGGCTGTCCCCAGCCGACCTGCAAGTTATATCTTGGTTTGTGACACTGTCTGACATGCAAAAAATGTATACATTTTTTTAGAATGTCATGAAATTCACCATGCTGCTAAATGCGATTGATGTACAATTCAACTTTAGTTTTAATCTGTTTTCAGTACTTGAAGACGATGGAGCAGCAGGATGTAAGAGCAAGCAGGATGCAGGAGCAAGCAGTACACCAGAGGGACAGTTAGCAAGAAGGACATCAAAGGGGTCATTGGCAAGCATTACATCAAAAAAGTCACTACTAACAGAAGATCAGGCTGTTCCTGATCAGGGTTGGAGTATGAGAGATGGAACTGGGCGCTGTTATGTTTGCGATGTATATCTAATATCTGAAACGATTAAAGATAGTCATGTTAATGGCAAGAATCATCTTAAAAAAATGAGAGCAAGAGAACTTAATAGAAGTTCTGATGAAACACACACTGAGATAGCTCCAGTTGCAACTATTCATGACAAATGCAACATGATAAATGAGTGCACGATCTGTGCGGTGAAATTCACTTCAGCCCAGCATGCTAAGCAGCATTTGGAGGAAACCCACAAGAAAATGGAAGCCTTATGGGGTTATGGTAGAGGATTTCTCAACTTTCTTATCTCTCAATAAAATTAGGTGATACATAGCAGTTACTACTAGTGTGATCTAAAATGAAAATTTATATATCTTTCGCATTAATAAATTATCGGGTTGCCATGGAAACGGCAGCCATGTTGGATTGTAAACAACGGTCGGTCTCCAGAGTTAAATAAATAACATTTGCAATTTTTTTTGACTGCACAGCCTAAATATACCAATATTCTGGGTACCTGACAACTTTAAATTGTTCTGTAACTTGTAGTTGATCTCTGGGGGTGCAACGAATAAGACCTACCCAATTCATGGCCAAAAATAGGACCCATTGGTTAATTAAAAAATTTATATATATTTATTCGCTTGAGAAAGGTGCATTTTCTATTGTCTAGTCCCTTCCATATTAATAGATACATGTCTGCGTCTAATCTCATATTGATATCTTGACGATTTCTTTCACCGTGGAAAACGTACATTACCACGTTAACGAAATTTACAAATGGGAGAAAACTGTGTTTAAAAATGCAATGAATTTAGTCTAAAGTGTCAGGAAAATCGTCCGTTACAGCATACAGTCATTGCCTAGCCTAATTAAATCTCATATATCTGTTAGTACTCAGATCAAGCTTTACAATGATACATGACTCGATTAGGTTAATTGAATGCCATACACTGTATCTAGGGACAAAAGAAAGACAATCGAAGACATTTTCTATAGCGAATTTTTAGAGGGTAGGGCTGTTCAAAAATAATTTTGAAGCATTTTTCGGGATCATAAATAAAAACTCTTTGCATAATTTGATTGTAGAGATACTAACATAATATGATGAATTTGAAAATCGATATCTATAAGCTATAATGACCCAACTTTCAGTAGTATAACCCTTAATGCTAAGAATAGCATTGCAGTTGCAACCCTCAACCCTAAATGAGATTTATGCTGTGTCAAAGAATGTGGTTTTTGGAAAGTGTTAGTATTGAACAACAAAGCTAAACTTTATGTCATGAGAGGTAAACGATACATGTAGGTCATGAACTACAGTGAGAATTTCTTTGATAGAACATTGAGAAAAATTATAACAGAACTGTTTAATTTATTGTTCCAGACAGAGAATACAACATTCTACCAATGTTCTATACTTTGATAATTCTATTTTACATTATTGCTCTATAGAATTGTATTACAACATTACATTAAATATGACAATTTCATTTGTAACTATTGAGAATTTTTAATGCAAGAATTATAAACGGTCATCTGCATGTAATAAAAACTGCTTTGTGTTTTGTCATTTATACTAAATAGTCCATATTTCGTGGGATGGATTAGCTTAATGCATAAGGTTTTGCCTATCGACTCGGACACAAGAGGGTTGTTGGTTCAATCCCTTGCTCATTTTACAGCAATCTATACTTACCTTGCTCATTTTACTGCAATCTATACTTATCTTGCTCATTTTCAGCAATCATACTTATCTTGCTCATTTTACTGCAATCTATACTTACTTCTCATTTTACTGCAATCTATACTTATCTTTCATTTGATCATACTTATCTTGCTCATTTACAGCAAATCTATACTTATCTTGCTCATTTTACTGAATCTATACATTCTCATTTAATCTATACTATCTTGCTCATTTTACTGCAATCTATACTTATCTTGTCATTTACTGCAATCTATACTTATCTGCATTTACTGCAATCTATACTTATCTTGCTCATTTTACAGCAATCTATACTTATCTTGCTCATTTTACTGCAATCTATACTTATTTGCTCATTTACAGCAATCTATATTATCTTGCTCATTTACAGCAATCTATACTTATCTTGCTCATTTCTCAATCTTATACCTTTCATTTACTGCAATCTATACTTATCTTGCTCATTTTACAGCAAATCTATACTTATCTTGTCATTCACTAATCTATACCTTGTTCAGTTTACCAATCTATACTTATCTTGCTCATTTTACTGCAATCTATACTTATCTTGCTCATTTTACTGCAATCTATTATCTTCTCATTTCAATTGCTCTATCTTTATTACTGCAATCTATACTTATTTTGCTCATTTTACAGCAATCTATACTTATCTTGCTCATTTTACAGCAATCTATACTTATCTTGCTCATTTTACTGCAATCTATACTTACCTTGCTCATTTTACTGCAATCTATACTTATCTTGCTCATTTTACAGCAAATCTATACTTATCTTGCTCATTTTACTGCAATCTATACTTATCTTGCTCATTTTACTGCAATCTATACTTATCTTGCTCATTTTACTGCAATCTATACTTACCTTGCTCATTTTACTGCAATCTATACTTATCTTGCTCATTTTACTGCAATCTATACTTATCTTGCTCATTTTACAGCAATCTATACTTATCTTGCTCATTTTACTGCAATCTATACTTATCTTGCTCATTTTACAGCAATCTATACTTATCTTGCTCATTTTACAGCAATCTATACTTATCTTGCTCATTTTACAGCAATCTATACTTATCTTGCTCATTTTACAGCAATCTATACTTATCTTGCTCATTTTACAGCAATCTATACTTATCTTGCTCATTTTACTAAGTCTATACTTATCTTGCTCATTTTACAGCAATCTATACTTACCTTGCTCATTTTACAGCAATCTATACTTATCTTGCTCATTTACTGCAATCTATACTTATCTTGCTCATTTTACAGCAATCTATACTTATCTTGCTCATTTTACTGCAATCTATACTTACCTTGCTCATTTTACAGCAATCTATACTTATCTTGCTCATTTTACAGCAATCTATACTTATCTTGCTCATTTAACAGCAATCTATACTTATCTTGCTCATTTTACTGCAATCTATACTTATCTTGCTCATTTTACAGCAATCTATACTTACCTTGCTCATTTTACTGCAATCTATACTTATCTTGCTCATTTTCACTAATCTATACTTACCTTGTTCAGTTTAGCTAATCTATACTTATCTTGCTCATTTCTGCAATCTATACTTATCTTGCTCATTTACTGCAATCTATACTATCTTGCTCATTTAGCAATCTATACTTACTTGCTAATTTTACTGCAATTTATACTTATCTTGCTCATTTTACTGCAAATCTATACTACTAGAGAACACCTGGTTATTCAATAAAGTGCAATGATGATGATTTAATAAATCAATAAAGTCATGCAGCCATCTGGGATTTGAAAGAAAGCTGTGTAAACCTACCCAGTCTGAGTTGCCTGGATAAAAATGGAAACACCTTACAATAAGTCAAAATACACATTTTTGGACTACTTGACACAAGAAGAAGTGTACAAACTTATAATTCCTCAAGGATCATCAACCACAACCAGCAAGCCCTCATTAGCTTACACTTTCATTCTGTGAAATCAGCTCTACAGACAGTGGTCTTCATTTACCTGTTTATTGTCTATTTTGTAAAACTACATTCAGAAATTGACAATAAAATAATATTTTCACACAAATTAAAAAAAAAAAAAAATTAGAAAATACATCTTAGAAATACATAAAAAATTGGTTACTGGTTACTAAACTGACGTCATTGCACTCCGGGCAGACTCATAGGTGCTCAGTCTCCCCAACAATATCGAAGAGATGCATACTGATGGTACCCGTGGCTCGCTGATTAAACACACCTCTCACTCTGACTCTCAGGCATCCAGTTCGACATAAAAAATAACACAGGCAATCAGTAGATATTTGCTAAATTCCTGAATTTTGACAATAATCAGAGATTTGTGCTGCAGTCCTGAATTTTGCCAATCATTGAATTTTTCTGTGATCAAATTTTTCAAGTACAACAAGTCTGCATGACAGTTAAGGAAATTGGTGAACAAAATTGTTTGTTTAATAATATATAAATAACAAGATGGCAACATTTTCTGTTTGAAAAGGCAGACAGTAAACTTGAGATTGGTTAAACATGTTGAGATGTCTATCAAACAACTTAGATGTACTGTGATTGGTTGGGTAATCATTTTGAGATGTCTATCATATAACCTGACGTGTTGAATGAGATCAAGACACAGAGAAAGCTTATCATCAATATAAGAAAGAGGCAGTCATCATTTTTCAGGCATCTGATGAGGAAGGGAGGTTTAGAAAACATTGTGACAACCAGTAAAATCGAGGGTAGAAGAAGACAGAGAGAGAAAATTTTGGATAGCCTGACTTCATGACAGAGCGTCAACATCTGAGTTGATAGCAAACACCAAAGACAGAGATTTGTATAGATCCATGATAGCCTACGCCAGCAGGCATGGCATCTGATGATGATCATCATACAACTTGAATGCACTGAGATTGGTTGAGTAAGCATTTTGAGATGTCTAGGGGGTCTCTGTGGCTAAGTGGTTAAGCCCTTTGCCTTGTGAGTCGAAGGTCGTGGGTTCGAGTCCGGACGACGCCATTCTGTTCAAGCGTGCAGCTTTTCCAGAGACCCTAGGATTGTTGCTGGAGCTACAGAGTTCGTGCTTTGTGCAATACTCTCGGCAGGAGGCGTGCCATTTCTGTGGAGAGGAACTGAGCCGTATGGGGTTAAAGTCGGTGCATTGAAGTCAATCCTTTGGCTTTTAAACCTTTTTTTTTTTAGATGTCTATCAAACAACTTGTGAACACACTCTATATATAAAAACAAATATCAAACAATTCTTAAAGGATACGGTTTCAACTGTTCAGCAAAGTTTTTCATATCTTCCCCGATCTGTTCCTGTCCAAGTGGTGCTACCACACTGAGCTCCACTAAATGTGACTGGCCCAGAGGATCTAGATTGTGAGCATCTACCTTGCCAGGTTGGATCAGCTGTAACATTGACCAATAATTAAAATCTTTACAGTACAGGTAATACAGAAGAATATATCATGGCAAAGGATTTGAAGAGATCTCACAGTAATAACAGCATGGAGACAAAGTGTCTAGTTCTCTTCCTGACCAGCTTTTTACTTATTCCCTGAATCAGAGACACAGTTCGTTGACTGAGGAATGTATGAGCAAGCAGTGAGCTAAGTGTCTATCCCAGGTGGTTACCTGAGGCATTCCCAGCTAACAAACAAACTGGAATGTGTATTTGCTGAATGATGGTTCATGATACAGTAAAATACATGTTGATATTTTTCAAAAGTTTAACTATCGCGGGTACAACATCAGTATTAGACTTCATCAAGAAACAACAAATTAAATGGTTCGCCACGTAAGCAGATTACCATCAGACAGTGCACCTCAAAGAGCAATGCTGCTCCAATACAATGAGTACAAAGCAAAAGGCCGGCCATGCAAAAGATGGACCTGATAATGAGCAAGCAAAGAGCTATTCTATCCAGGCGTTACTGAGGATCCCGTTAAAAACTTTCTTGAGATGATGCATGTAAGAAAACAGGAATCGAAAGAAAGAATATAAGATGCTATTAATAATTTATTTGAAAGATGTTTAAATGATAAGGCTGAACTTTATTAACAATGCTTCCCCATATAGATTGGAGCTTTTTTTTCAGAAATGGCATGTCACATGCTGATTATTGCGCAAAACACAAACTCGGTAGTTCTAGCAACAATTCTAGGGACCTCCAGAAAAAATACACATGTGAATCAAACGAGATGGTTCAGATTCAAACCCACAATCTTCAGAAGACAAAAGGCTTGGCCACTTTGCCCTGTAATTGTTCTAATATATATATATATATATATAACAATGTATGACCTACCCTGAATAATTTATAAACTGTAACTTTCATTCTGCCTTTGTGAAAGAAGTGTCCCTTTGCAACATATTCATGGTCCATTCTGCAAGAAAACATTCAGGAACGTAATTCCTGTACTTAGTGTTATTGATAATTAACAAAGCTTTATTTATGTTCATTTTTTTGTCCTCATTCATTCCTTTTGTCAATCTGCAGATCATAGTTCTGGTAGCGTCAATGAACTGTAGGGTTTGCTTCAGAGCATCTAAACAGAGCACACCTGCTCAGAAGATCAGGAATGTCGCGTAGCTTCACTAAACTGTAGGATTTGTCACAGTGAGCACATCTGATTCAGAAGATCAGACAATAGTCTGCGTAGCTTCACTAAACTGTAGGATTTGTCACAGTGATTCACAGAGCACCCTGGTTCAGAAGATCAGGAATGTCTGCGTAGCTTCACTGAACTGTAGGATTTGTCACAGTGAGCACATCTGATTCAGAAGATCAGACAATAGTCTGCGTAGCTTCACTAAACTGTAGGATTTGTCACAGTGTATTCACAGAGCACACCTGGCTCAGAAGATCAGGAAATAGTCTGCGTAGCTTCACTAAACTGTAGGATTTGTCACATAGCAGTTCATCAGAGCTACACCTGGCTCAGAATGGCATCAGTGCACATTTATTCTCCTGAGCTTCTCAAACTGTAGATTCTGTACACAGATGTATTCTCAGACTTCAGGGACTCTGGCTATGAAGACTCCAGCGAATAGTCTACAGCTATGAGGCGTCTTCGCGAGCTCAAACTGAGTCTAGGATTTGTAACAGTAATTCATAGAGTACACCTGGTACAGAAACAGTGTCATCTCTCTAGGTTATATTTTCTCCATATCTTCCATGTAGAGCTGACACTCATGAAGGATATACTCAGTAGTTTCTGAACTTGACTTACAAGTCTGTCTCAGCAATATTAAGCTTTCATGAGGTTTTCCTGCTTGTTGTGACCAGCTTGAAGTCTGAATTAAAACGGGTCTAAAGGTTAGGATAACTTCATTTTCCCAGGTTTTCCAATATGTCTCGACAGAAATGGCATGCCACTTGCCAAGAGCGTTGCGCAAAGCACAAACTCTATGAATTTTGCGGCACAGGTTCAGACCTATGCCCTTCAGAATACAAAGAAAACTGTTTAACCACTACAGGAAATAAGACAGTAGATCGACTGACCAAATAAGATGCTGCAAGAGAACAACTTAATGTACCAATTACCTATCACCAAAAGAAAAGGATGACAAAAGCAATCAGAAAGTCACCAATACTAATGCAGAACGACTACCAAAATATGAGCAGATTAGAACAAGTTGTCAATATCAACATTGCAGACACATGTATACATATTCAAGATTGTCAATTCAAGCATATACTTCATGAACTGAGCACATTTTTGTTTTATATTTGTAAATGCATGGAATATATGTTAACTAGTGCAAAACATATGTACACAGCACAATTTATAAGAAAAATGCAAAATTTAATCATTTTAGGGCTTCCCTTACTGTGAGAGAATGAATAGATTTTAAAAAAATGTATCTATATTTGCTGTGACAAAATAAAAAAAGACTTTGACCAGTAAATGTAAATTGTTCATACAAACCCACCTGAAGCCCATTTCTGTCAGGAAATCCTTGGTATTGCTAGAACATGCAACATCAAGACATGCTCTCACTAAAGTAGGCCGACCTCTGTCTCCGAGCTCTGCATTTCCTAAATATCTTATGTGGCTAATGGTCCAGATAAGAAAGCAGAGAGTTATTATAATAATATACTAAATGTTGAGAGAAGCTTGTACATTTCTTCCCATTATTTCAATCAACTATCTCTTATTTCTCATGAACACTCATCACTCATTTCTCCTTGCACAAACACTTAAAAAAAATAATTTCTGCATGGTGTTCTCCCTACTGTCATCGCATTTTGTTTATTTGTATCTGTTGTTAGACACAATAAGATTTAAAGAACAAACATGCTGGTACAAAAAAATTAAACAACTAAAAACAGTATGGAATGGAACCGATAGAAAAACAAAGATCAAAATTCTAAGAGCATGCATATTCCCAGTGGCAACATATGGGTGTAAACCATGGACATTTAACAAGGCAGTGAAAAAACATATATGTGCTTTTGAATATAGGTGTTACAGAAGAGTCCTACGTATATCATGGACAGAGAAGAGAACAAATAGATCTATCCTGGAAGAACTCAAAATCAAATAAAATGGCTGCTGCTACAAATAAGAAAATTGAGGTATTTTGGATATATAGAGAAACACAAAGGGCTGGAGAAGACCATTATGGAAGGAGGCATCCCGGTAAAGAGGAGGAAAGGAAGACCACGGAGAAGATGGATTCAGAATGCAGCTAATGATTTGAGCATGGCAGCTGCAAAGGCAGAACATCTGGCCTATGAAAGAGAGAAATTCCGGAGGACTGTTGGGGTAGCAAAGTTCTGCTCTAGACAAGCTAATTGAGGATGATATTTTATACGTCTTTTGGTTGAAAAGTTGATTTTGTCAGTTGTAATTTGTAAAAATCATCTGACTTTGTATTTTGTTGTTGGTGTATAGTTTTACTGCTATTATGTACTGTTAACTGGGGCCACCCTAACATGGATACTGGATTTTGTATCTAAGTTTATTCGTTTGTTTACTTTTTGAGGTGAACATAAATGTGCAGTGATCCATGACTTCGGGTAGGTGAGGGCAAGCATCTAGTCCTATCAAAGATGGAGAGAAAATATGGAGGTCATGTGTGCCAGTAAATGGCTGCTAAAAAGCGAAATAAGAGTAGATTTCCTGCTGCAGCTATTACAAAATTTGAGATATAACATTTGAAAAATGTAATTTCTACCAAATCTACCCTCATGAAACAAAGACTGATGAACTATGGAATAAATATTATTTATACTTACTCTGGGGCATCTGGATAATCAAGTGCATGTCGAACTCTGAATATAACCGGCTGATTTTGGTTCTGTTGTGTGGTGCTAGAGTTTCCTATACAAATATAAGAGAGATTCAGCTCAGTATTCATTTTCCATTTTTTTAAACCAGATGTGGTGAAAAGCAACTGTAAAACCAAAGATAATAAAAGTGATTGCAAAATAAAGTGGAGACCATGGATAGAGCTATATAAGCATGTGTGTAAACACAATATGAAGAACTGGGCATACGCCAATAGTTCTGAGAGGATATTCCGATCATACTCCATGAAGATGCACACTAAAAAGATATCTTAAGTGAAAACTCATACAACTAACAGAAGAGACGAGAAAATGTCACAATGAACAACTTGCTATTGGTTATTGGTTACTGAACTGACGTCACAGAACTCCGGGAAGACCCATAGGTGCTCAGTCTCCCCCAATAGATGTTGAAGGGTATGCATACTGATGGTTTCTGTGGCTTGCTGGCTAAACATATTTCTCTCTCTCTGCCCCTCAAGCATTCATTTCTACTTGTACAATATGTCATTCCAAACTCCTCAATTCGTTAGATTGATTCAACTTTAGTTTTAGTGTCTTCAACAGTAGGTCACCAAGAGACCAAAAAACATCCACAGTATCCATCCTAAACTCCCCAACAATCGATGCAAGCATCACCGCTCTCTCATTTCCATGAACACCTGCATGCCCAGGACAGCAGATCCACATGTCTCTAGAGGTTGAAAACCTCTATAGGCGACATCCACTCATACCGCAACCTGCCATTTTGGATCTTACGAAGCCTCAACTGGGAGTCAGAAACAACAACAGTCCCAGTAAACGGAGTCTCAGAGAGCCAATGGAGGACAGTAGTAATGACCTCAACTTCCATCCTCATACTGTAAGTAGCTATTTTGCTCTACAACAACCCTACCATGTGTTCTAGCCAAGAAACTTGCTAGATATAGATGAGTGACACAAAGGTTATTCCTCCATTGGTGCATTATCCTATAGTCAATTATAACTAAAATTTACCATTACTACAACTATTAGTTATCTTGATATTAACATAACCTTTTCAAATAAGACATCTCTTTGATGAAACTATCTAGAATTTTCTCCTACTCTGTGCTTATGCAAACAAAATAAGTACAATATACTCAAACGCTCTGATCTTACTCATCACGTATGCAGCTTCATAATCAGAAAATGTCTCAAAGTTTCGCTCTGCGCTGTCACAAAGCCCCCTCAGACGATGTAAAAGAACATCCCTGTGCCCATCCAAAATGCTACCCTGTAGAACAATGTGAAACAATAAATATTGATATCTAATCACAAAAATGTGAAATAATTGTATGTTTATAATATGAAAAATGTGAAATAAATTACACTTATAATCTTAAAAATGTGAATTATATTTCGATAAAAAAGTTATATGGTTTGATAATCTTAAAATGGGTCTAAAGGCGGAGGACTTCATTGTACTGGTTACCCAAATATGGCTCTATCTCTATCTGCCAAGAGTGTTGAAGACAAACTTTGTAGCTTCAGCAAAAATCCAAAAGGAACTACATAAAAATTGAGATATGACTATCTGGATTGAACTATAACCTTCAGAACACATGGTCATTTAACCATTTAACCCATAACTTTAAAAATATGGTAGAAAGAGCAAAAAACATAGTAAATAGACATAAACACAAACAAAATATTTTCTGTATGCTAATATTATCATGTATCCTTGTGGGTATAAATTAATGTGGTTTAAGGGTTTACTTGTCACCAAATCCATTTGATCTTGTAATTTGATTAGTTTGCGCTCTAGTCAATATAGCTGGATATGATTCATTTCCAGTCAACCCTGTGGTATGCATGTGACTTGATGAATTGGGAAAATATTCAAGAACTACAGAGGGTTATAAGAAATGTGTTCTGTTATATTTTCAACAATAATCTGGAAAAACTAAGCTAAGCTGGGTTGCCTGGTTCAGTGATAAAAAACTGCTTTACTCCATAATACTACTTAGGTGGTGTAAGACAGGGGGACATATGCCTGAGAATTTAATGGTCATGGTTAGTGCAGTCACAGTAAACTGTTGGGATAAAATTTTTTCTTATGCTAAGAAAAAAAACCCCAACTTACAAGGATCAAACCGCGGGTTCTACCGAAAGAACACTCTAAATTAGCAGAAGCTACTCAAAAGTAATATCTTTTAATCACAGATAAAATTCAAATACTGATATTAAATGTTAAAATTAGAGTATTATTAAACGTATATTTAACAGAAGGCTTTAAACAGTAGACTATTTTTAATCTAAAATTTTAAACTACACCTGCAGAAAAATTTTCCCTGTTGTGGTGCTATTATTTTGGATGTAGGTGCAGTGATGTTGGATCCATGATGCAGATACAGCAGTAAAATTATGAATTTGTCTCTTCCGTTGATCTTCAATTCTTTACCCATACAAATCCTTCATCATTTCTCCTATGATAGACATAAATGAACAATTATTCATATATAAATACACACACCCCACAGAAATAAACATTTGAAGTTAAACTAAAATATCTCCCAAATTTTTGTGGAATATTTATTACATTTATTATTAGTAAAACATATTTGACAGACCACCCCCTAAAGTGATACAAGAATACAAAAATCTGGCCTACCACTAAAGTGGTACAGAATACAAAATGTCGCCTCCCACTAAAGTGATCTAGGAATACAAAATATCTGGCCTCCCCCTAAAGTGATACTTAAGGAATAAAAATATCTGGCCTTACCAAGTGATACTAGGAATACAAAATACCTGGCCTACCACAAAAGTGATATTTAAAGAATACAAAATATCTCCTACCACTAAAGTGATACTTAAGAATAAAAATTCTTCCACCTAAAGTGACTTAAGGAATACAAAATATCTAGCATACCCCCTAAAGTGATATTAGGAATAAAAATATCATTTTTCCACTAAAGGATATTAAGGAATACAAATATCTAGCATACCACTAAGTGATACAAGGAATAAAAATATCTGGGCATACCATAAAGTGATACTCAAGGGAATACAAAATTCTGGCCTATAAGTGATCTAAAAATTTAAAAATTCTACCTACATAAAGTATACAGATACAAAATATCTAGCATACCATAAGGGGATACTTAGGAATACAAATATCTAGCATACCACTAAAGGATCTTAGAGATACAAAATATCGCCACCACAAAGTGATACTTAAGGAATACAAAATATCTGGCCTACCACTAAAGTGATACTTAAGGAATACAAAATATCTGGCCTACCACTAAGTGATACAAAGGGAATGAAAATATCTAGCATCCCACAAAGTGATATTTAAAGGGAATACAAAATATCTAGCATACCACTAAGTGATACAAGGGAATACAAAATATTCAGATCCACTAAGTGATATTTAAGGAATACAAAATATCTGGCCCTACTAATGATCTTGGGAATAAAAAATATCTGGCCACCACTAAGGTGATCAAGGAATACAAAATATCTAGCATACCATAGTGATACTTAAGGAATACAAAATATCTGGCCTACCACAAAAGTGATACAAGAATAAATATCTGCATACCACTAAAGTGCTTTCTGGGAATATAAAATATCGCCTATTAAGTGGTGCTCAGGGAATACAAAATTCTGGCCTCCAAACCAACCTTAACGATACACATTTTTGGCAAAGATCAAACATATCACAAAGAGTAATTAAAATTGGTCGAAGAACAACCAAGAAGAAGATCTTGCCTCCCCTAAAGTGGTGCTCAAGAATACAAAATATCTGCCTCCCCACTAAAGTGGTGTTCTAGAATGCAAATATCTGTCACCCCATGCTTTCACTGTGACTATAAATACAGTAATTCCTGATCATTACTTCTTCTCAGAGAAATAGATTATATGCCACAATAGTGTATTCTAGTCCCACTGCCAGCTTTAGTTTGCAGTAAATCAAGTGACAGGAGCTATAGTGCACAGACCACAATGCTTATATACTTATGTTTGGTGTAAAACACCCTTTTTTCCTATTGCTTTCCCCTAGTTTAGTTTACAGACTATAACTGCACATCAAACCAGTTGTCCATAAGTTTTCCCGATCTCACTCCTTCAATAATATCACACTTTCTCTATCTTAGGCGTTCATAACATCTGACTGGCCCATAGCTCATCCGCTTTATACATTAGCCATGCCTATTACCGTTAGCTCTTTTTGCTCTCCCGCTTGACACAAAAATAAAGATCTCAAAGAGTGGATTCAATATATTGGGTATACATATTATTTATAGTATACATTTCTGTTTAACTACTGTTGTTGGGAAGTTATATTATACATTCAAGAACATACAAGATGACACTGAAAAAAAGATTGAGTTGAGTGTAAAATGTGCATTTGTACTGATATAAAGATGCGTTAAAATAAACAAAAAAATGATTCTAGTACACCTTTAAATTTAAAAAAATGAAATTATGAATCAAATCTGATCCCATTAAATTAATTTTTAAAATTGGATAACACCCGGAACTTGTGTGAACCTATTTCATATTTGATTTTATCATCAGTCTTTATCAATATTATGTCTTATTTATACTTATCATAATAATGGGTATATTAATAAATTATGATGATGGGTATATAGTATATTAATTTTATACAATTAATAATTAGTATCATTTGTAGGTATTCCCGTTATAATGGTTAATAAATGGTGGTTACTACACGTTCCCAGATTTGATTATTAATTATTATATAATAATGGACAATGAGGGACCATTCACTCAATTCACTACTTATGGATGAAATTGAATCGTTTGTTCTCAAGCTTCATTAACGAACATAGTTAATGTTAGGTTTATTCCTTCGTGCAAAAAGCGACATAGGCAGAGCTTTAGATCTCCATGTGATGCGTTTTTTCAACAGTTGGAGATCTTGTAGGTTTACACCCCAATAGTTTATTTTTTGTTGGATGGTTCTTAAGATGGTCTTCCGTTTTTTTTCCCAACTGGTACACATAGGACTTGTCAATTTATTCTTTTTCTCGGGATCTAAGAACATGACTAAATATTTCCACCTTCGTTTATATATTTTGATACGGGTTGTTGGGTGTTCTATCTTCTACTTTTTTAAAAACAAATCACTCCATTGACTTCTTAGTACTGAACATTTAATTTTCAAGCTGTCCAGTTTCTAATTTCTTATCAATTTTCTTTGTTGATTTCCAACTTTCACAACCGTAGGTCATCAGGAATCACACATGACCTAAATAATTCTTTGTGCATATACTAAGTCTTGAGATTGCCAGATATTTATAATTTAGAAAAGGCCTTTAGCTCATAGAATACAGAGTTTATTTCTTTCATCGTTCTCCGTTGTTTGACATGACTTTACTCCAAATATGTAAAATGTTCAACTTTTTTCCAGTTTTTGGGCCCATTTATTACGATGTTATCGTCGAGTTTGTGAGGTCCATAATTTTCTAGTTAATAGTTCTAATAAAATTTTTGATTCTACAAAATTTAATGCCCTCGGTTTAGTTTAATTAATGATACTTGACGAACAAAATTACTACACAACACAAACTTCCCTTACCTTCTTTTCGTTTCGTGATTTTTAAGTTTCTGACATTTCAAAATTTATAAACAGACACATTTTTGTAAAACTTTCATTGCTGTAAAAAACAAAATTTTAAATTAACGAAAAGAAAAACAAGTTTGCATTCAAAATAAAAATATAATTTTATCAGAACTTTTTCTCCACGTTTATTAACTAGTTGTCAAATGTTGCATCAATTGGTTGTAGTTCTGGTGTCGATACGCGATAGTGAAGTGATATCAGGACAAAAAAAACGCTCTCGATTAGTCATTCATTATTTAAATATAAAGTTAAAGTACTGTTATCATGTTATGGTAGTAACTAAGTAAGTTACTAAACTTACTAGTTAAGTATAGTAATAAAATATGATTATCCATTGCTTTTGTTTGTGAAATTTACAATATACTTGTTTTCAATGTATTGCTAGACCATAATGTTGATACTTAGCCTATATAGAAAGTCGTGGAGAAATATCTATAATAATAAAATTCCTCTCGTACAATATACGTTATACAATATACGTTCAAAAGAGCCTGAAAGTAATTTCTCCATACCGCTCTATCCTGGGCAACTCGCTCAATCCCTCCATGGAACTGAGACCGATATTTCCTGCCTCTCTCAGCAAGGTTCGCTTCAGGGTCTCCTTAGGTCGACCTCTTTCTTAAACCCCTTTCATCCCACTTCAATGCCTGTTTTGATATTCGTTGATCATTTCTCAAGGTGTGCCAACATATCTCCATCTTCTCTTTCTTATAACAGTTGTCACTAGTGGTTGACAACATGTCTCTGATTTCATCACTTCTCCTGAATTCGTTCCATTTTATATTCCTTATTTTTTGCAGACATCTATTTTCAAATGCATTCAACTTGCTTTCATATCTTTGTCATTTTCAACTCTTAGCATATTTAGATTGATAAACATTTGAATTGAAAATTCGTAATTTATTTTTAATATATATAACTCAGTTCCATATTTTATTTAGACTTTTAAAAGCTGATTTTTGCTTTACAATTGGTATCATAATTTATTTTTAACATTTCCTGTGCAATCAAAATTGTTACCTAAATAGGTGAACTGCTCTGTTATTTTTATAAATTTTGATTCCGGGATATTCAGCTTTGCCATAGGTGTCTTCATTATATTTGTTTTCAAGCTTATCTGGGGTCCCAACTTTGAGTATAGATGACAAGTTGTCTTTCATATCTTGTTGTTTCTCTTAAAGGCAATATCATCTGCAAACCCAAATCTTCTGGGTTGACTATTTTCACCCAATCGATGCCAGTTTGCCTGCAACATTTTCATTCACCCAGTCAATGGCCACTCCAAACAATAGGGAGATAGATACAGCCTTGCTTCCCCGTTTCAACTATAAACCAGTCCTGTGTCCACCATCAGTGCAACGCACACTGTGAACCATCATAAAAGGCTCTTTATAAGTTTATTATTTTGTCTGTATTCCATTCATCTCAGAATATTCCACAGAGAGATTCTGTGTAACTATCAAAGCTTTTTTGAAATGATGAAATTTAGTATGAGTGGTTGTTGCTTCTCAATATGTTCCCAAATTAGTCATAGGGTAATTATTTAGTCTACAGCTTCTCCAGGTCAAAAACCCAAAGCTTTTTTCTCAGGTTGTGTCCACTGCCCTTTGATTCTTAAGAATGATTTGCAGAAAGTTTTGGGTCATTACTGCTAATAGGGTGATCCCTCCCCAGTTTTCATCTTTGAATCACCTTTTGGGATCTTTAATTATTCCTTCTTCCATTGATCTGGGACATTTTCTTCTTCCCATACTTTATTAAATAGTTCTTGCACCTGGCTATAGTTGTATCATCACCCGTTTGCCTTATTGTTTATCAAGGAATTGATTGCCTCTTGGGCCTCAGCTACACTTATCATTTCTTGGGATGGTAGGGCTGTTTCCGCCTCTTCATCAAACTTGAGTAGTACTGGTGGATCAGGCCCTATTTAATATTTTTCAAATGTTCTGCCATTTTTTTCTTCTGTCGGTATCTGATGTTAGAACTTTACCATCTTTACTCTTGATTGGCCACCCTTTGAAACAAAAGTTCCAGTAAGTTGTTTTAGTGTGTTGTAAAAATTTTTCTGTTTCCAGTCTTAGCTGCCTTTTCCCTTCTTGGCAGGCGATTGACATATCTCTTTATCTCTTCTAGCCTCTTTTCACTTCCTTGTCTTTTAGTCTATATTCCTCTTTAGCTTGAATTTCATCTGTTGCATCCTTAGTATTAAATATTGCTAGTTTTATCTTTCTTCTTTCTTGAATACATTTCAGGTTTTAAACATCCAGGGTTTTCTGTCTTCGCCTTTAATCTCCTTCTTTTTCTGCCCTAAATAGTGTGCCCTTTATCTTAGTCCATTTGTCTTCAATTTCTGTTATTTTCCCCATTGGTACTCGAACCTATTCTTAAGTTGAGCATATTCCTCTTTTACCTCATTATTTGTAGTCTTTGACTGCCATTCGAGTTGTTTTTTTTTTAGTATGGTGAATTTTCATTGTTTAAATTTTACCTATGCATAAATTATGATCACTTCCCATCTGCCCTTTTGTATCACGGACATCAGCAATGATGTTCTAAATTTTTGTATTTATGCAATATGGCCTTCTGATTCCTGGTCACTCCTAGAAATAGAAATATCTATAGAATATTTTATTCTAATAACCAACAGGCTTAATAATACTACCCATCCATGCAAGCGATGATGACAAGTCTCGAATGTCTGCTGCACCTCTCTGGTGTGTGCGGTGATGACTGTAGAGTCCAATCCTAGAACACTCTGAACACAATCCCCTACCACAGGTGGGACATACATGACTCTTAATGGAGTAATAAGAGGGTGCTGATGGATTTTCCTTACAAATACGTTCTCAAATATTCATTTTTTTTTGCCTGATGCCAAATAACCAAAACAATAAATTAACAATGCGTTTCTTCTGCTGTAGTTAATCAACTACTCTCATTATGACACAGAAGTATTCCAATCCATGATTTTCTGCCAAATGAGACAAATGCAATATAGTGGTATCTTCTCCCGTAAGTTGTTGATGTGTTCAATATAAATTTATAAGAATATGTTTTCCATTTATCTGGTCTTGAAAGAATAGGGAAACTTTTAACATCCAAGGCTTGACATCCGGTTAATGGTGCCATAGATAGAGTATTTCTACATACATAGTTGATACTCAGGAGTGTGTTGTTAGATTCAGTGCATGTCATTTGTGATGTTTGGGTTTACACCAAAATAATACATCACTTTTTACTTGTAATGGGTTGGAACCTCTGTGTTGTAACCTCTGTTCTAGTGTTCCCAATGGTCTATCTGTTTGGTCAAATTTCTTTATTTGCTGTTATTAGTTTGTTTTTGTTTTAATGTTTCTTGTTTTGATACATTCTTTGTTAATGTGTATGTTTTGTCATTTCCACGTGTATTTTAATTATTATGAATCTTTGTTGAATATTTTGATGTCAATAATTTGGTAAACTGGTTATATATGTAATATATATATTCTCTTCATATCCCCGTTTCATCTTCTGTATGGGTTTTTACATACAGCTTCCACAAAATATTTTCATTGTTCTTCTTTCCTTTCTATTAATTTGTTTTCCACATCAGGTTAGAGTCTTTAACTCATTTTCACCATTCTTCTCCATGTTTCTTTGGGTGTCCTGGTTCTCTTCCTACTTTCTTTCCATTGAAACATCCTAACCAATTCTCTACTTGCATACAAAACACATGACAAATCCATCTCCACTTTTGTCTTTTAATGATGGTCTCCCAAAAATGCACAGTTTGTTTTAAAAATTCTTTATTTGCTATTATTTCCCAGAAAGTTTACAGATTCTTCAAACATTTATTCTTTAATCACTCCAGCGTGTATGATGTTGTGTGACATTTTTTAGCACTCCCTTCTGACACTAACACTCCCATCTCACTCCTTCTATTTGTCCAGCACTCCTCTTGTATTCACTCTAACATGTCACCGTCCGAGTTTCGTGCTCTCTCCACCCCCGTCCACGAGAACATTTTATCAAACCTCGACAAAGGTGGTCAATAGTCGTATGGAGAAAGAACTATACCTACAGAAGGCTACAACCAACTCAAACCCTATTCTACAATAATATTCCTTCTGATGCCACACTATCCAACAATAGTAAGGTCCATACAGTCATCAAGAACCTCATGCCTCAAAGACCTTCCTACGCGCCATCACTATGTACATCGACAGTTGTTGAGCAAACCCGCATTCTATATGCTCCAAAATTCTAACTTCACAATCCCGGTAGGCTATTGTTTCTGCTTGCTCTTGTCCTCGGAACAAACTCCAATCTTTATAGTATCTTCAATCCTATAGTCACCACACTACCTTCATTCTTGAAAGATACTAACCACACTTTGTCTGTTTTTTCTTCTATTAAGTTGTTGCCTGCGGGCTTATCGTCTCTTCCTCCTTGATGTCTGTTCACTGTATACCTATACCTCATTCCTGACGGACTTCCAAGCTCTCCGTTTTTCTCGACAGGAGAACTAACCCTCTTGTCTCCACCTGACTCTCCTTCGCCTTCAGAACTAGTTCTCACTCTCAACCCTTTCAGTTCAATGACCCAGTTCTTGAAAGATTAGTGGCGCATGGTACTAAAATGGACCCAGCTACCTTTTTCTATTCATGGTCATCTCGAACATTTGTATGGAACACCATGTGCCTCTTCCGTCCGTGTATCATAGATACATCGATGATTGTATTGAGGTACCAGTAGTTAGCCGATTTGTCACGCTTCATCACCTTTCATCTTCAATCCTGCTTATTTTCACCCCTCACATCTCTACCTCCTGTGTCAATTTTCTTTACATCACTATCACCATCAGCCTATCCACTATCACTACATCAGTATACCAAGCCCCACTGATACAATAGCTTTTTTCTGTATACCCCTTCCCATCCCAGGCCTGTCTGACTCTTACCTTTCTCCCAACTCTTACGCCTGTCGCTCTTAGTAGGAGCGATTTTTCTTAAAAAAGCTCACTGAGATGCTGGATTTCTTCCCCCCACTTTTACCGGAGAATGCTTACATCTGCCATGATTACAGTATCACCCCCAGGAGGCCTCTCTACATGCATAGAACCCTTTGACAGGGGTTTAAACTCATCTTAACTTTCCCCCTCATGTTCCCTGGGGAAAAAGGTCTTATTCATCATCTCCCCATTCTTCAGTCTGATCCGAGACACGTCCAGTCTTCCCCACTATCTTTGGTGGGCTTAAGCAGGGGCAGAAGCCTCAAGGATTTGTTGGACACATGCTTTAACCTATATCCAGATCCTTTGGCACCATCCAGTGCGGACGCGACGATGTTTACATGTGCATATGTAATACAGACCGCACTGTTTTCTTTTCCAAAAGCTCGTATGCCATTCAAGACAGTTTCACGTGTGAGTCGTAATATCATCATGCCTCACCTGCAACGATGCAACAGTCCTATATTGCAAACCGTAAGAGACTCAGTGACCATTCACTAACACTTACGCGATATCGCCATGCCTCGACTCTGTGGCTACCATTTCAACGATACTGGGCCATTCAGGAGTTGGATGTCCAGGGCACAGCCATCCGATCATTTCCTCCGATGATGCAGCATTCGCCCAGAACGTTTTATTTCATTCTATGGCCTTTGACCTTTTTGGGCTCAACGCATTACATTCCTATGCTCTTAGTACTGTCTTATCTCGTGCCTTGTTATCTATATGTGTGTTTGCTCCATAGTATGTCATTTATCCACTATATTGTTTATTGTTCTCTTCTTTCACTTCGGTTTTGTGTCTACCATTTGTTGTTCGTTTTATTCAGATTTCATTAATAGGTTTTTGTTTCCACATGTATCGTCCATTTGAGTGTTCCTAAATTCGTCATTCTTTGTTGTATTATTTGCTTGATAAAGGCCTTTGGTAAACGTTGCTGTTTATCGTCACTGTTTATGTATTTTGTAAAACTGTAATACTTTGTTGTTTCTTTTAGCTATAATAACCTCCCATCTCACTGCTTCTGTATTTCCAACCCCATTATTTTATAATAACACTCCCATGACACTGATGCTATATATTTTAATTTTAAAAATTTTAAACCTTTTTCCCAGATTTTTTTTGAGCATGAAGAAAGTTTGACTTTCTTCTTTAAAAATGTCTTTCTTAATCACCGTCCCGCAGTCTTGTACTTCCCAGGTATAATTGGTTTGGTTATAAAATGCGTCATTGCACTCGGGCAGCCACAGGTGTCAGTCTCCCAAGAATGGAAAAAGCATGCTGATGGTTCCTTTTGGCTGCTGATTAACACACCTCTCATTCTGCCTCTCAGGCATCAGTTCGACTTGAACAACGGGTAACTCCAAACTGCTTATATCGCTTGATCGATTCAACATCGATTTTAGTGTCCTCATCCCAAAAGAAGTCTCAGAAGGGCGAAGAATATCTTTTCCATCTTCAACTCCCAAATCGATGCTGTGATGCAAGCCTGTCCGTCTCTCATTACGTAAACACCCGCATGCCCAGGACGGGATATCACGTGCGCTGGAGGTTAGAAACTTTATAGACAACATCCACCATAGAAACCTGCCCTTCTGAATTTCGGAAGGGATCGCTGGAGTCAGATACAACAACGCCCCAGTAAATTAAGTCCCAGATCAATGAGGGCAGCAGTACGGCCTCCACCTCCATCCTCATACTGAGAAGATTTCCGTATACCCCCTTCGCTCTGCAACAACCCTACCATGCGCATTAGCCAAGAAACCCCAGCCGGACTTTTCACCACGTTGAACCGACCATCGTATTACAAACATCATCATCCCTGCATTATCTTGTATCAGCGTTTTCTCGAATCACTCATTTGCCCAATTTTCCCCCACATTTCTTAAGAGTAATGCGTTGAGATATTCATCATGCTACCATCTGTTGGGATCCATTCTTCCGTTTTTGTAGAAATCGCAACCGTAGTCACCTGGCCATTGTTCTCTCAGCCTGGGCCATCCACACATGCCACGCTTTGATTCCGTTCTAACATCATTAGTGTTCTTGTGAAGTGGATGTCTCTTATCCGGTAACCCGCATATATGCCTTGGTTTGGGTTGCATGGGGAGGGGTGTGACAGAAAGGGCCACATATATCTCATTCTTCACAATGGGGATCTCTGGGGCAGCCCAGAACTTCGCATACCTTTATTCTGAACCCCCGAGTCGTCACATTGTGATCTTGATATCTAAGAATTCCAGTCCGTAATCTACCACTGACATTACCAGTCGATCGAACAAAATGGCGTGTCTCTCTCAATGTGGCCACCATAACTTGAGACATAAGACACCTTACCGTTGTATCGTCTGTTCAATATGGTGTTTGAAAGATAGACTAATCAAGGTTATCCCAGGTATAAACAATCATGAACTCCTCTATGATTTATACAATAGATATATCATATGGCAATGCCAGACCTTCTATTAATATTGACCACCCCCTATCACCCCAAACTTTGTAATATCTAGTTTTATCTATCCAAATTTTGTTTCAAGGTTTTCAGTTTGTCTTCTATTTTCTCCAGATTAGCTGCAAATAAAGGTACACACGATAATGACTAAATGGGCAGTATTGATCTATAATGGATTGGGAGCAAGTGAGACTGGATGTAATCAACTGATGTCTGCCTTTCATTCATGTCTGGACTTGAATAAATATGTAGTTGACTTCATCACCCTGGAAAAAATTATTAAAGGTTATATTTTATTAACTCCTTAGGCTAGTGGTCCAGGTTTAATTCCACATTTATGTGTATATTCTCAGACTAAAGGGTCAGTTTACCCAGCCTCAATGGGTACCAGGAACGCCTGAGGGTTCCAGGGCCCAAATTTGGGTATAAAGAAAAGAACCACTGTTACCCGCCATGCATGTCGAGAGGCGACTGGAGGTCTGGCTGAAATCGGATGCATGTCCCAAACATGTAGAAGTCTATGCGTTTAGGCCTACTAAACCAATGTGCCCATAACCGTTTTTGGCAAAGATCAAACATATCACAAAAAGTGATTAAAATTGGTAAAAAACGAACGCAAAGAAGAAAGAAGGTACCCGGAAAAGCACTGTAAGTAAAGGTGCCAGTGTGATGGATCACATTGCCATCGATGTCGATGGTCAATGAAAAGTACAAAAGGGCCTAACACACATTACCAATATACCTTGAGGTATGAAAAGGTTCCTTTTTGAAAAAAAGTTTATTAATTCATTTGTACTTATATCAAGAACTTAAAGCAATTACAATGGAACACAATAAAGAGACGTAAGAAAAGACAAATGGGATGCATTTGTTAACCCTTAAGCTAAGGCATTGCTGGCTGAGAGACATGATCTGTCAAATTTTTTCTTTCCTTCACCAAATTTTTGGGGATAATATTTTGATCTTAATGTCAAGAAATCTTTGAAGGCATTGTATATGGAAGATAGTTTTTATCCTGGTGGAGTAGGTGGAAATGTTTTACTACCATAGAAGTGTACTAGAAACAAGTCTGATATATAAAATTTTTGTTTTAGTAGTCAGTTTTTGGTTCACCCAATTCTTGTTACCCGTCTAATCATTGTTTTTTATGCTTTGCCTATCCTGATTTAGTTTTTTGATTCAATGATTGTTTGTTGCTGATGGAAAATCTAGAAAATAAAGTGATAAACTACCCAATTCTTCATTAAGCTGTTCTTTAATTTATCATAACTGTGTTTTTTTTTTATATTTAGTCTTTTGAAGTGCATTCATGTCTGTTATGTTAGAGAGGAATAAGCACCAGTTAGTCTGTCTGTCTGATGTTGGATCCATGATGCAGATACAGCAGGTAAAATTATAAAATTTTCTCTTCACGTTGATCTTCAATTCTTTATCATACAAATCCTTCATCATTTCCTACCTATGATAGACATAAATGAACAATTTATTCATATATAAATACACACACACACACAGAAAATAAACATTTAGTTTAAAACCCAAAATATCTGCCCCATTTTTGTGGAATATTTATTACATTGTACTTTATTAGTAACAATATTTGAAGACCATCCTAAAGTGATACTTAAGGAATACAAAATATCTGGCCTACCACTAAAATGATACTTAGAGGATACAAAAAATCTGGTACCACTAAAGTGATACTTAAGAATACAAATATCTGGCCTACCACTAAAAGTGATACTTAAAGGGAAAACAAAATATCTGGCCTACTAAAAGTGATCTTAAGAATACAAAATACCTGTTTCCACTAAAGTGATATAAGGAATACAAAATATCCTACCACTAAAGTGATACTTAAAGGGAAAACAAAATATCTGCCTTTTTACTAAAGTGATACTTAAGGAATACAAAATATCTAGCATCCCACCAAAATGATACAAGGAATACAAAATATCTGGCCCACCACAAAGTGATACTTGAATACAAAATATCTACATACCACTAAAATGATCTAAGGAATACAAAATATCTAGCATACCATAAGTGATATAAGGAAAACAAAATATCTGCCTACCACAAAGTGATACTTAGGAATACAAAATATCTGCCTACCACCCAAAGTGATACTAAGGAATAAATATCTAGCATCCACCTAAAGTGATACTTAAGGAATACAAAATATCTAGCATACCACTAAAAGATACTTAAGGGAAAACAAAATATCTGGCCTACCATAAGTGATACAAGGAATACAAAAAAATCGGCCTCCACTAAAGTGATACTTAAGAATACAAAATATCTGGCCTACCACTAAAGTGATATAAGGAATACAAAATATCTAGCATACCACTAAAGTGATTTAAGAATACAAAATATCTAGCATACCACTAAAGTGATCTTAAGGAATACAAAATATATTAGCATACCACAAAGTGATACTTTAAAGGGAAAACAAAATATCTGCCTCCACTAAAGTGATACTTAAGGGAATACAAATATCTGGCCTACCACTAAAGTGATACTTAAGGAATACAAAATATCTACATACCACCAAAGTGATACTTAAGGGAAAACAAAAATCTGGCCTACCACTAAAGTGATACTTAAAGGGAAAACAAAATATTAGCATACCACTAAAGTGCTGTTCTGGGAAAATAAAATATCTGGCCTACTATTAAAGTGGTGCTCAAGGAATACAAAATATCTGGCCTACCAAACCAATGTGCAACGTATACACATTCTTGGCAAGATCAAACATATCACAAAGAGTGATTAAATTGGTCAGAAAACAAGCAAAAAAGAAGATCTTGCCTACCACTAAGGGGGTGCTCACAGAATACAAAATATCTAGCCTACCACTAAAGTGGTGTTCTAGGAATGCAAAATATCTGGCTCACCCCTATGCTTTCACTGTGACTAATACAATACAGTAATTCCTGATCATCGACTTCTTTAACTCAGAAGACAATAGATTATATGCCACAATAGTGTATTCTGAGTCCCATCGCCAGCTGTAGTTTGCAGGTAAATCAAGTGACAGGAGCTATAGTGCACAGACCACAATGCTTATATACTTATGTTTGGTGTGAACACCCTATTTTCCCATACTTGCTTTGCTAGTTTAGTTTACAGACTATAACTGCACATCAAACCAGTTGTCCATAAGTGTTCCGATCTCACTCCTTCAATAATATACACACTTTCTCTATCTTAGGGCGTTCATAACATCTGACTGGTCCATAGCTCATCCGCTTTATACATTAGCCATGCCTATTACGTTCGTTACTCATTTATTGCTTACGCTGACACAAAAATAAAGATCTCAAAGTGTGATTCAAGTATATTAGGTATACATATTATTTATAGTATACATTTCTGTTTAACACTGTTGTTGGGAAGTTATATTATACACTTCAAGAACATACAAGATGACACTGGAAAAAAAAAGACTTAGAGTTGAGTGTAAAAATGGTGCATTTGTACTGTATGACTAAAGATGCGTTAAAATAAACAAAAAAATGATTCTAGTACACCTTTAAATTTAAAAAAATGAAATTATGAATCAAATCTGATCCCATTAAATTAATTTTTAAAATTGGATAACATCGCGGAACTTGTGTGTAACCTATTTCAGTATTTGACTTATCATCAGTCTTTTTATCAATATTATGTCTTATTTATACTTATCATAATAATGGGTATATTAATAAATTATGATGATGGGTATATAGTATATTAATTTTATACAATTAATAATTATTAGTATCATTTATGGTATGGTTATTACCGTTATAATGGTTAATAAATGGTGGTTATCATCACCAGCCAGTTCCATGATTTGATTATTAATTATTATATAATAATGGACAATGAGGGACCATTCACTCAATTCACTGACTATGGATGAAATTGAATCGTTTGTTCTACTGAGCTTCATTAACACGAACATAGTTAATAGTTAGTTAGTTTATTCCTTTCGTGCCAAAAGCGGCACATAGGGCAGAGCTTTTAGATCTCCATGTGATGCGGTTCTTTGCTAACAGTTGGAGATCTTGTATGGTTTTACATCCCAATAGTTTACTTTCTTGTTGGATGGTTCTTGAAGTGGTCTTCACGTTTTCTTTTCCCAACTGTGACCACATAAGGACTTGTCAATTTATTCTTTTTCGTCTGATCTAAGAACATACTAAATATTTCACCTTCGTTTCCTTATAATATTTGATACGGTTGTTGGTGTGTTCTATCTCTCACTGTGTTGTTAGAACGAAATCACTCCATTTTACTTTTAATAATTTTCGGAGACATTTAATTTTCAAAGCTGTCCAGTTTCTAATTTCTTATCAATTTTCTTTGTTGATTTCCAACTTTCACAACCGTAGGTCATGACGGGAATCACACATGACCTAAATAATTTAACTTTTGTGCATATACTAAAGTCTTGAGATTGCCAGATATTTGTTAATTTAGTGAAGGCACTAGCTGCTATAGCAATACGGGAGTTTATTTCTTTCATCGTGTCTCCGTTGTTTGACACTTTGACTTTACTACCCAAATATGTAAAATGTTCAACTTTCTCCAGTGTTTGGCCATTTATTACGATGTTATCGGTCAAGTTTGTGAGGTCCATAATTTTCTAGTTAATAGTTCTAATCAAATTTGATTCTACTAAATTTAATGACCCACAGTTTAGTTTAATTAATGATACTTGACTTGAACAAAATTACTACACAACACAAACTTCCACTGTACCTTCTTTTCGTTTCGTGATTTTTAAGTTTCTGACATTTCAAAATTTATAAACGAACACATTTCTTGTAAAACTTTCATTGCTGTAAAGAAACAAAATATTAATAACGAAAAGAAAAACAAGTTTGCATTCAAAATAAAATATAATTTTATCAGAACTTTTCTCCCGTTTATTAACTAGTTGTCAAATGTTACATCAATTAGTTGTAGTTCTGGTGTCGATACGCGATAGTGAAGTGATATCAAGGACAAAACAAATCTAGCTCTCGATTAGTCATTCATTAGTTAATATAAAGTTAAAGTACTGTTATCATGTTATGGTAGTAACTAAGTAAGTTACTAAACTTACTAGTTAAGTATAGTAATAAAATATGATTATCCATTGCTTTTGTTTTGTGAAACTACAATATACTTGTTTTCAATGTATTGCTTAGACCATAATGTTGATACTTAGCCTATATGAAAGTCGGTAGGAGAAATATCTATAATAATAATAATTCCTCCCCGTACAATATACGTTATACAATATACGTTACATAGAGCCTGAAAGTAATTTCTCCATACCGCTCTATCCTGGGCAACTCGCTCAATCTCCTCCATGGAACTGAGACCGATATTTCCTGCCTCTCTCAGCAAGTTCGCTAGGTCTCCTTAGGTCGACCTCTCTTTCTTGAACCCTTTGCATCCCACTTCAATGCCTGCTTTGATATTCGTTGATCATTTCTCCTCAAGGTGTGCCCAACATATCTCCATCTTCTCTTTCTTATAACAGTTGTCACTAGTGGTTGACCAGACATGTCTCTGATTTCATCACTTCTCCTGAATTCGTTCCATTTTATATTCCTTATTTTTGCAGACATCTATTTTCAAATGCATTCAACTTGCTTTCTATATCTTTAGTCATTTTCCAACTCTGCTGGCATATGTTAGGATTGATACAACATTTGAATTGAAAATTCGTAATTTAGTTTTAATACTATATAACTTGCAGTTCCATATTTTATTTAGACTTTTAAAAGCTGATGTTGCTTTGCCAATTCGTATCATAATTTATTTTTTAACATTTCCTGTGCAATCAAAATTGCTACCTAAATGGTGAACTGCTCTGTTATTTTTATCATTTTAGATTCCAGTGTGATATCTCGCTACTTGCCATAGGTGTCTTCATTATATTTGTTTTTTCATAGCTTATCTGCCGTCCAACTTTTGATGCTATAGATGACAAGTTGTCTGTTTTTCTTTGCATATCTTGGTTGTTTCTACTTAACAAGGCAATATCATCTGCAAAATCCAAATCTTCTAGTTGACTATTTTCTACCCAATCGATGCCAGTTTCGCCCCTGCAACATTTCGCATCACCCAGTCAATGGCCACTCCAAACAATAGCGGAGATAGAATGCAGCCTTGCTTTACTCCGGTTTCAGCTATAAACCATCGCTGTGTCCACCATCAGTGCGAACTGCACGCTGTGAACCATCATAGAGGCTCTTTATAATGTTTATTATTTTGTCTGGTATTCCATTCATCTCAGAATATTCACAGAGATTCTGTGTGACTATCAAAGGCTTTTTGAAATCGATGAAATTTAGTATGAGTGGTTGTTGCTTCTCAATATGTTCCTCCAAAATTAGTCGTAGGGTAATTATTTGGTCTAAGCAGCTTCTCCCAGGTCTAAAACCAGCTTGTTCTCTCTCAGGGTTGTGTCCACTGCTCCTTTGATTCTATTAAGAATGATTATGCAGAAAGTCTTGGTCATTACTGCTAATAGGGTGATCCTCTCAGTTGTTACAATCTTTGAGATCACCTTTTGGGATCTTAACAATTATTCCTTCTTCCATTGATCTGGGACAGTTTCTTCTTCCCATACTTTATTAAATAGTTCTGCACCTGGCTAATAGTTGTATCATCACCGCTGTCCTTATTGTTTATCAAGGAATTGATTGCCTCCTTGACCTCAGCTACACTTATCATTTCTTCGCAATTGGTAGGAGCTGTTTCTTGCCTCTTCATCAAACTTGAGTAGTACTGGTGGATCAGGTCTATTTAATATTTCTTCAAAATGTTCTGCCCATCTTTTCTTCTGTTCGGTATCTGATGTTAGAACTTTACCATCTTTACTCTTGATTGGGCCTCCCTTTGAAACAAATGTTCCAGTAAGTTGTTTTAGTGTGTTGTATAGCATTTACTGTTTCAGTCTTCAGCTGCCTTTTCCCTTCTTCGCCAGTCGATTGACATATGCTCTTTTATCTCTTCTACCGCTCTTTTCACTTCCTTGTCTTTTAGTCTATATTCCTCTTTAGCTTGGATTTAATCTGTTGCATCCTTAGTATTAAATATTGCTAGTTTCATCTTTCTTCTTTCTTGAATACATTTCCAGGTGTCACGCTTATCCAGGTTTTCTGTCTTTCTGCCTTTAATCCTGCGCTACTATTTGCTGCCCTCAATAGTGTGTCCTTTATCTTAGTCCATTTGTCTTCAATGTTCTGTTCATTTTCACCATTGAGTAACTCAGACCTATTCTTAAGTTGACGATATTCCTCTTTTACCTCATTATTTTGTAGTCTTTGACTGCCTATTCGCAGTTGTTCTTTTTTAGTATGGTGAATTTTCAATTTCAGTTTCATTTACCTATGCATACAATTAGATCACTTCCTACATCTGCCCTCTGTATGCACGGACATCCAGCAATGATGTTCTAAATTTTGTATTTATGCACATATGGCCAATCTGATTCCTGGTCACTCCTAGAAATAGAAATATCTATAGAATATTTTATTCATAATATAACCAACAGGCTTAATAATACTAGCCGTCCATATGAAGCGATGATGACAAGTCTCAGACATGTGCTGCCTCTCTCTGGTGTGTGCGGTGATGACTGTAGAGTCAACTAGAACACTTGAACACAATCCCCTACCACAGGTGGGACATACATGATCTCTTAAGTGGAGTAATACAGAGGTGTGCTGATGGATTTTCCTTACCAAGAATACGTTCTCAAATATTCATTTTTTGCCATTGCTCAAATAAACCAAAACAATAAATTAACAATGCTGTTTTCTTCTGCTGTAGTTAATCCAGACTACTCTCATATATGACCAGAAGTATTCCAATTCATGATTTTCTGCAAATGAGACAAATGCAATATAGTGGTATCTGCGATGCGTCTGTAAGTTGTTGATGTGTTCAATATAAATTTAATAAGAATATGTGTTCCATTTATCTGGTCTTGAAAGAATAGGAATCTTTTTAACATCCAAGGCTTGACATCCGGTTAATGGTGCCATAGATAGAGTAGTACTACATACATAGTTGATACTCAGGAGTGTGTTGTTAGATTCAGTGCATGTCATTATGTGACGTGTTGGGTTTACACAAAATAATACATCACTTTTTACTTGTAATGTGGTTGGGAACTCTCATGTGTTGTAGACCTCTGTTCTAGTGTTCCCAATGGTCTATCTGTTTGGTCAAATTTCTTTATTTGCTGTTATTAGTTTGTTTTTGTTGTGAATGGTTGTTCTTGTTTTGATACATTCTTTGTTAATGTGTATGTTTTGTCATTTCCACGTGTATTTTAATTGTTATAGATCTGTTGTATGAATATTTTGATGTCAATAGTTATGGTAAGCTGGTTATATATGTATATATATATATTCTCTTCATATCCCTGTGGTTTCATCTTCTGTATGGTTTCATACATACAGCTTCCACAAAATATTTTCATTGTTATTCTGCTGCCTTTCTATTAATTTGTTTTCCACATCAGGTTAGAGTCTTTCAACTCATTTTCCACCATTCTTCTCCATGTTTCCTTTGGATGTCCTGGTCATCTCTTCCCATCTGCTTTCCATTGGAGAGCAGTCCTAGTAATGTCTCTACTTGCATACAAAAACACATGACAAATCCATCTCCACTTTTGTCTTTTAATGATGGTCTCCAATAATGCACAGTTTGTTTTAAAAGTTCTTTATTTGCTATTGTATTTCACCAGAAAGTTTACAGGATTCTTCTTAAACATTTATTCTTTAATCACTCCAGCTTGTGTATGATGTTGTGTGACATTTTTCAGCACTCATTACTGTACACTAACACTCCCATCTCACTCCTTCTATATTGTCCAGCACTCACTACTGTATAATAACACTCCTAACATGTCACCGTCCGAGTTTCGTGCTCTATCACACCTCCGTCGACGTGATGACATTGTTATCAAACCTGCTGACAAAGGTGGTGCCATAGTCGTATGGAGTAAAGAACTATACCTACAGGAAGGCCACAACCAACTCCGTAACACCCTATTCTACAATAATATTCCTTCTGATGCCACACTATCCAACAATAGTAAGGTCCATACAGTCATCAAGAACCTCATTGCCTCCAAAGACCTTCCTACCGGCGCATCATCACTATGTATCATCGACAGTTGTTTGGGCAAACCCGCATTCTATATGCTCCCAAAAATTCATAAACTTCACAATCCTGGTAGGCCTATTGTTTCTGCTTGCTCTTGTCCTACGGAACATATCTCCGAATTCCTTGATAGTATCTTCAATCCTATAGTCACCACACTACCTTCATTCTTGAAAGATACTAACCACACTTTGTCTGTTTTTCTTCTATTAAGTTGTTGCCTGGCAGGACTTATCGTCTCTTCCTCCTTGATGTCTGTTCACTGTATACCTCTATACCTCATTCTGACGGACTTCAAGCTCTCCAGTTTTTCTCGACAGGAGAACTAACCCTCTTGTCTCCACCTCGACTCTCCTTCGTCTTGCAGAACTAGTTCTCACTCTCAACTCCTTTCAGTTCAATGACCAGTTCTTGGAACAGATTAGTGGGGTCGCCATGGGTACTAAAATGGGACCCAGCTATGCTTGTCTATTCATGGGTCATCTCGAACACTTAGTATGGAACACCTATGATGGCCCTCTTCCGTCCGTGTATCATAGATACATCGATGATTGTATTGAGTTACGATATGTCTGAAGCCGATTTGTCACGCTTCATCACCTTCATCAATGCCTTCAATCCTGCTATTCGGTTCACCTCTCACATCTCTACCTCCTGTGTCAATTTTCTTGACATCACTATCACCATCAGCCTATCCACTATCACTACATCAGTATACTACAAGCCTACTGATACACATAGCTTTCTTCTGTATACCTCTTCCCATCCCCAGGCCTGTCGTGACTCTTTACCTTTCTCCCAACTCTTACGCCTTCGTCGCCTCTGTAGTGAGGACGACGATTTTCTGATAAAGCTCACGAGATGCTGGATTTCTTCCCAGCGCTTATACCCGGAGAATGTGCTTACATCTGCCATGCATCGGTACAGCTAATGCTCGCCAGAGGCCCTCTCTCACATGCATAGAACCCCAATTCTGACAGGGTTAAACTCATCTTAACTTTCCACCCTCATAGTTCCCTGGTGAAAAGGTCTTATTCCATCATCTCCCTATTCTTCAGTCTGATCCTGAGACACGTCCAGTCTTCCAACACTATCCTTTGGTGGCTTACAGACGGGACAGAAGCCTCAAGGATTTGTTGGTACACAGTCGCCTCAAGCCTAATATCCAGAGTCACTTTGGCACCATCCAGTGCGGACGTCGACGATGTTATACATGTGCATGTGTAATACAGACCGCATGTCTCTTTTCCAAAAGCTACGTATGCCATTCAAGACAGTTTCACGTGTGAGTCCCGTAATATCATCTATGCCATCACCTGCAAACGATGCAACAAGTCCTATATTGGCGAAACCGGTAAGAGACTCAGTGACCGATTCGCCAAACACTTACGCGATATTCGCCAATGCTCTGCGACTCCTGTGGCTACCCATTTCAACGATACTGGCCATTCAGGAGTTGACGATGTCCAGGTCACAGCCATCCGATCATGTTCCTCCGATGATCGCAGTCGATTCGCCCTGGAGAACCGTTTTATTTCATTCTATGGCACTTTGCGACCTCTTGGACTCAACGAATTACATTCCTATGCTTCTTAGTACTGTCTTATCTCGTGCCTTGTTATCTATATGTGTTTGCTCCATATATGTGTCATTTATCCACTATATTGTTTATTGTTTCTCTTCTTTTCCACTTTCGGTTTTTGTGTCTACTCATTTCGTTGTTCGTTTTATTCCCAGATTTTCATTAGATAGGTTTATGTTTCCACATGTAATCGTCCATTTGTAGTGTTCCTCGAAATTCGTCATTCTTGTTGTATTATTTGTTGATAAAGGCCTTTTGGTCGAAACGTTGCTGTTTATCGTCACTGTTTATGTATTTTGTAAAACTGTAATACTTTGTGTTTACGTGTTTAGCTATAATAACACTCCCATCTCACTGCTTCTGTATTGTCCAGCACTCATTATTGTATAATAACACTCCCATGACACTGATGCTATATATTTTAATTTTAAAATTTAATCCTTTGGCTTCCCAGATTTTGTTGAGCATGAAGAAAGTTTGACTTGCTTTCTTTTAAAAAAATGCCCTTTTCTTAATCACCGTCCTGCAGTCTTGTACTTCCCAGGTATAATTGGTTATTGGTTACTAAACTGACGTCATTGCACTCCGGGCAGACCCATAGGTGCTCAGTCTCCCCAACAGATATCGAAGAGTATGCATACTGATGGTTCCTGTGGCTCGCTGATTAAACACACCTCTCATTCTGCCTCTCAGGCATCCAGTTCGACTTGAACAACGGGTAACTCCAAACTGCTTAAATCGCTTGATCGATTCAACATCGATTTTAGTGTCCTCATCCAACAGAGAGTCTCGAAGAGACCAAAGAATATCCCCTTATCCATCTTCAACTCCCCAACAATCGATGCTGTTGATGCAAGCCTGTCCGCTCTCTCATTACCGTAAACACCCGCATGCCCAGGACAGTATATCCACGTAAGCCGCTGGAGGTTAGAAACTTCTATAGACAACATCCACTCATACCGAAACCTGCCCTTCTGAATCTTGTGAAGCATCGACTGGGAGTCAGATACAACAACGCCCCAGTAAATTAAGTCCCAGAAATCCAATGGAGGGCAGCAGTAACGGCCTCCACCTCCATCCTCATACTAGAAGTAGTTGTCCTGTATGCCCCACTTCGCTCTGCAACAACCCTACCATGCGCATTAGCCAAGAAACCCCAGCCGGACTTCTCACCACGTTGAACCGACCCATCGGTATATACAACAACATCATCATCCCTTGCATTATCTTGTATCAGCTGCTTAACTGCGAGATCAGCCTTCATGTTGCCCCAATCTCTACATTCTCTTCCAAGAGTAATGATAACGTTGAGATAGTTCATCATGCTACCATCTGTTGGGATCCATTCTTCCCGTTTTTGTAGAGTCGCAACCGTAGTCACCTGGCCCATTGTTCTCTCAGCCTGGGCCATCCACGACATGCCACGCTGATTCTCGTGCCCTTAACATCATTAGTGTTCTTGTGAAGTGGATGTCTCTTATCCGAAGTAACCCGCATATATGCCTTGGTTTGGGCGATTGCATGACGGGAGCGTAGTGACAGAAGGCCAAGCATATATCTCATCTTCACAATGGGGTATCTCTAGTGCAGCCCAGAACTATACGCATACCTTCATTCTGAACCCGTTCGAGTCGTTCACATTGTGATCTTGATATCGTAAGAATTCCGAGTCCGTAATCTACCACTGACATTACCAGTCGATCGAACAAAATGGCAAGTAGTCTCTGCTCAATGTGCGCCACCATAACTTTGAGAGCCGCAAGACCACGCTTGCACCGTTGTATCGTCTGTTCAATATGGTGTTTGAAAGATAGACTACGATCAAAGGTTATCCCAGGTATAAACAATCATGAACTCCCTCTATGATTTATACACATATATAGATATATCATAATGGCAATGCCAGACCTTCTATTAATATTAGACCACCACCTATCAACCCCCCCCCCAAACTTGGTGTAATTATCTAGTGTTATCTATCCAAATTTTGTTTCAAGGTTTTCAGTTTGTCTTCTATTTTCTCCAGATTAGCTGCAAATAAAGGTACACACGATAATGACTAAATGGGCAGTATTGATCTATAATGGATTGGGAGCAAGTGAGACTGGATGTAATCAACTGATGTCTGCCTTTCATTCATGTCTGGACTTGAATAAATATGTCATTGACTTCATCACCCCTGAAGAAATTATTAAAGGTTATATTTTATTAACTCGCTTCTTAGGCTAGTGGTCCAGGTTTAATTCCACAGTTTATGTGTTATATTTCTCAGACTGTAGCGGCTCTCAGGTCGACCCAGCCTCAATTGGGTACCAGGAACGCCTGAGTGGTTACCAGGGCCCAAATTTGGGGTATAAAGAATAGAACCACTGTTACCCGCCATGCATGTCGTAAGAGGCAACTAAGGAGGTCTGGCTGAAATCGGATGCATGTGTCCTAAACATGTAGAAGTCTATGCGTTTAGGGCCTACTAAACCAATGTGCAACGTATACACGTTTTTGGCAAAGATCAAACATATCACAAAGAGTGATTAAAATTGGTAAAAACAAACGCAGAAGAAGAAGAAGGTACCAGGAAAAAGCACTGTGAAGTAAAGGTGGCCAGCGTGATGTTGACCACATTGCCCATCGCATGTCGATGGTCAATGAAAAGTACAGGCCTAACACCACATTACCCAATATACCTTGAGGTATGAAAAGGGGTTCCTTTTTAAAAAAAAATGTTTATTAATTCATTTGTACTTTATATCAAGAACTTAAAGCAACGAATTACAGCTGGAACACAATACAGGGGACGGCCAAGAAGAGACAAATGGCATGCATTTGTTGCTGCCTTAAACGCCAAGGGCATTGCTGGCTGGAGAGACATGATCTGTCAAATTTGTTCTTTCCTACACCAAATTTTTGGTGATAATATTTTGATACTTAATGTCAAGAAATCTTTGAAGGCATTGTATATGGAAGATAGTTGTTTATCCTGGTGTGAGTAGGTGGAACATGTTTTACTACCATAGAGAAGTGTACTGAGAACACAAGTCTGATATATAAGAATTTTTGTTTTAGTAGTCAGTTTTTTGGTTCACCCAAATTCTTGTTACCAGTCTAATCATTGTTTTTGATGCTTTGCCTATCCTGATGTTAGTTTCTTGATTCAATGATTGTTTGTTGCTGATGGAAAACCTTTGAAAAATAAAGTGATAAACTACCACCAATTCTTCATTAATGCTGTTCTTTAATTTGCATCATAATCTGTGTTTTCTTTTTATATTTAGTCTGTCTGAAGTGCATTCATGTCTGTTATGTTAGAGAGGAATAAGCACCAGTTAGTCTGTCTGTCTGAGATGTAACCATGTTTGTGTGTTCGAAGTACAATCATGCCAGTTCTAGCAATGACTGAGCTTCAGTTAGTCTATCTGAAGTACAGTCATGTCAGTTCTTCTAGAGATGACTTAGCACCAGCTAGCTTCTGAAGTGCAGTCATGTTTGCTATATGTCTGAAGCGCAGTCATATTTCCTATCTGTCTGAAGTGCAGTCATGTTTGCTATCTGTCTGAAGTCTGCTTCCTTCTAACAGGTACCAAACTGGGCAGGGCAGCACTAATAGCATTTGGTGCTGGATACACTAGTGGTTATGCTACAGCATTGGGAGATGAAGGCATGAGAAACTTAAGGGACCATGTTTTAAGTGGTCACTCTTATCTAGGTCTGGGTGCTGGAGGCTACTTTGGTTGTGATTATATAGAGTTTGACAAGGGTGGTCCACTCGAAAAGCTGACAGAGAGAGAATTACGATTTTATCCAGGTATTGTTCAACTTTTTCTTCCATCATTATCATTGTAGGTTGCATTGACCATCATCTTCAAGTAGTCCTTTTCCGTACAATTCTTTTGTCTCATCTTCCTGTCTCTGTCTACAGTGCTACATTCTAAAAGTAACAAATCTCCAAAATTTCCTGTCTCTGACAACGGTGCAAACATTCCAACAGGCTGTTATTTATCCACTTGATGCTTTAATTCCATTAATAGCAAATTTTTTCTTCTTTCTTGTCCGTAATCATGCCTTCAAGTTAATGTTTTCAGAAGTGTCATGTTCATTTTTGTTCAAAATATTTTGCCTGTGTGTTGTCGAGAGCAAAGAATAGTAACACTGCAACCTACAAGGCATGTTGTAAAAGGCCACTGAAGTACTACGGAAGCTACTAAGGAAGCTACCCTAGTAAATAAAAAGCGTTGCAGAAATTTGATGTGCTGGCCTACTTGTAGGCGCATAACTGGCACAACATACAATCGCTCTTAGGCTTAGATCACATACAAATCACAAAGAGTTGTTTAACAAGTGGTCGATATGGAGCGTTCGAAGAAGAGGAGTCCAAAATATTTAATTTAAAAAAATAATTTTACCTTCATCCATAATTTATCCAGGGATTCTCTATTGGTTTGCTTTTATTTCTGTATAATACTTCCAATTCTTCTGTATATCTGATATGTTAATTTGGACTTGTTAAAATTTGTAAATGTCTTTGTTATCTTCCCTTATTAATTATGATAGTATTGGTTTACAGAAGAATTTTACAGACTAATGATGAGAATTTCATAGACTGCTAAAATGATGAATGTCGCGGTGTTGAATGAAGTCAAGACACAGAGAAAACTTATTATCAATATAAGAAAGGGAGTCATCATTTTTGGGACATGTGATGAGAAGGGAAGGTTTAGAACATATTGTGACAACCAGTAAAATCGAAGGTAGATGAGACAGAGAGAGAAAATATTAAATAGCCTGACTTCATGGCATGGAAGAACGTCAACATCTGAGATGATAGCAAATACCAGGGACAGAGATTTATGGTTGTCTATGATCGCCTACGCCAGCCGGTACGGAACCAGATAAATATTGGTTACCAAACCCATGTCATAACACTCCTTGCATACCCATGGTTGGTTGCTCAGGAAGATTAAACTTTGATTCAATCATTCAGTTTTTTAAATATTTCAGCAAAATTGAGTTGTTTATTTGTAATCAAATACTTGTAAATGTTTGCAGGAATTTGTGCAGGCCCAGCATATCCAGGTTTCCAGTATGGCACACACAATGGTCTTCATGCAGTTCCTATACATTTCTCAAGCGACCATTTCTCATCAACATTTGATGCTATGATAGATGGGGGAGGAATGTTTTCTACCAACAGTCAACTCAAACCTGACTCACAAGTTCAGGAGGTTATTGATGTGGCAAAGTTTGCAGGACTTCAAGGGTCACCGTCCGCCATTGTTAAAACCAGACTACAAGGAAATGGATTGACAATTTTATCAGGCGTGCATTTAGAATATGATATGATATCGCTGATAGATTCAAATCCTGAACTGGATCATTTGCGTGAACAATTTACTCTGAGCAGGTCCAGCCAACTTTCTGCTTTCAAAGCGTTGGTGAAAATGCTACATTTAAGTGTTGTCTAGCAGAAAATGATCTCAGTTTGACACAACCCTTGTATAACTTTGTTATTCATAGTTGCACAAATTATAAATGGTATTGTTAATCAGCTGACTTACAGGGAGTAAATGCTTTCAGTTAGTTAAAAAAAAAGTGAAGGAACCCTTTTTATACCACATGGTACATAGGGTAATACGGTGTTAGGCCCGTATTTTTCATTGACTGTCAGCCCACGATGAGTGATGTGGTCAATATCACGCCGACCACCTTTACTTCCCAGTGTATTTCATGGTACCCAATTGAGGCTGGGTCGACCTGAGAGCCGTTACAGTCGGAAAAATTCCACTGTGAAATTGAACCCAGACCACTAGTCTAAGAAGCGAGTTCACTAACAACTACTCTACTGCAGCTGTTTTTGGTTAGATCGTTCCGAAATAATAAAAAAAGTAAAGTCTGCCCTTTTAACCAAGCAATATGTACCTCCAGATTGATGGAGTTACAGACAACTTAAAACTCCACAATACCACAGCATATCACGCGACAGAGTGTGCACTATCTTGAAAACCGATCATCAATTAAACATGCTACTCCTATCGACAAAACAGCAGAGAAGGACAAAAGAAAGAAAGATATGGTGCTCCCTGTTCTTGCATATACAGCACTCAACAAATTATGAGCAACCCTTGTCAAATAATTGGTAATTTGGGTCTACATGGTAAAACTATAGTTAATGCGTGAGAGACCCGACATAAACTCTCTAGTGGAGCATGTTCCTGTTAGTTGCAAGAATATTGGTCTACCATCACGTGGACATGCTCTAATTTCCTACCAGAATATGTGCAGGAAACCCACCCTGGTAAAACTATGATCAGAGAGTAAGCCCTCACAAAAATCAGTGTAGGAAGAACATGACAGTCTTGACTGACAGTCCAATTAAATGACGGAAAACTTGATACAAACCCAGGTAGGAAAGACTTGTTAGGCCAGAAAGACAGCTTTCCTAGGAGAGATCACTCTAATTACAAACAACAGGTGGTAGAAAATCCATAGACAACCCAGTTCTTGGTGCTATCTCAATACAAAACCTAGCATTGGGCTGAAGGGCAAGAGCCCAAGTGCAGCTGGATCATTGGAAAAAAAAACGTTTAACACGAAGAGCTGCATTTCTCTGAAAAGCTACATTTCTGTGTTACAAACTAAGGATTGATATGTACACAGCAAACAGTTAATGACTGCTCAAATATCTTGGCACAGAATGGGGCTGCCACTATGAATCATCACATAATTAGACAAAGAACAGCTATTGTTGCTGTAGATATCTCAATTATATACAAACTGTTGACAAATAGTAAACATTAACTGTTGGCAGAGAATGTTTCCAGAGCAATGCAGGAATGCGGGAGGGCCATTCAGAATCAGGGCTGTTTGATTCTGGACACAACTTTGCTAGTGCCATTTCCGCTATGTTTGGTCAGATATTTTCCTGTTACGTTTGCCGAGCTACTGAGTTAGTGCTTGAGCAATGCTGTGAGCTATGAATGTTACATGGAATGCTTTTTGCTGTGTTAACCGTGTGTTTGTTGTGATTGTGGGTATTCAGAAAATGGCGGGCAGCAGTTATGACGAACAGACTCAATCTGCCGTATGCAGTGTTTTGCGTGTGCAGAAAGCTGGAATTTGTCGTGATTGATGTTCCCTTCTACATGAATTGCAATTGAAGTGATGAACAGTTTTGTGTTGACACTATAACGACGGCCATATGCATTTATGCGGTGCTGGTTGCTTTTTGTGGCAGTACGGCTGTTTCATTCTGGAATTAGTTCATGACACAGAAGACAGTTGTTAGCATTTCGTGTGATTTTCTTTGACACAGGAGCGGAGCAATTATGAGGTGACCGCTGCAGTGAAGTTGGAACTGTACATATGAACTATGAACATGTTTCCTCATGAAAAAAGAAACAATGAATGTTCCATGCAGCAATCAGTTTTGAATAGAATTTTAAAATGGTTAAAAGATATTTGTCCATGTTTGTAATGCTGTAAGATGTAACACTTTAAACTGTCATGTTTGTTCTTATTTTAATATGAATAAAAATGTCAGACCTGTTCAGTACAACATTCTAACGGTTGACTGTCTTATATTCATGTTAGAGTCATATTCATTCATCTAAAATAGTTCAAGTACTATACCCATTTGTTTAGAGTAAGAGCCCTGGTGTCAACAAATAATATCATTTTGAATATATGTTCCTCTTGTACCGTTATTAAAAGTAATTATTAAAAGTAAAATGGAGTGATTTCGTTTCTACCAACACAGTGAGAGATAGAACACACCAACAACCTGTATCAAATATTATAAGGAAACGAAGGTGGAAATATTTAGGTCATGTTCTTAGATCAGACGAAAAGAGAATAAATCGACAAGTCCTTATGTGGTCACCAGTTGGGAAAGAAAACGTGGAAGACCAAAGACCACTCTTCGAAGAACCATCCAACAAGAAAGTAAACTATTGGGATGTAAAACCATACAAGATCTCCAACTGCTAGCAAAGAACCGTATCACATGGAGATCTAAACCCTCTGCCCTATGTGCATGAAAGGAACAAACTAACTAACTTGTACCATTATACATTACATAGGGCTTGCAAGAAATATCTTCATAGAACTCTATCCTAGGCAACTCGCTCAATCTCTTCCATGGAATTGAGTCAGATATTTCTTGTCTCTTTCAGAAAAGTTCGTTTCAGGGTCTCCTTGGAAATCCTCTTTGTTGAACCCTTTACCTCCCACTTCAATGCCTGCTTTGGTATTCTTTGATCATCTTTCTTCTTAAGGTATGCCCAACATATCATTTGGAATCCCATTATAAAAATATCACAACACACCAAATATCTTACACACAAAAGAAAAATGATAAAAGAGCAGCAAATCATCAATCTGAAAACAAAGCTTTATTAAAATATTTTACTTGTAATTATTATAAAGAATGCATTGTAGTTAATATAAAAATAAGAACAAAGAGTTAATAACTACAAACTGTCAACTGCAGATATTTTGCTTGCTCTTGATTTACCAGCAAAAAGTAATTGATAAATGAGCAGGTTACAAGAGAAAGAAAATTCCTGATATCACTTTTTAAACATGAAATGTACGTCGCTGAGGAGATGATATGACCTTTGGTTCTTACATCGACAGCGATGAATAAAGTAACTGAATGTGTGACTAACAGTTACTACTTTAATTTCTATTGCAGAAGATTTCATGTCCCTTTGATGTATTATAACTGGAGATAATTAACACATCAATGACATTGCAGAATCAAGTAACGATTTATATTTAAGAGTCAGACAGAAACAACTGCTAGTTTATATTCTAGAGTCAGGTAGTAAACAACTGACAGTTTATATTCTGAATCTAGATTAAATTAGCTGATAGTGGTTATTTCAGTTGATGTACAATAATTCAAACCCCTAAAGATAATGAGTTGGACAAAACTTTAGACACTAATTCTCATAATGATGACAATGTTTTGTTTTTATATGTAACAAAAATGATGAAACCCCTAGCCATACTGTATATAAGATAACATGAAACTGTAGCAGTGTGGTCCTGAAATATATATTAGCAGTATAGGGATAAAATCCCCATCTGAAACTGCTGTAAATATTTGCTGTATAAAATAGGTCAAGTTCAAACATAAATGAATGTCAAAATATTCAACACAATGCATTATATATAAACTACAATAGTCCAGCCTGGCATATCTCTTAACTATAGATCTATAAATATAGATATAACTATAGATCAAAATTTTTAATGTTTTCAGTCTATGCGTAAAATAAAGTCCAAACTGGCACTGCATCACTAAGTTCATCAATTCTTTTATAGGCCAAAAACTAAGAATGTTGACACTAATTTCATTTTAAGAATAACAAAAACGGAAAGTTACATTGCATGATCATTTTGTCTTTACAGACTGTCATCACTTTCTCAATTTCTCAATAATCTGTTAGCTTTCAGATAGTATTAGGTTTGCTTAAGACAACTATTTAATCTTGAATTGGTTGGAATAGCTATCAAAATCTTGGAGCAAGACATCTTGCACATAAGTACAATACAATAAATGATTGACTCATTCTTGGTCAAGTCAAAAATGTGAATAAAAGATTGCAGATCAAACATAAAAGTCAAAGAATGCGGCATGTGGTTTCTAAATTTAGTTTTCAAGTTGAAGTGATTTTTTAGATGGAATGTTTTGCTGAGCTATTTCAGTGTAGAAATGCCATTTCTTGTATTCACCATCAGTATAGTGTTTCTCAACTGGAAGTCTGTGGACCACTGAGGTTTTGCGTCTCACTTCAAGTTCTGGGCAGCCCCTCATCAAACTTATCATTAATACCAATATGACATTAAGTGGAAATAGTGTATTATTCTTAAATTTTGCAATACTCTCAGCAGATGGTGTGCAACTTCTGTGGAGAGGGACCAAGCCATATGGGGTAAAACACTGGTGCAATGAATTCAATTCTTTGGTTTTATACACTTTTTTCTTATATTGGAATAGTTACCTAATTTTGAGAACAGATCCACAGCACTTCTCAAAGGTGTCACTTTCTGAAATGTTGAGAAACACTGATCTACTGGGAATACTAGCAGCTATCTTGGTCATCCCAGCGGACATACACAAAATTAATATATTTTAAAACATAAGACACAAACGGTTTCCATTACAACACGACCCTGGCCAGGTGTACCGTTCAGTGAATCTGGTTAACTTGAAACCAACTGGCACATGATTTCTCTGCAAGTTAACAAGGTCATTGACATCAACAGTTGTAAAGAACATTTCTTATTAATTGAATATAAACTCACAATTTCTGTGATTTTGTGTCTAAAGCATCAAAATAGGACAGTGAATTCAGATTATAAGTAACCGAATGACACATATACAAACATCAAAAACATAGATCCTGTTTGTTATATAACGGGAAGAATATTTATTTTTATACTACATCCGGTAACATGCCAATCTAGTGCCCACATCTCACAAAGTACTATTCTAGTGCCCACATCTCACAAAGTACCGTTCTAGTCCTCAGTTTGCACCAAGTAATGCCCTACTGCCAAGCTATCAATCATATGGTGCTGTCTCATAAAGCGCTATCCTAGTGCCCACATCTCATCAAGTGCTATCCTAGGGCCATAATCCCATAAAGTGCAGTAAAACTGCCCACATCTTATCAAGTCCTATCCTAGTGCTCACATCTCATAAAGTGCTATCCTAGTGCTCACATCTCATAAAGTGCTATCCTAGTGCTCCCATCTAAAAAAGACCAAGTGCAGTTCTAATAAGCACATCTGTGTTAAATGGTCACACTTCGATCTACAAACACATATTCAAATCTTATCTTTATCAAGTTTCCAATGTCACTCAACAAGTTGGATAATGAGAGCAACTGCTGACTTAGGACTTCCTCCAACAAACTGTGTTTGTATCTATGAAATCTACTGCATGCGTTGCAATTCTAACTCAACTTACTCCAATGAACTGTATTTGTATCCATGAAAAATCTACTGCATGCGCTGCAATTCTAACTCAACTTACTCCAATGAACTATGTTTGTATCCATGAAATCTACTGCATGCGTTGCAATTCTAACTCAACTTACTCCAATGAACTATGCTTGTATCTATGAAATCTACTGCATGCGCTGCAATTCTAACTCAACTTACTCCAATGAACTATGTTTGTATCCATGAAATCTACTGCATGCGTTGCAATTCTAACTCAACTTACTCCAATGAACTATGCTTGTATCCATGAAATCTACTGCATGCGTTGCAATTCTAACTCAACTTACTCCAATGAACTATGTTTGTATCCATGAAATCTACTGCATGCGTTGCAATTCTAACTCAACTTACTCCAATGAACTATGCTTGTATCCATGAAATCTACTGCATGCGTTGCAATTCTAACTCAACTTACTCCAATGAACTATGCTTGTATCCATGAAAAATCTACTGCATGCGTTGCAATTCTAACTCAACTTACTCCAATGAACTGTGTTTGTGCCCATGAAAAATCTACTGCATGCGCTGCAATTCTAACTCAACTTACTCCACTGAACTGTGTTTGTATCCATGAAAAATCTACTGCATGCGTTGCAATTCTAACTCAACTTACTCCAATGAACTGTGTTTGTCTCCATGAAAAATCTACTGCATGCGCTGCAATTCTAACTCAACTTACTCTACTGAACTATGTTTGTATCCATGAAAAATCTACTGCATGCGTTGCAATTCTAACTCAACTTACTCCAATGAACTATGCTTGTATCTATGAAATCTACTGCATGCGCTGCAATTCTAACTCAACTTACTCCAATGAACTGTGTTTGTATCCATGAAAAATCTACTGCATGCGTTGCAATTCTAACTCAACTTACTCCAATGAACTGTGTTTGTATCCATGAAAAATCTACTGCATGCGCTGCAATTCTAACTCAGAACATAATAAAAGGAAACATAAACTATGCAGCAGCAACATGACTTCTTTGACAGAAAAATAACTGATCATATTCTATCCATGAGGGCTAAATTTAGTTGCTTTATCTATCCTTTACATTTCAATTTTCACTTCATCATTTTCAGTTCTGCTGCAGGTTCCATTCAACATTTCTGTTATGACTGCAATGTCTGTATACTTCCGAACATGGATGAAATAACTGCAACAAAGGAGATGTTCAGATGTTTAACATGAACAAGATGCCGCAGTCAATATGGTTGATGAAACCGATATGGCATACAAAGCATGTATGTGTCCAAAAGAAGATGTCCACGGTCTTGGATGTCTACCTCTGAAATCGAAGAAGACATGCCTGTATAGCGGGGGACACTAATCAAAAGGACAGCAGGTCTTCATGGAAAAATCAGAAGAGCCATACAAGGCGCCCTGATTACGTCTGAATTCCTAACAGGCATATGCAAGAAGAAGTAGTGTCTAGGATAAGATAAAATCTTTATCTGGAAACGACAACAGAAGTGAACTAGTTCTAAAATATTGTTTAGAACAATTGTGCACATGTACAGATATTACTTTAGATCATTGCGATGAGTAGCTCTACATCTATTTGAATCTGTTACTAACATCGCACTAGAAGTTGGACTTTAGTTAATGTGAACAAATAAGACTGAGTTAAATTTATCTTCACATTAAAGCATTCCGTGGCCTCAAAAATAGCAGAAACTGAAAAAACACTATTTCAACAAAAACAAAATGTACTCACTTGGAGTATAGTATAAAGTCAACAATGAATTACACAAAACCAACTCAAATGTAATATCTTGTACAATCAAATAAGTTTGCCACCAAGGGGAATCCTACAAATAAGTTTGCCACCAAGGGGAATCCTACAAATAAGTTTGCCACCAAGGGGAATCCTACAAATAAGTTTGCCACCAAGGGGAATCCTACAAATAAGTTTGCCACCAAGGGGAATCCTACAAATAAGTTTGCCACCAAGGGGAATCCTACAAATAAGTTTGCCACCAAGGGGAATCCTACAAATAAGTTTGCCACCAAGGGGAATCCTACAAATAAGTTTGCCACCAAGGGGAATCCTACAAATAAGTTTGCCACCAAGGGGAATCCTACAAATAAGTTTGCCACCAAGGGGAATCCTACAAATAAGTTTGCCACCAAGGGGAATCCTACAAATAAGTTTGCCACCAAGGGGAATCCTACAAATAAGTTTGCCACCAAGGGGAATCCTACAAATAAGTTTGCCACCAAGGGGAATCCTACAAATAAGTTTGCCACCAAGGGGAATCCTACAAATAAGTTTGCCACCAAGGGGAATCCTACAAATAAGTTTGTCACCAAGGGGAATCCTACAAATAAGTTTGCCACCAAGGGGAATCCTACAAATAAGTTTGTCCCCAAAGGGAATCCTACAAATAAGTTTGCCACCAAGGGAATCCTACAAATAAGTTTGTCACCAAGGGAATCCTACAAATAAGTTTGCCACCAAGGGAATCCTACAAATAAGTTTGCCACCAAGGAATCCTACAAATAAGTTTGCCACCAAGGGAATCCTACAAATAAGTTTGCCACCAAGGGAATCCTACAAATAAGTTTGCCACCAAGGGAATCCTACAAATAAGTTTGCCACCAAGGGAATCCTACAAATAAGTTTGCCACCAAGGGAATCCTACAAATAAGTTTGCCACCAAGGGAATCCTACAAATAAGTTTGCCACCAAGGGAATCCTACAAATAAGTTTGCCACCAAGGGAATCCTACAAATAAGTTTGCCACCAAGGGAATCCTACAAATAATCATCAAATAAAACATTCAAAAAGTAAAAAAAAAACTATTGAAAAAACACATTCTTCATTTTCGTTCAACACATAGCGATGAATTTATCTTTTCTTTAACAAAAAAAAAAGATGTGAAATTAAACACTACTAATACAGAACACTGCAGTTGAAACACAAAACAAGAACACCATCTATGTAACTTGACGATTATTTACTTAATGACAAAGCCTACAAAACTCAGGAGAATATCAACTGATATCACAAATTTGATTTTAAAAGGATGTTATTCAAACTACACTTAAACAGAACACATCGGAGCACTTATGGACTAATTGGTTCGATATGCAGTGATGATGATCCGACGACTAAACTAACAACAAACTTGTGATAAAAGTTATCCAAAAGGAGAATTTCTGAAACACTTATATAAAGATAACACTAAACAAAAATTATAGAAGGACACAGAGAGACAAATATATTACAACATCAATGAAATGAGGACCAAAATTATGCAATCATTTTGGCTAATAAATAAGGTAAAAGTTAAACCAAAGATGTAACAATGTTCCTGGCAAGTCATGACTGATAGACTGTCAGTGTGTCAGTCGTGTGGAGCAGACAACCTGGCACACTAAGTCAGCAATGAAATACACAAATTTGTGAGAGTTATGAAAGTGTATTACTGAAACTGAATACTAAGTATAGCCATACTGGCAAATACTATTTGCAATCTGAATGTTTGGACTTGTCCAAAAATGGTCAGTCTATCTGTGCACTTGGTTGTCTACACATGACCTTGTAGGCTGTCATATGACTTTACAACTATCTATCAGGTTGTCACATGATCATACATCAGTAACAAGCATATTAGCTTATCATATAACTTTACAACTAACTATCTATCAGTTTGTCATATGACTTTACAACTGTCTATCAGTTTGTCATATGACTTTACAACTAACTATCTATCAGTTTGTCATATGACTTTACAACTAACTATCTATCAGCTTGTCATATGACTTTACAACTGTCTATCAGTTTGTCATATGACTTTACAACTATCAGCTTGTCATAAGACTTTACAACTAACTATCTATCAGTTTGTCATATAACTTTACAACTAACTATCTATCAGTTTGTCATATGACTTTACAACTAACTATCTATCAGTTTGTCATATGACTTTACAACTAACTATCTATCAGTTTGTCATATGACTTTACAACTAACTATCTATCAGTTTGTCATATGACTTTACAACTAACTATCTATCAGTTTGTCATATAACTTTACAACTATCTATCAGCTTGTCACTAATAGCAGTTTTATTTGTTTGTCACATACTTTACACTAATAACAGTCAATCAGTTTGTCACATGACGTGACATGAGTAAAATCATGTCACATAATATTACATCAGTAAAAATATGTAGCATGATCTTGACAGGACCATCATCACTGAACTTCGTTGAATAACCATGTGTGCTCTGGTATCTTTCTTACACAGGAAGATCTCAGCGGCAGTGCACACACTCTGTAGCACCGGTAAGGATTCCTGATGTAATGTTGAGAATAGTAAAAATTTGTGGGAATGTTATTAATTTATTTACTTATTATTATTTTTTTCCAGACAGCGACGTTCCAGCCTACTCTTATCGATTTTATATTGTCACTGGTTCTTTTACATGCAAGACTTGAACAGCAGGGCGTACGTTTCTATTGTCAATCTTCGATAGGACTAGGAACTTTATTTCCGTTACCCTTAAATTGAGATCAGAGATCACTGGAAAATTAACCTGATCACTCCATTCAGGAAAAGAACAAAGTTCTTTTGAAATGAGAGGTAAGAGCTGTATCTCGATACCACAGCATTCTATAGAAGTATTTGCATAGTGAACATTCTGGAATATGTGGTAGTTAAGATGCTTTAAGATGGAGAAAGCAACACACATGCATTAACATAATCTTACATCAGTCAAATACTATCACATGGTCATACATGTGTAACAGCCTGTAGCATGACTTAAAAAAGTCGCCAATATTTACTGCCTCTAACACCGCTTTTTAGGGTGGAGCTGGACAGGGGGACATAAGCCTGAGGAATGCAATGGCTGCATAGCTAGTGCAGTCACAGCAAAACTGTTAGGGTTAGGATTTTTTCTTCATGCCCTCAAAGAAAAACTCTGTGACCGTACGGATCGGACGAGGATCCCCGAATGGGAGTCAGCACACTAATCCATTAAACCAGACATTCCTATAGCTCCTCCATCAGCAAAACAATTTAAAATAACCTGACATCACTAACAGCTTATGCTAACTTGACCATATATTCTTGTGGTTAGACATGTTCCTCATATTCCAGTAGCAAGTTAAGAGTTTTCCAATGTCAAAATTCTAATTGACAATTTTTCTATAGAGACAAAATGATGGCAACAAATAAATTTGGCATAACAACATCACAGAAGAAATAAATAAACATAAGTCACTACAAAATCAACAAAAGAAAATGAGGGAATCTACAGGCTTTGTTCCGTGCTCAAATATTTCAGATTCTAAAAGTTGTGCCAAAAATAAATAATAACAATATTTAACCATAGTCAAAGAACAAATCTTGGACACAACAAACAACAAAATTCTTCTACCAGAACTTACAAATATTACTAAGTCAGACAAAAAAATGACTGAATATAAATGTGTTACTTTTCACAATAGTGACTGTAGACTGTACAGAACTCAAGAACAAATTCCACATTTAAAGCCAAAAGTAATACCAAACATAACAGAAATATATTCAAATTTAATGAATTTGTAAACAAAATATAAACTAACAAACAAAAGTGAAGTTATTTCATTACATTCTTTAGTGAATACTCGATGTCAAACATTTTTTAAATGTAGTCTTCGATATATTTTGATCAGAATATTCAAATTTTAATATGAAACAAAGGAGCTGTGTCTCAATCTCCGCAATGAGCCTGTATTCTGCTACATTATATATATATATATATACATACATAGAGGATATATACAAACACATTGCTAGAAGCTACCATTGTTAAGTAGACCTGATACAGAAACACACAAAATCCTTGAATGTTAATCTCAAAGACAACATTTGTGTTCAACCAAAAACTAAATGACTTTATACAATTTCTATTTCAATATTGACCCCTTGGCTGGACAAGTAATGTTTATTTAGCTCAAACAATGAACACACATGACGATAAATTAATCCACTGGTAATAATAATCATAATTTTAGAACTAAAAGTCTCATATGGTGGAGTGGTGTTTACAAATGGACCCTTGTTGATTCAACACCTGGAATTATTTATGTGTATGTCGAAGTTTAAACAGATATTTCAATCAAAATAATGACAAATATTTTTATATAGCAGAGAAAGTGAATTTTATGTTATTTTTGTTACCATGTATATAGTAGCTCCATGAGGTGTTTGATGTAGTCTGAGAACAGATAGACCAGTAATGATAGTACTTATATATACTTTTAACGTCCAAGGTGTTACATGGATCTGATCTAATGTTCTAGACTTGCAGGTGTTTGATGTAGTCTGAGAACAGATAGACCAGTAATGATAGTACTTATATATACTTTTAACGTCCAAGGTAGTACATAGATTAGATCTAATGTTCTAGACTTGCAGGTGTTTGCTGTAATGATAGAGTAGATAAGCCTGCATCTAAAACATATTGGAAATGGATAGAAGGGAATAAACTGCAGTTGTTTAGCAACCACCTGTTTGGTGAGGACATGGCAATTGATGACACAAATTATACAGTGACTAAATTAACTTGGAATAGAATGTTGTAAAAATAGGACTGGACAGTTGAGGGGTTGAATGAGGAGTGTGTAACCAGCTTGCTATAGACCTGTACATACTGCCATTAGGTCGGTTCAATAGCCAATAAAAAGGTAAAGAAGCTCAAGATTTAGATTTTTGTTGGTGTATGATTTAGAAAGACTGCATGTGTGTGAATTAGAAAGACTGCATGTGTGTAAAATAGAAAGTCTTTGACTTGTGTGATTTAGAAAGACTGTGTGTGTGTGTGAATTAGAAAGACTCTGCGTGTGATGTAAAAAAATTGTTGTTTCATAGTTTGTGTATAATACAACAAGCGTACAAGAGTTGATCAAATTTGGTCTGAATGGAAAAAAAAGTTTAAAGTTAATGCAAGCAATCTGCGAAAGTATTGAAATTGTATGTGAAATTTTTCCCCATGCCTCCTATAGTCCTGATTTCTCACGACAAGACTTTCACTTGGAACATGTAGGTGTAAAAAATACAGGTAGATAAGGCAGTCCTAATATATATCGACGTCAGAACTGATTACATGCACCAAGCAAAGAGAGTTGTGGAGAGACATGATCGCCTACGCCGGCAGGCATGGCACTTGATTGATTGAATATAGCTATGACATCAAGTAAAAGAAACATGTACAGAAATAGAATAGAAAAACCAACTAGAATACTGGAACAAGTGTATTCTTAAGATGGAAAACTGTCCATGTGTTGCAGGGCCTTGCCAGGGAAGCAAAGAATAGTAACACTGCAACCTACAAGGCATGTCGTAGAGGCGATTGAGGTAGGGGTCTAGGGGAGCAAAGAATAGTAACACTGCAACCTACAAGGCATGTCAGAGGCGATTGAGGTAGGGGTCTAGGGGAGCAAAGAATAGTAACACTGCAACCTACAAGGCATGTCGTAGAGGCGATTGAGGTAGGGGTCTAGGGAGCAAAGAATAGTAACACTGCAACCTACAAGGCATGTCGTAGAGGCGATTGAGGTAGGGGTCTAGGGAGCAAAGAATAGTAACACTGCAACCTACAAGGCATGTCGTAAGAGGCGATTGAGGTAGGGGTCTAGGGGAGCAAAGAATAGTAACACTGCAACCTACAAGGCATGTCGTAGAGGCGATTGAGGTAGGGGTCTAGGGGAGCAAAGAATAGTAACACTGCAACCTACAAGGCATGTCGTAGAGGCGATTGAGGTAGGGGTCTAGGGGAGCAAAGAATAGTAACACTGCAACCTACAAGGCATGTCGTAAGAGCGATTGAGGTAGGGGTCTAGGGAAGCAAAGAATAGTAACACTGCAACCTACAAGGCATGTCGTAAGAGGCGATTGAGGTAGGGGTCTAGGGAAGCAAAGAATAGTAACACTGCAACCTACAAGGCATGTCGAAAGAGGCGATTGAGGTAGGGGTCTAGGGAAGCAAAGAATAGTAACACTGCAACCTACAAGGCATGTCGTAAGAGCGATTGAGGTAGGGGTCTAGGGAGCAAAGAATAGTAACACTGCAACCTACAAGGCATGTCGTAGAGGCGATTGAGGTAGGGGTCTAGGGGAGCAAAGAATAGTAACACTGCAACCTACAAAGCATGTCGTAAGAGGCGATTGAGGTAGGGGTCTAGGGGAGCAAAGAATAGTAACACTGCTATCTACAAGGCATGTCGTAAGAGGCGATTGAGGTAGGGGTCTAGGGGAGCAAAGAATAGTAACACTGCTATCTACAAGGCATGTCGTAAGAGGCGATTGAGGTAGGGGCCTAGAGAAGCTACCCTAGTAAATAAAAGCATAGCAGAAATTAAATGTGCTGGATGAGAGATGAAGTAGGCGCATAACTGGCGCATAACTGGCACAAAGCACAATCGCTCTCAGACTCAGATCATATATGGATCACAAGGAACGGTTTAACAAGTGGTCGATATGGAGCGTTTGAAGAAAAGATGGGAAAACACTCGGAAGAAAAGTGTTTTAACATGATTCCTTGACTGTATTGATGTGAAAACCAACCAAATTTGAACAAGTCTTATGTGTTGTGTATGATATAGGAAACCTGTTATTATTGCTATAAGGAAGAATAATGTAGAAAGAAAATAGCTAACATGGAATATTGTCAATACTTGGATAACATTTGTGGCATTGTCCTTTCAATGAGAAATGTCAGGATCAACAAACTTTCTCAGCTAGCACACACATACATACACACACATAAACATGTAACAAATGCAAAGTAACAATATTCATCTAGAAGATTCTAGAACCTATGACTTGACATCTTCATTTTCATCATCCCCATCCTTGGCCAAGTTTGGGTTACTGTTCCACCGTTTCTTGTGTTGAATACGCCCAAATCCTTCATCGTAGTTCCCCTTGGTAGCAAACAGTTGCTTGTAGTGAGTGGTGCAGAAGATGATGTTGTTATTAATGGCGAATGTCTTTGGCCTGTAGTGAAAGCAACAAACAACACAATTATAGCAATTACTTACAGAGCATAGATAAAAAAACAAATATTGCCAGTCTGATAGTCATGTCAATGTTATCAAGATAAGCAAATATATCCACTAAACAAATATACCTACTGTCATTCAAATGTCAATATTTGGTAATACTAAACTCGGTTACTAAACTCGGGTCAGAGCATTCAGGGCAGATACATAGGTACTCCGTCTTCCCCAGCAGATGTCAAAGGGTATGTATACTACTGGTTCCCATTACTCGCTGGTTAAACACACTTCTCACTCTGTCTCTAAGACATGCAATTTTGGTTGTACAATATGTAATTCCCAACTCCTTAAATCACTGGATAGATTCAATATCAATTTTAATAATCCCAACAGGCATTACCAGAGAAACAGAAGGATGACCCTATCTATCTTAAACTCCTTGTTGATTAATGCAATTGAAGAAAGTCTGTCTGCTATCTCACTGTTGTGAACACTAAGACAGTAGACACTGGTAAGCCTCTGGAAGTTGGAAGCCTTAATAGATAACATTCAATCATACTGCAACAGTGACTGATATTTCTTCTTCTTTGCGTTCGTTCTTTACGACCAATTTTAATCACTTTTTGTGATATGTTTGATCTTTGCCAAGAACATGTATACGTTGCACATTGGTTTGATAGGCCCCTAAACGCATAGACTTCTACGTGTTTAGGACACATGCATCTGATTTCAGCCAAACCTCCTTAGTCGCCTTTTACGACATGCATGGCAGGTAACAGTGGTTCTATTCTTTGCACCCCAAATTTGGGCCCGGTAACCACTCGGGCGTGACTGATATTTGAAACTAATGTATGACTGCAACAGTAACTGACATGGAATGTCTCTGGACCGATACAGGCAAATCTTCACCATAAACATATAAAAACATATTATTTGTACATTGGAAGTATGCAAAAGCATTCAGAACAGATCCTTCTTCTTCTTATGTAATCTCTGCTCAAGCATTTAATCCGCTGTAGGCCACAAACTGGGCAGTCAGCTTCAGGCCTGTCAAAGTTTCCCCAAAGGCTTTTCATCTTACCCAGGAGAGGACAGTGTTGTAAGACATGCTCCTGCGTATATTCCTATATTCCGCCTGCTGACAGTGGCAGAGATCTGTTTGTATGTTTCGCCTGCTGACAGTGGCAGAGATCTGTTCGACTTATTCCTAGTCTGTATAAGTATCTGTTGAGTCTGCAGTGTCCAGTACGTAGGTGAAATATGCCATTGTCTGTTCTCCTTAGGTCTTGAGGAAGTCTTTTCCATAATCATATCCAGTGTTTGTCTTTCAGTCTATTGTAGATTTTCTCTTTATTGGGGTTTTGACCTCTTGAAAAGACAAGGGTTGATTGAATTGTTGTCTGGCACTGCCATCCTTAGCCGAAGCATCGGAACTCTCATGTTATACGTCTTATCTTATCTTAACCACATTTGCCGTGAAGCGTCGTGGGGAGAGTTAGTTTTCTATCTTGTTCCAGGTGAGTTGCGCTTGATATTGTCAGTCCATGCTTTCGCAGGGACTCTGAGATGTTATCTATCCATCATGTTCTTGGCCTGCCTCGTGCTCTGAGTGTCGATTATTGTAGGCACGTGATGGTAGTAAATGTGGTTCCATTCTCATTAGATGGCCGAACCACTTGATTCTTTGCTTCTTGGTGTACTGTATGCATGGTATAGTACCAACGATGCTTCTGATATCCTCTCTGATATTCTCAGTTTCTCACTCTATCTCTCCTTGTAGCGTTGACAGCTTTTCATAGACATCTCATTTCACATGTTGTAATCTTTCTTTCTTGTGTCTTAGTCAGGGGCCATGTTTGGCACTGATAGGAGAGAGTTGGAATAAATATACAGTTTATCAGTTGTTGTTTGACTGCCATGTTAATGCTTGGATGTTTTAATAGTGGTGACAGTTGATGTCACTGAGTTTGCCTTCTGGCATCTAGTTTCGATTTCTCTATCCATCTTTTCATCTGCTGTGAATATACTCCAGAGATATTTGAATTCTAGAGTCTTTTTTATTTTGACATTATTCACGTGTATATTTAGTTGACCTGTTGACCTACTTATTGTCATGACTTCTGTTTTGGAGGTGTTAATTTTCATGTCATATTTTTCGCATGTGGCTTGTACATGTTGAAGTTTGTGTGTGTTGTTGAAGTTTGTGTTTGTTGTTGTAAATTATACTCTGATCATCTGCAAAGAGTAGTTCGTTTATTAAATTGTAGTTGTTATATGTACAAGATGATATTAGAGAGGTCAAGAGTTGATGACTAACATTTACCTAATGAAATGGTCACAAAACAAGGATACATGTAACATAAACAATGACTGAGGGGAACAGTGAGTGAGTATGAGGATGTGGTAGAGATAAGCATATATAATATATCATATCCTGTTTGTCTTGAAGACAATAAATTGATATATTACACATGGAAGAATTTTGTATTAGCTATTACTATTTCCCTGCACAATTTATATAAGCAAACTTCCTTAGTCTGGTTTTATCCATGCTTAGATTGGTGTTCGAAGCATCTTCCAGCTGGACTTGTACCTGGTAAGCTTCTCCACATTTGAAGCAATCTTGTCCAATACCACTAGGACTCACTTGTCAACATTCTTATGGTGATGGGAAGAGCAGTCTTAAGATATGACTAGGACTGAATGTATACACAATAACTAATTCTTGAATGAGTACTTAACCTCAAACCTAAATAGTGTCCAACATATAAGAGAACTAAAGACTATCTTCTAACAATATAATATATATATACAAAAACACTACAGGCTTGAATGAAAGTAGAAGTACACAAACAGAAAAAAGTAGATGGAAAATGATACATGGATAGACCTGGCACTGACACCGACCAGTAATACATATTTTGGCACTAAAACTGACCAGTAATATATGTTCTGGCACTGAAACTGACCAGCAATATAAGTTCTGGCACTAAAACTGACCAGCAGTACAGGTTCTGAAACTGACCAGCATACAGGTTATGTCACTAAAACTGACCAGCAGTATATGTTCTGGTACTGAAACTGACCAGCAATACAGGCTCTGGCACTAAAACTGACCAGTAATATATGTTCTGGCACTGAAACTGACCAGCAGTACAGGTTCTGGCATTAATACTAACCAGCAGCACATATTCTGAAACTGACCAGGAATACATGCTCTGGTACTGAAACTGACCAATAATACAGGTTCTGGCATTGACACATACTGACAATACAGGTCCTGGCATTGACACAGATTCACAATGCTGACACAGGTATGAGATATTAGAAGCAGAACACTCAAAAAAGGATGCACTAAACGGAATTTCTGATATATCTTACTATCAGCAAGGATAGTCACACTGACAAACTCCTGAACCCACATAAACCTATTTCTCTTGAGTATTGGCTTCTAGAGAATATCTTTGTTGGCAGCGATTTGATCAAATATACAAGTGATTAAATAGCAATGTTATATTCATTAGATAGTGTGTCTTTTGCCAGCATGCAACTGAAAACATAAGATAGCATGATGATCTGTTTATAACTTGGGTCGCTTGTGTGGTGCCGAGGCCCACAAGGGAAGCAAAGAATAATGCCACTGCAGCCTACAAGGCATGTCGTAAGAGGCAACTGATGTAGAGCCCTAGGGAAGCTACTCTAGTAAATAAAAAGTATTGCAGAAACCAGATGTGCGGGCCTACTTGTAGGCGCACAACATACAATCGCTCTTAGGCTCAGATCACATACAAATCACACAGAGTTGTTAACAAGTGGTCGATATGGAGCGTTCAAAGAAGAATAACTTGGGTGTCATCTTAGCCTGGACACAATACAAAAAATAGCAGCATGCAACAATGTTGACACTTCTTGACTGATTACAGGTGACTGGTTAGAGAAATTAGTGGTTAGCACATACATACCTAACTAACAGTATGGTAACTAGGTTAACATAGAAATTGAGTAAAGTTAATAAAAAAAAAGTATCTAAAAGAGACAAAACAAACAAGAAAAAAATGTATAGCTACTAATACCCCATATAATGTTACTGTGCACAACTGTTAGTAGATTAGAAACTCTGTTTAATTGATGCCAAATATAATGCGCTGGATTAAGTGAGTGAGTATGTAATATAAACATGCAGGCGGTGATAATTATTCGAATATTTAGAAAGTGAGATTTCCCAAACAGCATCAAATTGATACATATTACTGGTACACAAAATGTAACATGTCTTTAATAAAACAATAATAAATATGACTGCAATCATTTACTAGAAGTTCGGAGGGTTGCTTGGTATTATATAACAAGAAAAAATGAACCCTTCTCATATCAAGAGGTATATTGGGAATACGGTGATAAGTCTGTCATTTTTCATTGACCATCAGGCCATGATGAGGGATGTGGTCAACATCACACCAGTCACTTTTACTACTTAGTGATTTTCTGGTACCCAATTGAGGATGAGTCAACCTGAGAGCCATTGAGGTAAAAAAAAAAGAGACTTCACTTCCACTGTGGAACTGAACCCGGATCCTGCACCTCAGAAGTGAGTGAACTAACCACTACACTTTCGCTCTATTTATACTATATTCTTCTTTACCCCTAGGTTCTCAACCAAGGTTTTCCAAGCCCTTCTATCCAAGGCCATCTTTTCCAGATCTCTCCCCATTTTCTTGCATTCCATTTTCAACTCCCGTCTCCAGGTGTTCCTAGGTCTTCCCTTATCTCTATTACCCTGTAAGTTCCAATGGAGGGACTGTCTAGTGATGCTGTCATTTATACTGTATAAATAACTAATAATGACAGCCTGCAAGATGGACATAAATATTAAACTTAGACATAAGTTATAAAGGTGAGTTGCAGATGTCATGTGTAAAGCAGAAGGTTTGTTAACTGGGATCAAATGGGCATAGTTTGGATGTGAAGTGTCTACTTGTAGTTGAGTTATGATATACACTAACTCTCTGGCCAAGGCAACTATGATACATATACTTTCTGATAGCAAACATTTGGATGATATTCTTAGTATTGTCTAGTCCAGTATAGGTAATTTATTCCATGATGTCTTTGCTTACAGGTACATAAGATATGTTCAACATATGGAATGCTGATATCAGATAAGTACCCGTCTGGATGGATGTATCATTACAATAGAGATAACATGCATGGCATGGTAAGTTGATAATGTGACATGTGATAACTGACAGTGTGATGTGATAACTTGATGTGTGATAGGGATAACTGCCAACTAACATGTGGTAACTTGATGTTGACATACAATAACTCTATTGACTCATCTGTACTCATTTGACTTTCATCTGTATGTCTAGAACTACTACTTTGACTATAATTTGTATGTCAACTACTACTTTGATTATCATTTGTATGCCATCTACTACTTTGATTATCATTTGTGTATCAACTACTACTTTGATTATCATATGTATGTCAACTACTACTTTAACTATCATTTGTATGTCTACTACTACTTTAACTATCATTTGTGTATCAACTACTACTTTAACTATCATTTGTATGTCAACTACTTTGACTATCATTTGTGTATCAACTACTACTTTAACTATCATTTGTGTATCAACTACTACTTTGACTATCATTTGTGTATCAACTACTACTTTGACTATCATTTGTATGTCAACTACTACTTTGATTATCATTTGTATGTCAACTACTACTTTGACTATCATTTGTGTATCAACTACTACTATGTTAATTGTATGTGTAATGCTACTTTGCTGTCTACGTTTTTGACATTCATGTGTGGCATAAGAAGGAGATAATGAAGTGAACTATTCTTTCTTAAAGACTAGTGGAAGTGATGATGTTTGTGATTGCCTAGCAATGAGGTAGTATGTTGAGATTGGGTTAAGACATGAATGATCTCTTCTGTTACCACAAAAAAAACATATTGTTAGCACAGAGTGGTGGGGATGTAAGCAACAACATAAACAAGTGGATATAGACTGCAGCTGAAATAATAATGATGACAGAGTGGGTGACATTTATATATTAAAGTGATGACTGTTATGACCCTGCTGTTATGTAATGTTTTATGATCTGGTGTCTGGTTTATGGTAGCAAATAGAACATGTAACCATCTCATGGAAGTTGGGGATATTTACTTTCATTTATGTTGGTTTCAGGGTTCCTTGGTGGGTTAGTTACAAGATATATATCTTAGGTGGGATAGTTCTAATGTAGAATTCTTAGCTGGGTTAGCTCTAAACAAGACTTCTTAGGTAGATTCTAATGTAGACTTCTTAGGTGGACTATTTCTAAGATAGATTTCATGTGGGTTAGCTCTAATGTAGGTGGACTATTTCTAATGCATACTTTATATTTTGTCTAACTTTAATGTAGACTTCTTTGGTGGGCTAGCTCTAAGAAAGACTTTATAAGAGGAGCTATTTCTAATGTAGACTTCTTTGGTGGGCTAGCTCTAAGAAAGACTTTATAAGAGGAGCTATTTCTAATGTAGACTTCTTTGGTGGGATAGCTCTAAGAAAGACTTTATAAGAGGAGCTATTTCTAATGTAGACTTTTTTGGTGGGATAGCTCTAAGAAAGACTTTATAAGAGGAGCTATTTCTAATGTAGACTTCTTTGGTGGGATAGCTCTAAGAAAGACTTTATAAGAGGAGCTATTTCTAATGTAGACTTCTTTGGTGGGATAGATCTAAGAAAGACTTTATAAGAGGAGCTAGTTCTAATGTAGACTTCTTAGATGGTGGACTTAGTTAACTGCAGATTTCTCTGTAAACTAGTTCTAATGTAGACTTTGAAGGTGATAAGTTAATATGTAGATGTTATAGGTAAACTAGTTCTAATGTAGACTGTGAAGGTAGATAAGTTAATATGTAGATGTTATAGGTAAACTAGTTCTAATATAGACTTTGAAGGTGGATAAGTTAAAATGTAGATGTTATAGGTAAACTAGTTCTAATGTAGACTGTGAAGGTAGATAAGTTAATATGTAGATGTTATAGGTAAACTAGTTCTAATGTAGACTGTGAAGGTGGATAAGTTAATATGTAGATGTTATAGGTAAACTAGTTCTAATGTAGACTGTGAAGGTAGATAAGTTAATATGTAGATGTTATAGGTAAACTAGTTCTAATGTAGATTGTGAAGGTGGATAAGTTAAAATGTAGATGTTATAGGTAAACTAGTTCTAATGTAGACTGTGAAGGTGGATAAGTTAATATGTAGATGTTATAGGTAAACTAGTTCTAATGTAGACTGTGAAGGTAGATAAGTTAATATGTAGATGTTATAGGTAAACTAGTTCTAATGTAGACTTTGAAGGTGTATAAGTTAATATGTAGATGTTATAGGTAAACTAGTTCTAATGTAGACTGTGAAGGTAGATAAGTTAATATGTAGATGTTATAGGTAAACTAGTTCTAATGTAGACTGTGAAGGTAGATAAGTTAATATGTAGATGTTATAGGTAAACTAGTTCTAATGTAGACTGTGAAGGTGGATAAGTTAAAATGTAGATGTTATAGGTAAACTAGTTCTAATGTAGACTGTGAAGGTAGATAAGTTAATATGTAGATGTTATAGGTAAACTAGTTCTAATGTAGACTGTGAAGGTAGATAAGTTAATATGTAGATGTTATAGGTAAACTAGTTCTAATGTAGATTGTGAAGGTGGATAAGTTAAAATGTAGATGTTATAGGTAAACTAGTTCTAATGTAGACTGTGAAGGTAGATAAGTTAAAATGTAGATGTTATAGGTAAACTAGTTCTAATGTAGACTGTGAAGGTAGATAAGTTAAAATGTAGATGTTATAGGTAAACTAGTTCTAATGTAGACTGTGAAGGTGGATAAGTTAATATGTAGATGTTATAGGTAAACTAGTTCTAATATAGACTTTGAAGGTGTATAAGTTAATATGTAGATGTTATAGGTAAACTAGTTCTAATATAGACTTTGAAGGTGGATAAGTTAATATGTAGATGTTATAGGTAAACTAGTTCTAATGTAGACTGTGAAGGTAGATAAGTTAAAATGTAGATGTTATAGGTAAACTAGTTCTAATGTAGACTGTGAAGGTAGATAAGTTAATATGTAGATGTTATAGGTAGAGTAGTTTCTAATATAGACTTCTTAGTCTGACCAGTTTTAAGGCATAATTCTAATTGTATAGCAGTGTCAGGGTTTGAAGGTAAAGTGTCCTAGTCAGCACTGCCTTGCACTGAGTACACCTAAACAGGCTTTATGGTACACTGTTTTGTTCATCTCAAGCCGCTCCATCGCGTACACTGTTTTCTCATCGCTCAATTTCTCCACCTGAATGGCTGCTCTCATGCTTTGCTTACCACCTAGCAGATGATATTAGTAAAAGAACAAACATGGCATCAACAAATACAAGCAAATCAAGAAAGAAACAAACCCAAAGACAGATTAGGCAGTCAGAATGGTAAGAGAGGTAAGAGCTGGTCAATAGTAACAGCCAGCATACAGGGCTAGTAGTACTAGTAGTAGTAGTAGTAGTAGAGAGACAGATCAATTCAAAGCAATCACACCAAACTATTTATAATATAATCATATATAACAAATTCAATTATTGCTTAGAAATGTTCAATTCTCTTATATAAAGAAATCAGTAAAATTAACTGTGACTTTCAATATAACATTAGTTATATTAATTGACTCTTCTAATATAACATCATCAGTTATATTAACTTGACTCTAATAATATAACAACATCAGTTAAATTAACTTGACTCTAATAATATAACATCAGTTATATTAACTTGACTCTGATAATATAACAACATCAGTTATATTAACTGCTTTCAAAAACAACCAACTAGTTATGCTAATTTATTCACATAACATAACATCATGTCAAATTCACCATAAAAACGTAATGTTGTCCTCTATATTAATTTGATGATATTGTACAAAATTACTTTTAAATTATCAACACAGAATGCATAAATTTGAATAATATATGACCATTAGAAGTGAAACATTTTGGTTAAAATTAATATTATCACAAAATTATTCTTGATCATTTTGATATAATTAATTACCAAACCAAGTCTATCTCTTGTATAATTTATTATGTGATTTCATGAAGCACAAAAAGAAAGCTTTCATAAACAGAATCAAATTGATTACATCAAATGTAAACAGATTAATATGGTAGTAGACTCGATATGATTTCCAAATTTGAAATAGACCAACTTATACTCTGGCTATAAGAATCTGCATAGAAAGAAAGAGTGCACTAACTGTATAAGACATATACAATAAGAGCAAAGATGATACAAAATGGAGCAGTGACTAAACTAAACAAAGTATCTAGCAAAGCTGTTGTAATAAGCATTTCTACAGCTGTACCAGGCCTGGCTGACAGACAGAGAATAGAGAGATTTTTATGCTGAAAATCACTGGGACAATGATGTACATATTCCATCTTATACCTTACACTAGCAGGTAGGGTACTTGTCCTTTTCTAGAACTTCAAAACATATTTACCTGCATTTTTGTAGGAAATACACTTCTAATTTATTTATGAATGATTGAAGTGACCATTGGTAGATCGTGAAGTGACCACTGATAAGCCATTAAGTGAAGTGACTACTGATATGACATTAAGTGAAGTGACCACTGACAAGACATTAAGTGAAATGACTATTGTTAGGTCATTAAGTCAAGTGACCACTGATAAGTCATTAAGTTAAGTGACCACTGATAAGTCATTAAGTGAAGTGACCACTGATAAGTCATTAAGTGAAGTGACCACTGATAAGCCATTAAGTGAAGCAACTACTGCCATCTCAGTTCAGTATACTATATTTTATTTATGGATGAGGCCACCTGCCCAGCGTATTCGTAGCGCGTGGACACGGCTGACAAGCTCCCTGTGAGCGCAGGGGTTGACAAGCCCCTGTGAGCGCAGTTCAATTCCACAGGCTGGCAGAAAAGCCACAGGTTCTCCAGATTTACGGTGTTTGTGGCACAGAACCGAAGGGTTACGATGTCCATGGCACCGAGCTGAAAAGATGAAAGCTCAATTGCTTCTGGATCAAAAGAAAAAAAATGTATGGATGAAACACTAGACCCCACAAACAGTCTGCCAGTGGTACTAACATGTCTGTCTTGTCATATACTGGGGGCTATAACTCAACTCAAGCCAGATCCAAACATAAAGAAAGCAATTCTGAATTTACAGTAAAATAGAAAGAAAATATTCATTCATATTTCTTATAATAGAAGGCTAATTAAGCAGAAATATTAAGAAAATGTGTATACAAGCACAGAATATAGAGAATATTTGTGCAACAAAGACAAACTGTGATATGTGGATAGATAGTATAGATATATATATATATTCATTAGAAAATCTGTGCATATTTTGAACAAGAAATTGCTTGTGGTAATGCAGAACAAAAGAAGTATTAGTTATCAGTGACAAACATTAGAAGATACAACACAGTTATACGATATGACAACAGTTGTTAGTCAGTTTACAGAAATCATGCACTTGAACATTTAGTTTCAACCTGTGATCCTGGGAGATGGTATTAAACTGTCTTAGTGTAGCAGATTAACTGTCCAGGTTTAGAGTTTAACTGCTAAATTATGTCTGAATAAACTGTATAAATAATCGGTAAATGCTACTTGCTCCTGGCGACATTCAATAAAAATAACATGAACTGGGAAGTCGGAGACCAATATGAGAATAGCAGATGCGATGTTAATTGACTATCATGAACAATTTATTGTTAGAATATGCACATCTAAAAATAGGAGGACAGTGTTGAGTATTTTCATATTTACTACAATTTTTTACAATTTAATGCAAAGCTTTTCTATTTATTACAATGTGTGTATGTATGGCTTTTTTCGTTTTTGAAGATGGTCAATTAAGCAAGGATGAAGTGTCTTCTCTATTTATGCCTAGCCTGGGCAGCTGATATGGGGAATGTACTTTGCCCATTTTGCACAAACACCCCTCTACCCTACTGTTTCATCCAAAGGAAAGACACAGTTCATATGTTTGGAGTCAAGCAGAGTTTACAGGGGATGTCAGAAGATGGAATGTAATACACACATAACCATCAAATGTCTTAGGGTCCCTCCCTTTGGATTTGTGGTCAAGGTTTACTTCTCTAGACACCTGCATAACCGTGCTGACACACAAGGAAGTGGGGATTTTCTATCAGGGTTTACTCCCCTAATTGTTAGTTCTCCTGAGCCCTCCTCCACAAGGCAGTGGGTTTAACAGTTGAAGATGGTACCGTCTACTGTGATACGGTAGCAGATGAAACATCTGATCTGACATTACTACAATATTTTCATTTATATATTTTCATATATTGCAATATTTTCATTTATATATTTTCATATATTGCAATATTTCTTTATATATTAATATTGCAATATTTCATATATATTATAGTACTTTCCTATTTATTATAATACTTTCCTATATTGAAATATCTGTCTATTTATTGAGAACTGTGATAGTGTAGTGTTTAATGCACTTGCTTCATAGATCAAATTCCTGGATCAAGTTCCTGAATCAAATTCCCTAGTGAGGGTAAAATATTTCCTAACAGTAATGGCTCTGAGGTCGACACAGTCTAAACTTGGTACCAGAGGTACACTAGGAAGTCAAGCAGGCAGGAAGCTAACCACATCACCAATTGTATGCCAGTAGTAGTCACAGAAAAATACAGGTCTAATATAGTATTCCCCAATATACCTTGTGGTATATTGCAGACAGCTTGATAAAGACCTTTTGGTCGAAACGTTGCTGTACATTGTTTTTTAGCCTTGTAAAACTACAGTACTTTGTTTTTATGTGTTCCGCTATTGCTACATAGTTTTACTGCATTCTTCCCTTATATTGATAACACCATATGGTATGAAAACAGATTCATGACTTACTTTTCTAATTTACTACAATACTTGTCTATTCAATGCAATACTTTCATAATTATTGCACATTGCACTATTTAATGCATACATTGCCTATTTAATGCATACATTGTCTATTTATTGCACAACTTGCCTATTTAATGCATACATTGCCAATTTATTGCACACCTTGCCTATTTAATGCATACATTGTCAATTTATTGCAATACTTTTCAGTTTTCATTGAAACACTTCATATTTATTACAAAATTGTCTTATTTATTGCAGTATTTTCCTATTTATTTCAATCTTTTTCTATTTATTGTAACACCTAACCTACTGTTCTCTACTTCTCCATTAGTGCTGGTGTAACCACATCAATTGGTATCATAAAGTTGGCTAAGTCTGTCACAAGCTTTTCTCGTCATTTCATCTTTTACTAAAAGAGATTATAGAAGATATAATGTCAGTCTGTTTCTATGGAATGGACAGCCTTGGACAACTTGTTCTGTTGTTTGTTTGTTCTACCATTGTCTATCTATCTGTGTTAGAAAACATGTTCTGCTGCTTATTTGTTCTAACCACATTATCTGTCTGTCTTAGAAAACAAGTTCTGCTGCTGGTTTGTTTTACACACATTATCTGTCTGTCTGTCTTAGAAAACATGTTCTTCTGTTTGTTTGTTCTACACACATTATCTGTCTGTCTTAGAAAACATGTTCTTCTGTTTGTTTGTTCTACACACATTATCTGTCTGTCTTAGAAAACAAATTCTGCTGCTTGTTTGTTTTACACACATTATCTGTCTGTCTTAGAAAACACGTTCTGCTGCTTGTTTGTTTTACACACATTATCTGTCTGTCTTAGAAAACATGTTTGTGCTAACCACATTATCTGTCTGTCTATCTTAGAAAACATGTTCTTCTGTTTGTTTGTTCTACACACATTATCTGTCTGTCTGTCTTAAAAAACATGTCTTCTGCTTGTTTGTTCTACAAACATTATCTGTCTGTCTTAGAAAACAAGTTCTGCTGCTTGTTTGTTCTACACACATTATCTGTCTGTCTTAAAAAACATGTTCTGCTGCTTTTTTGTTCTAGCCACATTATCTGTCTGTTATAAAACCTGTTCTACTGCTTATGTGTTCTAACAAATTTTCACTTGTCTGTTTAATTTTCATTGTGTTCAATAGATGACAGCTAAGTTTACAAAGGCCTGTTCCCTTTATAAAAAATTAACGAATTCATTTCTTACTAAGAAGTACCATTCTATAATTTTTATTACACTTTAAATCATCTTTATATTCTTTTATCCTTATTCTTTCTCAATGTTATTCTCTATTCTTTCTTCTATCTCTTCAAATATTTTCCTGCCTTCAATGTGAGCTTTTCTTCCTACCTTTTTGGTGAGGTCTGTCTACATTTCCCATGTGTAAACATAATCATCACAAATTTAGTCTAACAAAACATTACCAAAATGTATGGGCGGATCTATACATGGAAATCTCTTATTATGAATGATATGGGAGAAACAACGATCACAGATTGAATTCAATATATTAACTATTTTAGTACTAATGCTTGCAACAAGACAAAACTAAATATAACAAAATATCAAGCACAAATATGACACACAAGAATACAAAAAAAAACTTTATAAGTGAGACACTACAAAACAAAGCCCAAATGATCATGCAATATTTAAAGAAACAAATCTAGACATGAGTTATATACACATGCAATATATCTACAGTGCAGTCCCAGAAATATTGAAGTTAGGTTAATAAATAGTGTTATATAACAGTGGGTATAGCAAGTAAGAAGTGACTTCAGACTCTTGGAAACTTTAGTGTTTACAGTCTGTCATGAAGACACACAGAAAAACTTGACAGTACTAGAAGTCACATTGTTGAATCTACATAGAGTACTAGAAGTCACATTGTTGAATCTACATAGAGTACTAGAAGTCACATTGTTGAATCTACACAGAGTACTAGAAGTCACATTGGAATCTATACAGAGTACTAGAAGTCACATTGGAATCTATACAGAGTACTAGAAGTCACATTGGAATCTACATAGAGTACTAGAAGTCACTTTGGAATCTACTTAGAGTACTAGAAGTCAATCTACAGATGAATGAGTGAAATAACAAGCTAGAGCTAAGCACAGCATCACTCAGTATATAGCACAAAGAACCAGAAATTGTCAAACTGTTGTTCTAACAATCCTCAGTATATACACATAGATCTAGGTCACAGAAAGTGTGCTGGCAATGTTGAATAAAGCAGGTGTTAATTTGGATTGCTGCAACAGGCACTATCATGTGTTCATCTAAAGGCTTATAAGAAAACTGCATTGATGACACAGACTAATATAAGTAAAGATTCACATTGACTTCCTTCCCAAAAGAAAAGACAACAGGTTACAAGTTTCAAAATGCAAAGTCCTTTAGAAAATACCCAGATTTAGCAATTTCTACAGACAGGAAGCAGGTTTAGTCTATAAGCTACCTGGCATACTATATCCCAGACTACCTAAAATTATATCTGATAATCAACGTGATCCGAAGCCAATCCCCCCATACAAGAATATAAATTTGTCCCATGCATACATACATGAGAACATGTTTATAGTAAAGTTAGATTATATTTACAGATCTTCATATAGTTTAATCTAAATATTGATATAATATGCAATATGCCAGATAGCCAGGACTATAAATATGACGAGCCAGAATGGCAGTGCCGAGCATACAATATTGTGTTTCAATAAAGATAAGAAAAAAATGGATTGAAATCAGAAATTGTTAGACTAGCAGGTTATTGATACTGGAGCAGATGTAAGATGTCCCAGAGTAGTAAACGAGCTACAAAAGTGGCAGCAACCAGACAAACCTTGCTATCATCATCACCATTTTGTTTGTCATTATCCATCATGTCAAAGTTATCTGTGTCACTACACTCGGAATCCTATAAAGGGGAACAACATAATGCAATCACGAAAACACTCAAAAACCAAAAAACCCCACAAAATTTAAAAAAAAACACATAATAATGCAACAAATATGAAATCCTTGAAAGCTCTGGTAGCCACACAAGATGCAATGTTTACAGCAAGCAGTTACTCTCACTCTAAGAATGTTATCTCTGATTAGCTAACTTTTCTTTTGTTTCTACTAATAGTGCACTGAAAATGAAAATCGTGGCATATCCTTTACAGGACATAGCCATCAACCACAGCAAACGAGTCATTGATTTTCTAGGCACCACTTATACATTCAGTAGTTTGCCATTGATTATAATACACTACATACTATAATAATAATAATAATAATAATAGCTGCCCATCTTGAGAGATGTTGTCAATAGCTTCAGACTTGTTTTGTTTGTGCAAGGTGCCTGTACAATTCCAATTTTAGCACATAATCTGACTAATTCTATACTATAATCCACTAAACTAAAACAAGCGGATATCTCATATAGGAAATAGTTTAGATGGGCTCTCTTCTCTAGAAGACTGTACCAGGAATTATGTCAACTAGTTTAGATGGATACTATCAACTAGTTTACTGAGATACATATAAACTAGAAAATAGTGAAGTGGGATACTATCAATAGTTTAGAGGGAGTAGGCCTACTAAAGAATAGAAAATAGTTAATTGTGATATTTACTATCAAATAGAAAAAAGTTTGGATGAATACTATAAAATTAGAATCTATTTACTAGGGATGCTACCAACTAGAAAATAGATTAGAGGTATCCTCTCACCAAGAAAATAGAACTTCACCAAATTAATTAGATAAAGGAAATAAACATAATAGGCAATAATCATATTTGACGGCAGGGAGTATGTCTGAGTTTTAATGCTGGGACACTGTCAACTCAAACCAGGTCAGGCGGAAACCAAACGACAACCAACCAATACACACAAAATATGAATCTATTTTGATGTCATTAAATCAACAAGTGTGGTATATAGAATAAGAAGGAGGTTAGAAGTAGTATAATATGGTTGCAGTTAATAGTTGTCAAGTAGGGGAAGGAACAGTCTCCTTAGTGGAATAAAAACAAAAATTAATGGAGCACATTGCGGGGTGAAGGGTCAGATATAAATGCTAGAACATACTATTATTACAACGCAGGGGTGGACTAATTTACAAAGTTTGGGAGGAAATAAATATTATGAGAAGATTAATCATCAAATATTGTTCTTTATTTAGCAATGCCAGAAGTACTGTGACATAGACATTACTGTTAAGTGTGAGTTTCACTTGATTTGTGGATGTGCTGGACAGGGAGTTGTCCACCCCTGTTATAATGAACTAGCAAAAGTGATCAACTTGAAAACGATGTTTTGGGAGTGGGTCGAGTGTGAGCTGTGCTGCGACACACACGTGCTGGAGACTGAAACATTACACAGTACGTTATAAGGTTGGAAATACGAGTAGTTGGTCTCGGATATAGCCCTGTGATAGAACAGATGTTGGGCGGTGCAGCGGGAAATATTTAATCAGCATAATGAAATATAGGTCAGGACTGCAAATATTATATCGAGACTCGGTAGAGCGCGCTGACGCGTTAGGCCTTGATTATTGTAGAAGAGAGTAATATGAGGACCGGTGTTATATAAACCTAACCAAATAATAAGTGCCGATTTCCGCATAGCAGATTTGACATGGGAGAAGTATTGACAGCTTACGCGGCTTTCTCACTCAACTGGGCTAGTTTGAGACATTTTACAATTGTTACATGTCGCCGTGGGTTGCGGATTTTGTTGACTGGTTAAGTGTATTTGACACAGTCAGCAGGCCAAGTCTTTATAAAATATTGAAGTATATTGGTTGTCCCCAAAGTTGCTCCAATTGATTGTTTCCTTCCATGAGGGCATGAAAGCCAGCATACAGTTCGATGGCAGCACATCTGATAGTTTTGAGGTTAAGAGTGGAGTCAAGCAGGGCTGTGTCCTTGCCCCCACTCTCTTTGGTATCTTCTTCGCAGTCCTTTTGAACCACGCCTTAGGGAACGCTGATGGTGATGTTTTCATCCGCACTAGATCTGATGGTTCACTGTTTAACTTGGCTCGCTTAAGAGCCAAGACAAAAACGACGGAAATACTTCTCAAGGACCTCCTTTTCGCTGACGATGCTGCCTTAGTCGCCCACAGTGAGACTACACTGCAATGTCTAATTAATAATTTGTCAAAGGCATGCGACCTCTTTTCTCTGACAATAAGTGTCTCCAAAACAGTTGTATTATGTCAGGAGGTAAGACATCAAATATCACTTTAAATGGCAACCATCTAACACCAGTGCAAAAATTCTGCTATCTTGGGTCCACGGTCACTGACAGCCTTTCTCTTGACGAAGAAATCAACGCTCGTATAGGAGTGCGGCTACTACATTCGGCATACTATCAAAGCGAGCGTGGGACAACAAAAATTGACATTGCAGACGAAGACTCAAATATATCGAGCCTGTGTAATTAGTTCTTTACTATATGACTCAGAAACATGGACAGCCTACTCAAGACACGAGAGGAGACTTAACATCTTTCACCTTCGATGTCTCCACAAGATTATGAACATCAGGTGGTACGACAAGATAACCAACTCTGAAGTACTACAACGTGCAAATCTGCCTTCCATCATGGGCATGCTCAGCAGTAGACGACTAAGATGGTTGGGACATGTGAGAATGGAAACTTATCGCATACCAAAACAAATGTTGTTCTGTGAACTTTCAGAGGAGAAGAGGCACCAGGGCAGACCACTGCTCAGATATAAAGATGTCTGCAAAACCTCAATGAAAAACTTCTCTATAGATCCCAGCACATGGGAGGGACTAGCTGATGACAGAGTTGTGTGGAAAGCCAAATTACGGAAGGGCGCAGTCTTTTGAGAAGAGACTTATGTACGAGCTGAACAACAAGAGAGAAAAGCGAAAACTCAGAAGTTGTCACAGTAAAACACTTGCCTATTGACCGTCTGTAAAGATGAAAAGGGCCATATATAAGTGTATCCTTAAAATAAATGATCAACAAATAAACAGTGTACAGGTATTTGTTGTTTATTTGTTGATCATATTCTTTGCTTTCTCTGGGGTTCTTGCAAAAAAACAAAACACATTGTTCTCTTCTCTCCTTTAAAAAAAAAAAAGAAAGTCGAACAAAATATGCAATTCAGTGGACACCGCAGGATAGCGGACAAGAGGAGCACATGGAGAGGAACTTTTGTAGCCGAGTTCAAAGTCTTGCATAAGACTTAGATATGAGGTAGAGAGAAAGGCACAAGATCGAAATGGGTGAAAGGTTGGTTTTTTTTGTCTGTCGTATGTGCCCTTTGACGTGATGATGATAAGTGTATCCGCAATTTTTAGACTGTGAGGTTTTTGAGTGTCACTTGGCCTTTTGTCGTCACAATCAATCATGTCCGTCTCCACATCGTAGGATGGCTGTAATAGCTCTCGAACAAATTATGTCCCATGCCCTGACGGTCGGTACACGATGCCATACTTTAACCTAATCAATTTACCTATCCACCTCCCGCTGTTTCCATCTCAGTCTTTCCCAGTTATTCTACCGTCCCTTCCAAGATGGTTGTTTTCAACAGAGCGTTGAGTCTTTTACTGTTACCAAAATACCTAAATTCTGTATAACTTCAATCTTCTTGAGCAGTTTTCTTTTTCACTCCAAGTTGTTTATTTGTTTTCTTCTCATTACAAGCTACTCGTCATAATCTTCTGCATATTCACATTTCTCAACCTTCATTTCTTTTCTCCATTTGTTTGCCGTTTAGTTTTTGGTGATATTTTAATAATAAAACGGGTAGAACTAACTTTTGCTGGATCTTCCGAAAGTTGCTCGCCAAGTGGAACTAATTTAAACAATTTCTGCATAACGTTTGTACCAGCAAGGGTACGGTTTTCTGGGCTTGTTTATTTTCATTTGGTTACTCTGGTATTGCGCTATTTAAGAAAGGCTGTTGTGTTTGAATTCTTTGAAAGACATGAAAACGCGGTCCGGAATGAGTACGAGGAAGGTTAAGATGCAGATGAAAAGGGATCAAGGAAATGTTTATTTCTTATTAAGCAATATTTTATAGACAAATTCTACACCAAGCATAACTTAACAAAGGGAACTTATGCTCACAGCATATGGTTTAGAAGCCAAGTTCCAAGGATCAGAAATGTTTATTCTTATTAGCAATATTTTATAGACAAATTCTACACAAGCATAACTTAACAAGGAACTTAGCTTACAGCATAAATAGTTTAAAGAAGCCAAGTTCCACAGCGAATATGCTAGGCAGAGTTTAAGCTAATTTACATTACAAAAAAAGTAGGAAATCACCCTCTTGATTAGAAGGGGATGTAGCTAGCTAGCAATCCTGGTATCGTTATGGAACACAAAATGTTAAATTGCAATATCAGACTTTATAGCAATGGATACCCTCACATTCCTTCTCGTCCCTTCGGATAGATTACTAGACCAGAGATCTTCTAATGAATATAAGACAAACTATCACTACAACTGCAAGATGTAAGTTGGTATACACCGTTAGAAACACTCGTCAAATGGATGTGCTATTCAGATACCGTAAACTATTCGTTACATTTTCAACAAATATTCGTTACTTAACAATCGTTACTTAGTCAATGTTGATGTAGCAAGTGCGTCTGCCGCCAAGCCAAGAGCACAATTATATAACACGTAAACGTCAGATAATCGCTCTAGAAGTAGAGTAGTAGTCGATACAAAGCTTAGTAACGAATACCAAGTACATAACAAAAATGCAGTCGTGTAACTAGTATTGGAAAGTACTAATCAGTCAGTGAATAACAGTAATCGATATACAAAGCGCATTCGACATACATCGAGTAGTTGCTAGTTAATGAGTACTTTCTATTCATTCAACTTAAGTTGAAACTACTGATACTAATCTTTCCAAACGATATATAGCTAGCTAGCCACGAATGCTGACTGCCATCTAGTTTCACTAATTGCTGCGGTATCTATGGAAACAAGACAACCGTTTGTCTAAGCGCTGAACTTCTACCGAGTTACATTTCTCAAGATAGATAATAATCTAGACAACACAATTAACGTAATGCTATACTGCAAAGTTCGTCTTCTGATTTGGTTGAGAATTGTGACAAAATTGAAACAGCGTTGTGATAAACGACAGATGAATCAAATGTTTGTTTCATGAATGAAAAATAACAATAATAAAAAATTCCCGTAACCTTTTTCAGGGTTTGGGATCGCGAGAGAGATACTTCAGGGTTTGAGGTCACTTCACTTCACATTTCTAGCACCTAGTGTGCAGAAGGTAGAAGGACCAATTTCTTTCCTCACGTGTGCAACGCCGAGTGTGAGGTTGAGTCCACAACCCTCTTGTGTCTTGAGTAGATATTGCCAACGCTCATGCATGCCGCAAATATTTATATATATATATTTTATTTATTTATCATAACGTTGTTTCAATTTTAAATATATGTTATGAATATAGTTTTTGAACAATGAACAAATAGATTCTCTGGAGGCCACCTAGATGTAGTTTTGTTATGAATATAGTTTTTGAACAATGAACAAACAGATAGTAAATTCTCTGGAGGCAACAGAGATATAGTTTTAGAAGAGAATGCTAAGAATTCCATGGGCTGCAAAAATGACTAATGAGTTAAAGGAAGTCATGGCACGGAGTAAAGTTATTATAAGAAAGAGGTAATCATTTTTCCGATATGTGATAAGAAAGGGAGGTTTAGGTAAAATTGTTACGGCCGGTAAAATCAATGGGAGACGAGACAGAAAGAGATAATTCTGGACAGTCTGGCCTCATCAACATTCGAACTGATAGTCAGTGACAGATTGTTGGAGATCCATGATCACTTGCGCCAGCCGGCATGGCACATGATGATTTATATATATATATATATATAAACTCGATATAAAGTTGGAATTGGATTTTCTCTAACGTAATCTCGGCTCATCGATTTACCAGAAAATAAAAATCTTGCAAACTAAATCTCCACAGACTAGAGCTGAACAGTCATAATTACGATGGCTCAGTCACCTCAGCAAACGTGTTTGTTACGTAGGAGATGAAATCCTGTTCAAACAGAGGCCCGTCTATTTCAACCTAAGGATGTCCTTTTCTTGGTTATATCAGATCGCATAGGTCAACAATCATGGCAAATAAGAATTAACTCCTTGCCAAGAATCCAAGTATAAGCAAATGTTTCTTTGTTATGTAAGGGGTGGTTACAGCCTCTGTAAGCAGAGGCACGCTACTGATAACATAAGGGCTAGTTTTTTTTTGGTCATATCAAAGCGTGTATACCAAAGGGTCTAAATCCGAAAGATTGACTTCATTGCACTGGGTTTTACCCCATATGACTCGATCCCTCTCCGCAGAAATGGCACGCCAACACACACTTATCCACAATCCTAGGGGTCTCTGGAAAAAAAAACTGCACTCGTGAACAGAACGGCGCGGTCCGGATTCGAACCCACGACCTTCGACTCACAAGGCAAAGGGCTTAACCCCCAAATGTATACCAGCACACATGAAACAACTCCTTGTAGAGAATCAAAGTGCTAACTCAGCAAACTGGGAAGAGAATATAATACCAAGAGAGGGGACTCCCGACCTCTAGGAACACCTAGAACGAAGTAGAATGACGCCAGACGACCCCTGAAGGACTCCTGACTGAAATAGACCCGGACCAGAAATGAGACAACCGATATTGTGTGACATTATCTTTGCATGACCTTTATACGAGATACAATAGACCAGGTACAATGGACAATGGATGGTAGAAGAGACAATAGACTTGGTAATGGTGTTACATGTATTATTTTGTATAAAAACTATCTGCAGCAAATATTTCTCACTTATTGTAGTAATTTATATTGTTTTTGTCCCCACACAGAAACTGTCGCCGACGCCCGTGTGTTGCCAGGGCTCGAAAGGGGAGCAAAGAATAGCAACACTGCCACCTACAAGGCCTGTCGTAAGAGGCGATTGAGGTAGGGGCTTAGGAAGCTACCTAGTAAATAAAAAGCATAGCAGACATCGGATGTGCTGGCCTACTTGTAGGCGCATAATTGACACATCGTTCTTAGGCTCAGATCACATACAAATCACAAAAGATGGTTAACAAGGAGCGTTCGAAGAAGAATATCGCCGACCGACACCAGAAAATATTGAGAACACACGAGATGAAGTTACACACAAAATACTGTCATTACAAAGTCAGTGTATATTGAGAACACAGATGAAGTTACACACAAAATAATGTCATTACAAACTCAGTGTATATTGGATACATCAGGATATAAACAAAATACTGTCATTACAAACTCAGTGTATATTGGATACATCAGGATATAAACAAAATACTGTCATTACAAACTCAGTGTATATTGGATACGTCAGGATATAAACAAAAATACTGTCGTTACAAACTCAGTGTATATTGGATACGTCAGAATATAAACAAAATACTGTCGTTACAAAGTCAGTGTATATTGGATACGTCAGAATATAAACAAAAATACTGTCGTTACAAACTCAGTGTATATTGGATACATCAGAATATAAACAAAAATACTGCATTGCAAAGTGAGCTTATATATTGGATACGTCAGAGTATAAACAAAAATACTGTCGTTACTGAGTCAGCGTATATTGGATACGTCAGAGTATAAACAAAAATACTGTCGTTACCGTTTTTTAGGGCTGTGTAGGACAGTGGGACATCAGCATGTGGAATTTAATGGCAGCATGGCTATTGCTGCAGAAAAATTACATACTTTGGTCACATCAAGCGTCACCATGGCCTGGAAAGAACAATACTAGAAGGCAGGGTCCCAGGACTCGGAGGCAGACCAAGAAGAAGATGGCTACAAGATATTAAAGAAACCATGAACATGACCATCGACGAAGTGGGTGAACTAACAAGAGACAGAGTGAATTTCAAATGTGCTGCAAAGAGAGCAACGTCCTATAAAGGATACGCACCTTGATGATGATGATGATGGCTATTGCAGTAGCTGCGAAACAGTTCAGGTTGCGAATTTTTCTTTATGCCTCCAACAGATAAAATATATTTGGCCTTATCGGCGATTGAATCCGGGTCTCCGGAATAAAAGCCCTCGCTCTAATTCATTTAACCAGACGCTCCGCTTAGAATCTAACAACAAAGCAATAAGGCAAAGAAGTGCATACACTGAACATACACCGAACGTGCTTGCGAGAGCACACAGAAACAACATGAAAGCTGAGATGACAAAAGATGTAAAGGGTGATCTCCAAACTAATAAGACACCGAAACTAAATATTGTTGATCCAAGTGAATTCAATGACAAAAGTAACAGCTGAAATCTGTGGACAAGATGAATCTCTGTCGTTTGTATGGTATAATATAGTTGATGAAAAAGCAAACCTCCACTGAAATGTAAATCGTGACATATCCTTTACAAGACGTCACTATTAACCGCAGTAAACGAGTCGTTGATTTTCTAGACACTACTTATACGTTCAGTAGTTTGTCATTGCTTCCGGAACGGTGGTGGTCTATTTTTTCCGTTTGTATAAATCCACGTGGACAAATTTGTTTCCAATGCAGAAGTTAACCAGTGAAGAAAACGAGGAAGACACAAAACGATCAGGAGGAGAACAGTAGAATAATTGACAGAAATGAATCATAGCTGGAATACAATACAGCCAGGAATAGAGAAGAATGCTATGCATTTTTTTTGCTGCCATAACGCAAGGGGCGTCACACGTTGAGAGAGAGAGAGTGTGAGAGAGAGAGAGAGAAACAGTGAAGCAGACTATACTCTTACTCATTCACAACGGCACGTGCAGTAATGTCTCAAGACACCTGAGACATAGAATGGAACAAAGTAGAAACATAATTTGTGGCGGGAACTTTCTAACGTTTAATATTTCATTTTATTTATTTGCTAAAATGCGATTCGATGAAAAGTAGTTGAGTTTCTCAACTAGTCACGCCACTCAGTTTGTTGGCCACGATTTGGCTTATAGTCAAGTCGTGTCTATACAATATTTGCTGCTTGTATTCCGACAATCGATTGTAACATTCCAAACCAAAACTTGCTTTTTTTTCTCCTTCCTTATTTTGGATGAAAATGACGAGTCACAGTGGGTCTCTTGTCGAAAGAACGTTCTCCTTGAGAGGGCGTGTGAGTTGTGTCTGCGTGCGTTAGCGAGAAGGGGGCACAGTTGTACCCAGACTGTAACCGATCATTGCTCAGCTTCAGCCTTCACGTGCACTTGCCAGATAACAGAATAATGAAAGAAGTAGTCTGTTTCCTTGCAACAGGGAGCGCCAATGTTTGCTTAATACTGTATGAAGAAATAGATATATCTTGAATCAACTGAGTATATATATATATATGATGCAGACTATAGTTATACAATGAACAAGCTGCTAGCAAAAATGAAATCATTGAGATGATGCCACACAACAAAGTGGCATGTATATACTGAATACATGAGTTGATTGATAGGGCCATCATCATTGCACTTCGGTGAATAACCATGTGTGCTCCGATCTCTTTCTTACAAAGGAAGATCTCAGCTGCAGTGCCCGAACTCCGTAGCACCGGCGAGGGTCCCGATGTAATTTTGAAGATGGTGAAGATATTTTTGTAGGAATTTTAAAAAAATGAATTTTGCTCGGGCAGCGCTTTGCAGCCTGCTCTTCTCGATTTTGAACTGCCAAAGGTTCTTTTACGTGTTCAAATTGAACACGGGACCTACGTTTTATCGTCCGTCTCCGACAGGACTAGGAACTCGATCTCACCTACACTGAGAGCAGGGATCTCTGGAAAAATATCCAGATGGCTCTATAAGGGAGCGAACCTGGTACATTTGGCCCATGAGTCAAGTGAAGAAGTGAAAATATTACAGAAGAGAAATACAGAAATATTTGTTAGGAGGATGCAGACAATTGGTTGGACGCACACGCCAATATCAGTTAGAAGCGCCATACTAGGCGCCCTGTCTGCGTCCGAAATTCATAGCGAGCAAGCGCAGAAGAAGTTTGGACGCACGAAACATGAACAAAATAGTAGAATAACAAAATGAAAGACCGACGGCAAACGGACAAGAGTAAGATAACATTATACGTAGAACGATAACATGAAGAGGTGGTGAAATAACAGTCTGTCAGAGTAATCACCAGACAAGAGACACAATTTATTAGAATAATACTACAGCCAAAAGTTAATTGAAAACTGGATAAGAAACATCAGGGATGGTTTCAGAGATGAAATAAATGGTAAAGAATAAGCTGGATACAAAACATCAGTGGTGATTTCAGAGACCGTATAAAGAGTTATGGAAAAACCGAGTAGCCAAAATCGTCAGTCCAGTTGGTCTACGCCAGTAGAGATCGTAGAAGGAAGACAAACCCGGTGACCAAAACACTGTGGTGTAACAGAATGTGTAGAACCGAAAAGGTTACTGCAGTCTGGCAGTAACTTTCCTACAATGTCACAAATTTCCTTTTCAGGGAAGACATAAAAAACAACATGTCATCACTTTAAATGAGCATTGCTCTGTCCGGTTCATGACAACAGTTAATTGATTTATCAAACTAAGATATCCATCATCGCTATTTGGGAATATGGAGGAAACCATGAGTTATATAATCAGATATCACTCTCATGTATAGCGTTCATTACTCCTTTAATATTAGGTTAATATAAATCATTTCAGTTGTGTTGAAACCACTTCAAGATCTGTGTTCATATGAGACATCTGCTCAAGGACAGTTTAACACATGTTACAGACCTACTCACTCATCATACCATAGTGAGCTGTGTAGTATATAGTATATGGTGGTTTAAAAAAAATACTGTTTGGGCCTTCTTACCCGGTAGTGCCGCAGAGGTGGACCTAGTTACGTTTGAAAGAGTTACACTCGGAGCGTCGTCATTCTTTCGAACGAGAGCTGATCGGAATTTGTTTAATTTAGTTGCCTATTGGCTCTATGAAGGCTCCCATCCTTTGGCTACGATCAAATGGGCATTACACTATGATCTTTGCTAAAAAATCCGATGTCAAGCAGATGTTACCTTCCCCGAATGTCTCAATATGGCATTGAATGGTGCTTAGAAATGACTGCTATCTTTGCAAAAATGTTTTAAAATAGGAAATCTGAACTTGAGCGAAAAAAATGTAAAACCATTTGGATAAAATACAGAACTGTATGTAGGTAGGTTCACAAACAGCCCATTTTTATTTCGTTGTTAAAACAACTTACTTATTCGATGCTATATAAACAACTATGTGCAGTGAATAAAGAAACATCACTCTGTGCTGATCGAACGAGTTATCCTTCTTGGTGCACGCCATGCATTAGTTTAACTACAGCCAACTCTAGTAGAGTTTGCTTTGGTTTAACAATCACTCTAATTTATTAACTATACTGACGTCTGCTTTCTCATTGTTAATTAAAAAGAACAAATAAACCGCGCATGCACAACATATAAGGGGAGACAACAAACTCCACACACGACTACATGCATATTTAAGAAGACACAACAAACACATTAAACTTACTGTAAATAACAACATAAAACAAAAGAGAAAGGTTTAGTTTTTATAACATGCTTTATATAAGTGATATCGATATAAGTGAAGACTGGAGTAAAACTATGTAGAAATGGCGAAACATGTAAAAACAAAGTACTGTAGTTTTACAAAGTACAAATGTCTGCCGTCTAAGGAAGTCTGAATTTATTCGCTTCTGTTGTATCATTTGCTTGATAACAGCCTTTTGGTCGAAGCTTCGCTGCATATTATTTTTGTATTTTGACAAACTAGAGTACTATGTTTTTACGTGTATATAAGTGAATACAATACTAGGTCTGTAAATGTTTTAATAATATTGATGATTTGGGGTTAACATCAAGCCAGCACCTTTACTGCCCAGAGTTGATATGATATCCAATTATGGCTGAGGTGAAAAAAAATCCTTCGATTGGGGACCGAACCAAAACCATCCGTCTAGGAAGTTGTGACACTTATCACTGTGCTATCGCGGCTATTAAATTCTGACGTGATATTTACATAAATAATAATGAATTCAAGCAAGTTGCCCTAAACAAACACGATCAATGCATAACAACACCAAACACATATGTACAGCAGGCAAAATAATAATGAAAGCAAAAATGACCATATTAATATTGAAAAGATTGTGAACGACCTGGAAGGAAACACGACCTACGACCTCAGAAAGAGTGAGAAAACTATCACGACAGACAACGACTGACAAGAAGTTGGTATGGGACAGTTACCACCATATTTGTCTATGAAAAGATGTCTATATATATAGCATTCTGTGAGATTTATTGTAGTTTGTAGACACACAAACTCGCCCGAGTGGTTACGGGGCCCAAATTTGGGGTGTAAAGAATAGAACCACTGTGACCTGTCACGCATGTCGTAAGAGGCGACTAAGGAGGTTTGGCTGAAATCGGATGCACGTGTCCTAAACGTGTAGTGGCCTACCAAACCAATGTGCAACGTATACACGTTCTTGGCAAAGATCAAACATATCACAAAAAGTGATTAAAATTGGTCTTAAAGAACGAACGCAAAGAAGAAGACACACAAACTGATATCGTGTACTGCAGCGTGTAGCCAGATTAAAAAGTCCTAACACTAACCCCCACCCTGTGGAACACACGCCACGGTATAAGAAAAACAGTGGCAATGAAAGTCAGTGAGTCCTATTGCCAAGTCTACTAAGATGGTTGGATCTATACTTGGTGAAGCAAAAACAATAGAAAACCAAACAGAACTAAATAAAAGGATGTTCTAACCAACAAATGAGTCACAACAGCAGAATGAATAAAATCGATAACAAACCTTACGTATGGTTTTACTGTGCGTGACTGTCTCCTGTGTGAGAAGAAAATGAGTGGTAGGGATAACATATGAGCAATGTTTGCGTGGGGTAGGGGATAAAATATGAGCAATGTTTGCGTGGGGTAGGGGATAAAACATGAGCACTGTTTGCGTGGGGTAGGAGATAAAATATGAGCACTGTTTGCGTGGGGTAGGGGATAAAACATGAGCACTGTTTGCGTGGGGTAGGGGATAAAACATGAGCACTGTTTGCGTGGGGTAGGGGATAAAACATGAGCACTGTTTGCGTGGTGAGGATAAAACATGAGCATTATTGAGTGGGGAGGGGATAAAACATGAGCAATGATTGAGTGAGGATAACACATGAGCATGATTGAGTGGGAGGGGATAAAATAAGAGCAATGTTTGCAGGTAGGGATACAATGTGAGGATGAATTGAGTGGTTGGGATATAATGTAAGGATAGGGTGGTTGGGATATAATGTAAGGATAGAGTGGTTGGGATATAATGTAAGGATAGAGTGGTTGGGATATAATGTAAGAATAGAGTGGTGGAGATATAATGTAATGATAGAGTGGTGGAGATATAATGTAAGGATAGATTGAGTGGTGGGGATATAATGTAAGGATAGATTGAGTGGTGGGGATATAATGTAAGGATAGATCGAGTGGTGGGATATAATGTAAGGATAGATCGAGTGGTGGGGATATAATGTAAGGATAGATCGAGTGGTGGGGATATAATGTAAGGATAGATCGAGTGGTGGGGATATAATGTAAGGATATAATGTAAGGAAAGAGTGGTGGGGATATAATGTAAGGATAGATAGAGTGGTGGGGATATAATGTAAGGATAGATAGAGTGGTGGGGATATAATGTAAGGATAGATAGAGTGGTGGGGATATAATGTAAGGATAGAGTGGTCGGGATATATGTAAGGATATATAGAGTGGTGGGGATATAATGTAAGGATAGTGGTGGGGATATAATGTAAGGATAGAGTGGTGGAGATATAATGTAAGGATAGATTGAGTGGTGAGGATATAATGTAAGGATAGATAGAGTGGTGGGGATATAATGTAAGGATAGATTGAGTGGTGGGGATATAATGCAAGGATAGATAGAGTGGTGGGGATATAATGTAAGGATAGATCGAGTGGTGGGATATAATGTAAGGATAGAGTGGTGGGGATATAATGTAAGGATAGAGTGGTGAGGATATAATGTAAGGATAGATAAGAGTGGTGGGGATATAATGTAAGGATAGAGTGGTGGGATATAATGTAAGGATAGAGTGATGGGGATATAATGTAAGGATAGAGTGGTGAGGATATAATGTAAGGATAGATATAGAGTGGTGGGGATATAATGTAAGGATATAGTGATGGGGATATAATGTAAGGATAGAGTGGTGGGGATATAATGTAAGGATAGAGTGGTGAGGATATAATGTAAGGATAGAGTGGTGAGGATATAATGTAGGATAGAGTGGTGGGATATAATGTAAGGATAGATAGAGTGGTGGGGATATAATGTAAGGATAGAGTGGTGGGGATATAATGTAAGGATAGAGTGGTGAGGATATAATGTAAGGATAGAGTGGTGAGGATATAATGTAAGGATAGATCGAGTGGTGGGGATATAATGTAAGGATAGAGTGGTGGGGATATAATGTAAGGATAGAGTGGTGAGGATATAATGTAAGGATAGATAGAGTGGTGGGGATATAATGTAAGGATAGAGTGGTGGGGATATAATGTAAGGATAGAGTGGTGGGGATATAATGTAAGGATAGAGTGGTGAGGATATAATGTAAGGATAGAGTGGTGAGGATATAATGTAAGGATAGATAGAGTGGTGGGGATATAATGTAAGGATAGAGTGGTGGGGATATAATGTAAGGATAGAGTGGTGGAGATATAATGTAAGGATAGAGTGGTGGGGATATAATGTAGGATAGAGTGGTGGGGATATAATGTAAGGATATATTGAGTGGTGGGGATATAATGTAAGGATAGAGTGGTGGGGATATAATGTAAGGATAGATAGAGTGGTGGGATATAATGTAAGGATAGAGTGGTGGGGATATAATGTAAGGATAGAGTGGTGTGGATATAATGTAAGGATATATTGAGTGGTGTGGATATATTGAGTGGTGGGGATATAATGTAAGGATAGAGTGGTGGGGATATAATGTAAGGATAGATCGAGTGGTGGGATATAATGTAAGGATAGATCGAGTGGTGGGGATATAATGTAAGGATAGATCGAGTGGTGGGGATATAATGTAAGGATATAATGTAAGGATAGAGTGGTGGGGATATAATGTAAGGATAGAGTGGTGGGGATATAATGTAAGGATAGATAGAGTGGTGGGGATATAATGTAAGGATAGAGTGGTCGGTATATATGTAAGGATAGATAGAGTGGTGGGATATAATGTAAGGATAGAGTGGTGGGGATATAATGTAAGGATAGAGTGGTGGAGCTATAATGTAAGGATAGAGGGGTGGGGATATAATGTAAGGATAGAGTGGTGGAGATATAATGTAAGGATAGATTGAGTGGTGAGGATATAATGTAAGGATATATAGAGTGGTGGGGATATAATGTAAGGATAGATCGAGTGGTGGGGATATAATGTAAGGATAGATTGAGTGGTGGGGATATAATGCAAGGATAGATAGAGTGGTGGGGATATAATGTAAGGATAGATCGAGTGGTGGGGATATAATGTAAGGATAGAGTGGTGGGATATAATGTAAGGATAGAGTGGTGAGGATATAATGTAAGGATAGATAGAGTGGTGGGGATATAATGTAAGGATAGAGTGGTGGGATATAATGTAAGGATAGAGTGGTGGGGATATAATGTAAGGATAGAGTGATGGGGATATAATGTAAGGATAGAGTGGTGAGGATATAATGTAAGGATAGATATAGAGTGGTGGGTATATAATGTAAGGATATAGTGATGGGGATATAATGTAAGGATAGAGTGGTGAGGATATAATGTAAGGATAGAGTGGTGAGGATATACTGTAAGGATAGAGTGGTGAGGATATAATGTAAGGATAGAGTGGTGGATATAATGTAAGGATAGATAGAGTGGTGGGGATATAATGTAAGGATAGAGTGGTGGGGATATAATGTAAGGATAGAGTGGTGAGGATATAATGTAAGGATAGAGTGGTGAGGATATAATGTAAGGATAGATCTAGTGGTGGGGATATAATGTAAGATAGAGTGGTGGATATAATGTAAGGATAGAGTGGTGAGGATATAATGTAAGGATAGATAGAGTGGTGGGGATATAATGTAAGGATAGAGTGGTGGGATATAATGTAAGGATAGAGTGGTGGGATATAATGTAAGGATAGAGTGGTGGGGATATAATGTAAGGATATATTGAGTGGTGGGGATATAATGTAAGGATAGAGTGGTGGGGATATAATGTAGGATAGATAGAGTGGTGGAGATATAATGTAAGGATAGAGTGGTGGGATATAATGTAAGGATAGAGTGGTGTGGATATAATGTAAGGATATATTGAGTGGTGGGGATATATTGAGTGGTGGGGATATAATGTAAGGATAGATCGAGTGGTGGGGATATAATGTAAGGATAGATCGAGTGGTGGGATATAATGTAAGGATAGATCGAGTGGTGGGGATATAATGTAAGGATAGATCTAGTGGTGGGGATATAATGTAAGGATATAATGTAAGGATAGAGTGGTGGGGATATAATGTAAGGATAGATAGAGTGGTGGGGATATAATGTAAGGATAGAGTGGTGGGGATATAATGTAAGGATAGATAGAGTGGTGGGGATATAATGTAAGGATAGAGTGGTCGGGATATAATGTAAGGATAGAGTGGTGAGGATATAATGTAAGGATAGATCGAGTGGTGGGGATATAATGTAAGGATAGAGTGGTGGGGATATAATGTAAGGATAGAGTGGTGAGGATATAATGTAAGGATAGATAGAGTGGTGGGGATATAATGTAAGGATAGAGTGGTGGGGATATAATGTAAGGATAGAGTGGTGAGGATATAATGTAAGGATAGAGTGGTGGAGATATAATGTAAGGATAGAGTGGTGGGGATATAATGTAAGGATAGAGTGGTGGGGATATAATGTAAGGATATATTGAGTGGTGGGTATATAATGTAAGGATAGAGTGGTGGGGATATAATGTAAGGATAGATAGAGTGGTGGAGATATAATGTAAGGATAGAGTGGTGGGGATATAATGTAAGGATAGAGTGGTGTGGATATAATGTAAGGATATATTGAGTGGTGGGGATATATTGAGTGGTGGGGATATAATGTAAGGATAGAGTGGTGGGGATATAATGTAAGGATAGATCGAGTGGTGGGATATAATGTAAGGATAGATCGAGTGGTGGGGATATAATGTAAGGATAGATCGAGTGGTGGGGATATAATGTAAGGATATAATGTAAGGATAGAGTGGTGGGGATATAATGTAAGGATAGATAGAGTGGTGGGGATATAATGTAAGGATAGAGTGGTGGGGATATAATGTAAGGATAGATAGAGTGGTGGGATATAATGTAAGGATAGAGTGGTCGGATATATGTAAGGATAGATAGAGTGGTGGGGATATAATGTAAGGATAGTGGTGGGGATATAATGTAAGGATAGAGTGGTGGAGATATAATGTAAGGATAGAGGGGTGGGGATATAATGTAAGGATAGAGTGGTGGAGATATAATGTAAGGATAGATTGAGTGGTGAGGATATAATGTAAGGATAGATAGAGTGGTGGGGATATAATGTAAGGATAGATCGAGTGGTGGGATATAATGTAAGGATAGATTGAGTGGTGGGGATATAATGCAAGGATAGATAGAGTGGTGGGGATATAATGTAAGGATAGATCGAGTGGTGGGATATAATGTAAGGATAGAGTGGTGGGGATATAATGTAAGGATAGAGTGGTGAGGATATAATGTAAGGATAGAGTGGTGAGGATATAATGTAAGGATAGATCGAGTGGTGGGGATATAATGTAAGGATAGAGTGGTGGGGATATAATGTAAGGATAGAGTGGTGAGGATATAATGTAAGGATAGATAGAGTGGTGGGGATATAATGTAAGGATAGAGTGGTGGGATATAATGTAAGGATAGAGTGGTGAGGATATAATGTAAGGATAGAGTGGTGGAGATATAATGTAAGGATAGAGTGGTGGGGATATAGTGTAAGGATAGAGTGGTGGGGATATAATGTAAGGATATATTGAGTGGTGGGTATATAATGTAAGGATAGAGTGGTGGGGATATAATGTAAGGATAGATAGAGTGGTGGAGATATAATGTAAGGATAGAGTGGTGGGATATAATGTAAGGATAGAGTGGTGGGGATATAATGTAGGATAGAGTGGTGGGGATATATTGAGTGGTGGGATATAATGTAAGGATAGAGTGGTGGGGATATAATGTAAGGATAGATCGAGTGGTGGGGATATAATGTAAGGATAGATCGAGTGGTGGGGATATAATGTAAGGATAGATCGAGTGGTGGGGATATAATGTAAGGATATAATGTAAGGATAGAGTGGTGGGATATAATGTAAGGATAGATAGAGTGGTGGGGATATAATGTAAGGATAGAGTGGTGGGGATATAATGTAAGGATAGATAGAGTGGTGGGGATATAATGTAAGGATAGAGTGGTCGGGATATATGTAAGGATAGATAGAGTGGTGGGAATATAATGTAAGGATAGTGGTGGGGATATAATGTAAGGATAGAGTGGTGGAGATATAATGTAAGGATAGAGGGGTGGGGATATAATGTAAGGATAGAGTGGTGGAGATATAATGTAAGGATAGATTGAGTGGTGAGGATATAATGTAAGGATAGATAGAGTGGTGGGATATAATGTAAGGATAGATCGAGTGGTGGGGATATAATGTAAGGATAGATTGAGTGGTGGGGATATAATGCAAGGATAGATAGAGTGGTGGGGATATAATGTAAGGATAGATCGAGTGGTGGGGATATAATGTAAGGATAGAGTGGTGGGATATAATGTAAGGATAGAGTGGTGAGGATATAATGTAAGGATAGATAGAGTGGTGGGGATATAATGTAAGGATAGAGTGGTGGGGATATAATGTAAGGATAGAGTGGTGGGGATATAATGTAAGGATAGAGTGATGGGGATATAATGTAAGGATAGAGTGGTGAGGATATAATGTAAGGATAGATATAGAGTGGTGGGGATATAATGTAAGGATATAGTGATGGGGATATAATGTAAGGATAGAGTGGTGGGGATATAATGTAAGGATAGAGTGGTGAGGATATAATGTAAGGATAGAGTGGTGAGGATATAATGTAAGGATAGAGTGGTGGGGATATAATGTAAGGATAGATAGAGTGGTGGGATATAATGTAAGGATAGAGTGGTGGGGATATAATGTAAGGATAGAGTGGTGAGGATATAATGTAAGGATAGAGTGGTGAGGATATAATGTAAGGATAGATCGAGTGGTGGGGATATAATGTAAGGATAGAGTGGTGGGGATATAATGTAAGGATAGAGTGGTGAGGATATAATGTAAGGATAGATAGAGTGGTGGGGATATAATGTAGGATAGAGTGGTGGGGATATAATGTAAGGATAGAGTGGTGAGGATATAATGTAAGGATAGAGTGGTGGAGATATAATGTAAGGATAGAGTGGTGGGGATATAATGTAAGGATAGAGTGGTGGGGATATAATGTAAGGATATATTGAGTGGTGGGGATATAATGTAAGGATAGAGTGGTGGGGATATAATGTAAGGATAGATAGAGTGGTGGAGATATAATGTAAGGATAGAGTGGTGGGGATATAATGTAAGGATAGAGTGGTGTGGATATAATGTAAGGATATATTGAGTGGTGGGGATATAATGTAAGGATAGAGTGGTGGGGATATAATGTAAGGATAGATAGAGTGGTGGGGATATAATGTAATGATAGATTACGTGGCGGGGGCATGAGTATGATTGAGTGGTGGGATACAGTATTAGATATATTGAGTGGCGAATATGAAATGTGATAACTGATTGAGTTATTGGCATATAATTTGAGAAAAGAATCGAATACTGAGGATAAAACATGAGGCCCGATACCTGATATTAAAACATTATGATAGATAAAATAGTGATGTTAAAACTTGATGATATATATATATATATATATATATATAAAGTAATGATGAGTACTGACTGAGGGAAGTTGATGAAATGTAAGGACATGTTCCATGAAGGGACACATTTTTGTCCTAAAACATAATCAACACGTTTACATAGGGTCAACGTACACAGATCGTATTAACACTACCAACATTACAAATAGTTTACCAACATACAAGCATTGCACTAATACTATTTTTACCAACATACAAACGTTGCAAACATAGTGACAGCACAAACACATAGTGACAGTTACAAACATAGTGACAGCACAAACACACTGCCAACATAGAAGCACTGAGTTGTACAAGCTTTCCTGTATCTCTTAGCTTACAAACATCAATTGTATTGTATGTGAACATATACGGAAGTATACATACGAGATAGACAGACTTTATGTACGCGTATGTTGATGTACCCGCACATAGTCTGGTGATTCACATACACACGTCAACTACAACAGTATATGACAGTATGTTGTACACAGGCACGTCTGATATAGAGATAAATGTCAACAGTGTACACATAGACACAGACACATACGTGACACATGTTAAGACAACATGTTACACACAGCCACTGAGCTGGATCATCTGTACAAATATTGTAGAGCAGGATGGCCTTTACAAACGCTTCTGAGAAGGATGATCTATACACACATCACTCAGCAGGATATCTATACAAACATCACTCAGCAGGATGGCTTATACAAACATCACTGAGAAGGATGATCTATACACACATCACTCAGCAGAATGATCTATACACACATCACTGAGCAGGATGATCTATAGAAACATCCTTGAGCAGGATGATCTATACAAACATCACTGAGCAGGATGATCTATACAAACATCATTGAGCAGGATGATATATATATATAGAAACATCACTGAGCAGGATGATCTATACAAACATCATTGAGCAGGATGATCTATACAAACATCACTGAGCAGGGTGATCTATACAAACATCATTGAGCAGGATGATCTATACAAACATCATTGAGCAGGATGATCTATACAAACATCACTGAGCAGGGTGATCTATACAAACATCACTGAGCAGGGAGATCTATACAAACATCACTGAGCAGGGAGATCTATACACACATCACTGAGCAGGGTGATCTATACAAACATCACTGAGCAGGGAGATCTATACAAACATCACTGAGCAGGGAGATCTATACACACATCATTGAGCAGGGTGATCTATACAAACATCATTGAGCAGGATGATCTATAGAAACATCGTTGATATAAATATTCAGGAGAAGTGATGAAAGCAGAGTAATATCTGACCAACTACTAGTAACAACTGTTATAAGAAAAAGAAGATGAAGATATGTTGGACACACCTTGAGAAGAAATGGTCAAAGAATATCAAAGCAGGCATTGCAGTGGATGGCAAAGTGTAGGACGCCATAGAAAAACCCTGAAACGAATGTTACCGAGAGAGACGATAAATTTCGGACTCAATTCCATAGAAGAAATTGAGCGAATTTCCCAGGATAGAGCGGTACGGAGAAATTACTTGCAGACCCTATGTAACGTATAATGGTTCGAGACTAATATTATAATAATAGTAATTATATATATATATATATATATATATATATATATATATAGGAGAGAGAGGAGAGAGAGACACTGATGAATATACATGATGCATGCCACGAAACCGGCCGGCGTGATGCTGACCACATCACACATCGTGTGCCGACGGTCAATGAACGATACAGGCCTAACACTGTATTGCCCTATATACCACGAGGTATGAAAGGGTTCCCTTACTGTTACTTTTTATGCCACGAAACAAATCCTCTTAACTGTTTACTACTGACCTAAAACTATTATAAGCGGTTTTACGTCACTTCCTTAGACAGACGGATGGATGTTGTTTTTGTGATAACTATGAAAGATAAGAGATAACACGGAAGGAAGCGGATCAGGATGTAGCTGAAAATTGCATCTTGGGAGACGACTTATTGACCTTTGACGTGATTGGTGCAAGCCTCTATCATGCAACTGACTGGAATGTGGACCTAAGAATGTTGACACTTAATATGAGATGACCAATTTGGCAGAACTTTGTAAAAACAAATAAAATAGTTCGATGTTTGATAATGAAAATAATTAATTCTAATTGCTTTAGAGAACTTTAGGAAAACAGTTCATAACACGAACAAGAAACAGGTACAAAGGAGTAATATGTTTTACATATTATATATATATGGCCTTTTTCATCTTTACAGATGGTCAATTGGCAAGTGTTTTACTGTGACAACTTCTGAGTTTTCGCTTTTCTCTCTTGTCTTTCAGCTCATACATAAGTCTCTTCTCAACAGATTCTGCGCCCTTTCGCAAGTTGGCTTTCCACACAACTCTGTACTCTCATGTGTTGGGACCTATAGAAAAGTTTTTCATTGAGGCTTTGAGACATCTTTATATCTGAGCAGTGGTCTGCCCTGGTGCCTCTTCCTCTCCGAAAGTTCACAGAACAACACTTGTTTTGGTATGCGACAAGTTTCCATTCTTCTCACATGCCCCAACCATCTTAGTCGTCTACTGCTGAGCATGCCCATGATGGAAGGCAGGTTTGCACGTTGCAGTACTTCAGAGTTGGTTATCTTGTCGTACCACCTGATGTTCATAATCTTGCGGAGACATCGATATATATATATATACCTCTCGTACCGTTATACGTTACATACCGCTCTATCCTGGGTAACTCGCTCAATCTCTTTTATAGAATTGAGTCCTACATATTTTGCCTTTCTCAGCAAAATTCGCCTCAGGATTTCCCTAGGCAGGGAGTCCTCCCTTTCTTGAATCCTTTGCCTTCCACTTCAATGAACGCTTATTTCTTCTCTAGGTATGTCCAACATATCTTCATCTTCGCCTTCTTATAACAGTTGTTACTAGTGGTTGACCAGATATTTCTTTGATTTAATTACTTCTGAATTCGTTCCATTTTATGTTCATTATCGCCCGAGTAGTTACCGGGGCCCAAATTTGGGGTGTAAAGAATAGAACCACTGTTACCTGCCACGCATATCGTAAGGGGCGGCTAAGGAGGTTTGGTAGAAATCGGATGCACGTGTCCTAAACGTGTTGAAGTCTATGCGTTTAGGGGCCTACCAAACCAATGTGCAACGTATACACGTTCATGGCAAAGATCAAACATATTACAAAGAGTGATTAAAATTGGTCGTAAAGAACGAACGCAAAAAGAAGAAAAAGATAATTCATTATTATTCGCAGACATTTATTTTCAAATGCGTTCAACTTACTTTCTTTATCTTTATAGGTTTCACATTGCCAATATAACAATAATAATAATAATAATAATTCCTCTCGTACCGTTATATGTTACATAGGGCCTGCAAGTAACTTCTCCATACCGCTCTAGATAGATACCTTTCACATTGCCAATATAGTAATGATTAAAAATCTCCCTCCATCACCACCCCACATTCATCCTTACAAGCACACAAAAACATGTTTGAAATAAAAGTCTATTTCATACTTCAGCAATTCACAAAGAAGTAACTAGCACAGGTTCAACTAAGTTGAGAATATTATAAATTACATCGGATCAATATGGTAAAAAAATCGATTAGACTAGTTGATAGTAAAATCACCACAATAATGGTAGTGGGTAGTTGCTGACAGGTGTATGCATATTATGAATATTTCTCGACACGTTTTACAGACATTGACAAACCCGATGAGAATATTAAACAAGCATTTTTAATTTTTTTAAAGTGGTAATTAATTGCCTGGATTCTCCGCAAGGAGTTGATACTTTAAAAAAATATTTTTTAGCTTACACGCTCTTATATAAACAATTAAAAAAACAAACAAAAAACTCGTTCTTCGGTTGAAATATGCGTGGCTCGGCTTAAAAAGGCTTTAATCCCCCACATAACAATAAAAAACACAAAACCAAACCAATCAGAACAAAGTATTCAATTTGTTTAAAACATTAGTATTACATAAGTATTTCAAGAAACAGTAAGATAGAAAGTCAAAATGAACAAAATTGAGTGAGTGGAGTGAGTGAGAGAGCGAAATGAAAGAGGAAAAGAGAAATAAAGGCTTGATGATTAAGAGGGAGTGAGAGTTAGATGAGTGAGATAGTAGAGAAAGGTAATAGAAAGAGAGAGAGTGAATGAGGGTGAATCAACGGGGGAGAGAGAAATTGAGAGAAATAGATAGTGAATGAAAGCATGGAAATGATAAAAATAGAGAAAATATTAGAAAAGAAATAAAAGTGAGACGAGAGAGAGAGAGAGAGAGAGAGAGGGAGAGAGAGAGAGAGAGAGAGAGAGAGAGACGGAACTACAGAGAAAGAAATGGTTCTGCACGCACAACACACTTGCCCTTACACACCAGTCGACATTCAAGTCCAACACAATCCTAGCATACACACAACTGAACGAATAACTAAACAATGAATATATAAACATATCCTGATATCTACAAACCTGGACAGACAAGACACAACTGATTTAACATACTTACACTTAAACACAGTCTCTATACTGTCAGTTCTATGACAGGAACAGTTGATAATATTGCATAGATATGCGACCGTGTGAGCGGCAACAAGTGAGTAACCGAGAGAAAACCACAGGGGCTGGTGGTGTGTGTGTGTGTGTGTCCGTCGTGTGTGCGACAGACAGTGAGCGGACGTTGGAAGCTAGTTTCCGTCCAGACTAACTAACGATATACAAGCCTGGCATATATTCACGTACAAGGAGCGTTAGATTTGTTAATAATTTTGACAGTTTCATTGAAATAGCAATTGTTCCCATATCAGTGTTCCAGCTCAATATTTCCTTGCCTAGTTGATTCGACTAAATTACTACTTGTTTCCTTTTCTTCTTCTTCTTGTATCGTCACACTGCTACCAGGTTGTTGCCCAGTGTCGTGGTTGTCTGTTTTTGTTTTGCACTGTTCTGATGGCTTGGGTGATTGTTATTTTTGCTCTTTCACAGGATTCTACTACACTATCTAACCATCTTTTTCGTTGTCTTCCTCTTGCCTTCTTTCCCGATGTTCTGTTGTAGAAGACTCTGTATACTGTGGAGTTTGGATGAATTCTTATTAAGTGGCCAAATCACTTCATTCTTTGTTTCTCTATGTAATTCAATTCCATGTCTTGACTCCCATTATATGGAAGTATAGATGTAAACTGTGATTTCAAACAAAACACACGTTACTGTCTGTAATACCGCTCTTTTTTAGCGGTGTAGGTCGGGGAGGGAACTGTTGAATTTAACGGTCGCATGGCTGGTACAGTCGCCGCGAAAATGTTCAGGATTTTCTTGTATGCCCCGAAAGAAAAAACTTCTTGGTCGTGCTGTGGATTGAACCCAGGGTCTCCCGTAATGGAGAGCCGCGCACTAATCCGTTCGACCAGTCGCTCCACCAAAAACAAAATAAAAAAATAGAACGTAACAAACGCTTTTTCCAGCGCTAACAAAAACAAACGACGATTTGGAAATTTAGCGCAATAGAGAAAGTCTGGATATCAATTTTCACCTTGCTTGATGCTCTAGCGAATCGACCACTCCGGGATCCTTGAATTGAATGCCGATAATTGATTACACTCTGACAATACTGAATCAGCTGTCCATAACTGACATTATTTATAGTTTAACAATCACTTTCCATGTTGATATCACACACATCACTCTCTCTCTCTCTGTGTTTCTCTCTGTTCTAGCTGATCTCATCCATATCTCTGGATCAGAGAAGCTATTAACATTTCCATTTTGACATCTTATCCCAGATTACAATTAGAAACATAAAGCTTCATCAATTTCCATGTTCATTCAACGTCCGTTGCTCTCTCTCTTTCTCTCTCCATCTCTCTCTCTCTCTCCATCTATGAATGTTACACAAAGATCACAGTGTAACGAGACAAACAAGAACAAGCTATACGCCAGCGGTTCCTAAACTTTGCATTAACGAGGACCCCTCTTTAAATACAGTTTGCTGCCGTGGATCCCAAAAGTTTCTATATATGAAAATCTTATAGCGATGGAGTTATTATTACACCACACCAACAGTCAAGCTGACCCAATTTCTAGACTGCGAGAAACTTCCTTCAAATGATATTTTATTTTGTCCTGTCAGACATTTAGACTCCGGTCTGATCCGGATCCTTTGATTTCGAAGCGTAACTATTTAACCACTGTATTTATACATGTTTCTAAAATTTAATTTTCTCTATGAAATGTCAAAGATCATAATATTTCTTCAAACGCTTGAGGACCCTCTGTGAGTACCTCGTGGATCCCAATTTAGGAATCGTTGCATACGCTAACAATGACGTGTACACGGGTCACATGCACCTTCATTTATCTCTGCAGACAGAACAAAAAGAAGTATTTCATTTGTTTAAAAGTTAGTGGTTTATTTGCCATTGAATATCTGCTGATGCTTATTTAGGCAGTAACGTTATGAAGTAGAACAAAGTACCGGATACAAAATGCAAGGTGTGGGGCCAAAATGACTTGGTAATCAAGTGACAGGAATGTCACACACGAATAGTTAAAAATATAAGTATATTTAAAGATAAAATAGAATAAAAAGTGCACACATAATGAAAAGCAGTATAGAACTGGCAATGGAATTGGTGGGAGGTTCTAATACTATTTTGAATGGTGACTAACTTGACAAAATACGAGAGGTTTGGCGAAACAAACGTAAGGCGTAATAACGGCATCTAATATGGCGCCCCGGACTGTTTTTGCATGAAGGTGTACTTTCCTTATCACCAGTGCCCCTCGTTATTTAGGTAAGTCTTACTTCGACTTCAAAAGTACTTGCAATTTAGATCCCCAAGTAAATCTGTTCTGATATTGATTATAGAATGTAGAACTTGGAATGTGTATATAAAATGTCCATGAATATAACGTGATAACTTACAACAAACATACCCTTTGAGAATCACTGGGATATAAGGCTGATGTTCAGTGCTAGCGGTGATCTTTACAGAACGGAAGAGAAAATGTTGACATCAAACTAGATCCTAGATGGTTGGCTCTTTAATTCCTGTTTCTGTGTATGTAATGTAAGACATACTGATAAACCTGCAGCCCAGTAGTCGTCTATAGTTGCTTGGTATGATGATTGGTATCAGGAATCAGCGGACCTATTCTGTATGTTTTCACAGTAAAGTTTACAGTCGTGGCAGCAGCAGAACGATACATGAAGAAACAGATGGTACGACAAGATATAGAAACTTTCAAGTCGTGAGATTTGTTTCCTGTTTCTTATCTATACCAACTTTTGTTTCATGTCCTCGTTGCGATTCATAGACAAGCGATAAAACAACAACTCTCCACAATATTAAATCCTTTATACTTTTCAATTGTATTCATCCTAGATTCCTTCATCAAAGTTCTTTACAACTCTCCACACAACACTCTCTATCTAAACCGTTTTCCCATACTTTTCAATTTGTTCATCCTAGATTCCTTCATCAAAGTTCTTTACAACTCTCCACACAACACTCTCTATCTAAACCACTCTCCCATACTTTTCAATTGTGTTCATCCTAGATTCCTCCATCAAAAGTTCTTTACAACTCTCCACACAACACTCTCTATCTAAACCGCTCTCCCATACTTTTCAATTTTGTTCATCCTAGATTCCTTCATCAAAGGGTTTTTTACAACTCTCCACACAACCTCTCTATCTAAACCGCTCTCCCATACTTTTCAATTGTGTTCATCCTAGATTCCTTCATCAAAAGTTCTTTACAACTCTCCACACAACACTCTCTATCTAAACCGCTCTCCCATACTTTTCAATTTTGCTTATCCTAGGGGGCCTCCATCAAAAGTTCTTTACAACTCTCCACACAACACTCTCTATCTAAACCGCTCTCCCATACTTTTCAATTTGTTATCCTAGGGCCTTCATCAAAGGTTCTTTACAACTCTCCACACAACTCTCTATATCTAAACCGCTCTCCCATACTTTTCAATTTTGCTTATCCTAGGGTCCTCATCAAAGTTCTTTACAACTCTCCACACAACACTCTCTATCTAAACCGCTCTCCCATACTTTTCAATTGTGCTTATCTAGGGTCCTCCATCAAAGTTCTTTACAACTCTCCACACAACACTCTCTATCTAAACCGCTCTCCCATACTTTTCAATTTTGCTTATCCTAGGGGGCCTCCATCAAAAGTTCTTTACAACTCTCCACACAACACTCTCTATCTAAACCGCTCTCCCATACTTTTCAATTTGCTTATCCTAGGCCTCCATCAAAATTCTTACAACTCTCCACACAACACTCTCTATCTAAACCGCTCTCCCATACTTTTCAATTTTGCTTATCCTAGGGGGCCTCCATCAAAAGTTCTTTACAACTCTCCACACAACACTCTCTATCTAAACCGCTCTCCCATACTTTTCAATTTTGTTATCCTAGGACCTCCATCAAAATTCTTACAACTCTCCACACAACACTCTCTATCTAAACCGCTCTCCCATACTTTTCAATTGTGTTATCCTAGACCTTCCATCAAAGTTCTTTACAACTCTCCACACAACACTCTCTATCTAAACCGCTCTCCCATACTTTTCAATTTGTCATCCTAGATGCCTCCCTCAAAATTCTTTACAACTCTCCACACAACACTCTCCCATCTAAACCGCTCTCCCATACTTTTCAATTTTGTTATCCTAGACCTCATCAAAAGTTCTTTACAACTCTCCACACAACACTCTCTATCTAAACCGCTCTCCCATACTTTTCAATTGTGCTTATCCTAGGGGGCCTCCATCAAAAGTTCTTTACAACTCTCCACACAACACTCTCTATCTAAACCGCTCTCCCATACTTTTCAATTGTGTTCATCCTAGGTCCTCATCAAAGTTCTTTACAACTCTCCACACAACCTCTTATCTAAACCGCTCTCCCATACTTTTCAATTGTGCTTATCCTAGGGCTCCATCAAAGTTCTTACAACTCTCCACACAACACTCTTATCTAAACCCTCTCCATACTTTTCAATTTTGCTTATCCTAGGGCCTCCATCAAAATTCTTACAACTCTCCACACAACACTCTCTATCTAAACCGCTCTTCCATACTTTTCAATTTGTTATCCTAGGGTTCCTCATCAAAGTTCTTTACAACTCTCCACACAACACTCTCTATCTAAACCGCTCTCCCATACTTTTCAATTTTGCTTATCCTAGGGGCCTCCATCAAATTCTTTACAACTCTCCACACAACACTCTTATCTAAACCGCTCTCCCATACTTTTCAATTTGCTTATCCTAGGGTCCTCCATCAAAGTTCTTTACAACTCTCCACACAACACTCTCTATCTAAACCGCTCTCCCATACTTTTCAATTTTGCTTATCCTAGGGGGCCTCCATCAAAATTTCTTTACAACTCTCCACTTTCTATCTTCTTCTTCGAACGCTCCATATCGACAACTTGTCAACCACTCTGTGTGATTTGTATGTGATCTAAGCCTAAGAGCGATTGTACGTTGTACCAGTTGTGCGGCTACAAGTAGGCCAGCACATCGATTTCTCAATGCTTTTTATTTACTAGGGTAGCTTCCTAGGTCCTACATCAGTCGCCTCTTACGACATGTCTTGCAGGTTGCAGTGGTACTATTCTTTGCTTCCGTTGTGGGTCCCGGCACCGAACAATCTAAACCAGTCTCCCATACATTTCAAATTGTGCTTATCTTAGGGTCCTCCCTCAAGATTCGTCAATACTTATTCATACTTTCTGTTAGAATTGCTTTCGTGTTGTAAGGTACATCTAATTTCAGTCATAGACAGAAGATTCGCATTGCTTATATCAGTTATAATAATATACACATCTTGGCCATCTTGAGATCAAGAGTGGAAGATACTATGTAAAATCCACTGACCTGCGCTCACAGATGTATATCAATAAAATGACTTAGTCTGGCGTCAGTTTTCAACACGTTTGCAAGATTTCTCTAGTTTAGTGTATTTATGTCCAACTTTCTCAAATCTCGTTTGCAGACATCGTTGTAGCCAAGGAAGTGGAGTCTTATAGTTCTCATGCCAGTTCATGGTACATGATTGGTGGCAGACCATACTAAGCATTCTTTGGTCATGTGAAGATATTTGAAGCGGCAGGTCTGATATCTTAAACTAAGCATTCTTTGGTCATGTGAAGATATTGGAAGCTATGTTCGTCAAGAAGTCATCGAACTTATTTCATCAATACACATAGTATCCATTGCTTGTCGTTTCACACCAAGTACGCGATAGTCCAGTTACTTTCGCACACCTGTTCACTATTCAGTTTTCCGTTACGTTTTCAAGTTTTCGTAAGACATTGTATTTCTCTTCGTCCTAATCTCTCCCACTGTGAACAATGTGACTACTTCTTCTTCTTCTTTGCGTTCGTTCTTTACGATCAATTTTAATCACTCTTTGTGATATGTTTGGTCTTTGCTAAGAACGTGTATACGTTGCACATTGGTTTGGTAGGCCCCTAAACGCATAGACTTCTACATGTTTAGGACACGTGCATCCAATTTCAGCCAAACCTCCTTATCGCCTCTTACGACATGCGCGGCAGGTAACAGTGGTTCTATTCCTTAAACAAATTTGGGCCCCGGTAACCACTCGGGCGAATGTGACTACTTATGTGGACATGCTTCACTGCAACAGTTATGCAGCTACATCTACGTTCTGACTTATGATGATATCCTATGTGACAGGGGGGTACAGAAGCGAGATATTTAATGACTTTATCACTAATCCTCGATGTGTTTAATCTGAGCAAGGAGAAAAAAGTCGCGGAAAGGACAGCATACAGTGGAGAGATATGATCGCATGACTTTATCACCAGTCAGAGCAGCGCGGAAACCGAGTGGTTCCGACAATCAAATCCGATTTTATTTTCTCCTATCGCCAGTGAAAACAAATTAAACCCAACCTGCATACTGTGGCTCGACAGTAGGGTAAATCAGCCTTTAATTATCAATGTCGAGAATAGTCTTAAAACAGGGATTAAACTATATACAAGCGGACTTTGTTTAATTTCTGGTTAACAGAACTACGGTACGCAGACGACACAGTACTACTCTCAAATAGTGCCACCGGCTTGGAACATCTAGTTCGGACTGTCAAGAAGCACAGCGAAGATCGTAACCTTTTTCTGAATATAAAGAAAACTAAAATTATGTCCACCGACAAAGCAAAATCTTCACCCAAAATTACCATCAATAATGAAGACATTGAGAACGTCACATATTTTGAATATCTTGGCTCTATAACTAGCAACATTGGAGATTGTACGAAAGAAGTTAGAAGAAGACTAGCCATGGCTTTCCAAAGGGTGGCCAGCATGGAGAAGCTATGGCACGACACAAGTAATGAAACAAAAGTAAGACTTCTGAGAACATGCATATTCCATGTGGCAACATACGGATGCGAATCGTGGACCATAACACAAACATTAAAAACAAAATTGAAGCTTTTGAAATGAGATCTTATAGAAAAGTTCTTAGAACATCCTGGACAGAGAAGAAACAAGACATCCTACAAGACCTGAATATCAAGGAGCATTGGCTTATAAATAATCATCTCCCGGAAGATGAAATATTTTGGCTATATTAAACGCCACAGAAGTCTGGCGAGAAATATAATGAAAGGCATGGTTCCTGGAAAACGAGACAGGGGACGACCAAGACGAAGGTGGCAGCAGGACATCAAAGAAACATTGAACATGACGCTGGAAGAGGCAGGAGAGCTTGCAAGAGACAGAGACTTTTCATGCGGGATGTGATGACATGCGACGTTCCGTAAGTGACATGCTACTACTTAAGAAAGAAAGAAAGAGCAATTGAGAGTGTACAGAGACGAGATCAGAGAAAACAAATAAAGTTTTCTTACTGCTGAATCTGTTATCTTCTTGCTCTCTAATAATAGAGATGCACTTAGAGAATCTATCCCTTCAGTACAATGACATTTAAACATAATATTGAAGAAATAAGTCAAGTATCTCTAGATTTTTATACTCATTCCGGACATAAATGGAGTCATTAACAAATGTCCTTAAATTCATCGTCACCCGCCTGACCAGCGTGTTCGTAGCGCGCTGGACTGCGGGTGACAAATCCCCTGTGAGTGCGGGTTCAATTCCGCGGACTGGCAGAAAAGCCACAGGTTCTCCAGATTTACGGTGTTCGTGTCACCGAACCGAAGGGTTACGATGTCTATGGCAACGAGCCGAAGAGCTGAAAGCTCACGTGCTTCTGGATCGAAAAAAATATTCATCGTCCACATATTTTCTTCTGTATGTCTATATATCGCTCTTTCCCCAATCACCTTACACGACTATATATATATATATATATATATATATATATATATATATATCCCTTTCACGTTGCATTTGTAAACCCTCAGAAGCATTTATAATGCAATGTTTATTGCATTAGCCAGTATATCGGATCAGATGGGGAATGAATATATATATATATATATATATATATATATATATGTGTGTGTGTTTAATGACTAGAATGTGTCATCAACGAGATTATGAGCTGTTAGTTAAATAACGATTGAAATATATATTCGCATTAACGTGGAACAAAAATGTAGCAATTACTTATTGGGTATACTCGATCAATAATTACACACCATCGACTTTCTGAGACAATAAAATTCGATTATTCAACCTAACATTAAATTTGTAATAAAAGTCGTTCAGGTCAATCAAAATAGAGATGGCATGTTATACAAGCTAAGGAAATCGAAGGTAGTAGATGGTGTATTATATATAGAAAAGTTACAGAAAGTGAAGATAGTAAATGTCTTCATTTGCCATGTGGTGTACACGTTTCATGCCTCATGATGTGGTTTACACTAACATCTTAGTCTTAGGATGTGTCTTATTCTGGTAATCAAGGTGACAACTGAGAAAATGTTGAACGTCAAACTTGAATCACAACCTATTGTAGTTTTGACAAATGCAAAAATCAGCACACCAAGCACTACAGTCCAGAAAATTGCCAGGTCTATAGACCCTACTGTCTGAACTGTGTAAGCAGCGCAAGATTTTCTTGCAGAGGATACAGTCTCATTGTGGAATACAGGAAAATGAAACAGCAGACCGACTGGCCAAGTAAGGTGCTGCAAGAGAGCAACCAGATATACCAGTTACCTATCATCAACAGAAAAGGATGATTAAATCAATCAGAAAGTCAGCAATGCTAACACAAGACCACCACCATAATATGAGCAGATTAGTAAAAGATGTAATTCTGCGCATCAAAACAGGACACACTCACACCCAGCCACATGAATACAAAACTCAGGATGGGTAATTCAGTCACATGTATGTGTAGACAAGCACATCATACTGCAGAGCACAAGATGATATGAGGCATAATTTGAGAGGAAACTGCAGGAAAACAATGTGAATGCCGACTTTCACAAAAACATTGAAGTTTATACAAGAGACACATTGATTATATAGACAATATTTCAAGAAAGGAATGGCAGAAATGATTTCAAATACGTTAACAGAATATGATAAATGGGGGATTAACACAATAGAACATCACATATCTCCAATGGTGTTGATACATGTGTTAAGAACATTGAAAAGCAAGGTACGAATTGTCTAGTCAACATGGACCTTTCTCACTAGACATCTAGTCGCATACGGTTGTGGAGTCTTGGTGGTTTGAGAACAAAACACATAAGACATCAGACAAGAATAGACCTCTCTCACCAGACATCTATTAACAGTAGATTGTGAAGTCTTGGGTATGAGAACAAAACAATATCATAAGACAATCAGAGAACTAGAAAGACCTCTAATTACTAGACAGCAAATTGCATAGATTAGATGAAGTGCTGTAGAAATGAAGCAGCATGTAGAACATAATGAACAGCAATAGAATAGACCTCTAGAACAATACATCTAGTAGCAATGAGATTGTGAAGTCATGGTAGAAATGAGCAGCAAAACATCAAGCATCAAGGAACAATGACATGCAAGAGACCTAATCACATCAGACAACTAAGCACAGTAAAAATAAGTGCAAGTACTTGCAAGTGATAATAAAGAACAAGCATAGTATCACCAGATCAAGGGTCAACCAAGGAGACATTCTGTACAGCAAGGTAAGCCCATCTTGAAACACGTACTGATAGAACACGAATTTTTGCTACTGGGTTAGAAATGAAGCATGCATACGACATCTCACAAGAAAGACACCTAAGATTACTGATAGCAAATTTTGCTACTAGAGTTAGAACAATGAAGCATGCAAGTAGAACAATGAAGCATGCAAGTAGAACAATGAAGCATGCAAGTAGAACAATGAAGCATGCAAGTAGAACAATGAAGCATGCAAGTAGAACAATGAAGCATGCAAGTAGAACAATGAAGCATGCAAGTAGAACAATGAAGCATGCAAGTAGAACAATGAAGCATGCAAGTAGAACAATGAAAGCATGCAAGTAGAACAATGAAGCATGCAAGTAGAACAATGAAGCATGCAAGTAGAACAATGAAGCATGCAAGTAGAACAATGAAGCATGCAAGTAGAACAATGAAAGCATGCAAGTAGAACAATGAAGCATGCAAGTAGAACAATGAAGCATGCAAGTAGAACAATGAAGCATGCAAGTAGAACAATGAAAGCATGCAAGTAGAACAATGAAGCATGCAAGTAGAACAATGAAGAATGCAAGTAGAACAATGAAGCATGCAAGTAGAACAATGAAGCATGCAAATAGAACAATCAAGCATGCAAGTAGAACAATGAAAGCATGCAAGTAAGAGCCAGACAATCAATGGGGTCGAACCAAAGGTCAGTACATTACTGTACAGTCAAGGTAACGCCCATCATTGAAACACGTCACATTAGAACACGACATTTCTTAAGTGCATACTTGTCCGGAAATGAAACATACGTCACTTCCGGACACTACAGCCACTTATGATTTCTTGTCTCTCCGGATTTCTGGCAAGTGTCTCTCTTCCTGACCCTACACAAATTGTTTCTGTCGCATGAAACAGGATCAACAACAGCAATAACACTAGTAACAAAAATAGGGGGGAATATGTACATTTTATTTTCTACAATTGATCAGCAAACTCCTGTTTTATACTTTCCGACACTGTTTCATAGGCACTCAATGTCAATACGTGAAATGGCAGTTATATTTTGTGAATACTTATAGCTCACTAATCGACTTGTATAACGACACACAAACACACACTACTAAAACCTCAATGTCTTTAGAGAAACGTTTCATCGACACATATACACTACTAAAATCTCAATGTCGTTAGAAACGTTTCATCGATACAGACTACTAAAACCTCAATGTCGTTAGAAACGTTTCATCGAACAAACTACTAAAACTCAATGTCGTTAGAGAAACGTTTCATCGATACAGACTACTAAAACCTCAATGTCGTTAGAGAAACGTTTCATCGATACAGACTACTAAAACCTCAATGTCGTTAGAGAAACGTTTCATCGATACAGACTACTAAAACCTCAATGTCGTTAGAGAAACGTTTCATCGATACAGACTACTAAAACCTCAATGTCGTTAGAAACGTTTCATCGATACAGACTACTAAAACCTCAATGTCGTTAGAGAAACGTTTCATCGACACATATACACTACTAAAATCTCAATGTCGTTAGAAACGTTTCATCGATACAGACTACTAAAACCTCAATGTCGTTAGAGAAACGTTTCATCGATACAGACTACTAAAACCTCAATGTCGTTAGAGAAACGTTTCATCGATACGATACTAAACCTCATGTCGTTAGAGAAACTTCATTGACCTACACTATAAATCTCAATGTCGTTAGAAACGTTTCATCGATACAGACTACTAAAACCTCAATGTCGTTAGAGAAACGTTTCATCGATGATATAAAACCTCAATGTCGTTAGAGAAACGTTATGACAGACTCTAAAACCAATGTCGTTGAGAAACGTTTCATGATAGACTCTAAACCTCAATGTCGTTAGAGAACGTTCATGACACATATACACTACTAAAACCTCAATGTCGTTAGAGAAACGTTATCGGCATATACACTACAAAACCTCAATGTCGTTAGAAACGTTTCGGTTTCGTCGCTGAGTTTGTACACGAGAAACACATCGTGTTCTTACTGCTATCTCTGCCCGTGTGTGGCCGGAGCTATCAAGGGAAGCAAAGAATAGTAGCACTGCAACCTACAAGGCATGTCGTAAGAGGCAACTGAGGTAAGGGCCTAGGAAGCTACCCTAGTAAATAAAAAGCATCGCAGAAATCGAATGTGCTGACCTATTTGTAGGAGCATAACTGGTACAACATACACTCGCTCTTAGGCTTAGTAAAAAAAAGTAGTAAAGGAACCCTTTCATACCTCATGGTATATAGGTCAATACAGTGTTAGGACTGTATTTTTCATTGACCGTCGGCACACAATTGGTGATGTGGTCAGCATCACGCCGTGCTCTTAGGCTTGGATCACATAAAATCACAAAGAGTGATTAACAAGTGGTCGATATGGGACGTTCGAAGAAGAAGATTCGCTATATAATATCAGAGCCAATAAACAGGACAATAATGAATACATTGGCAACGAGAATTGGACACCGATATCAAAGAGGTACTCTTGGTCTATTTCCTTCTTCTATCTGGAACTGACAAAGGCGGTAAATCATAATCATTGTCGCAGCTGACCTAAGAGTTGAATAGAAAACAAATAGAACGGAAAGATGTCAATATCTTTACAGACCACATGTTTCTGGGAAAATATTACAATATCTCGGTACCAGGTGTTCTGACAACGCGACAAGCACAAGTGGTTCTTTGTTTGATGAGAAGTTGACAGAACTATATTCACCTTCAACAGAATGAAGGTGTGTTGTGTTGTTCAGTAGATATATATGTATGATCTTACATCTCTTGCTATCTATCTAGAGCGCCCGAGTGGTTACCGGGCCTAAATTTGGGGTGTAAAGAATAGAACCACTGTTACCTGCCACACATGTCGTAAGGGGCGACTAAGGAGGTTTGGCTGAAATCTGATGCACGTGTCCGCTAGGGAATGCTAACCCGAAACAAATGCTTGCAGAAAACTGGTGCACCAGGCCGTAAGGCGCATAACATGGTGCAACGACCCTCACAATGAGGAATGGGATAACGGGTTCTACGGTCGTCAATCTGCCTCTGAGATTTAACCACGCAGTAAGAATGTCAGACCTACCATCACGAGGGTCGCCACAAACGGGGAAGCAGAAATCATAGGAATTATATCCTACATAGCTGCCCCCAGTATGCAGACTTGAGAAGAAAGAGGTGGCCCACTTACAATAGCGTCCAAGACAAACTGTATGGCATGGCTGATAATCTGAGGCAGACCGCTGCCTTTATTAAAGAATCCGAAATCCCAATATAGTGAGAACGCAGAAGAAGAAGATCTATGTAGAGAAATCCATAGCTGTCTCATACTCTCTCCATTTTGTCTCTATCTCTCTCTCTCATATAAAATATATAGATAGACCAATTCTTCTTCATTCGCCCGCTGTGAATTCGGGCATTAGCCATGACGCCTGATATGGCGCTTCTGACTGATTTATGCGTGAGAGCCTGCTTTACTATTAGACTGGTGTCACTCGCCGTGCAGGCGAGCCGATAGACAAATGAGCATGACATAAAGGTTAAAAAAAAAACACAACCCGTAAAATATTATCCAACCTTATTCATCTTTTCCCGCAAAGTAAAACAAGAATGGAGTTCATTTTTAAATGAATGGATCAAGCTTGAACTGTAACAATTTATTATAATAGTAAGTAACAAATATTTTTTTTTTACAGAATGTTATCATGGTTATGTGTAAAATTTCGTTTTATATGTTTGATTCGTTTTACACACTATTAAAAGAATGGCTATACATTTCCTAAAGAAGCACCCACACTAATATTAACTACAACATGGCAATGGTTCCGGATATATCAAATTAAAAAATGTGCTCCTGTTTTGATAAACACATTTGAAAGAATTAACTTATTGCAGCTCACGAAAGTTCACTGACCTAATAATGGCTGACAGCACCGCTATATGAAATCTATTAAACCAACTTAACTAATAACTCGATAAAGAAAGCAAGTACAGAGTAGAAAATGGTGGCGTTGACCTAAACATTTACCGTTCAATGATGGCGCGCACGTAATTTTAAAAAAAAAAAAAAAAAACCACCGGATGTGAATCGGCATTATTATTGGGCGTAAAGAATAGAACCAATGTTACCTGCCACGCGTCGTGAGGCGACCAAGGAGGTTTGGGTGAAATCGGATGCATGTGTCCTAAACGTGTAGAAGTCTATGCGTTTAGGGCCTACCAAACCAATGGGCAACGTATACACATTCTTGGCAAAGATCAAACATATCACAAAGAGTGATTAAAATTAGTTGTAAAGAACGAACGCAAAGAAGAAGAATAAATAATGAAAACGGTTAAGATAACAACTACACAGACCGCAGACTACAAGAACACAGACAGCAGCAAATAAGTAACAAGAGAACACAGACAGCAGCATATAAGTAACAAGAGAACACAGACAGCAGCATATAAGTAACAAGCGAACACAGACAGCAGCAAATAAGTAACAAGCGAACACAGACAGCAGTAAATAAGTAACAAGAGAACACAGACAGCAGCATATAAGTAACAAGAGAACACATACAGCAACATATAAGTAACAATAGAACACAGACAGCAACATACCTTTATAAGTAACCAGAGAACACAGACAGCAGCATATAAGTAACAAGAGAACACAGACAGCAGCATATAAGTAACAAGCGAACACAGACAGCAGCAAATAAGTAACAAGCGAACACAGACAGCAGCAAATAAGTAACAAGAGAACACAGACAGCAGCATATAAGTAACAAGAGAACACAGACATCAGCATATAAGTAACAAGAGAACACAGACAGCAGCATATAAGTAACAAGAGAACACATACAGCAACATATAAGTAAAAATAGAACACAAGACAGCAACATACCTTTATAAGTAACAATAGAACACAGACAGCAACACACCTTTATAAGTAACAATAGAACACAGACAGCAACATACCTTTATAAGTAACAATAGAACACAGACAGCAACATACCTTTATAAGTAACAATAGAACACAGACAGCAACACACCTTTATAAGTAACAATAGAGCACAGACAGCAACATACCTTTATAAGTAACCAGAGAACACAGACACTGAGACAGCAGCAACATAATAAAATACCTCCAAATTATGAATGCTGGCGGGAGATATCAACGATTATGAATCCAGTCACAGATAAACAAAGGGAACGTGCCGGTTACATCCAAGTTATACAAGTCCTTGTAGATCGTATGGAGGCAAATAGCACGTCCTCTGGGTACACAGTAAACGCGTGAGGGAATATATATCCCACGGCACAGAACTTACCACTACCAACGTTTCTCACCACTCCCACACAGCATCCACTATTTCATGTCCCTCAAAGACAGTTCAAACCACCTGCCGTGACCTCATTTTTATCCACGGCACAGTCCTAGCACGATGAGAAGGGTCTGTGTGCACCAGACAGTCATGAGAGTTGAGACATTGTGGTTGATCTTAGTGACATTCAGGCCGTGACAATGACACATGGGCGCATACCATTATGCAGGTTACGTTCTTACGATTGATAACACATTTAAGCGCGCGCACAAAAACACACTATAACTCGCAAGTATACACACATACACTCTAACCGAAAAGTACACACACACACTATCACAGAAAAATGCACACAAACACATCACTCAAAAGTTCTCTCACACACACACACACACAAAAGTGCACACACACACAATCACGAAAAGTCACACACACACTCCACTACACCATACCCTACAAAACTATCACTCAAAAGTACATACCATACACACACTATCACTCAACCCTATATCCCTCAAAAGTACACACACACTCTCACCCACACACCTACCATATCCCACACAAGTGCACACACACTCTCACTCACACACACTATCACTCAACCCTCTATTCCTCAAAAGTACACACACTATCCCACAAAAGTACACACACACTCTCACCCACACACACTATCCCACAAAGGTGCACACACCCACCACTATCACATGAGACAACACTGAGCACTTTGAGTGATGTTAGTTTGGGACTGGAACAGAACACCCGTTATTGTAAACTTGAAGCCGTGACTATACTAACTACTGACTGAGAAACACAAGTATAATCTTCACATTGCTACCAGCAATGCAGAAAACTATTTCTAATTGAAATTGCTTTTCCCCCAACAAATATTGTCAGAACAGATTAAATATGATCTCTTGACTTGATGTGTGTTTATATTATGTGTAACCAAGCTAACGAGGGAGATGAAATATCCCCTACTTGAGAAGTGTCTCTGTAACACTAAGCCACATTCAACTCTATTATTATTATTATTATTAGAGTTGGATGTGATCAAGCACAACACTACGCGCCTAGAGCTGTTGGAGGTTTCTGGGTCTGCAAGAAACATGCTGCCTTGCAGGTCGGCTGGAGACAGTCATAGGTTAACGGAGAGCGAAACTAATAAACGCTGGTTGAAAGCAGACACATCGCCGAGGACAAGCACCAGAGCTAACAATGGTACTGAAAATGTGACGTAAAAATACGTTCTTGGCAAAGGCTGTTTATATATCACAATAAGAATGATCAAAATGGCCGAAAAAGAACGATCGAGAGAGTCTGCAAGAAAGCCCGGTACTCTCCCACAAGCACTATAGGAAAAAGAGGGAGAATTCATAATTCCTGGGGGTTCGTCGATGACAACAATAATGATAGAGATGAGGTGCACTAGAAGTGCTGCAGGTGTGACAATAAGAGACTCAATTAGAATTGAAGAAATAAGAAGAAGACTGGATGTGAAACCAGTCATGCAATTCATAAAAGAACAACAGATTAAATGGTTTGGACACCTGACAAGAATGCCCTGGTATCGTCTACCACAGATAGCCACACTGAAAAAAAGTATAACGAGTACAGAGCAAGAGGAAGACCACGCAAAAGATGGAGCGACAGCATCAAAAGTAGCCTTAAGAAAAATAAATAACATCTTATACAGTGCATTAGAACAAACACACACATCACTACACCTATAATCTACATCTATAAAGAAATAAATGGTGAAAGAGAAGAAAAAGAACCAAGCTTTTGGTTCGGCACATAATCATACGTAATCCTTCGGTTCGGTGCCACGAACACCGTAAATTTGGAGAACCTGTGACTTTTCTGCCAGCCCGTGGAATTGAACCGCACTCACAGGGGCTTATACGTTATGATAAAAACTTTTATCACGGTCCGCAACAAGCTTTGTAGTTATGCATCTCACCCTCGGGCCAAACAACTCCCTGTATTATAGTAAGAATACTACAATAATATATAATTTAATACAATATGAAATAAAACAGTACAATATAGAAAGTAATGCAATATTAATCCTTTCACTTCCAGATTAGTTTTTCTTCGGAACACACTTGCAATGAAGAATGTATTAGCTGGCATTTTGGCGTTGCGTCATATAACCCGCGAGCCGGTATATCGGCTTAGAGGAACGAAGGGGTTAACAATAACATGGATATGTCAAATAAGTGAGCTGATGTCAGAAGAATTGAATACAAAAAAAAAAAAAAGTAAGCCAAGTTTGAACACGACCAGTTATTTCATTTATGTTGCGATCAAAGAACTCTACTTCTGTTTAGTTTTTTCAACAGACACATTTAAAAAAATTGAGACACATTCGTTGGTCTCTAGATCTGCAGTAGTGAAATGATCAAAAGGTTGAGATGATTGTCGAAACAAATGATCCGGAACGCCATTAGACATGTTATTCGCCATGTTATAAACACGAGCAGACCACACACACACGATCAGGCTTCAAATCGACCAAGAGCGCTATGCTGCAGAACAAAGATAAATGTATCCCCTAGTAGTGTGTATATTCTGGAAAATTCAGACCCAGGATCAGAGTTACACGATCCTAACTAGCAGCATTACAATCATTATAAGCTTCCAGGCAAGCAGTAATCTCTAGCATGTCCTTGGCAACTCGATACAGAATCAATAAATGATAATTTTAGAAAAACAAGGGATATAATCAGCAGATACGAAATTACAAAATGATTTTATGAGTGATCTCCCATATTACAAATTTAAATGTATTTACCATGACAACAAACAATGTGGCATGTCTATATCACTTTTCAAAATTTGCATTCTTACATTAAGCATTAATATTTATGCATCACATATAAATATGCTCTGTTAAAATAATATGATTGATTCATTCATAGAACCATCATCATTGCACTATGGTGAGTAACCATGTGTGCTCCGATCTCTTTCTTAGACAAGAAGAATATCAGCTGCAGTGCACGGACTACGTAGTGCCAGCGAGGTCCCGATGTAATTTTGAAGATATTTTATTTTTAATCTTTTTTCCCAAAGACTTTTGCCAGGGCAGAGGCTTTCCAGCCTGTTCTTCTCGATTTTGAACTGTCTTTTACGTGCTCAAATTGAACACGGGACCTACATTTATCATTGGTCTCCGATAGGACTAGGAACTCGATCTCACCTACACTGAGATCAGGGATCTCAGGAAAAATATCCTGATGACTCCATGAGAGAGCGAACTGGTTACCTTTGGCAGAAGAGGCAAGCACCTAACCTCTACGCCAGAGATACCCCCAAAAATAATATAACATAGTGTATATGTTGTCAATGCTTGCTCAATATGACCGACCATATTTGTTCTCAATGTCGGAAATAGATAACTATTTACTTAATATAACAATGCTAAGATGATCACATAATATATTCACAAGTTTACTAATTAGTTTGATTTCTTGCATATATATAGATGTGAACAATGAAAGTTTGTCAGAAAATGATACTATTTATTTGATAGAATTCAGTGTTGATTGCTGAGTTAAAAAACAAGCAAAATCTAGTTAGAAAATAGTTAGTAAACCAAACTAAACATAAATGATCATAGAGCTACAGTCCAAATTAAAATAAGCTCAATAATTAAACTGTGTCTCATTCTGTGGAAAAACAAATTTGCTAATATAATAAAATATTTCATGCTAGTTTGAAGATACCAATTTGATAAGAAAACATGTAAACATTATTTGATGATTAATGCATCCTGTGAAAACAAACACAAATTATTAATGATCATGTAAAACTAAAATGATGACAAAACCATTATCTAAACCAGCATTTCCCAAACTGGGGTCCACGATAATGCAAAGTTTGGGATCTGCTGCTCTAAACTATAGACCATAAATCATCATATCAAACTAAAATGATATGTCATCCTTTGTAAAACTAAAATGATGACAAAACCATCCTCTAAACTATAATGGCTACAAATCATCATATCAAACTAAAATGATAAACCATCTTGTGTAAAACTAGAATGATGATAAAAACCATTCCGTGTAAAACTAAATTGATTGTAAACAATGACTTCAAAATAAATATGTACTAAAAATACTGAAAGAAATGAACATATTTTTCTGCAAAAAAGACATGCTGTAGAATGATGACAAGCAACTAAATATGATTCCAAAAATCTTGCTACGATTCAGATTACAGTAATTTATAAACAAAACTATATATTACAACTACAAAGATTATAAAATTTAATAATATAATTATATGATAATCCGCAAGTGGATAACAAATATATCCACATCAAACGATTGTAGAAATGTAAAAACTAGATTATGTCAAGTGCAAAGAAAGGCATGTGCAGGTGTATTCATGAAACATTTAGATAGGTGGAGGATATTCGATCCAAACACTATGATGAAGTTAGGTTGTGATCACATACCTTACGCAAGACAGGGGTAGAGGTCTGCTTACTGGCTTCTGCCTGGATGCTCTGAAACCTGGCTAGCATTTTCTTAGCTGTGTCCTTCTTGGGCATTCCATCAGTTAAATCAGTGTCAGCTTCCCTGGCAACATCCGAGAGCACATGAGGAGAGGATTCAAACACACTTGCCTCAATCTGAGGCTGGTATTGACCTGGCAGTTCAGATGGATGGACTGATCCATTGTCCAGTTGACCATGTCCACTGGGGGACAGTGGTGTTAGGGGCGACCTGCAGAAAGAACATCCATACATTATTTATTACCATCCAAAAAAATTCAGAGTTTGTGAAATATATATAAACCATAGTAAATAAAACCACTGTACACAATATGGGCTAAAAGGGGAGCAGATGGCGAAGTCAATAACATGCTTCGCTAGAGTAACCACATTCTGCTTCAATTGCAGGGTTAGGCCAACTTTGGCCAAACACTTTTTGATGTGCACACTGAATGCAGTTGGGACTACAGGTTTCCTGACCCTTTACTTCTTCTTTCTTTCTTTCGTCCTTCTCTGTTTTTTTGCCGCTAGGCATAGCAGGTTTAACTGATGATCGGTTTCTGAGATAATGCACGCTCGGTCGCTTGATATGGTGTGGTATTGTGGAGTTTTAAGATGTCTGTAACCCTTTACTTGGGAATCTAAATTACAAGTACTTCAGAAGTCAGAGTAAGGCTTTCCTGAATGACAAGAGACACTGCTGATAAGGAAAGCAAGCATTTACGGAAAAAACAGTCAGATGTGCCTCATTAGGCATCTCAACTAGTCTGAATTCATGACTAGGCGAACGAAAAAAAGTTAAAAACTATGGGCTGAAAAAACATTTACAAATCATATTGATAATTTCCTTTTTTCCCTACAATTTTCTCACAGAACCAAACAGAACACTTGTATTATTTATAATTCTAATGTTTCACTAGTGTTTCAGTACATGTGTTTAACCAATAAGCCACAGCAATCACAAGCATGCATATCTTTCAACATGGGTCTGTCCAGTATTCAACATCTGCTGGGGAAACTGATCACCTATGGGTCCACCAATCCATCAACATTTGCTGGAAGAGAGTGAGCAACTATGGGTCTATTCAAAGTGATTTAATAACCAATAACAGAATTGTCAACCTCATACATCAAACACAGAATTTCTTTGAATGTGCAACGTCTCTGGCCAGGCTGGCTCTCTCTACACCTTTCAACTCCCAATGGAGCACAGGTCTTCAACAAACTTTTTCCAGCTTTTCCTCTCTCCTGTCATCCCTTCCAGATCTTTCCATATTTTACCTATCCTTTTAATATCAGTCTCCATCTCTCTTCTTATCCTGTAGTTCTTCATCTCTGTTGCGAGCTGGGCTGTTTTACCCTCGAGCTGGGCTGTTTTGCCCTGCTCCAGCAATGTTTTCACGTTCCAGCAACCAATTCTGGCTGTTCTTTGATAGGAATGAAGGCTAGTTAGCATCACTGGATCCTTTCAGTTTTCCCGGCGATACATCATTTGCCTCTGCTGGAGCACCTTCTCCTGGAACTGATGGTTGAGTTCGCCAGGCTGGCTGCCTAGATAATATATTGTAGTATCTGTATCTGTGCATGGGATTCTCAACAGCATTCTGTAAAACTACATGCCTGTTTATCGCAAGCAAAATATGCCTGCAATGATATGAGGGGGTGCTGCTATAGCAGGTTCAAGCCTCCAGGGTTTCATGTGAATGTAATATCCTGGATACACATGGGTTCATAGTACTAAGTAAACTGACATGCTGAATTCAAAGGTATCTTTCTCATAATGATCCCTATGTGATGATCAAAGATGTGGTCTTGAGAAATGTAACATTCAAGTCAGCTGGGTCTTCTGCAAGGACAGATGAGATATGTACCAATAGCTAAAAGAGACTGCACAAATGTGTCTACCTGCAGTTCAATGATATCAGTTCTGTTTCCTGATTTCTTCTTCCAATGCTCCATAATGACCACTTGTTAAACCACTCTTTGTGATTTGTGTGTGATCTGAGCCTACCAGCGATTGTACATTGTGCCAGTTATTCGCCTACAAGTAGGACAGCACATCCGATTTGTGCGACACTTCTATTTACTAGGGTAGCTTCAATGTCGGTTATTAGTTTTGGTTATATTATGTCTTCTTCTTCATTTGTTCTAGTACAACCACTTGACTGTGACAGAGCTACAACCACTTGACTGTGACAGAACTATTCTAACCACTTGACTGTGACAGAACTATAACCACTTGACTGTGACAGAGCTATAACCACTTGACTGTGACAGAACTATAACCACTTGACTGTGACAGAACTATAACCATTTGACTGTGTCCGAACTCTAACCACTTGATTACAATGCGCATATAAAAATATACACAACTAAAATATAACTACTTAACCGTGTCCGAACTCTAACCACTTGACTTCACTTCTTCTTCTTCTTTTGTCATCACACTGCTACCGGGTTGTTGCCCAGTGTCGTGGTTTTCTGTTTTTGTCTTGTGCTGTTCTGGTGGCTTGTGTGATTGTTATCTTTGCTCTTTCACAGGATTCTGCTACACCATCTAACCATCTTTTCCGTGGTCTTCCTCTTGCCTTCTTTCCCGATGTTCTGTTGTAGAAGACTCTGTATACTGTGGAGTTTGGATGCATTCTTATTAAGTGGCCAAACCACTTCATTCTTTGTTTATCTATGTAATTCAAGCACGGTTTTGTGCCAACTTTCTTTCTTATGCTGATGTTGGTGATTCTGTCTTTTCTTGTGTTGTTGGTAACTTTTCGCAGGCAACGCATTTCACATGTAGTTATTTTTGTGACTGCGCTTTGTTCAATGTCCATGTTTGGCTCTGTAACACAAAGTAGGTATAAAAATGCTGTTGATCATCTGTTGCTTAGCTGTCTGTGAAATTTTTGGGTGCCTTAACAATGGGGCTAGCTGGTAGGTTACAGCATTTGCTTTTGTACTCTAGCCTCTATCTCTCTATCCAGTTTTCCATCTTCTGTGAATATGCTTCCTAAGTATTTGAATTCTTTCACTTGGTTTATTTTAGTGCCATTGACATGGATGTCTAGATTATTATGTTTTCTTCCCATATTCATTATTTCTGTTTTAGTGTTGTTCATTTTCATGTCATGATTTATACAATTTTTGTTCAAGGTGTCAATATGATGTTGTAGATCTTGTTCATTTTGATGTATCAGGCACTGATCATCTGCAAACAGCAGTTCATTTATTTCATCATTATCTGAATTTGACTCTTGACTGCGGACATAAAAAAGATGAACAACTAGAATACTAGTTACTTACTTCTTCTGTTGACCTGTTCTGGGTTCCTCTTTGGGAGTGCTGAAGTCCTTAGAACGACCAGATGAACTAGGGGATTTGAGCTTTGCTCCTTCAGATTCCATCTGTCTCCACTTGTTCACCAAATTTTTAGCAGCTCCTCTCTCTGGAAGTTCCTCTTCAAATTTTGGTGGTTCATCTCCCCGGACAACATCATCACGTCTCACTGGCTGATTCTCACTTATACCAGACTCCTCTGGCCTGCTGTAATCAGCATGGAACTGGTTTGGCTTATTCTCAACTACTGCTGATTCCTGGGGAGGTGTTACCACCTTCTTAACTCTAGGGCTGCTAGGACTCTTGTTTTCTGCCTCCATCTGGCGGAATAGCAGTGCCATATTCTTGGCAGTGCCTCTTTCAGGCAAAGCTTCCTCTTGATGATCAGTAGAGTGGACAACATCCGATTTGATGTCTGGAGTGCTCTCCACGACCACTGCATGTTGGGACCTTTCTACCTCCCTTGGAGGTGTAATCTCCCTTTTCCTGATGGGTGATTGAGGTGGTGATTTGACAAATGAATCAGACACCTGAAATTTTGCAGACAGTTTTTTTGCAAAGCCTCGCTCTGGAATATACTCCTCCGCCTGTTAGTGGGAAAAAGGAATAGAAAAAACTGCTTGAAGTAAAAATATTGAGATATTAAAGAAGATTTGACTAAAATTAAGACAAATAAAAAACATTAATAATAAATAATATTAGGATTCGGAGTTGAATCAGGAATGGTGAGACGCAACTGGGTGGAGGTACAAGCACAGACAATGATCAGAGAAATCACCTTTATTTTTGTCCCTGGGCACACAGAAGTTAGGGGTAATAAACAAGCTGATAGATTGGCTGCCATGGATCAAAATGACATTCTTCATGCAATGAGAGAGTCTTTCCGAACAGAGGAGTTTCAGGGCTGTGAATCCCACTCGCTACCAGATTGAAAGAGATGGGCGTCAATATTGGTGCAGCCCGAAAAGAACAACATACTAAATATGTAAAGAGATTGACTAATCAACATCGAACTGGCGTGTTGGGCCGCTGGACGCTACTGGATTTGCTGAGGCGGAGATCGGAGCACCTATGGACATGTCCGAGTGCTATGATGATAGTCCTCAAATAACTGATAAGGATTTGACTAAAGTCATGGATAGAAATAAAACATAATAATATTAACAAACTTATTTCTAGAACTTACAGCTGGCATGTTGGACATTTCTAAATATGAAATCTCATAAAGAAATCAATACAAGTTATAGCTGGGAAATTTTAAACACAAATCTGTGTCTAATAACACAAGCCAAGTTGAAATTGAATTGACACTGTTGTGTATGAAAACTGAAGCAGTTAATACATGTCAGTGATATCTATTCTGGTTGACTATTTGCCAATATTTGATCAGGGACTCTCAACATTTTGTGTAATGATACCTCCCATAAAATGAACTTTAAAAATACACCCTTTTCCAAATTAATCAATCAATCAATAAATACATATTAAAATACATTGTCTGAGAACACTTTAAATCTTTTGTGTATTTCCTTAGTAATTATTTCCTTGGAGCTACAAACTCCATATTTAGATTGTATCTCTGAGATCTAAAGGCCTGATAAAAAAACAAAACCCACCACAAACTCTATGATATTGGAGTGATGGCAGATATATATTCATTCCTTCATTCATTGGCCTCTTTGTCTCAGGAAACATAGGTCTTGCGTCACGTCGTATGTTCTGCTCTGAATCATGTTTCTTGTGGCTGTAATCGCCTAAACCCGTAACTGTTGTCTTCCGCGTTGGTTTGGTCGACAAAGTCAACCGCAAGTGACCTCTCCGTGACGCATGCCTGGGCAATTTTTATGGAGTAGCTGAGTTGCCCACGTGTCAACTACCCCCTCTCGACCTCACTGATAGAATCCAGAGGAGTGCAAGCATGACATCTGGAATCAGTTCGTTGCAGGAGCTGCCGGTAGGACATCATTTGATGCCTGTCCGCCTTAGGGGATCCACTCCGGATTTTCTGTTTGGGTTTACTCCCATTGCCTTTACCTCTCCCAAGGCTCTCACAAGGCAGTGGGGCTATTTACTCTTAGCTGGGGGTCTGGATCTTGGATATCAGGGTAAATCCACTGATATCACAAGTCTGGGGGCCCAGATCTCTACCGAGATTTTTTGTCAGGTTAACTCCCCAAGGACATTAAATAATTTTAAAAATTTTTAAATACCTAACCTAGGGAGTCAGATATATATATATAAATACAATATATACACAGATGTGTGCTGCAGATACTATTAAATGTGCATTGAAGTCCATGCAGGCTGACTGTTTAACAGAAACATCTGGTTAAATCTTCCACAAGAGCTCAAGAACATCACCACTGACCTCAAACATCAATGTAAATATCTCAACAACAAAGTACCTCTCAGAAATAGAAGATTGTTCAGTTGGTGCCACTTAGAACTCACAACAATGATTTAAGCAGAATTATTAGTATTATAATGTTTATTTGAAAAGTTAAATTTGATAGTTATAAAACACATAGCGATTACGTACCACTGACTCTGAGGTGACAATATCTGCACTTCTCTGAGGTTGATTCTCAAACACACCGGCATGTACCTTCACTTCATAATCATTAGACTGATGATCTCGAGATTCGCTCAAATGTTCCGCACGTTTTGGCCGTTCTGAAGAAATATCCCTTTTGGCTCTGACAACAGCAGGGGAATGGGAGGCATTTTCTGTACTAATCTGGCGGAATTTGTTAGCTAAATTTTTAGCCATGCCTTTCTCAGGCAACTCCTCTTTTAACTCTTCTCCAGACCTGACCACATCTGGATCATGTACTGGTTCACTCTCAAACACTCCAGATTCAGGCCGTCCTTCATATTTCTCAACGTAAGACCTTGGTTCAGACACATGTTCACCAGATGAGGCATGGAAAGGAGGAGAAGCTTCACGTTTGCTTCTTGTTGTGGTCTCATTCTGGGCAGACATAAACTTTGCTCTCATGCTCTGAGCAGTGCCTACTGGTGGTAGGTCAGCAGTCTTGTCGGAATCTGCTTCCCTAACAACATCATCCCGGCGTGCTGGCTGGCTCTCAAAGACACCCTCCTTCTCCTCCACTTCATTCTGCCACTGCTGGAAAGCCTGGGGAGTGCTCTCATAGACTCCACCCTCAGCAGAGAGCACCTCCCTCTGAATATCAACTGATTTCCGTGGTGCAGGTGTTGGTGTTGACTCAGACTCGAACCTTTTCTTTGTGGTTGACATTTCATCGAAATGGTTCTGAAAGAAGTCAAATACATTTATGTTAGCTTTATCATAAACACTGAAAAACTCAATAGAATCAATATCTATTCCTTCAGGACACTCCAATAGGTGTTCAGTTCCTTTGAGCTATATGATAATGCTAGCGACAGAGCACTTACACAGTAGCACTTACAAATGGAATAATGTGTCCTCACTTCTTTCCAATGGAATAATATAATTTGACCTTACTTTGTCGAATGGTATCATTTAACTAGACTTTTATCAAATGGAAAATTTAAGATCTTGCTTTTATCAAATGGAAAATTTAAGATCTTGCTTTTATCAAATGGAAAATTTAAGATCTTGCTTTTATCAAATGGGAAATTTAGGATCTTGCTTTTATCAAATGGAAAATTTAAGATCTTGCTTTTATCAAATAGAAAATTTAGGATCTTGCTTTTATCAAATGGAAAATTTAAGATCTTGTTTTTATGAAAAATAAAAATATGACCTAACTATTATGAAATGTGACAACACACGCTAACAAAAACCAAATAAGACAAACTTTCCATAGATATTAAAAAAAAGAATACACAAATACATTTCTACACAGCATGCAGCAATAAAAATAAGCTACCAAAATAAATTCATGAAAAAAATGAAAATCGTGGCATATTCTTTACAGGACTTGGCCATTAACAACTGTAAAAGAGTCATCAATTGTCTAGTCACCCATATACTTTCAGTAGTTTGTCATTGCTTTCTGAACAGTGAGGTCTATTTTTATCGTTTGTAAAAATCCAAGGAAACTAATTTGCTTTCAAACTTGTCTGCCGCAAAGATTTAACCAGGTACGCTTGGGGTGTGGTAGAGCTCACTACCGGTTAAGCTACAGATGCTCACAATAAACTCATAGCAATCAGTTAATCACAAATCTCATGTCCCCACATTAATCCTCAGTTATCATAAACCTCACATTATCACATTCATGACAAATCTCATGCTAAATACTCACTATGTCATGTTCTCCTGTCTGTCTGTCATTTTGATGTCTTTCCTCATCATTCCTGTAAACAACAGAAATAAGGCAGCAGAGATAACTAAAAAACTATGACAATTCAGGACATTATTATTATTATATATGTTCCTCTTGCTCCCTTATACGTTACAGAGGGTCTGTAAGCATTCCATGCCACTCTATCCTGGGCAACTCGTTCAATCTCTTCTATCTATTTGAGTCAAATATTTCTGAACTCTCAGTAAAGTTCATTTCAGGGTTTTCCTAGGACGCCCTTACTTTATGAACCCTTTGCCTTCCAATTCAATGCCTGCTTTATGGTTCTTAGATCAATCCTTCTCAAGGTATGTCAAACATATCTCTATCTTCTCTTTCTTATAACAGTTGTTACTAGTGGTTGACTAGGCATTTCTTTGATGTCATCACTTCTGAATTCATTCCATTTAATTCAATTTTTTTTTTTCCGATCCAGAAGCACTTGAGCTTTTTCAGCTCTTTGGCTCGGTGTCATGGACATCGTAACCCTTCAGTTCGGTGCCACGAACACCGTAAATCTGGGGAATCTGTGGCTTTTTCTGCCATCCCGCGAATTGAACCCGCACACACAGAGGGATAGTCACCTGTAGTCCAACACGCTATGAACATGCTGGGCAGACGGGCGTTTAATTCAGGATATGTCTTGATGTTCTGTTTCTTCAAACTTTCAACAAACATGGCTCTGGTGAATGTCAAGCATATGATGCAGGAAAAAAACATAGACCCACAAAATTTAGGGGTTCAACTCTAAATTATGGGTGAGGTTGCCCCAGAGATATCTCGTACGGAGCAAACCTACTACTAAGTGTAGATGATACTATACCAACCTGTGCATCAACATATCTCAATCTCCATCAAGACTTACCAGTGATTGGATGAGAAATCTTCAGTTGTATGTGCATCTTTTACGCCATGGCCTAGAAGAAGAGACAAGAAAGTACATTTTTAAAAAGAGAATCTGCATGAACTTTATATCAGATGATACAAAATAACACTGACATCAGAAAGAGAAACTATTGAAGAAAAATTAATTTAAAAACCACAAAAAACCCATAATTTTAGTATATCATAATCTTTAGATAATGTCCTCGTCAGTGTATTGCCGGTGCAAGCAAGCAGAGCAAAGAAGAGCACCACTGCGACCAACAATGTATGTTGTAAGAGGCGACTGAGGTAGGAGCCTAGGGAAGTTACCCTAGTAAATAAAAAGTATCACAGAAACCGTATGTGCTGGCCTACTTGTAGGCGCATAACTGGCACAACGTACACTCGCTCTAAGGCTCAGATCACATACAAATCACAAAGAGTGGTTTACAAGTGGTCAATATGGAGTGTAAGAAGAAGAAGATAATGTCCAGATGAAGTTGCAATACTGCTCATAACTGTAGAACAAGGTTTCCAATAATCCAGTGTCAGCGGGCAGAAAAAGACACTGGAGCATGTTCTGCAAGACTGTCCTCTCCTGGGTTAGCTGAGAAGCAACATGTGGTCATGCCCAGTCGACCGACAAACTAAGCTTTGGAGAAACCTGACAGACTTGAAGCTGACTATCCAGGTTGTGGTCCACAGTAAACTAAGCGTATGATCAGATATCGCTGAAGATGAAGAATAGAACTTTCCCCATTACATTGGATTAGTAGACTTCAATAAAAGCATCTAGATAATGAAGCTATATGGAACATTTGAGATATTATGAAGTCCCTAACAACTTCATTAACTTAATAATAAAAACATACCAGTAAATAACATATAGAATACTCCATAAGGACAACTCATGGAAACATTTGAGATAGGAACTAAAGTGCGATAGGATGCCTCGTTACCCTTTCTCTTCTTACTGACTGTCAACAGAATTATGAAAACAATACTGGACAGCAATACGGGACAATGTAAGAAAGGACAGTGTATGAAGAGACAGTGTATGAAGAGACAGTGTATGAAGAGACAGTGTATGAAGAGACAGTGTATGAAGGGAAGTGTATGAAGAGACAGTGTATGAAGAGACAGTGTATGATGAGACAGTATATGACGAGACAGTGTATGAAGAGACAGTGTATGATGAGACAGTGTATGATGAGACAGTGTATGAAGGGACAGTGTATGATGAGACAGTGTATGAAGAGACAGTGTATGAAGAGACAGTGTATGATGAGACAGTGTATGAAGAGACAGTATATGAAGAGACAGTGTATGAAGAGACAGTGTATGATGAGACAGTGTATGATGAGACAGTGTATGAAGAGACAGGGTATGAAGAGACAGTGTATGATGAGACAGTGTATGAAGGGACAGTGTATGATGAGACAGTGTATGAAGAGACAGTGTATGAAGAGACAGTGTATGATGAGACAGTGTATGAAGAGACAGTATATGATGAGACAGTGTATGATGAGACAGTGTATGAAGAGACAGTATATGAAGGGACAGTGTATGAAGGGACAGTGTATGATGAGACAGTGTATGAAGAGACAGTGTATGATGAGACAGTGTATGACGAGACAGTGTATGAAGAGACAGTGTATGAAGAGACAGTGTATGATGAGACAGTGTATGATGAGACAGTGTATGATGAGACAGTGTATGATGAGACAGTGTATGAAGAGACAGTGTATGATGAGACAGTGTATGACGAGACAGTGTATGACGAGACAGTATATGATGAGACAGTGTATGAAGAGACAGTGTATGAAGAGACAGTGTATGACGAGACAGTATATGAAGAGACAGTGTATGAAGAGACAGTGTATGATGAGACAGTGTATGACGAGACAGTGTATGAAGAGACAGTGTATGAAGAGACAGTGTATGATGAGACAGTGTATGATGAGACAGTGTATGATGAGACAGTGTATGAAGAGACAGTGTATGAAGAGACAGTGTATGATGAGACAGTGTATGACGAGACAGTGTATGACGAGACAGTATATGATGAGACAGTGTATGAAGGGACAGTGTATGATGAGACAGTGTATGATGAGACAGTGTATGATGAGACAGTGTATGATGAGACAGTGTATGATGAGACAGTGTATGACGAGACAGTATATGATGAGACAGTGTATGAAGAGACAGTGTATGAAGAGACAGTGTATGATGAGACAGTGTATGAAGGGAAGTGTATGAAGAGACAGTGTATGAAGGGAAGTGTATGAAGAGACAGTGTATGAAGAGACAGTGTATGATGAGACAGTATAGGGACGAGACAGTGTATGATGAGACAGTGTATGAAGAGACAGTATATGAAGAGACAGTGTATGATGAGACAGTGTATGACGAGACAGTGTATGATGAGACAGTGTATGAAGAGACAGTGTATGAAGAGACAGTGTATGATGAGACAGTGTATGATGAGACAGTGTATGACGAGACAGTGTATGATGAGACAGTGTATGAAGAGACAGTGTATGAAGAGACAGTGTATGATGAGACAGTGTATGATGAGACAGTGTATGAAGAGACAGTGTATGAAGAGACAGTATATGATGAGACAGTGTATGATGAGACAGTGTATGACGAGACAGTGTATGATGAGACAGTGTATGAAGAGACAGTGTATGAAGAGACAGTGTATGATGAGACAGTGTATGATGAGACAGTGTATGAAGAGACAGTGTATGAAGAGACAGTGTATGAAGAGACAGTGTATGATGAGACAGTGTATGAAGAGACAGTGTATGAAGAGACAGTGTATGAAGAGACAGTGTATGAAGAGACAGTGTATGAAGAGACAGTGTATGATGAGACAGTGTATGACGAGACAGTATATGATGAGACAGTGTATGATGAGACAGTGTATGACGAGACAGTATATGATGAGACAGTGTATGATGAGACAGTGTATGATGAGACAGTGTATGAAGAGACAGTGTATGAAGAGACAGTGTATGATGAGACAGTGTATGACGAGACAGTATATGATGAGACAGTGTATGATGAGACAGTGTATGAAGAGACAGTGTATGAAGAGACAGTGTATGAAGAGACAGTGTATGATGAGACAGTGTATGATGAGACAGTGTATGATGAGACAGTGTATGATGAGACAGTGTATGAAGAGACAGTGTATGAAGAGACAGTGTATGAAGAGACAGTGTATGACGAGACAGTGTATGAAGAGACAGTGTATGATGAGACAGTGTATGATGAGACAGTGTATGATGAGACAGTGTATGATGAGACAGTGTATGAAGAGACAGTGTATGAAGAGACAGTGTATGAAGAGACAGTGTATGATGAGACAGTGTATGAAGGGAAGTGTATGAAGAGACAGTGTATGAAGAGACAGTGTATGATGAGACAGTGTATGAAGAGACAGTGTATGACGAGACAGTGTATGAAGAGACAGTGTATGATGAGACAGTGTATGAAGAGACAGTGTATGAAGAGACAGTGTATGAAGGGAAGTGTATGAAGAGACAGTGTATGATGAGACAGTGTATGAAGAGACAGTGTATGATGAGACAGTGTATGAAGAGACAGTGTATGAAGAGACAGTGTATGAAGAGACAGTGTATGATGAGACAGTGTATGAAGAGACAGTGTATGATGAGACAGTGTATGATGAGACAGTGTATGATGAGACAGTGTATGAAGAGACAGTGTATGATGAGACAGTGTATGATGGGACAGTGTATGAAGAGACAGTGTATGATGGGACAGTGTATGATGAGACAGTGTATGATGAGACAGTGTATGACGAGACAGTGTATGACGAGACAGTGTATGACGAGACAGTGTATGATGAGACAGTGTATGATGAGACAGTGTATGAAGGGACAGTGTATGACGAGACAGTGTATGACGAGACAGTGTATGACGAGACAGTGTATGACGAGACAGTGTATGATGAGACAGTGTATGAAGGGACAGTGTATGATGAGACAGTGTATGATGAGACAGTGTATGACGAGACAGTGTATGACGAGACAGTGTATGACGAGACAGTGTATGACGAGACAGTGTATGACGAGACAGTGTATGATGAGACAGTGTATGAAGGGACAGTGTATGACGAGACAGTGTATGACGAGACAGTGTATGACGAGACAGTGTATGACGAGACAGTATATGAAGAGACAGTGTATGACGAGACAGTATATGAAGGGAAGTGTATGAAGAGACAGTGTATGATGAGACAGTGTATGACGAGACAGTGTATGAAGAGACAGTGTATGAAGAGACAGTGTATGAAGGGAAGTGTATGAAGAGACAGTGTATGACGAGACAGTGTATGAAGAGACAGTGTATGAAGAGACAGTGTATGAAGAGACAGTGTATGAAGAGACAGTGTATGAAGAGACAGTGTATGAAGAGACAGTGTATGACGAGACAGTGTATGAAGAGACAGTGTATGAAGAGACAGTGTATGAAGGGACAGTGTATGAAGGGACAGTGTATGAAGAGACAGTGTATGAAGAGACAGTGTATGAAGAGACGGTGTATGATGAGACAGTGTATGAAGAGACAGTGTATGAAGAGACAGTGTATGATGAGACAGTGTATGAAGAGACAGTGTATGACGAGACAGTGTATGATGAGACAGTGTATGACGAGACAGTGTATGAAGAGACAGTGTATGAAGAGACAGGGTATGAAGGGACAGTGTATGATGAGACAGTGTATGAAGGGGCAGTGTATGAAGGGACAGTGTATGACGAGACAGTGTATGACGAGACAGTGTATGAAGAGACAGTGTATGAAGAGACAGTGTATGAAGAGACAGTGTATGAAGGGGCAGTGTATGAAGGGGCAGTGTATGATGAGACAGTGTATGAAGGGGCAGTGTATGAAGGGGCAGTGTATGAAGGGACAGTGTATGAAGGGGCAGTGTATGAAGGGGCAGTGTATGATGAGACAGTGTATGAAGGGACAGTGTATGATGAGACAGTGTATGATGAGACAGTGTATGATGAGACAGTGTATGAAGGGACAGTGTATGATGAGACAGTGTATGATGAGACAGTGTATGAAGGGACAGTGTATGATGAGACAGTGTATGATGAGACAGTGTATGAAGGGACAGTGTATGATGAGACAGTGTATGATGAGACAGTGTATGATGAGACAGTGTATGAAGAGACAGTGTATGATGAGACAGTGTATGATGAGACAGTGTATGAAGAGACAGTGTATGATGAGACAGTGTATAAAGGGGACAGTGTATGATGAGACAGTGTATGATGAGACAGTATATGATGAGACAGTGTATGATGAGACAGTGTATGATGAGACAGTGTATGATGAGACAGTGTATGAAGAGACAGTGTATGAAGAGACAGTGTATGAAGAGACAGTGTATGAAGAGACAGTGTATGAAGAGACAGTGTATGATGAGACAGTGTATGAAGAGACAGTGTATGATGAGACAGTATATGAAGAGACAGTGTATGAAGAGACAGTGTATGACGAGACAGTGTATGATGAGACAGTGTATGAAGAGACAGTGTATGATGAGACAGTGTATGAAGAGACAGTGTATGAAGAGACAGTGTATGACGAGACAGTGTATGATGAGACAGTGTATGAAGAGACAGTGTATGATGAGACAGTGTATGAAGAGACAGTGTATGATGAGACAGTGTATGAAGAGACAGTGTATGAAGAGACAGTGTATGAAGGGACAGTGTATGATGAGACAGTGTATGAAGGGACAGTGTATGATGAGACAGTGTATGACGAGACAGTGTATGAAGAGACAGTGTATGAAGGGACAGTGTATGACGAGACAGTGTATGATGAGACAGTGTATGATGAGACAGTGTATGACGAGACAGTGTATGATGAGACAGTGTATGATGAGACAGTGTATGATGAGACAGTGTATGAAGGGACAGTGTATGAAGGGAAGTGTATGATGAGACAGTGTATGAAGGGAAGTGTATGATGAGACAGTGTATGAAGGGAAGTGTATGATGAGACAGTGTATGAAGGGAAGTGTATGATGAGACAGTGTATGAAGGGAAGTGTATGATGAGACAGTGTATGATGAGACAGTGTATGAAGGGACAGTGTATGATGAGACAGTGTATGATGAGACAGTGTATGAAGGGAAGTGTATGAAGGGGCAGTGTATGACGAGAACAGTGTATGAAGGGACAGTGTATGAAGGGCAGTGTATGAAGGACATGTATGATGAGACAGTGTATGATGAGACAGTGTAGATGAGACAGTATGAAGGGCAGTGTATGAAGGGCAGTATGATGGACAGTGTATGAAGGACAGTGATTGATGAGACAGTTATGAAGGACAGTGTATGAAGGCAGTGTATGAAGGACAGTGTATGAAGGCAGTATGAAGAGACAGATGAAGGACATTTAGACAAGAGAAGTATGAAGGACAGTGTATGACAGTATGAAGACAGTGTATGAAGGGGCAGTAGAAGAAAACATGTGAAGAGACAGTGTATGAAGACAGGTATGAAGAGGCAGTGATGATGAGACAGTGTCATGAAGGGGCAGTGTAGAAGACAGTGTATGAAGGGACAGTGTATGAAGGGCAGTTAGAAGCAGAGCAGGAGAAGAGCAGGTGATGAGACAGTAAAGAGCAGTGTATGATGAGACGTGTATGAAGGGCAGTGAGATGAGACAGTGTATGATGAGACAGTATGATGAGACAGTATGTGAGACTATATGATAGAGACAGTATGAAAGACATGTATGATAACATGTATGAAGAGACAGTACGATAAACATCTATAAGAGACAGTGGATTTAAAACAGTGATGAGCAGTGTATATGAGAAGTGTAGAAGAGACAGATAGATGACAGATAGAAGCAGTGAATGACAGTGTATGAACTGAGACAGTGTATGAAAAGACAGTGTCATGAGGGACAGAGAAAGACATGTAGAAGAGACATGTATGAAAGACATGTCATAAAACTATGAAGAGTTAGAAGACTGATGATAACATTTGATGAGAGTAATGAAGGCAGTGTATGAAGAGACTAAGGCTAGGATGAAGAGACATGAGATGAGACAGTATAGATGAGCTGATGATGAGACAGGTATGTAGAGCACAGTAATAAGAGACAGTATGAAGGACAGTGTATAGATGAGACAGTAAAGAGACAGTTATCGACAGTTATATGAGACAGTGTAGAGAGACATTATGAAAGACAGTGATAATGAGAAGTGTATATGGACATGTTGAGAGACAGAAACAGTGTATGAAGAACATGAGAAGACATTATGAAGTACAGTGTATAAAGACAGTTAATAACAGTGTAGAAGGCATGATGATGAGCAGTATAAAGACAGTGATAGAGACAGTGATGATGAACAGTGAGACAACATGACTCTGAGACAGGTATGAAGAGACAGTGATGAGAGACAGTTATGTGAGACAGTTATATAGCGTGTATGATAGACTGTATGAAAGAAGTTATGAAAGACAATTATGAAGACAGGATATGACAGGATGATGAGACATGTATAAGAGACAGGACAGTGTATGAAGAGACAGTATATGAGACAGTTGACAGACAGTTATGAAGAGACAGTGTATGAAGAATGATATGAGCAGTATGAAGAGACAGTGTATGAGAGACAGTGTATGAAGGGCAGTGTATGAAGGACAGTGTATGAAGAGACAGTGTATGAAGAGACAGTGTATGAAGAGCATGATGAAGAGACAGTGTATGATGAGACAGTATGATGAGACAGTATATGAAGAGACAGTGTATGAAGGACAGTGTATGAGAGACAGTGTATGAGAGACAGTATATGAAGAGACAGTGTATAAGAGACAGTGTATGATGAGACAGTGTATAATGAGACAGTATATGAAGAGACAGTGTATGAAGAGACAGTGTATAATGAGACAGTGTATAATGAGACAGTGTATAGGACATGTAAAGAGACAGTGTATGATGAGACAGTGTATGATGAGACAGTTATGAAGAGACAGTGTATGAAGAGACAGTGTATGAAGAGACAGTGTATGATGAGACAGTTTATGAAGAGACAGTGTATGAAGAGACAGTGTATGATGAGACAGTATATGAAGAGACAGTGTATGAAGAGACAGTGTATGAAGAGACAGTGTATGATGAGACAGTTTATGAAGAGACAGTGTATAATGAGACAGTGTATGATGAGACAGTGTATAATGAGACAGTATATGAAGAGACAGTGTATGATGAGACAGTATATGAAGAGACAGTGTATAAGAGACAGTGTATAATGAGACAGTGATAATGAGACAGTGTATAAGAGACAGTGTATGAAGAGACAGTGTATGATGAGACAGTATATGAAGAGACAGTATATGAAGAGACAGTGTATGAAGAGACAGTATATGAAGAGACAGTGTATGAAGAGACAGTGTATGATGAGACAGTGTATGATGAGACAGTGTATGAAGAGACAGTTATGAAGAGACAGTGTATGAAGAGACAGTGTATGAAGAGACAGTGTATGATGAGAAAGTGTATGAAGAGACAGTGTATGAAGAGACAGTTATGAAGAGACAGTGTATGATGAGACAGTGTATGATGAGACAGTGTATGAAGAGACAGTTATGAAGAGACAGTATATGAAGAGACAGTATATGAAGAGACAGTATATGAAGAGACAGTGTATGATGAGACAGTATATGAAGAGACAGTATATGAAGAGACAGTATGATGAGAGACAGTGTATGATGAGACAGTGTATGATGAGACAGTGTATGAAGAGACAGTGTATGAGAGACAGTGTATGAAGGACAGTGTATGATGAGACAGTGTATGATGAGACAGTGTATGATAGAGACAGTGTATGAAGAGACAGTGTATGAAGAGACAGTGTATGAGAGACAGTGTATGATGAGACAGTGTATGATGAGACAGTGTATGAAGGGACAGTGTATGATGAGACAGTGTATGACGAGACAGTGTATGAGGAGACAGTGTATGATGAGACAGTGTATGAAGGGACAGTGTATGATGAGACAGTGTATGAGGAGACAGTGTATGATGAGACAGTGTATGATGAGACAGTGTATGATGAGACAGTGTATGATGAGACAGTGTATGATAGACAGTGTATGATGAGACAGTGTATGATGAGACAGTGTATGATGAGACAGTGTATGAAGAGACAGTGTATAATGAGACAGTGTATGATGAGACAGTGTATGAAGAGACAGTGTATGCGAGACAGTGTATAATGAGACAGTGTATGATGAGACAGTGTATGAAGAGACAGTGTATGAGAGACAGTGTATGAAGAGACAGTGTATGAAGGACAGTGTATGAAGAGACAGTGTATGAAGAGACAGTGTATGAAGGGTCAGTGTATGAAGAGACAGTGTATGATGAGACAGTGTATGATGAGACAGTGTATGACGAGACAGTGTATGAGGAGACAGTGTATGAAGAGACAGTGTATGATGAGACAGTGTATGAAGGGACAGTGTATGATGAGACAGTGTATGATGAGACAGTGTATGATGAGACAGTGTATGAAGAGACAGTGTATGACGAGACAGTGTATGAAGGGACAGTGTATGATGAGACAGTGTATGATGAGACAGTGTATGATGAGACAGTGTATGAAAGACAGTGATGAGAGCAGTGTATGATGAGACAGTGTATGATGAGACAGTGTATGAAGGGACAGTGTATGATGAGACAGTGTATGACGAGACAGTGTATGAGGAGACAGTGTATGAAGAGACAGTGTATGAAGAGACAGTGTATGATGAGACAGTGTATGAAAGGACAGTGTATGATGAGACAGTGTATGATGAGACAGTGTATGATGAGACAGTGTATGATGAGACAGTGTATGAAGAGACAGTGTATGATGAGACAGTGTATGAAGAGACAGTATATGATGAGACAGTGTATGAAGAGACAGTGTATGAAGGGAAGTGTATGAAGAGACAGTGTATGAAGGGACAGTGTATGATGAGACAGTGTATGAAAGGACAGTGTATGATGAGACAGTGTATGAAGAGACAGTGTATGATGAGACAGTGTATGATGAGACAGTGTATGAAGAGACAGTGTATGATGAGACAGTGTATGAAGAGACAGTGTATGAAGAGACAGTGTATGATGAGACAGTGATGAGAGTGTATGAAGACAGTGTATGATGAGACAGTGTATGAGAGACAGTGTATGAAGAGACAGTGTATGAAGAGACAGTGTATGATGAGACAGTGTATGAAGAGACAGTGTATGAAGAGACAGTGTATGAAGAGACAGTGTATGAAGAGACAGTGTATGATGAGACAGTGTATGAAGAGACAGTGTATGATGAGACAGTGTATGATGAGACAGTGTATGATGAGACAGTGTATGATGAGACAGTGTATGAAGAGACAGTGTATGATGAGACAGTGTATGAAGAGACAGTGTATGAAGAGACAGTGTATGATGAGACAGTGTATGATGAGACAGTGTATGAAGAGACAGTGTATGAAGAGACAGTGTATGATGAGACAGTGTATGATGAGACAGTGTATGATGAGACAGTGTATGAGAGACAGTGTATGATGAGACAGTGTATGATGAGACAGTGTATGAAGAGACAGTGTATGAAGAGAAGTGTATATGAGACAGTGTATGAAGAGACAGTATGAGAGACAGTGTATGATGAGACAGTGTATGATGAGACAGTGTATGATGAGACAGTGTATGAAGAGACAGTGTATGATGAGACAGTGTATGAAAGGACAGTGTATGAAGAGACAGTGTATGATGAGACAGTGTATGAGACAGTGTATGAGAGACAGTGTATGAGAGACAGTGTATGAGAGACAGTGTATGATGAGACAGTGTATGATGAGACAGTGTATGATGAGACAGTGTATGATGAGACAGTGTATGATGAGACAGTGTATGATGAGACAGTGTATGATGAGACAGTGTGAAGACAGTATATGAGACAGTATGATGAGACAGTGTATGAAAGACAGTGTGATGAGACAGTGTATGATGAGACAGTGTATGATAGAGACAGTGTATGATGAGACAGTGTATGAGAGACAGTTATGAAGAGACAGTGTATGATGAGACAGTGTATAAGAGACAGTGTATGAAAGGACAGTGTATGAAGAGACAGTTATGAAGACAGGTATGAAGAGACAGTGTATGAAGACAGCGTATGAAGAGACAGTATATGTATAGACAGGTATGAAGAGACAGTATATGTATAGATAGCGTATGAAGAGACAGTAAACTTACCAGTGTATCTGGTTTCCGTGCGTGTTATCCTGGTTATAGTTTGGCCACCTTCGACCACTTGATCCTCCTGAAACGATGCATATGGATAGTTTTTTATTTGTAGTGTTGGCTCCACAACATAAGACGGTTTCTGGTAGCGAGAGACCAGCATATTTAAATAGCTACTGCCAGCAGCGGATCTAGCTGAACGTGGCATAGTGTCTTATAGCTTTAATATATATCAGTTATACTCTTCTTATACGTTATACTAATAACTGTCAGGTGAGACATGAACTTACGAGTTACTGCTTCGGTAACTAATGATCACATTTATAGTGATCATAGAACTTATATGTGACATCCATTAACTACATCAGAGAATCCCACATTTAGTCATTGTGTTTCAATACTAACATGAACTTACGAGTTACTGCTTCGGTAACTAACTATCACATTTATGAAGTGCTCATAGAACTTATAGTGGACATCTATAATCTACATCAGAGAATATCACATTTAGTCTTGTGGTTCAATTTATTTATGAACTTACGAGTTACTGCTTCGATAACTATCACATTTGTTTTTAGTATAAAAAACGCCCTTTAATGTGGCTCCTGGTAAAAGGTGTCAACCCAAAGCCAAGTAGTGTGGCGTTTGGTCCACAAGGAGTTAGATGCTCATAGAACTTATAGTAGTGGACATCCATAAGCTACAACAGAGAATGAAACATTCAGTCCTGTGTTTCACTTCTCTCCAAAACTTATAATAGTGGACATCCATAAGCTACAACAGAGAATCACACATTCAGTCCTGTGTTTCACTTCTGTCCTAAACTTATAGTAGTGGACATCCAAATGCTACAACAGAGAATCACACATTCAGTCCTGTGTTTCACTTCTGTCCTAAACTTATAGTGGTGGACATCCATAAACTAAATCAGAGAATGACACATTCAGTCCTGTGTTTCAATTCTATAAATTTATTGATCTTGGTCTGGCTCAAACAAAATAATAAACGGTACATACCACGTCTAATTGTGGAATGTTCCAGCTTATGCTAAAACAATACTAACACTGAATGAATTCGTGCATGGAAATACCAAAACTGAATGAATCATTGTATGGCAATGTTATTGTTGTTGAAAACTGGAGTTGCTTAACGAATCGTGTCTTTTGCAGTCAATGTCAGCTTCTGGAAGCTGCATGTATTAATGTTGTGTGGCGATGTATATAATCTTTGAGGTTTTATTGTGGAGCTTGGTTCTCTTCTACTATGAGTTCCCTCGATATGCTGTCTCGCATAAGGATAAACTGTATAGTGATACAACGATGTCTATGCGTTAAGACCTGGTAGGTTTAATAGAAGCTCTAGTTCAATAATCTCCATCTAACTACCAAGACATTAATAGTGTAGTACATCTACCCTATGTTACAGAGCACGAAAGAGTTGAAAGAAACAGGTAGCTGGTACTATAGTCCGTTCAACTTGTCATGCCTACAGATAAAAATGTGTATCTTTGTAACCATTTGATGAAATAACTTGAAAACTTGCATGTGAACTACACATGTTCCCAACGCTACAAAATATTTTTGCCATTCAAACAATCATACCATCTAGAAGTTTCCTTCTTTGTGCTATATATTTAACGCCTTTGTTGGCATGGTTGAAGAAAACTCACGTTTACAGCAATTTAATACATTGATGACAAAAATAGCAACATTCAGGGCGAAATTCACGGTTTTTGAAAAGTTCTTGCATTTTCGGCTACCTTAACGACTCGGGTTTGAACTTGGTAAAGAATTGACGTTATTAGTGCGAGACGGACATTTAGTTAAAGGCCTATATTGAAATTAGTGTGAAGTTATTTTGTAATATTGTTGACTTCTATATTGTTAACAGTCATTGATTTAACATACATAATGAGTTTGAAGTGCAAATTTATTACAATGCAAAAAGTGTCATTAATGTTATACGCGCATTTCCGACATTATAAAAAAAACCCAAATAATACAACTATGTCTACATTTCTTGTTTATTTCATGACACCATTGCAGTATCAACATTGGCCCCCATGTATGAGCTGGGATAATACACCTTTGAAAGAGACTTGACATCAAATGTCATATGTGTGCGTTTACTGTAAAAACTAAAATGCTGTATCAGACTTGCCAAATATGTCGCCAACATCAAAGGAAACCGTTATATTACAAAATCCAGGTTTCCTATAGGAATTTCTTCCATCAGAAATTTGCGTCGGTATAATTCTAAGATTGTATGCAAAGTTTCGCTACTGTGGAATAGATGGTTTTGCTACAATTCGCATTGGACTGTGGGCATGAGTTGTTGAACGGACTATAACTACCTCTCCATGTCTTAACACGTTCTATATATACAAGTTAGTCACTGCATCATACACTTTATCATTACACAATAAAATATATAAATCTATATAGAATAGTATGTGCACACATTGAAACAAGTAAAGCAGTGCAATCATAACAAGAAAAGGGGATAATTAAAAAATATAAATGCTAAACCTTGTAAGAATATTATTAGAAACGAGAAAAACCTATATTTAAAAGTGGCAGATACATGCATTAATGAATGAGATGGTTACGCTTTGAAATCGCTGATAATAAAACGAATGGAAATAAACGTTTATGGGGCATTTCTGTATAAACTATCCCCCACACATGCAGTGGTGGGACCGCACATACTCATATAAATGTATATATGAGTGTATATCTGAACAATACATGTTTTCTTTTGTCTGTAATTAACAGGTAAACAACTAGATGACGCCATTAAAGCAACCACAAACAACTAACAACACACACACATTTTATATATATATATATATATATATATATATATATATGTGCTGGACATACTGACAGAGAGCAGAATATTAAACAATGAATACGGAAAGTTCAAAGCTGGCTACAACAACAATTCAGATATCAATTAGAAACAATAAATAAACAACATTGTATTGTGCTCTTACCCGGTAGAGAGAAGCAACGAGAAAACCCAGTTACATTTATAAAGTGTTAAAACTCGCTTCTCGTCCTTTTGTCTAAGATCAAAGTGTAGTAACCACTTGATCGCGGTCAAAGGGTAGAAGCTTCAGAGAACAAATAGGCAATTTTTACATTTAAACAAACTCTGAGCAGGTCTCATTCGAAAAAATGACGACATTCGGAGTTTTTAAAAGTTCAACCGTAACTGGGTCCACTCGTTGTGACAGTCCCGGGTAGGGCCCAATCTAAAAAACAAGAACTCTCTTTATTGTGTTAAATTCCAACTGACGTAGTCGTTCTTAAAATCGCACAATGTCATGTTTCAAGTGCTGTTAACGTGTTCTGTTAATGGTTGCCATCAACAAATTTTTTTCCGTTTAGTGTAAATAACAGAGAAGAATTACTTCTTCTAACTACATTGACAAAGAACTCAAATCAAGATAGTGAAATAATCGAAACAGGTATTCACGAGTATAACTTGGTAACTGCCAGTCCTTTATATTTACGCAACTGTCAACACATACTTGAGTTGAATATTTTCAAACTTCTAGAAAAGATCACCCATTTTTGTTACCGCTTCCCAGTAACTCAATAAAAAGTTGCACTTTGATTTTCTGTCTTATTCTAACATTGATTTATCAGAACTGTGCTAGTTGTCTATTCTAAAGTTTCTTGACATATCACAGCTCTGCTCGTCTACACATGTGTTACTTACATTACATATGTATGCGACTTATACTTCTGTTACACGAGTCAGAGATGTGGCATGCATTTGATCCTGTCAAACAACTTCTAAGAATAACTTGGAACTGGGTAATTCAGATGAACGTAGCCTCCGATAACCATACGGCCATCGAGCTCAGGTAAAAATTCTAGGAAATAAGACTACAACTGTTGCGTGCACGTATTCCAATATTATTATAAAAATATGAATTCATTTTAAAATCAACACAACATGTTAAATCAAGGTTATATTATGTTACAAGTTAAGTATAACAATAAGGAGTATCAATATTATGAATATTTTTCATCAATAAATAACCATAGACCCATAGAATTGAGTAAAATTGCAATAACGCTTACAGTGTTCTATCAAACCTATACAAAAACGAGCCCCCAACGCAAAACTAGGTCAGGGTTTCCCCGGTCAGTTATATCGCCCAATATTAGAGTAGCCTGTGACTAATATTACTAATTATGAATGTGTTTAAATCGCATTGTGTCAATTCTCCAGGAGACGCCGCTGTATATAAGCACCCGATAGCGTTAGAGAATAATTATAAGTCGCAGCGTCAGTGTAAGTACTCTAACTGTGGTACTATAAGCACGCTCAATGGGACTGAGCATGTATCTACGCGGCATGAATTCTAAAATGAACATAACATGACATGAATTCAAGAGAAGTGATAAAATCAGAAAAAATGTTTGGTTAACCACGTTACTGAAAAAGACGTGTGAATATGTTGACATACTGTAAAAAAGACGATGTGAATATGTTGGACATACTGTAGAAAAAGACGATGTGAATATGTTGGACATACTGTGAGAAGAAATGATCAAATAATCACAAAGAAGGCATTAAAAAATGAAACAAAGAGTTCACGAAAGAAAAGACGCAATAGGGAAATACTGAAACAAACTTTACTGAAAGAGGCGAGAAACATCGGACACAATTCTATAGAAAAGATGTTGCCCAGGATAGAGTGGTATGGAAAATGTGTTTGCAGTCCCTATGTAACGTATAACGATACGTAGAAATAGAATGCAATGAACTGTGAGATATCAATTCTAACTAGTTTATCTTATTGTCTCTCAGAGAAAAAATGTTTGGTCAAATTTGACAGATTAGTGAGACTAATCAAAATATATGTATAAACAATATAGACAGATGAATGTATGGAACGTGATAGAAAGATTAATGATCGGATAGCTAAGACACCAGCAAACATCTTCGATATACTAGAAAAGCTCATTAAAACAATAGTTGATGAGAGAATTAACAGTTAGTGCTACTAGGCATATAGTGCACGGCCACGTTAGCATATTAATAATGGACGGACTGCAGTAGAACTCTAAACCAAACGGCAATATTTATCTAAACATGAGATAAGGTAGTTTTACAAATGACAACCAACAAACTAAGAAAAATATAACATTTCCCGTGACGTTTTCAGGCCGTAAGGTATGAAGTCACTTCACATCACATTTCTATTCAATAGTGTACAGGAGGTAGGTGGGTCAATTCCTTTTCATCACCCACAACCCTCTTGTGTCCGAGTCGATAGACGGACGCTTATGCATTACGCTAATCCGTCGCAGAATCAATGAATACACAATGTAAATAAGTTGAAAGACGATGGTGTAGTAATCAAAAACAAGCACATACCACACAGAGAAAACACATGCAACTATAGTCTGTCCATTAATTCGTGAGCACGTTTGAAATTGATTTTCTCGAAAACTACCTGTTGGATCTCAGTGATTTTTTTGCAAGCAGCCTTACAATATCCATGACGCTAGAGAAATATTTTTTCCAAGAAAATTTGATGTAGTTTGAAATATTTCTTCTTCAGGTTATATTAAAATCAACCTCACCGGATTGTACACAATAGTAACAGATCTACGGTACACAGATGCGTTGTTCTAAAATTACATTATGGTAACATTGAAATATCGTGAGTAAACAACAATTTCACGAATTCCGTGCACCTAACCCAGTCGACTTTGAAAGCGGAAAGCATATGACGTTATAATTGGGATACCGTTGTATAGTTATAGGTGTATCTCGCTATTTGTATGAAGCTATTGTATCATATTTGTTGGCTTATCAAAACTGACATTGATTTCACATTCATAATGAGTCTGAAGTGCACATTTATAACAATGCAGAAGGTTACAGTTTTACTATACCAACACTTCCGTAGGGAATCTAAGAGAGTCATCTATATTGCGATATTCATAACCCTGAGAAACGAACGCAACTGGCGCTTGGTCTGAATAGAGAATCCTTTTCCCGATGGATTAAATAGGACACAAAGTGCACTAATGTCAAGCAAGGAAGGAAAAGAACAATTGACGACTTTGACATAGATGTCATAAGACGGGAGCTCTTGAAAATGTTTGCGACAAATCAACTTGTTACTCTCAGGAAACTGAAATTAAAACTGCAATCAGATTGCAGCATAGACATTTATAAAAGTACTCTATGGAAAATTGTAAGAGCCGCCGGCTTCACCTTCAGAAAAACTATAGGCGGCAGGAATATTATTTGTGAAAAGCCACATTTAATTGCTGCCCGAAGTAAATACCTGAGGCAGATCCGTGAGCGGCGGAGGCAAGGCTATGATATTGTATATTTGGACGAATCCTGGGTCAATGCTCACCACACCAATGCTAAAGAATGGCAATCAGTAGACGGTGAACAGAAAAGAAAAATACCAAGCAGCAAAGGCCAGCGTATTATACTAACACATGCAGGAAGCAGTGAAGAAGGTCTTGTCCATGACGCGGGACTTATTTTCCAATCAAAAGTACCGACGGTAGGGACTACCACACAGAAATGAATGGACATATTTTCAGGCACTGGATGGAGAAAGATCTACTTCAAATTCTAAACAGACCATCATGCTTGGTAATGGATAATGCATCCTATCACAACGCAGTATCAGCGGAAGACAAAGTACCAATTGCATCAAATACAAAAGATCAAATTAGGACTTGGCTTCCTAAGGAAAATGTCAGCTTCGATGATACATATTTGAAACCCGAGTTGTTGCACCTGGTGAGGATGACAAATAAGACAAAGGTGTTTCATATTGACAAAATCATTGCGGAATACGGCCACACGTCTTTGCGACTACCTCCATATCATGCTCACCTCAATCCGATAGAGCTTGTCTGGGCTAAAGTAAAAGGGCAAGTTGCCGAACAGAACAGGACGTTTAAAATGTGTGATGTTCAAGTTCTGACACGTGAGTCCCTCTCAATGATAGACATGCAGTTCTGGAAGAAGTGTGTTGAACATGTGCTCCGAGAGGAAGACGAGTACTGGCACCGAGATGGATTACAATTTGTCCAGCCAGTAATAATTATCAACCTCATGGAATCGTCAGATTCGGGATGATACAAATCATATTTTGATTACAGACTGAGAAATAGCAACGTATACATTTCCATATCCAAATGCGTCTACCATCATACAATTTGTGGTGAAGTTAAGACACCCTGGGGTCTAATGGTGACCGAAGGGAGGACTAACTGTTGCATATTGTATCCAAGTTCACGATTGCACATAAAGGGCAACACACTTAATTACTTGACCTATCAAGTTAATATGGAGATACACCTATGAATAGAATTGACATGGACAAATTCTAGGATTACTGTAAAATCTAAAATTTGAGCCCCTGTATTTGCAATTGTCATAAAAGATCAAAGGAATTCGCTGATGTGCAAAATCCGTAGCATCTATGGACTACTGGTTAGCTTTATTTTAGCGTCATGGATATTCTAAGGCTGCATGCAAAAATCACTGAGATCCAACAGGTAGTTTTCGAGAAAATCAATTTCAAACGTACTCACGAATTAATGGACAGACTATAGCATATCTCTTTACTAGTTAAATATTCTTCTCATTAGTTTTGTGTCAACGTTTTTCCAACCATGCCATCACCTTTAATCTGAAATCTATACTACTTCTGTATACAGATATTGAAAACAGGGATTTAGACTGTGGTTGTACTTTTTTTTAAAACACTACATTACCTCATGTTTGGAAATCTTCTTCTTCAAACGGTCCATATCGACCACTTGTTAACCACTCTGTGTGATTTGTATGTGATCTGAGCCTAAGAGCGATTGTACGTTGTGCCAGTTATGCGCCTATAATAATACCCGTCCATCGCAAGCGATGATGACAACAATCTCAGACGTGTGCTGCTGCACCTTCTGGTGTGTGCGGAGGTGATTGTAGAGTCCAGTCCTAGAACAGAATTCCCTATCACAGGTGGTGCATACATGATCAAATTTAGGCATGTGTGTGTTGTGTGTTCTGTCTTTCCACGCAGTTCGTTTTCTCTGTGCCTCAACAACACGATAATTCTCAGCTATGCGTTCCTCTTTGTTGGTACAGCGCCACATTTGGCGATCTTGCGCAAGGGATTCCCAGCACGTGGTGTCTATATCGAAGCATTTCAGAGACACTTTAAGAGTGTCTTTAAAGCGTTTTTCTGTCAAGCGTTATGCGCCTATAAGTAGGCCAGCACATCTGATTTCTACGATGCTTTTTATTTACTACGGTAGCTTCCCTAGGTCCTACATTAGGCGCCTCTTACGATATGCTTTGTAGGTCGCAGTGGTACTATTCTTTCCTTCCCTTGCGGGCCCCAGCACGACACTTGCGGTTTTCAAATCTCAGCCTGATAAGAGAATACAGTTGTAACTATGCACACACATATATGCATCAAAAATGCTTCCATGGCAACAAAACACAGTTTTGTCGTTAACATTCACACGGCTCGTAATATACATAAGTAGCGGCTGGTCATACCTGAATTTCTCCTTGCTTTATTGTCCTCAGTCCTAACAGCACGGCTGCACCAAATGACAACATGAAGCTTATCAACTCAGACAATAGAAAAAAACCACAAACAATGAAGAGATAGTACTTATTTCTGTTTATATACGTGTAGTGGTGTTGCTCATGGCAACTGATGTTCATAATTGATGAATGAGGTGTTGTGTATTCTCTTGTGTGAGTACTACAGGATCGTTCAAGCATAAAAACATCAACGTTAAAAAAACATGGCATGTGAGTGCGAGTTACTACTGTGCTGCATGTTAACAGTGTCCGATTTTTATTACTCTACAATGTCCCCATATATGTCCCTTCTATATATGTTAACATACTGAACATATTCAACAGACAGGGTTACAGACAGACTGATAAATGTGCACACACATATAATTGAGATGATGTTGCAACGGTCTTACAACAATATTGACGTGAGGGGAGGAGAAGGAGAACATATTTTATATATATATATATATATTTTTTTTTTTTCTCTCGTACAGAGGACATGCAAGTCATTTTTCCATACCGTTATGTCCTGGGTAAAGTAAAAAAGTAAAGGAGCCCTTTCATACCTTGTGGTATATAGGGCAATATAGTGTTAGCCCTGTATTATTCATTGACCGTCGTCACACGATGGGTGATGTGGTCAGCATCACGCCGGCCGCCTTTACTTTCCCAGAGCATGTCTGGTACCCAATTGAGGCTGGGTCGTCCTGAGAGCCGTCGCGGTCGGGAAAAATTCCACGCACACTGCAGAGTTGAACCCGACCACCAGCCTTGAGAACGAGTTCACTAACAACTACGCTACCGCGGCTCTCCTATGTCCTGGGTAACTCACTCAATCTCTTCCATGGAACTGAATCCGATATTTCTTGCCTCTCTCATCAAAGTTCGTTTCAGGGTTACCATAAGGAGTCCTCCCTTTCTTGAACCCTTTGCCTCCCACTTCAATGTCTGCTTTGATCATCTTTGATCATTTCTTCTCAATGTATACCCAACATATCTTCCCCATCTCTTTCTTATACCTGTGTGGCTAAGTGGTTAAGCTTCTTCAATGTCTGCTTTGATCATCTTTGATCATTTCTTCTCAATGTATACCCAACATATCTTCCCCATCTCTTTCTTATACCTGTGTGGCTAAGTGGTTAAGCTTCTTCAATGTCTGCTTTGATCATCTTTGATCATTTCTTCTCAATGTATACCCAACATATCTTCCCCATCTCTTTCTTATACCTGTGTGGCTAAGTGGTTAAGCTTCTTCAATGTCTGCTTTGATCATCTTTGATCATTTCTTCTCAATGTATACCCAACATATCTTCCCCATCTCTTTCTTATACCTGTGTGGCTAAGTGGTTGCTTCCCATCTCTTCTTATAACTGTGTGGCTAAGTGGTTAAGCTTCCCATCTCTTCTTATACCTGTGTGGCTAAGTGGTTAAGCTTCCCATCTCTTTCTTATACCTGTGTGGCTAAGGGTTAAGCTTCCCATCTCTTTCTTATACCTGTGTGGCTAGGTTAGCTTCCCATCTCTTTCTTATACCTTGTGCTAATGGTAGCTTCTTCAATGTCTGCTTTGATCATCTTTGATCATTCTTTCAATGTATACCCAACATATCTTCCCATCTCTTTCTATAACTGTGTGGCTAAGTGGTTAAGCTTCTTCAATGTCTGCTTTGATCATCTTTGATCATTTCTTCTCAATGTATACCCAACATATCTTCCCATCGCTTTTATACCTGTGTGGCTAGTGGTTAAGCTTCCCATCTCTTTCTTATAACTGTGTGGCTAAGTGGTTAAGCTTTGCAATGCGTCCGAAGGTCGTGGGTTCGAATCGGACAGTGCCGTTCTGTTCACAAAGTGCATTTTTTCCAGAGACCCCATGGGCTGTTGCCGGAGCTACAGAGTTCGTGCTTTGTGCAATACTATCGGCAGGTGGCGTACCATTTCTGCCGAGATGGACCGAGCCAAATGAGGTAAAACCCGGCGCAATGAATTCAATCCTTCGGCGTTAGACCCTTTAAGTATATTTTATTTGGTACTAGTGGTTGACCAGACATTTCACTGATTTCATCACTTCTTCTAAATTCGTCCCATTTTATGTACATTACTTTTCGAAGACATCTATTTTCAAATGAAATCTACATGGTAGAACAAATATTACGATTGAGTTTTGTGTAGAACTCAACACAACACAGCGGTTCCTAAGTAATTTAGTATTATTTCTAGCCATGTCCTACTTCTAGCCGTGAAAGTAGTAATAACATTCTTTTGACGAGTCACGTCCGTTTCAATCCTAGCTGGGAGACGATGTAGTTATATCAAGGTCAAATGGACATCACAGATATGGTAAAGAATAGAAGGCACACAGGTATGAGATGTTGCCTAGCGCTTAGAATCAGTTAGCCAGCCAGTCCCGAGTTAGACTTGGAACCGTATACGTAGAACTGATAATAATACTTCTTCCAACATCATTACAGTTATAAATACATGCAAATACCAACAGTGTGAATCATCACGTGTTAGGTATTTAATACGATTGAAAATAATAAATCACAGAGAGAAAGATAGCGGGTTGATAAACCTTTATGATCAATTGTACTAAAATCTCAATTCTCGTGTGTGTATAAATATATATATATATATATATATATATATATATATATATATAGAGAGAGAGAGAGAGCGAGAGCGAGAGAGCAAATAGATAAACATTCATGGACAATATTAAAGAACATCTCATTCTGTTTAAGAAAGATGGAGAATGAACATTCTTGGGTGATATTAACACAAACTTCATTTTCTTAGGGAGGGAGATAGGGACGGAGAGAGAGATAGAGGGGCGGTGGGGGAGGGGGAGAGGGAGAGAGAAGAGAGTGAAAGAAAAGAGCCGGAAAAACCTTCATATACAATAGTAAAGCTGATTCCATTTGAGAGAGAGAGAGAGAGAGAGAGAGACAAAGCAAAAGAAAGAGCAGAAAACCTTCATATACAATATTTTTTTTTCCGATCCAGAAGCACTTGAGCATTTCAGCTCTTCGGCTCGGCGCCATGGACATCGTAACCCTTCGGTTCGGTGCCACGAACATCGTAAATCTGGGGAATCTGTGGCTTTTTCTGCCATCCCGCGGAATTGAACCCGCACACACAGAGGATAGTCACCCGTAGTCCAACGCGCTACGAACACGCTGGGCAGACGGGCTTATATACAATATTAAAGCCTATTCCGTTTTCTTATAGAGATAGAGAGAAGACACATTTTCCTGAAATATACTTAAAAAAGCCCAGACAAATAGTGTTAGCAACACGGTCTGAGTCCAACAACAATCAACTAAATATGAGATTAATTTCTGCTGACAACAATAGCTCAGTTATTGTTGATGTGGGGGAGACAACAGTTCAACAAATGATAATCTTATTTGTTAATAACAAAAACGTTCCCTACGCTGCTGAATGATGTTTGCTGTGAGCCAGACAGACAAACAGAGAGACAGAGAATTAATACACAGCGAGTTTCACAACGGCAAACTTGAACAATTGACAGTCTCTTTGTGTAGAAACAGTTTTGAACTGCTATTACATCAAACTAGACCGGCAGTATCACACTGGTTTGAGGACTTTCTTACTAGATGGATAGTATCACACTGGTTTGATGACTTTCTTACTAGATGGATAGTATCACACTGGTTTGAGGACTACAGATGGATATATCACCCGGTTTGAGACTTTCACTAGATGGATAGTATCACACTGGTTTGAGGGCTTTCTTACTAGATGGATGGTATCACACTGGTTTGAGACTTTCTTACTAGATGGATAGTATCACACTGGTTTGAGGACTTTCTTACTAGATGGATAGTGTCACACTGGTTTGAGGACTTTCTTACTAGATGGATGGCTCTCAGTTCCATTTTTCATCGACTGCCAATGACTCTCAGATCGACCCGTCCTCAAGTGTGGTACCAAGAGTAACAATGGGACGTTGAGACAGTCTAAGTAAAATTCACCACATCACCCATTGTATGTACTGTTGGTCAACGAAAATATGAACCTAGCCAAATATTTCCTCATATACCACCTGGTATGAACATTGATTCTTTAATGATTTACTTTATTAGTAACATAAAACAAACACTGAAGTTAAGAAAGGACATGATCGCCTTCACCGCTGCATTGACACGACATTACTGAGTAGAACCCTACTGATGTGCACATTTAAGCTCAGTACATGACACTATAGACTGCAAGACACGGTACCGCCCACCTGTTGGCGCTGAAGCCTTCCAGGGGCGATGGTGGTTTCAGAAACATTTTTGGGGGAGTTTTTCGTGATTTTGCGATTGAATAATCATTACAACTTTGAATTCTGCATTTTAATTCATTTTATTCCCATCTTACACGATCCATTTTTTCATCAATTTTCTATTTCATGTATATAATCATTTGAAAATTGACCATGTACGACAGAAATATATATAAATTTTCTATGTCATAGTGAAAATAGAGCATGTATTATATATATATATATATATATATATATATGTGTGTGGGGGGCGTTGGTAAACTGTTATAATGGGGAGGGTGTTACAAAATTTATGTCGTGCAAAGTGGGCGGTGGGCTGAAAAAGTTTGCGAATCTATGTTCTAGACAAGTCTGTTACTAAAATATCACACAGAGAGTTGAAATAAAGGTGTGTTTCCTGGTACTGACACACTAGCGTCTCTGTATCTGTTACGCTCACATAGAGTACTGGTTCTCAACCTCTTTTAGCAAGCGCCCCTATTAAAGATGGGGCAAAACTCCAGGTTAAGAGCCACCGACATAAAAGGGTTGATTCTATCCAATGTTTGAGCAAACTACTTCCAATATTTGCTTCCTTCGCTTTGCACATTATACAGCTAGAGTTCAGATTTACACATAGTTTGTAGCTGTGCATATATTTTAATGAGGGTAGTGTATACATAAGTGTTCAAGATGGAATACACTTTATAGTACACATTGTATCTTACTGAGCACAGTCTAATCAGAACACGCCCCTGACTGACACTCTTGGCTGGCACGCTCCTATATTGACCAGTTGGCTCAGATAAGTGGTGCACACAAGCAAATAGTGCTCTGATTACTACTTTTATCAGGCCAGGTTTGGATATCAAGATTAACCTGATATTGTTTCTTATCAGCTTTGTTATCTGTCATTAAGTAGTTGTGACATAGTTATCTGCAATAGAGCACCGTCAGCACACAAAGTGACAGCACACAAATCAGACAAAATTGTGACATGGACTCGATTTCACTAGCGCAATACAGTACGGGTGTTATTATAGTTGCAAATGGTAGAATACAGTACGGACATGGTGTTATTATAGTTGCAAATGGTAGAATACAGTACGGACATGGTGTTATTATAGTTGCAAATGGTAGAATACAGTACGGACATGGTGTTATTATAGTTGCAAATGATAGAATACAGTACGGACATGCATGGTGTTACTATAGTTGCAAATGGTAGAATACAGTAAGGACATGCTGTTATTATCAGTGACAGTTAGATTTGCGCATCAGCATCAAGTAACTTGTCTCCCACGACAGCAGTCCTAAAAAACACTATATGTTCTGTGCAAGTTGACCGGCGTCATCAGCAGCTATTCTCAGATCTTTAATGACATCTTGCACCCATCGTCTTCTAGGTCTTCCTCTTTCTTCTTCCGGGCACCATTCCCTCCAAAATTATCTTCTCCATCCACTCATGTCGTTTGATGTGTCCGAAATATTTAATATTCCTTGATGTTATGCTCTTTAATAGCCAACTTCTTTAATATCAAGCTGTTGCAGAGCAGAAGCATTTGTTCTTTTCTCTGTCCATGCTATTCTAAGTACTCTTCTGTAGCACTTGCATTGAAAAGCATTAATGATCTCCGCCGCTTTGTCAATAGTCCATGTTTCCCAACCCTATGTTGCCAAGGCTCTTAAACACTTGATTTTTGTTCCTATGTCAGTTCCCTTCCATAGGTTAACTCCAGTATATTTACTAGTCAATCCTCCTGAAAATGGGTACCCGATCTTTCTGAGTTGATACAAAATTCGGAGTTATCGCTGGTGCTAATTCTGTGATTACAGTGTAGCTGACACTTTCCGATGACTGAAAGGATCCTACACTTCTATAGATATGCCCCAAATACAGACATCTCTTCTATCCAGTATTCGAATTATGGATACTATTATATGAAGTAACCCACCTTCTTACGATTGAAGAGCTTAGAGAAGATGAATAAATATTCTAAAGGGCATACACATCACAAGAACATACAATTATTTGTTGAGTAGTCTACGAGACAAGTACCGTATGATGGAGACATGTAGATAATGTATGGAAGTGGATGGACAAACATGGCAGGGATGTGATGGGATATGTCTAATTATAAAATATAAGTAGTCTACGAGACAAGTACCGCATGATGGAGACATGTAGATAATGTATGGAAGTGGATGGACAAACATGGCAGGGATGTGATGGGATATGTCTAATTATAAAATATAAGTAGTCTACGAGACAAGTACCGCATGATGGAGACATGTAGATAATGTATGGAAGTGGATGGACAAACATGGCAGGGATGTGATGGGATATGTCTAATTATAAAATATATCTTCTGCTTCTTTGAATCTCCATGAATTATACGTTTTCACCATTTTTCATATATGTGCTTGGGTGAGATAATAAAATAGATGGAATGATGGTTGACAGCCGTAGAAAAATAAGGATATGTACGGTAACCTATAGATACGAGGTGATCAGATCAGATCTGGAGAAAATCGCGGGGAGGCTGAGATAAAACTGGGTAAACGAGCGCATATAGACAAAGACAGGTACATTACAGATATAACATAATGTAGAAAAGAATAAATGATTAAAATATGTAAAGAAATGTTACTGGATATAACAAAATGTAAAGAACTGTTACTGGATATAACAAATGTAAAAGAACTGTTACTGGATATAACAAAATGTAAAAGAACTGTTACTGGATATAACAAATGTAAAGAACTGTTACTGGATATAACAAATGTAAAAGAACTGTTACTGGATATAACAATTAGTAAAAGAACTGTTACTGGATATAACAAAATGTAAAAGAACTGTTACTGGATATAACAAATTAGTAAAAGAACTGTTACTGGATATAACAATTAGTAAAAGAACTGTTACTGGATATAACAAAATGTAAAAAAATGTTACTGGATATAACAATGTAAAGAACTGTTACTGGATATAACAATGTAAAAAACTGTTACTGGATATAACAAATGTAAAAGAACTGTTACTGGATATAACAAAATGTAAAAGAACTGTTACTGGATATAACAAAATGTAAAAGAACCAAAATGAAAGCGTTGACTAACATAGAGAAAAATAATGGAACAAAACAATGAATATATTGAAGTCGAGAAGAATATTAGAAGAAAAGAAGAAAGAGTGAGATAACAAAATGCAGAAACAAAATCATAAAATCAATAATGTTGTCAGTACAGATATCAACGTGGTTCTACATTCAATGGTTATCATTTCCAAATGAAATTAAGACATTTTTCCCACTAGAATCTAACCACTGAAATATAAATAAAATGTACATGGACAATTCGTAGCAATCCTTTAACTAGTATCACAGCCTAAGAAATTACATCCAACGAACATGGACTTTTCGTCGCGATTCGTCCACTAGTATAACACTCTAAGAGTTTACATTTAAAAAAAGCACGGATATTTCGTAGCAATTTTTGTACATTATTACACCACAGTGAGAATTGACATCAAATGAACATGGATAAAGAAGAAATTCTGTCTGGAGTGATGATCAACGAAATGTCTTGGAATAGAAGGAGCTGAAAGTGAGCGGCCAGACAAGACATCCATGCCTAGCTCACACCACTAAGACTAAGTGAAATTCTGTTGATGCCAGAAATATATAAAGTGCCGCAGCTATAATTTTCCTGGTGTGTTATCTGGTACCTGTTATAGGCAACATGGCCAAATGCTGCTGTCTAAGAGATTATCTTTCTGGATCCATGCCTATTACAAATCTACACACTCTCCTTGCATATATTCCTACACTGTCTCTATCAGTGAGTAAACTAATGTGCTTACTCGCGTTTTGCTCACTTCCTCGCTAACTTTTGTCACGATAGAAAATTCAGGAGAGGTAAACGAAAATATCAGTATTCTGCCCAAGATTCGTTAATGAAATCTGTAAGACAACGTCAGGTGAAAACACAGGTATGTTGTGCGTCATCTTAGCTATCTAACACATGTGTTAGTGTGTCTGAAATGAACGAGAGAATGGATGATAGAGAGATAGAACGATTTGTGACAAATGAAACACAAAAGTAGGAACTTATATGAAACTAACTATACATGTGTACATTGATGTACTGACTCAAGATTACTCATTCACTAAGGCACATATTTGTGTATACATCTAGTTGTTTATGGTTTCAAGATGATGGTGGGTGCTATAGGAGTTATAATAATTAATAATAATAATTCCTCTCGTACCGTTATACGTTACATAGGGCCTGCAAGTAATGTCTCCATACCACTCTATCCTGGGCAACTCGTTCAATCTCTTCCATGGAACTGAGACCGATATTTCTTGCCTCTCTCAGCAAAGTTCGTTTCAGGGTCTCCCTAGGTCGACCTCTCTTTCTTGAACCCTTTGCATCTCACTTCAATGCCTGCTTTGATATTCGTTGATCACTTCTCCTCAAGGTGTGCCCAACATATCTCCATCTTCTCTTTCTTATAACAGTTGCCACTAGTCGTTGACCAGACATGTCTCTGATTTCATCACCTCTTCTGAATTATTTCCATTTTATATTCATTATTTTTCGCAGACATCTATTTTCAAATGCATTCAACTTGCTTTCTATATTATAGGAGTTATACAAATGTTTTATATAGTTCAGGAGTCATTTTCATTTTCTTCACTTTTTCGAATTTTGTGGGTGAAAAAAAAATTATTTTTGGAAAATGTCAAAATCTATCATTCACATGGTCATTAAAGTGCTCTTTGTGTGATACGATTTCAAAAGAAGAACACTCAACATGAAGAGTTCCGATAATCTATTATAAGTAATACATCAGCGATACCATATTTGACTCTTCCTTGTTATCAGTTCTCTCTCAATTTCTTTCATTCCCGGATGGGGCATAGACCTTAGATAACTCTTCCACATTTAATCCATTCTCTGCCTCTGAATGGTTTTATACATTCGTTTTTTTTTTACCTCCTTATCTTTCGTTTACCATGATGGTTCCAGGAAAGAGCACTTCTTGTTATACTTCCCTCGGGTTTTCTCAATAATAAAAAGAAAGTAAAGGAATCCCTTTTCATAACTCGAAGTATATTAGGTGATACGATGTTAGGCCCATATTGATCATTGACCGTCAGCACACGATGGGTGATGTGGTCAACATCCTGACGGTTGCCTTTACTTCCTAGCGCTTTCCCTGGTACCCTATTGAGGCTGGGCCGATCTTAGAGCCGTTATGGTTGGAACAATAGTCCATGCCCACTGTGGAATTGAATCCGGACCACACACACAAGAAGTGAGTTCACTACCAACTACACTACTGCAGTTCTCCAGGGGTTTTCTCAAGGCTTGTCCTAATTAGTGCTGGCGTATTTTCTTCACTTATTGATTCTCTGGGATCTGTCTTGTTCTCTCCATAAGCTCCTTATTAGTAATGTTCTCATACTATTTCAGTCACTCTATCTACTCTATCTTGTCCAGACACCAGTTGATGGATGTTTGCAGTTTACTAATAGTTGGTTTACTCGTTCTCCATATTTCTTACCCACAGTGGCGGCTAGTGATCATTTTAGGTAGTGGGACCAGATAAAGGTTTTCAGAAAAATCATGGTTTTGAGTTGTTATATTTTAATTTATAAAATAATAAATACACGTTACACATTATTTGTGGTGGGGCCCGGCCCCAATGGCCTTTAGTGACGAGCCGCCACTGCTTATCCATATAACAGAACTGATTTAAAGTTGGAATTAAATGTTCACATTTTTGTTCAAGATTTTCTTTTTTTGAACTTCCAACAAAAAATGCATTTTGTTGATTGTATTTCCTGCAAATTTCTTAAGCATGCCGCAAAGATCTCTAAGGTTTCCTTTCGTTGCAGCTACCGATGTCTCTATTTCTAGATCATCTAATTATTGTCCTTTATCCGCTCATCTCTGCTTCTAAACTTCTTTGTTAGTTTGTGTATTTTCCCCGGGATTTGGTTTTGGTGGTTCTGGTTTTGCTATTATTTAAATGTATTTAAATTTCAGGGTAATGAGAGAGCGGGCAGGCTTGCATCAACAGCATCGATTATTGGGGAGTTGAAGATGGATGTTCTTCTGTCTCTTCGCGAGTGTCTGTTGGATGAGGACACTAAAATCGATGTTGAATCGATCAAGCGATTTAAGCAGTTTGGAGTTACCCGTTGTACAAGTAGAACTGGATGCCTGAGGGGCAGAGTGAGAGGTGTGTTTAATCAACGAGCCACGGGAACCATCAGTATGCATACTATTCGATATCTGTTGGGGGAGTGAGCACTTATGTGTCTGCCCGGAGTGCAATGACGTCAGTTTAGTAACCAATAACCAATATTATTTAAATGTGCTTTTTAAATTTAGTCTTTCTCCATTTTTATGATCTGGCGTTATCCGTGATTTATATTTTTTTTTTTTTTTGGTGTATTTTTTGTCCAAGGACTTTTACGCATGCTTCGTTCCAAATATTTGTAACTTGTTGTCAGCAGTCATCTGTGCTGGCCTTGTCTATTAACTGTTGCAAGAACTGCTACTTATCCGAGGCTGTGACCATAAGTTGTTCATTTGTTTCTTGATTTCTGAGATACCCTACATTGTATTGTGGTGTGTACGTTTATGAGATGTTATGTATCTCTTGAGTTTCAGCTTAATTTTTTACTTATCAGCAAAAGATGATCCGAGTCTACATAAGCATCCATAAAAACTCTTACATAATGCAGAAATGATCTGAATTTCTTGTTCATAAAGCTATGGTCATATTTGATTTTCTGTTCTGTGGTCTAGTGATACCCACGTTACCTTATGTATTCCTTTGTGCGGTAAGACACTTCCATCAAAATGCATTGGTTTACTGCGAAGAGTATGTGAATAGTTTTCCGTTCATTACCCTAAGTATGTGTTTCTCCATGATCTCTTCACTACCTGTGATACCCGCCCTTATGTTGACATTTAGTTCACCCATCAAAATATTGATGTTGTAGATTTCATTAATTATAGTATTTTGAAGTTTCATGTAGAACCTTTCTTAAACTGTTTCATGCCCGCCTGCTCAGTGTGTTCGTAGCGCGTTGGACGACGAGTGACAAGCCCCTGTGATTGCGGTTCTATTCCTCGGGCTGTCAGAGAAGTCACAAGTTCTCCAGATTTACGGTGTTCGTGGCATCGAGCCGAAGGATTACGATGTCCATGGCACCGAGCCGAAGAGCTGAAAGCTCAAGTGCTTCTAGGTCGGAAAAAACCAAAAAAACTGTTTCATCTTTACCGTTTATAAGGTGCATGACACTGGTTTAGACATACCTTCATTTTTAGTGGTTCTAAATGTTACTGTAGCTATCCTAGAACTCACTGCTTCCCACAGCAGATAGCATTAGAGCTACTCCTTCACTTTGATATTTGATTCATTATGGCATGATAACAACAATATTTCACCTGTGTTTAGAAGCTGTATGATCAATGATTCCGTTTCACATAATCCCTAAATGCCAATCCCATAAAATGTCATCTCTCTAGCAGTCTGCGCTTTTTTTCAATTCATACAGACTTCTGGATTTTTCTGGAACTTTTCCAGAACCAATTCTGGAACTTTTCCTACACGAAATGATATTAGTAATAAACAAAACAGATTCCGTACCGCTTTCTCTGCATCACGCCATGTCTATTCTGAAAGAACCTTCTTCTCTTCTTGGTTTGTACAGTTATTATTTTCCTTGTATTATTAGACTTGTTCATGGTTAGTTGAATTGTGTAGCTAAAGTTTTTTTTTACCGGATGAAGTAGTCATTTCCAAGTCGAGCCATGGTGTCTTGGTAACACATGACGAGTTATTTGTTTTATGAGCACTAAAGCACAGCTTTCTGGACAAGACCATAGGTGATCATATCCTGGCCAAACAAAATCCAGCAACGTCCAGCTACTTATGACACCAGATCTATGTTGACTGATCAACCTTTTTAGTATATTTGGTACATGTTTATTTTTAGCTGTACAACTGCCAAGATCCAACTTTCGCAATCTAATCAAAGTGTGTGATTCACAACACTGAAACTCCTTGACTTAAAATACTCTTTCAGTGTGTTGGATATATCTTTCCGGTCCATTAAAAGCTTCGGCTTTTCCCGGTCCATTGCTAAATTCAGCCACTTATCTCGCATTACTCGCACAACATTCCCCAGCCAACTTATCATCCCGATCATTACCCTCGCTACCAACATTCCCCAGCCAACTTATCATCCTGATCATTACCCCTAGCTACCAACATTCCACCAGCCAACGTATCATCCCGATCATTACCCCTCGCTACCAACATTCCACCAGCATACTTATCATCCCGATTATTACATTGACACCCACATGTTCGGGCATGGAAGTGAATGTAATTCAACTGATCCTATCTTGTGCGTCAGCAACTCCACCCATTGGCTTCTCAACATTAGAGTTGCTACTTTACCAATTATGCGTATGGAGTCAATCATTATGAAAGCTCTATGATAATTATATGATACTAACCAATTCAATATATCTGCAACAACCCTCACCTCGTTTATTAAACACCTCCCCCTTCTACTTAATGTGCATACAGAACATTCAAACATAGATGTAATTACAACATCAGGTGAGATAGATAGCTATTTATAATGTGATTCGAATAATGATGTACAATCCAGTATGTCACAAAATGTCAACGTTAGTTTATCCGCAATGTCTCCTTCAAAAGAATTAAATTTTCTCACTAGTCGAATCATGTCTCGCCATAATCTTGAATACTATCAAACTTATTTGAAGGAGGAACACTTTTTCATACCTCGAGGTAAATTTGGGGAAAACGGTGTTAGGGTCCCTTACTTTTTGAACATCGGCACACGATGGATGATGTGGTAAATCTTAAATAACTCTCCCAATAGTTTCATGCTATGTTTCAATGCGATAAGGTCGAGGTCAGGTATGTGACAGTATTACATAAGCAAGGAAAAATAAATAATTAAATATGAACAATGACAGCACTCAACGTTTCAATCATAGGCCTTTAGCAATAGAACTTATAGACATAAAATACTAAAAAAAACTAAAACATTGATCTTCAGTTAATGAATGAATTACTTAGAATTATACCACCTGACCTTTAGATCCATGTTTTAGTTTATAGTTTTACACGATTATAGATTTAACAGTGTTCACTATATATCTAGAAAACCGCTGAGCATAGTGGTTAGTACATTTGCTTCATAGACGCGTGGTCACAAGATCAAATTTCCCTTTGCGATTCTGTCTAATATTGATGATATGGAATCTATATCTCTGTTGTATGTATCGCTGTTTATTATTTTCTTCTGTAAATCTGATATCAAGTGACATCTAGTCTGTCTAATATTGATATATGAACTATTCTCTTGATGTTTCATTTTGACTTTCTGTAAAAGAAACTGACACTAAGTGATATATGTTAAGAAAATCTGCAGTATCTGTGGTTTAATCTGCTAAAATTAAAAACCCTACAGCTGTACGTCACACAGAATGCAACCATATATTTCACTGAAGGTATATTATATCCTGACAGAATCGTATATTTCTTCTTGTGGAATGTTTCCAACATCAGGAGCAGGTAATGGTACGCCGAGAACTGGATACACGGATGCAGAAATTGATACGGATGGTGATGATGTACTCAACTAATGTCCTCTAAGGGATCCCCACTTCTATAACTGTGCATCTACACCTGCCGGTCTACATATCTGTGACATTTTCTCTTTTGTTTCCGAAAACGTGTTATTTCATCCTTGCCTTGTCACATCAGGTGATACTAATTATGTCAGTAGCATTTTGCATGTATCAGTGAGTGACTATTTGCCTTCGCTAATAGAAAGTAATGGTCAGAACAACAAAAGGATCTCCTGACCCACTCTGAGCCACCGTTGTCGAAATACTCCTCTGCTGGTCTACAGTGGTTCCATGTTCTTCTTCTGCGTTCGTTCTTTACGACCAATGTTAATCACTCTGTGATATGTTTGATCTTTGCCAAGAACGTGTATACGTTGCACATTGGTTTGGTAGGCCCCTAAACGCACAGCCTTCTACACATTTAGTACATGTGCATCCGATTTAATCCAAACCACATTAGTCGCCTCTTACGACATGTGTGGCAGGTAACAGTGGTTCTATTCTTGACACCCCAAATTTGGACCCCGGTAACCACTCGAGCGGTTCCTTGCTTAAACAACTGTATGGCAGGCATACATTGTTCTTTCTTATGATTACCGTATTTCGAAATCAATATTTTTGTCTGGGAAAAGTTTAAAAAACAAAACTTCCGTTTTCTCTAATCATGTTCTGGAACACAGCGTTATAATAAAAGAGATATATATATGAATAGGATAAGTATGATAACTCAATCTAGATGTAAGTAGGTATGTGGGGACGAGGGTATGGGGAGGGGACGTAGGGCATGTGGGGACGAGGGTATGTGGGGACGAGGGGGTATGTGGGACGAGGGTATGTGGGGACGAGGTATGTGGGACGAGGGTATGTGGGAAGGGTATTTGCTCTTCACACAGCACCATCTCATTAAAGGGGCTGTGTTATATAACTAGCTAATTTTCAAACAACACCATCTACACAAGGATGTGGGCTATACTCAGCTTCTCAATCAAAACAAACATCTTACACTAAAGATGTTGTGGCTATACCCAGCTTCTACAACATCAACAAACATTACTAAAGATGTGGTGTATACAGCTTCACAACATCAACATACAATGGCTTATGTGCGACTAAAGATTGTGTGGTTACTCAGTATTGGACAGTATCAAGAGGACAGCCGTCTTACTAAACGATGTTGTGGTGGACGTATGAAGTGCCAACTTTCTACCATACATTCTACAACACACCATCTACATAAAGATGCTGTGTTATAAACTTCTACATCAACAACAACACCATCTTACACTAAAGATGTTGTATGCTATACTCAGCTTCTACAACATCAACAACAACACCATCTTACACTAAAGATGTTGTGTGCTATACTCAGCTTCTACAACATCAACAACCATCTTACACTAAAGATGTTGTGCTATACTCAGCTTCTACAACATCAACAATAACACCCAATGTGCAATTTGCTTCCATGTGCTGACTTGCTAATAGATATCTTCTTCTTCTGCGTTCTCACTAGATTGGGATTTCAGATTCTCTAATAAAGGCAGCCGTCTGCCTCAGATTATCAGCCACGCCATACAGTTTGTCTTGGACGCTAGTGTAAGTGGGCCACCTCTTTCTTCTCAAGTCTGCATACTGGGGCAGTTCTGTAGGATATAATTCCTATGATTTCTGCTTACCCGTTTGTGCCCACCTCTTCCGAGAAAGTTTTGGCCACCCTCGTGATGGTAGGTCTGACATTCTTACTGCGTCGCTAAATCTCTGAGGCAGATTGGCGATCGTAGAATCCGTTATCTCATTCCTCATTATGAGGGGTCGTTGCACTATGTTATGCGCCTTACGGCCTGGTGCATCCATTTTCGGCAAGCATTTGTTTCGGGTTAGCATTCCTAGCGGACACATGCATCCGATTTCATCCAAACCTCCTTAGTCGCCTCTTAAAACATGCGTGGCAGGTAACAGTGGTTCTATTCTTTACAGCCCAAATTTGGGCCCCGGTAACCACTCGGGCGGCTAATAGTATGATGTGTGTGTTCATTCAGCTTCCCTTGAGTTCATCATCTGAAGTATTCTGCCGCTTTCTTCAGCTCAACAAAACATCTACTTAAAATCGAGTCGAGGTCGTTTAACTAAAATAAAGCAACAGATTTGAGTCAACGTTATAGCTGTCTTTACCTCTGTGCTTCTCTGTGTTCTTGTGTGTATATTAATGTGTGCTTAGGACATATATGACACGGTTTGTGTATATCGATGTTCTCATTCTATATTTAGAAAGTCTACGAAGGTAGAAATCACAGGGCATGCTGACACAGAGTTGAAAAGCAAGAAAGATACACAAGACATGGGCGTATAGTAAGTAAACGAATGGAGCAACGTCGCGTCATGAAGCATATCATAATTCCTCTCCTACCGATATACGTTATGTGGGGCCTGCAAGCAATTTCTCCGTACCGCTCTATCCTGGGCAACTCGCTCAATCTCCTACATGGAACTGAGACCGATATTTCTTGCCTCTCTCAGCAAAGTTTGTTTCAGGGTCTCCTTAGGTCGTCCTCTTCTTCGTTGATAAGGCCTTGTTGGTCGAAACGTTGCTGTATTTTGTCATTGTTTTGAATTTAAACTACAGTACTTTGTAATTACGTGTTTTGCTCTTCTTCAACACTTTGCATCCCACTTCAATGCCTGCTTTGATATTCGTTGATCATTTCTTCTCAAGGTGTGTCCAACATATCTCCATCTTCTTTCTTATAACAGTTGTCACATGTGGTTGGTTGACCAGACATGCTGCATATACATTTCATATTTCTCATCAAAATCATTAGAAAGATTTCAGGATAGAAGGATACAACATATTGTTACCATGTTCTAAATTACATCGGGGAACCCTAACCGGTGCTACGGAGTTCGTATACTGCCGCTGAACTCTTAATATGTCAGAAATATTTCGAAGCACTCATGGCTACTCACCAAAGTGTAATGCTTATGGTCCTATCAATCAATCAATCAATCTACTCAAACGAACAATCATCCCGTGTGTTGCCGGGTCTCGCTAGGGAAGCAAAGAATAGTAAAACTGCGACCTACAAGGCATGTCGTAATAGGCGATTGAGGTAGGGGTCTTGGGAAGCTACCCTAGTAAATAAAAGTCATCGCAGAAATTGGATGTGTTGGCTTACTTGTAGGCGCATAACTGTCTGAATGTACAATCGCTCTTAGGCTCAGAACCTAAACAAATCACAAAGAGTAGTTAACAAGTGATCGATATGGAGCGTTGGAAGTATAAGAAAACAAAATAATTGACTACGGAATCAACTTCATATTATAATTTTAATAATAACTATTTCACAGATTGAAAATTCTTCTCATATTTTCAGATGACCAAGTATATCTACCAACTATTACAGATGTAATATAGTTTGAAATATCAACGATTTTGACAATTAAAAACAGAAAAAAACACAAAGCATAAACAATATGCAACAGCTTGTGGTAATCATGCATAAATAAAGTAAAGCTCAAAGATATCAACAAGACACGACATCAAATTTGCCCAGACGTTTTGGACAAATAAATACTTCTCACAATAATAGCTTTTTCAAGCTGGTTGGATTTACTTTTTAATGATCATGCTTTAAAACGTCCGCCATTTGTTTGGACACATTTTTAAGGATCACAACAAATGCATCCATCTGTTTGGACAAACGTTATTGAAAAAAACATCCTGGCAATGTATATTCAGAGATTGTGTAGTACTATATACATATATAGGATCTTCTACTACTGGTATTCGAGCAACGGTTAGTTACTAATCAGTACTATTCGTACATCGTTAGCTAAGATAATATATAATCTTGTGTAATTTAGACTGAATTTTCCAATTGTTTTTTGCAGATATTTGTTAATATTCTACAAACTTCTATTGAATGTTAGATCAGAAATCGTGATAAAATAAAAACGCAAATGTCAAGTCTGTTCAAGCATCAAATACGATTGTTGGAAAGTGGACTTAAACAGAAACGTAGCCCAACTGTACATTTAATGAAATTTAGCATTGAATGTAAGTACATTTGAAAAACGTATTCCTTGATTTTAAGGTCTTGTATGATGTCTTGATTATTTTCACCTTTGTCCAGCGCGGCGTTTTAATAACGTTTCTGCACTATCTTACTTCACAAAAGACTAGAATTTCTTCTGAAATGTTTGTGTGTGATGTACCATGTTTTCTATCCATATACTGCCACATGAGCAATTCATGCCATTATATGGGTTTGTTCTCCATAGTTTGCCTGTGTTATGTAGGACATATCTTCTTTTGAGAATTTAGCATCAGAATCGTCTTGGATAACATCCTCTACTGATTTATTGGCACTGCTTGAAATAGTCAGATGTGTCATCAGCGTATCTAAGTTCTGGAATAACATTTCTATCAAATATCAAGGCATTAACATTTTCCTGCTTTTGTTCCTACTAACATTTTGGATTATATTTTCTGTTATTGAGAGAGTCTTATATTATTGAGACAATATTATATTATATTGAGAGAGTCTTTCCGAACAGAGGAAATTCAGGGCTGTAATCCCACTCGCTGACCAGATTGAAAGAGATGGGTATCACTATTGGTGAAGCCCGAAAAGAACGACATACTAAATATGCAAGGAAATTGATTAATCAACATCGAACTGGCGTGTTGGGCGGCTGGATTTGCTGAGGCGGAGATCGGAGCATCTATGGACATGTCCGGAGTGCTATGATGATAGTCCTCATATAACTGATTATATTTTCTGCGTGAAGGTTAAATTATATGGGAGATAACTTGGTTACAGTTAATAGTCATCAAAACAAAGGAAGTGGTACATTGTAACTGGTAATAACTAACGAGTATTTGATGATAAAATGACGGGATAGTATGTTACTGAAAAGTAATTGAAAAGCATATCACTACTAAATACAACGAAGATTGGGTAACAAACTAAAACACAGATCACATGACCACAGTGATTGGTCAAGATACAGATTCACGGTAAGCTTGGGCGGGTTACTTAAAAATGCGTACAACAGCATGAAAAGTGTACCTGTGTACATCTCACGAACAGCACATTGAACAAAGCCGGGTCTAACAACATCCAGATATGGCAGATGATATATTCTAACCTTGAACTGCCTCCCTGGCTGGAGACTACGACTTGTTTTGATTCTGCCCATCAGTATATCCGCATCATTAGATGTATCCGGCGTATTACTAGGTTCATGCGTGTCCCTGGCTTCATGATCGCTACTCCAGCTTGATGAACTACTTCGTTTTCCCCTTTTATTCACGCTTTCCACGTGGTATCCAGCTACATCCTCTGGATCATCCATGACATCAGACTCTTCTCTATCCATACAATAATTCTCAAGGTCCTCTTCAGCTCGATCCCGACAATACTGAGCAGTATCATAAAGCTCCTGTTCACTGTCACCTAATTTCTTGCTTGTGGACCATAGATTTCCAGCATCATCGCCAGGAGCAAGTACATTTTGACTGCTATCATCGACGAATGGAACGACATTTTCTGGAACTACATCCATCAATGTATCGCCCATCAAGTCATCTTCGTCCTGTTGAAGGCCAGCTCGTATGAGAGTTTCACTGATTTCCCCAGCAGAGAAGGGTAGAAATTTGGGGAATTCATTCTCTTGAAGATCGTCTTCTGCTTGGTCTTCGCTTGCACTGATATCGTCCTCTGGCAACTCATCTCCAGTAATGTCCTGTACATGATTATAACAGATTATTGACATATAGAATATAAGCATTACCATCTGGAGTCCACATATTAGAGAATTATTATCACAGCAGAGTTCTGTACATGGTCAGTGATATTTTATGTGGAGACAAAGTCTACAGTCTACATATTAGTATATTAGAGAATTATTATCACAGCAGAGTTCTGTACATGGTCAGTGATATTTTATGTAGACAAAGTCTAGAGTTCACATATTAGTATATTAGAGAATTATTATCACAGCAGAGTTCTGTACATGGTCAGTGATATTTTATGTGGAGACAAACTAGAGTCCACATATTAGTATATTAGAGAATTATTATCACAGCAGAGTTCTGTACATGGTCAGTGATATTTTATGTGGAGACAAAGTCTAGAGTCCACATATTAGTATATTAGAGAATTATTATAACATGAGCGTTATATACATGGTCAGTGATATTTTATGTACAGACAAAGTCATACTCTATGTAAAGAGGTGATAATCAATATGTGGGAGTATTTGTCCATGTAACTAGAATATTCTATGTGAGGTAGTAATAATTAAGTAAGTAAGTTCTATTGTATGTAAGGAAGTGATATTCTATGTGAGAAGGTGATATTCCTTGTGGCGATGAAGAGATATTCTATGTAAGATAGTGACATTCTTTGTGGCAAAGAGAGATATTCTATGTGAAGAAATGCTATTTTCTGCAAGGAAGTGATATTTTAAGAATAAGTGATATTCTTTGTGGCAATGAATATTTATTCTATATGAGAAAATGATAAAGCAATCAGACAATATTTCTAGCATGTAATTGGGTGTAATCAGTAGTTATACGCTAGTAAATATATTGGGGGAAGACTTGGCATGAGTTGGTTGAGGGCCTATGCTCAACCTAGCAGTAAAGGCAGAAGAGAGAGAGAGAAATATATTGGGGAGGAGATTTGAGCATAAATGGACATGTCCAAAGTGTTGTGATGATCATCCTTACTAATCACTGTTTATTATTGTCTCTAAGATGTAATGTCTCTAGGACGTCATGTGCTTAATATCTAATGTAATATTTATATAATGTAATGTCTCTAATGTGAGTGTCTGTAGCTCAAGCGGTAGTGAGTGAGCTCAATCACAAACCCAAGCGTACCTGGTTCAAAACCCACGGTGGGCAAGTTTGGAAGCAAATTCGTTTCTGTGGGATTTTTATGAAAGGATGTTTACGAAAGGTAAAAATAGACCTCACCGTTCAGAAAGCAATGACAAACTACTGAACGTATAAGTGGTGCCTAGAAAAATCAGCGACTCGTTTACTGTGGTTGATGTCTCTAAGATCTAATAATAGAATATAATAGTTACAAAATATAATATTTCTAAAATACTATTGGTTTTTTTTTTAATAGAGATTCAAATACAGGTAAGAGCTAACCTTAAGATGCACTGTTTCTCAGATGTAATGTTTCGAGGATCGAAGGCAACGGTGGCCAACCTACGTGTCCGCCAAACAATTATTTCCGACCCCCGATGTGTATCGAACATTATTAAAGACTCCAGCAGATTATTTCTTAATTCTGTATCACGATAACACCAAGTTAATCTTGGTAGCACATTGCATATTGTAGTTAGCAACACACTACCAGATTTGAACAGGCTTGTTAATGGCGAAACAGGTAAATTCAAAGTACTGTTGTTTTACAAAATAATAACAATACACATAACGTTTCGACCAAAAGGCATTTATCAAGAAAAAAAGGCCTTTATAAAAGGCTTGATAAAGGCCTTGATAAGGCCTTGATCGAAACGTTGCTGTGTATTGCTATTGTTTTGTATTGTGTAAAACTACTGTACTTTGTTTTACGTGTTTCGCCATTACTACATAGTTTTACTGCAGTCTTCCCTTATATCGATAACAGGTTTGTTAGGGAAGTTTAAGTCAATCTTCTTATACTTCTTTGCGTTCGGTGTCGTATGCTCGTCTAAACTATGAGATGGGTTGCCTCTGTGAAGCTGCATGTCAGTTGGAGTTCCTCGAGAGTTCCCCATAGAGTTTGGGGTGGATCCATTCCATGTTTCGTGTTCCTGCCTCGCAGCAGTCCACGGGAGCAGTCCCATATCTTAGTAAATATTTGAGCATACTCACTAATCGTACTCTGCGTTGATGCCTTTTTCTATTTCTGGTTCCCCACGTCATTCAGGCTGACATGTCTGTCTTCGGTAGGGAAAGATATGGAGTCTTCCTATCCATTTCATGGCTCTTCCAAACACTGCCTGCCAGGCATCAGAGGTTTTTAGGAGTTTCCTTCTCCGCTTTTTTAAACAAGGGTGGAAATCTGATAAAATGTGTAAGATACTCTTTTATAATGTATTGCCCATTTATTTTTCTCTATATCCTCCGCCCTTCCCCATTCTCTAATTCCTATCCTCTACCTCCCACCAGTAATATGATTTCTACATAGTATTAGCTTGTGCATACACATTCAACAATTTACCGACAGTTTTCAAAATATAACAGTATCCGGCCCTCTGCATCTTCATACTTTTCAGCTCCAGCTCTTGGAATATAAAAAGTTGCACACATCAGTTCTAATGTCTCTTTATATTATTAATAACCTGGATTCTCAGAAATGAGTTCAGTCTTATTTTTCATATCTATTGGCCTACACGTTCAGATATAATAAACAAAACAAGGTTCTTCCTTAGGTTGAAAAGACTTGCCTTGGCTTACAGAGGCTATAATCCCCTACACAAGAAACATAACAAACATCTAATCTCTCTAAAACAAAAGATGCAAATATTTTTTCCCTGATGTTGCTTTCTTTTATAAGTCAAATAACTGTGAAATCTCCACCGCCTTTAGATCAAAATAAAATGACTATTAATAAGCTAAATAAAACATATTCATGTTTTCAAAATATATATAATACTAACATAATATTTAATTAATCTAATATTTAATTAGGGGCTTTGAATTGAAAAGTAAATATAAATGTTAGTGATAAAATATCGTCCTATATTCCATTGGGAACGGAATGGAATGAAAGATTAGTACTAAAATAGAATAAATGAATAATATATATATATTAGATATACTAGAGCGCCATCTAGTGCTAGTAGTCATTAAGTGTCTAGAGGTCATCAAGTGTCTAGAACGTTATTACGTGCCTAGAAGAAGTCATCAAGTGCCTAGAAGAAGTCATCAGTGCCTAGAAAAGTCATCAAGTGCCTAGAAGAAGTCATCAAGTGCAGACGTAAGTGCCAGAAGTCATCAGGCCTATACGTCTAAATCATGTATAGTAACGTCACTAAGTCTAGAACGTCACTAAGTGCCTAGAACGTCATCAAGTGCTAGAACGTCACAAGTACTAGAACGTCATAAGTGCCTAGAAGTCACAAGTACCTAGAACGTCACCAAGTCCTAGAACGTCACCAAGTACCTAGAACGTCACCAAGTACCTAGAACGTCACCAAGTGCCTAGAATGTCATTCAGTGACCTAGTAACGTCACCAAGTACCTAGAACGTCACCAAGATACCTAGAACGTCACCAAGTACCTAGAACGTCACCAAGTACCTAGAACGTCACCAAGTACCTAGAACGTCACCAAGTACCTAGAACGTCACCAAGTACCTAGAACGTCACCAAGTACCTAGAACGTACCAAGTACCTAAATGCCCGAAGTACTACGTCACCAAGTACCTAGAACTCCAAGTACCTAGAACTCACCAAGTACCTAGAACGTCACCAATCCTAGAACGTCACCAGTACCTAGAACGTCACCAGTACTGAACGTCACCGTGCCTAGAACGTTATCAAGTGTCTAGACTATAAGTGTCCAACATTCAGTGACCAGTACGTCATTAAATGCCTAGAACGTTACTAAGTGCCTAATTATCATCAATTGTTGATACGGTTGCTAGGTGCCCAGAAGGTCGTAGGGTATCCATAAGTTGGCCTTATACAATCAGTACAGTAGTACATACTTCAAAGTTGATAAACTCAAACAAATGAACAAACATACATCACACTTACCTCTTCAACAACTTCAACATGTGGAGAATATCTACTGTCTTCATCGGGCTCATGATGATGATGTTCCTCCTCAATCTCATATGGTTGCTCCACCCAGTGACTGGCGTCTCCGTTTAATACGTGCGCGTCCTGTTCCAAGCTAAACAGTTGCTTCTCCTCTGCTTCTTCATCTTCTTCCTGTTGCAGTTCACTGTCATCGTAATGGTGGTGGTCGTTACGCTGGTAGTCCACATCTTCCTCTTGATGTTCGTCGGTTCCATAAACCACATCTATTTGCTCTCTTGTCTCAAACCTAGCATCATCACTGCCGAATGTGTCATACAAGGGGTTGTTAGGCCACTCAGTTGTAGTCTTGGTTTCTGAAGTAAACTCGTACAGAGGGTTGGATGGTTCATGTGTGCTTCCATCAGAGGATAAGTCATACAAAGGGTTGGCTGATCCTGAGCCGAAGTCAAGATATTGGTTAGCTGATTTAGTATCAGTACTCATCTTGTAAAAATGATTGTTATCGCTATCAGAGAGATGATGATCTACTCCACCGCTGATCTCACCGTTCTGGATCTGAGGGGGAAACAAAATATATGAAATTATTGTGTGTTTCTATCAGCTCAGACACAGTCGTGTGTGTGTGTGTGTTCATGTTCATGTGCGTGAGTATGAACACATCTCATAAGTAGAAGATGATATGAAGTACATTCTTCACACGCATTATTCACCTTACTTGTTGTATGTGTTTGTCTGCACTTTGAGTAAAGCCCATTGATCGAAACGTTGGTTATTCTTTAACTCACGGCAAGCGGTTCGGACTACAGGTTTCCTGAAAAGATCCCACTTGAAGGATCTAATCTTCAAGTACCTCTGAAGTCAGCGAAGGCTCGCCTGCATGGCGGGTGGACACAAGTAAAATGGTATAAGCAGGTCTTCACGCAAAAAAAGTCAGAAGCACCATACTATGCGTCATGGCTAACGCCTGAATTCACAGCAGGCAAACACAGTAGAAGCAGAAGAAGGTTGTTCTTAAAAAAAAGACTTATGTATAAGATTATTTTGAGTCATTGCTGATGTATTATATACTATAATCCACTTGTTTTTAAAATATCGCCTATACAGTAACCATGTGGTCCAACTCCCAATGAGTCAGTCATGTTCAACGGAATGTGTGTACTAACGTCATCTGTTTACGACAAGTGCCTATTTGTATTATTATGCACATATTTTGCTATAAAACGTATAGAACATATTCACTTCATGTCGTCACACGTAAGGTATTTGAATGTGACAACAGTTTTATTCTTTTGTGTTCACTCTCAGATGTCAATTGGGGTCAAAGGCGCATGGCAGCAACATGCGCCAGGGTTAGTGAAGGAGCGCTAATCCAGACCCTGTCCCTACCCCACGTGGTGACCCTGGTAACAGACTCTGGTTCCGGTCTGGCTAAAGGAGAGGGGGATCGAGTAGAACTACTGGTAGTAGTAGCAGTGCAAGCACGGAAAATAAATGCATGTCACAAGTACGAACAAAATGCACGCATTACTGGCCGATGTCCGTAAAAACGAAGCCCAAGTTTGGCAGAAACGTACGAATACAGCACAGTACGAGACGTCAGCGAACGAATGCAAACTTCCCAGGAGTAAAAACATGACCGCATCAGGATGAAAGGGATGAGAGGTGCATCCAACGAAGAGACGGGGACCCGCGTGGGGCAAAACTCAAAAGTCCGAAGGTGGCGTCCGAGTTGAGCTGCCGTGGCGAAACTCCTGAGCCCTAACGGGTGACTGAACAAACAAGCAGGATGAGAGGTGCATCCGTCGAAGAGACGTGGACCCGGTTGAGGAAACTCGGAGCCCGCGTATGCTCCTCTTACCCTCTTCTCTGAAGTCCGAATATGCTGGGAGTCGATTGAGTGCTCGTGGGTCCACATAGGGCACGCTTTTAAGCCCCAGGGTCGGACAACCCAGGCAAATGTGAGCACGGCGAAAACGACGGTGACGATAAGGCAGGCACCGGGGCAGAGCGGGCACGCATGCGGACGATGCATGGGAGGGCCCACACGGGGCGAAACCCGGGTCCCCATCACAGGGGTGGGGGCCCGGGTTAAGCCCCAGGCGGGAAAAGTCCAGGCAAATGTGAGCACGGTTGGAATTGACGGAAATGATGAAGTAGACACCAGGGCAGCGCGAGCAAGCATGCCGACAATGCACAGGTGGGCCAACAGGCGAGCAGAAAAGCATGGTGCGGCAAGCACGGCAGGCGACAGGAAGAGGGTGTACTGACCACCCGAATGAGCAAAAAACCTAGAAAGCCCAGCAGAGGCGAAGCCAGTGCGCGTTTCCGCTCGCAGGGAACTATTGTTGCCTTGTAGTTATGATTGGGGACAATCAAAGTCTAGCGGAGCAAACCGTACAAAAACCTGAACGGGCGGCAAACCAAGGTGTCCACAAAACGACCGGCTCGCTGGGCAGATGGCGCTCATAAGCCCGGATGGGCAGGCTGTCTATCTTAGGGTCGCTGCCCTAAAGGAAAATAGCAACCTGCTGCCTTGCAGGCTTGGCTGGGGACAGCAAAAGGCTAACGGAGAGCGAACCCAGTAAACGCTGGTTGAAACCGAACACACCACCGAAGGATAAGCACCTGAGCTCCAATATGTACTGAAGGTTGTGCACGTACATCGGTTCTTGATATTTGGCTGTTTATATATCACATTAGAATGATAAAAACGACCTAAGAACGATCGCGAGAGAGAGATGTCAATCAGAATATGCTCATCAAAGACAGCAGTGATGAGGTGTAAACTTATCGTTTCAAGGAGCTTCTCCTGGAATGGTATTTGATTTGAACCAGGAACTGGAGACCGACAGTATCTGGTAAACACAGAGAATACCTCTATACATATATATTATCATCAACAAAGAAACCTTCAATATGACGCTGGAGGAGACGGGAGAACTTCAAGAAGACAGATCGTTTTCAGGCGGCTGGGATGAAAGCGATGTTCCTAAGGAACATGTTACTACTTGAGTGATATATATATATATATATATATATATATATATATATATATATATATATATATATATATATATTTATTTATTTTATATAGATATTATATAGTAAAACTAAATTACGAATTTTCAATTCAAATGTTGTATCAATCCTAACATGTGCCAGCGAGAGTTGGAAAATGACTAAAGATATAGAAAGCAAGTTGAATGCATTTGAAAATAGATGTCTGCGAAAAATAATGAATATAAAATGGAACGAATTCAGGAGAAGTGATGAAATCAGAGACATGTCTGGTCAACCACTAGTGACAAGTGTTATAAGAAAGAGAAGATGGAGATATGTTGGGCACACCTTGAGGAGAAATGATCAACGAATATCAAAGCAGGCATTGAAGTGGGATGCAAAGGGTTCAAGAAAGAGAGGTCGACCTAAGGAGACCCTGAAGCGAACTTTGCTGAGAGAGGCAGGAAATATCGGTCTCAGTTCCATGGAGGAGATAGAGCGAGTTGCCCAGGATAGAGCGGTATGGAGAAATTACTTGCAGGCCCTATGTAACGTATAACGGTACGAGAGGAATTATTATTATTATTATTATTATTATTATATATATATATATATATATATATATATATATATATATATATATATGCGCACACATCTACATAAGAGAGAGAGAGAGAGAGAGAGAGAGAGAGAGAGAGAGAAAGCAAGTGAGAAAGAGTGTCATACATCTGGCATACATACTGAAATTGTCAGCATAATATTTCTACACACATACATACACACGTTCACACGCCTAGCTAGACAGATAACATCACATATCACAAGGTAAACGGTATCTGATTTATGAAATCTAACACATGGCACCTTACAATACTTGTATAATGTGTGGGCACTTGTAACAGAATAACTTACAGCCGTCGTTTAGCTACAGTTGATATGGTAAGAAGGCGAGCATAATGTGATCATTGCTGGTCCTGGTACAGCTAGAAGTACATCAGGCAATGAACAACCACAATGTAATAAGTAAACATGTATATGTGCCTGTGTGTGTGCGTTCGTAGTACTGACTAAAAGTTATGATGTTGACAACTCTTCTTCTGTTCCAAGAGAGAAGGCTGCCTAGAATTGTCTTTATTTATGTCGTGTCTCTCACTGATTTTGTCTGTTGTTACTATGTTCTAATGTGTCCAAAATACGATGATTTCCTTACTTCTTAAACTGATAATAGTATATGTATGTAGATATAGTGTGATATACAGAGACTGTGTAATCTATTTCAAGTTAATAATACAAATACAAAATTGTTGTTACTGTCTGAGTTACCGCTTTTTGGGAGGTGTAGGACAGACAGTGAGAGAGGAGGAGGGGGGATGAGCCTGCAGAATTTAATGACCACATGGCTAGTGGTCACCGTGAAACTATTCACAGTTTAGTATTTTTCTTTATCCCCCCCACATCCTTCCCGACGGTTAAAAATAAACTCCTTGACCTTACCGTGGATTGAACCCGGGTAACCCGAATGGTAGCCCGCGCTCTAATTCTATTTGACCAGACGCTCCTATTTAACGTTAAGAAGGAAGTAAATATGACATTTGCTTGTGTCTATGTCATATAAGATTCAAATCTATCCAGCCTGTGTAATTATAGCTCTTTACTATATGGCTTAGAAACATGGACAGCCTACTCAAGGCACGAGAGAAGAATTATAATTCGTTCCAAAATTCGTCAACACACTATATATACTAAGGTTTAATTTGTACGAAATCTACCTGATGCATAACATATTTTTTTCGAGCAGTCTTATATACCTCACGACCGTGCGAATACATGTTAACTAATTGGCATAAGGTAGATTGGTTGATGCAAAAAACGTTTTTTGTTATATAATTTTGCATAAGCATAACGAAATGTTCATCAAAGTTTAGAAGTCACAGTAAAAAACAAAATGGTGGCGAATGTTTGCAAAGGCGTATCCCTATTACATATTATTAAAAGCAATGTAACATAGTGAACAAATGATACCTTCCACTTCTATCAATGAAAATAAATGGTGTAGGCATACGCCAATGAGAGTTGTGAAGATACATTGTGAACTGATTAATTCCATGGGATTCTAGATGTTCACTTGCGCTGAATTGCATGTCGAGCACTCAATTGCGAAATTATAGAAAAAAACTTTATCGTACTGCTAAACGTCTATATGTATACCAAATCAATATCGCTGTTATTTTAGGAAAAAACAAGGAAAATCTTACAGCACTAAAGGTTTTGACGGGCAAAAAAAATACTTTAGGAATGTTGCCACTGCTGCCTAAATAAAAATGAAAAAATCAATAATTTCTGTCAAGTGGATGATTTGATATTGGTCGGTAAAGATATTCACGAATTTTGGAACGAACTATAACATCTTTCACATTTGACGTCTTCGCAAGATTATGAACCTCAGGTGGTACGAAAAGATAAACAACCTTGAAGTACTGTCACAAACGTGTCTTACAATATGGAAATGCACAGCAGTAGAAGACTAAGATGGCTAGGACATGTGAGAAGAATGGAAAATAGCCGCCCACCCCAATATGTGTTGTTCTGTGAACTTCCGGAAGGGAAGAGGCTACAAGACAGACCACTGTTCAGATATAAAGATGTCTGCAAGGCCACAATGAAGTACTTTTCTATCGATCCCAACCAATGGGAGAAACTAGCTGATGACAAGAGTTATGTGGAAAGCAACATTACGTAAAGGTGCAGAGTCTTTTGAAATGAGACTTGTTTGTTTCCTTTATTTTAATTAAACAATATGTGATAGATGACTGGAACATCACAATAACAGAGGTATAACTTTTCAACTATGTAAGAGAGACATTTGAATTAATAATTCCTCTCGTACCGTTATACGTTACATAGGGATTGCAAGTAATTTCTCCATACCGCTCTATCCTGGGCAACTCGCTCAATTCCTCCATGGAACTGAGACCGATATTTCCTGCCTCTCTCAGCAAAGTTCGCTTCAGGGTCTCCTTAGGTCGACCTCTCTTTTTTGAACCCTTGCATCCCACTTCAATGCCTGCTTTGATATTCGTTGATCATTTTTCCTCAAGGTGTGTCCAACATATCTCCATCTTCTCTTTCTTATAACAGTTGTCAAGAGAGACATTCTGACGTGTTATTCTGGTGACAAAGTTCGGTACAAAATAATACTATATTGATTAAGTTGATGATTTTCTATTGATATATACATTGTCACAACTAATTTGTTATTTGATATATATGTTTCTGACTTATAATGTCTTAGATTTAAAAAAAAATTGATCTTAGCCAAGAAAAAAAACATTTTTGTAGCGCCAAACACATGATACATCATAGAAGTGGCTGCTGCAGCGGAGGACAGAGCATGTATGGGAATGCCCAATATTTCTTGATGTCGATCGCATAACACAACATCAGAGAAGATACTGTTACTTACAGAATGGTAGAAACACTAAAGATTGATACACACACAAGCTATTTAACAAGGACACAAAGATATGATTGTGCTTTGTTTGTTTCGAATCAACCCATGGAAAGTGACAGTATTCACTTGTTCTTCTATTTAGTTCAAGGACGGTTGTTGTTTTCTTCATAAACAAGGAAGTTTAATTCTAAGCTTTGTTGTCTATTCAACAACAAGCGTTACAATTATATGATAAGGTAAACCAACCCCGCCAAAATGTATCCAATGACATCAAGACCCGGATATGCACAATGCGTCAGTGTATACCTGGATTTGAGGAAGGTGTGAACATAATAAAGGGGAAATAGTAGGAGGAGAGAGAGAGAGGGGAGATAGCGAAGATGTCAGTAAGACTATGAGACGGGTTGTATCATACATGAATCTTCCCGAGTGTGGGATGAAAAGAATAAGGCTTGTTTGACTGACATGTGCATTCCTTGATGATGACTAAGAAGGGATGTACAAGGTTATCACTGCAGGCTTGTCTATAGACATGGCATATACTGTAAGTCATTTTTTTTCGATCCAGAAGCACTTGAGCTGACAGCTCTTCGGCTCGGTGTCATGGACATGGTAACCCTTCGGCTCGGTGCCACGAACACCGTAAATCTGGGGAACATGTAGCTTTTCTGCCAGTCCGCGGAGTTGAACCCGCACTTACAGAGGACTAGTCACCTGTAGTCCAACGCGCTACGAACACGCTGGGCAGGCGGGCATACTGTGAGTCATAAAGATAACTAAAAGACACGTACTAGCATTAGCTGATGGGGAAACACAAGATCACAACCATTGGGGTGATGGTAAAGAACAAGTATTACACAAATATTTTACTTGTTCATTTTTCGTAGACTGAGATGTGGTACAGTTGAAGGATAAATATTGCAGAATACCACAAAGATCTCCACTATGGAGAATTGTAAGTAAATAGAAGATCTCAAGACTACCATCTACTTCATGATAGAGATATGTGCAAGAAAAATAAAAATATGATACATGAATCAGCTTTCAAGTTGATTCATTGAAACAAAAGACTATGGATCGCAGTGCAATGAGGGATAGACACTGAACAAGTATTATGGGTTTCCTAAAAAAAAAAAAATACCAAACACAGGATTCGAACCACAACCTTTATTTCTTACGGCACCCATTGCCTAGCTCTTTTAATTCGTAATGTTTGTAGTCACCCATTGCATAACTCTTTTAATTCGTAATGTTTGTAGTCACCCATTGCCTAACTCTTTTAATTCGTAATGTTTGTGGTCCGAATCATGTGTTTGATAACCAAAAAAAATTCCCGGAAGCCTTAAATACATGTTCGCTATTTATTTATCGATCATATTCATTCGCTCCGGTGTTTCTCAAAACTCCTTATTCTCGATCGTGTATGGAGAGAGGAAATCCTGAGTGGAATTAGCAGAAACGTATTGCATAGATATCAAGAGCTGAACGCATGAAGACACACACCAGAATATATGGTTGGTATACAATGTCCCAGGAAACCCATGTATATTTCAATACTTCATGTCTTTTAATATATTAAATGATGTCAAACAAGTATTTGATTAAGATGGAAAAATACATCAAGATAGATTTGTATGTACAAGAAACCTATTCACCAAAGTTTGATGAGATGTTGAGATCAGGATGTGGTCGATGTTATGGTTGCTATCTTCCATCATCAAGTATACTTCTTCTCTTTCGTACATAATACAGTAAGCACACTCAGATCTCATAAACTCGTACTGGTAATATTAAAGTAACTGTAAGCTTGACGTGCCTACAAGAAAAATCACGCTAATACAGTAAGCACACTCAGATCTCATAAACTCGTACTGGTAATATTAAAGTAACTGTAAGCTTGACGTGCCTACAAGAAAAATCATGCTAATACAGTAAGCACACTCAGATCTCATAAACTCGTACTGGTAATATTAAAGTAACTGTAAGCTTGACGTGCCTACAAGAAAAATCACGCTAATACAGTAAGCACACTCAGATCTCATAAACTCGTACTGGCAATATTAAAGTAACTGTAAGCTTGACGTGCCTACAAGAAAAATCACGCTAATACAGTAAGCACACTCAGATCTCATAAACTCGTACTGGTAATATTAAAGTAACTGTAAGCTTGACGTGCCTACAAGAAAAATCATGCTCTACGCACGCTCAACAAATTCATTATAAACTTGTCACGCTGAAGTCCCTCTACGTTATTTACTCGGGGGGTGTGTGTGTGTTTCTACAATCAAATGACAATTGTATTCCTGATGGTAAGCGGTTGTAGAGATCCATGAGCGTCAACGTAAGTCGGCAAGGCAACGAGTTGGAACTCATGCCTTCGGAACGGAAGGGTTTACCACTTAACCATAGAGTGTCCCGAGAGAGATTTCCCAGTACTAGGCTGAATAATTTGAAGGTAAGGTGGGTCGTTCCCTTCCTCGTTAACTTTTTTCTTCCATAACTCAGTGGGTAGGTACCATTGCCAGTTTGATGTGATGTGAGACATGAAATGATCTCGTGCAAACTAATCCAACATATTGACACACAGCTCTTCTTCATGTGTTGCATTTACGATACGCAACGACAAATGAGAGACGTCTTTCAAGAAAGATAGCCAATAGTATACGCTATGAAAAAAAAAAATAATCCTAAGAAATTGTTGCGTAACGGCGATATCCAAAATATACAGCAATACTGATTACAAATATGCAATCCTCATTGCAAACGGGTAGTACTGGTTGTAATCATGTAACACTGACTGCAATCTTGTAATACTAACTGCGTCCTTCAACATGTTTCCTTTCCCATCCGCTGTCCATTGGAGAGCTGTCCTAGTCAATGTCACTACTGGCATACGACATACATGACCAATCCTCGTTTTTTTAATGATTGTCTCTAATGATGGACAGTTTATCCGTTTCAAAGGCTCTTTATTTTTGTCCTGTTTTAAATACTCTTCATTTTGTCCCGTTTCAACTCTTCATTTTTGTCTCGTTTCAACTCTTCATTTTTGTCCCGTTTCAACTCTTCATTTTTGTCCCGTTTCAACTCTTCATTTTTGTCCCGTTTCAACTCTTCATTTTTGTCCCGTTTCAACTCTTCATTTTTGTCCCGTTTCAACTCTTCATTTTTGTCCCGTTTCAACTCTTCATTTTTGTCCCGTTTCAAAGGCTCTCCATTTTGTCCGTTTCAAAGGCTCTCCATTTTGTCCGTTTCAAATGCTCTTTATTTTTGTCCCGTTTCAAAGGCTTTTCATATCTGTCCATTTCAAAGGCTCTTCATTTTTGTCCCGTTTCAAATGCTCTTAATTTGCTATGGCATTTAACCAGAAAATGTGCATTGTAATCCTGATTGCAACAGGTAAGACTGAGTCCATTATTGCCTGCTTGTCATCAGACAGATAATACTAATGCAACAGATAATACTAATGCAAACAGGTAGCTCAGTATCTGCGCTACAAATGTCTTTACTGAACTAGCAGGGTCATCACATTTCCAGACAACTGACGCCTTAGATTCGACATGTGTTATTTATTATATGCTCAAGACAACAGATATACAGGGTAAGTGCTTGGCTGTGTGTACGCTGAAATGTTAGATCAAAACATCACACTTATATAGCGAAAGTCGTTGGTTACTTTGTATTGAATATTGGCCGGAAATGCTCGGACATGTTAGAGAATGAGACAGAAATGCCTGCAAGATACCTCACTTGGACACCGAGAGAAAGAAAGGCAGACACGGACAACATGGAGGCCAGATGGAGAGGAACTGACACCGCATCTCTGATGTGGGCTGCGCTGAAAGGTTGCAGGACAGGAGACATGGAAGTCCTTCTAAGCCCCATGTCACTAGGCATGACGGATTAAGTAAAAGTAAGTAAGTATTGAATATTGCAGTATATTGGGGGATATCGTTGGATTGTAAGTTTGTAATCATAATAGCCGTCCATCGCAAGCTTTGATGACAACAATCTCAGACGTGTGCTGTTGCACATCGCTGGTGTGTGCGGAGGTGACTGTTGAGTTCAATCCTAGAACACAATCCCCTACCACATGTGGGGCATACATGATCAAGGCTAGACATGTGCGTGTTGTGTGTTCTGTCTTTTCGCGTAGCTCGTTTTATCTGTGCCTCAACGGTACGATGATTCTCAGCTATGCGGTTCCTCTGTGTTGTTAGAGCTCCACATTTGGCGATCTTGCGCAAGGATTCCCAGCACGTGGTGTCTATATCGAAGCATTTCAGCGACACTTTAAGAGTGTCTTTAAAGCGTTTTTTCTGTCCACCAGCAGAACGTCTGCCACCTTCAAGTTCGCAACACATCAACTATTGATTCTCAAGTCTGTACTCAAGAAATGAGAACATATGTTGATGAAAAAATGTAAAAAAACATTATTGTGTCTGTTTAAGTTTGTTATCAAATACAGTAGCAGATATGAAATGTCCTTGCACACTATTGCTCCAGTCAGGGCATTGCTCCGCTATCGATAAAAGGGAAAACTGTCGTAAAACTAATTTTTAGTTTGTTTGTTCCTTTCGTGCCAAAGGCGACACATAGGGCAGAGGTTTTAGATATCCATGTGATGCGGTTCTTTGCTAGCAGTTGGAGATCTTGTATGGTTTTACATTCCAATAGTTTACTTTCTCATTAAATTGTCTTCGTCTCAACAAATAAATATATATCAAAACAAATAACTATGTACCAAAGACAAAATACAGAAACACTCAGTTAAGGTACTTTTATGAAGCACAAGAAACAAGATACGTTCTACACAAGGACTTTACCAAACAAAGTGCACAAGAACAACACGGTATACGTGACTACTATCCAATACGATACACAGCGTAATAAATAGTCTTACTGGAGTCCTAACTGTCATAGATAAAGAAAACTTGACTAAAACGAGAAAAGTGGGAAACTAGAAGTAGAATATATGAACACATATTAGGGAGAATGAGAGAGAACGTGTATATATATATATATTGTGTGTGTGTGTATGTGTGTATACATGATTGATTGAACCATTATCATTGCACTCTGATGAATAACCATGTTACACCGATCCCTTTCTTACACAGAAAGATCTTAGCGGCAGTGCACGAACTCCGTAGTACCGATGAGGGCACCATATATATATACTATATATCATAAATCTATCTTAATATCTATCTATCTATCCATCCATCCATCCATATATATATGTTGTGTGGAAAGCCAAATTACGAAAGGGCTCAGAGTCTTTTGAGAAGAGACTTATGTACGAGCTGAACGACAAGAGAGAAAAGCGAAAACTCAGAAGTTGTCACAGTAAAACACTTGCCAAATTGACCGTCTGTAAAGATGAAAAGGCCTATATATATATATATATATTATTATATATATATATAAAATGTATTAATTTATTTTTATTTTCAATTTCTAGTTCATCACATTTAGTTGTTTTCTCCGTTTTTAATTGGTGTCATTATCTAGAACAGTTAGAAATGCATCCATTGTTTTCATTGTTCCCTGTGTCTGTGCTGCGTTTGACATATGATCGTTGTCTTGTGTCTCATCTTGTTCTTAAATACCTCGCTTAATAAATGTCTTTTTGGTCGAAACGTCGTTGCCTCTTGCTTTTGTACTTTGTAAAACTTCATTACATCGTGGTTACCTATTTAGCCTTTGTTCTATTTAGCAAGTGCTGTTCTATAGATTGAAGATTTGTATGTGAACAAGTAGTTAGTCACATTGTTGTATCCTACTGCTGAGCAGATGTTATCAAGATATTAGCCACGCTTTCGACGTATCTTTGTCTGATCCCCATGTTGTGCCACTAAATTTATTTAATAGCTATAATCTTCACAATGTATTGTTCTCTACATTCTTCGTGTGCTTCTTGAGATTAAACTGTCGATCAAGTGTTACTCCAAGACATGCATTAGTGGGGTGTTGTTCTCTTACTACTCTGTATTTGTCCAGTTTCAATGTGATGTTTTACCATGGTGTTTCTCCTAGTGAAGATGGAGAGCCAGCTGGTAGTATTCTTATAAACGCTCGTCTGTAGGGCTAGACAATGGGTGCCGTAAGAAAGAAGGATTTGTGGTTAGAATCCTGTGTTTCAAACTTTTTTCGGAAGCCCTAATTACTTGTTAGCTATCTATTTATTGATCATATTCATTGGCTCACGTGCTTTCCCTGGTGTTTTTTAAAAATCCTTAGTCTCTTCCTAGTGAAGATTATAATACACAGCTTTAACACAGTTGATCTCAGACATTGGAATAGTGCTGTACGAACAATATTGTGTTTGAAAAGATATAACTTGACGATAAATGTGCAGACGACTGATTTGACCTTAATAAGATTGGCCTCATTTCCTTGTAATTGCAAATTCATGTCCCTGAACATTGCAAATAGATCTGATAAACAAGCAATGTCAGGCTTAATCTCTGTTAACTCAACGTTGAGGGAAGCGATCTTGTCATTACAAATCTGTACAACTTTATATAAAAGGTAATACAAATGTCGAAACACAGTTCTCTTTCGAAAGTCAACGTACTTTAGAATGAAGCAGCAAGCATTCAAAGTGTTCATCATTATCTACACAGATTTCTCGAAATAGTCAACTATTGAGGAGTTACGACAACTTTTTATTTATATATTACTACTAATATATATATATATATATATATATATATATATATATATATATATTCTGTGTTCCGATTGACACATAAGGCTTCCACAAGAGACTTCCACTGTTGCCGTTCTGCTGCCTTTCTACCAACCGTCTCCCATGTCAGGCCACACTCCTTCAACTTTCCCCGTTTTCTCCATGTTTGCTTTGGGCGTCCAGACCTTCTCTTCCCATCCGCTGTCCACCTGAGAGCTGTCCTAGCCAATGCCCCTACTGGCATACGACATACACGTCCAAACCACCTCCATCTTCATCTCTTAATGATGGTTTCCAATGATGCACAGTTCATTTGTTTCAAAAGTTCCTCATTTGTCAGAAAATTTGCAGGATTCTTCTTAAATATTTATTCTGAAATGTCTCCAACTTATTTATTATGTGTTGGGTCATTGTCCAGCATTCACTACTGTATAATAGCACTCCCAGTATATTGCTTCTATATATTTTAAGTTTTGTCCTAAGATTTAGTCCTTTTTTCCAAATTTTGTTGAGCATCGCAAAAGTTTGTCTTGCCTTCTTGATTTTTTTCGACGATTTCCTTTCCTGAATTTTCATCTGGCAATACTGTACTTCCCAGGTATACACAATCCTGGACTTACTCTGATTTTATATTGTAATACAATTGAGTCCTCAAATTTATGATTATTCTCATTCCCTTCAGTTTGCTATATTTATTTTAATGCTCATATCGTTTGAGCTGTTCTGGAAAGTATTTTAACTTCCTTTGAGCATCCTCGTATCTGCTGGCCAAAAGAACAATATCATCAGCACAATCCAAATCTTCCAGAACTGATGTAAGTGTCCATCGAATGCCTCTGTTGTTATCCTTTATGGTTTCTCTCATCAACCAGTCCATGGCAAGGTTAAACAAGAATGGTGAAATAATACATAACTGTTTAACTCCTGTATTGACCTCGAAACACTCTGTCAGCTGGCTATTGCATACTACTTGACACTGAAAATCTGTATATAATGCTTTAATTAAAGGCCATCTTTTTTATTTTGTTTACTGCAGTAATACAGTGTTAATGCCTTGTGCCAACGTTTACTAATATTTTTACGACCAGATGTTATTGACGAATGACACAGTGAATAATACAAATACAAGGCAATAATTTGTCAATAAATCAAGAAATCCGTGGTAACAACTGGTCATTAAATGATGGTATATCAGTTGTACAAGCACATATGTTTGTTAGTGGGATTAATGAACAGACCAGCAACACCAAATATTGAGTCAACTTTAGTATATGATTTTCTTAGCCCGCCTGCCCAGAGTGTTCGTAGCGCGTTGTACGACGGCGTGACAAGCCCTCTGTGAGTGCGGGTTCAATTCCGCGGGTTGGCACAAAAAGCCACAGGTTCTCCAGATTTACGGTGTGGCACAAACGAAGTTAGATGCCATCACGAGCCGAAGAGCTGAAAGCTCAAGTGCTTCTGGATCGGAACAAAAATAAAATGTCCAAGGCAAATAATAATTCTTCAACCAAACTTTCTCTTTTATTAAGCGGACATACACAAGAAGTAGAGATTGATTTCTACCTAATGGTGATTCGCTCAGCTGTAATGCAAATTTCGTTGTTGTTTTTGTGTGTGTGGTAATATACTTCACAGTGTATCTTCTACATTAGCATCCATTTCATCAATGCATGGTTGCACTGAGTTGTTACTGAGAGTGTTATAAGATATTATTTTCTTCTTCTTTGCGTTCGTTCTTTATGATCAATTTTAATCACTCTTTGTGATATGTTTGATCTTTACCAAGAACATGTATACGTTGCACATTGGTTTGGTAGGTCCCTAAACGCATAGACTTCTACACGTTTTGGACATGTGCATCCGATTTCATCCAAACCTCCTAAGTCGCCTCTTACGACATGCGTGGCAGGTAACAGTGGTGCTATTCTTACACCCCAAATTTGGGCCCCGGTGACGACTCGGGCGAAACATATTCAAAATGATTACCATAGGAATAGGATTATTATATTTTACATCCCCGCGTTAACACGTATCATGTATCCCAGGAGGGGTCGGGGTCGGAGATATCGCCCATTTTGGGAATCGCTGGCTTAGAAGGACATCACACCAGACGTGAAACGGGGAGGAAAAAGATCAAATAAAACTTGTAATTTCTGATGTGAAGATGATGGTTGGGTGTGTGTATTCGATCAGTCACATATTTTCTTAAACCCACAGAAACTAAATGGTTAGCCCGTGAAACGTGTTGTCAATAACAGATTACACACAGCTGTGTTGTCATCAACAACATTCCATTACAAGTAATCTGGACAACTGGACAGAATCGATTATTATACACTATGTGTGACCAAAAAGTGTTCCGCCCTTTCTGCTACTGTTAGCTCAATGTGTCAGCGTCAGATCACTTAAACACAGCTCCTGCGATGATCCCAAAATTTAAATTAGTTAAAGGTAGTGTTATTATTGTTAATCCTTACCTTACACACGTCAATACTACACAAACCAGGCAGTGTGTTAACGGAGTGGTGTGTACACACAGGACAAATGAAACCAAACACAGTTGACAATTATATCCTTGCAGCGTGTCACTTGTTGAGCTTCTCAAATAGGAACAACTAAACAAGTTGACTGCTTCTAACGATGGTGGTGTGGTGGCTTCCAACGTGCGGTCGGCCCTTGCGACGACGCCTACTTGGTTTGAATTGATTAACACAGCAAAGTTTCTACTGCTTGACGACACAAATCTTCCATTCTAGGGCACTCTATCTTCATAAGGTAATACATTCATATAAGGTGGTGGCTGATCAGTCCAACTGGCTCAAGAATCTGAGATAAGTGGTGGTTTAGATGGGGAGAGGGTTCTTACTTTACCGTTAGAAAATCACTTATCAAGCAAAGTGTAACCAATGATTCTCAGTTTGGGGTAAATTGGGTTCACACAGCATCAACGTTAAATATTGGTACACAATCTGAAGATAAAATATTCGTTTGATTGAAAGGACCATCATCATTGCACTTTGGTGAGTAACAATGTGTGCTCCGATCTCTTTCTTACACAGGAAGATCTCAGTTGCAGTGCACGAACTCGTTGCCGGCGAGTCCCCGATGTAATTTTGAAGATGGTGAAGATGTTTTTGTAGGAATTTTATTTTTAATCTTTTCTAATTAATTTTGTGGGCAGCGGCTTTCCAGCTTGCTCTTCTCGATTTTAAACTGCCAATGGTTCTTTTACGTGCTCAAATTGAACACATGACCTACGTTTTATCGTCCGTCTCTGATAGGACTAGGAATTCGATCTCACCTACACTGAGATCAGGGATCTATAAACAAAAATCTAGATGGCTCCACGAGGGAGCGAACCTGGTACATTTGGCACGAGAGACGAGCATATAACTTTTACGCCACATATATTGGTACATAAACTGAAGGTAATATATTGGTACATAAACTGAAGGTAAAATATTGGTACATAAACTGAAGGTAAAATATTGGTACATAATCTGAAGGTAATATATTTGTACATAAACTGAAGGTAAAATATTGGTCATAAACTGAAGGTAAAATATTGTAGCATAAACTAGAAGGTAAAATATTGGTACATAAACTGAAGGTAAAATATTGGTACATAAACTGAAGGTAATATATTGGTACATAATCTGAAGGTAAAATATTGGTACATAAACTGAAGGTAATATATTGGTACATAATCTGAAGGTAAAATATTGGTACATAAACTGAAGGTAATATATTGGTACATAATCTGAAGGTAAAATATTGGTACATAAACTGAAGGTAAAATATTGGTACATAAACTGAAGGTAAAATATTGGTACATAAACTGAAGGTAAAATATTGGTACATAAACTGAAGGTAAAATATTGGTACATAAACTGAAGGTAAAATATTGGTACATAATCTGAAGGTAAAATATTGGTACATAATCTGAAGGTAAAATATTGGTACATAAACTGAAGGTAAAATATTGGTACATAAACTGAAGGTAAAATATTGGTACATAATCTGAAGGTAAAATATTGGTACATAATCTGAAGGTAAGCTGGGCCTTCTGCAACAGAGTGAGGATAATTAGAATCTTGGCTCTCATCAGGACTTCGGTATCTGGAAATGTGTCCTCTCATAATATTTTGAACAATATACGGTGACAACTTGTGTGCAAGCAGTGGTTTAGTTGTCTTGTATGTCTGTTGTACACTGTGACACGAAGATACAAGAGAAGTGTAATGGCAATAAACAAACAGATCGAACAATCTCTGAGGGCCACAGAGATGCGAATTTACAAAAGAATGGTGAGAGTCCCAAGGACTGCTAAAATGACTAATGTTGAAGTGTTGAATAAGGTTAAGACACAGAGAAAGTTTAGATTATATCATTAATTTAAGAAAGAGTCTGTCATCTTTCTTCGGACATGTGATGAGAAAGGGAGGTTTAGAACACACTGTAACAACTGGTAAAATCGAGGGGACGAGACAAGAGGAAGACAGAGAGAGAAAATTGTGGATAGCCTGAAATCATGGCACTGAAGAGCGTCAACATCTGAGATTATAACAAATACCAGAGACGGAGATTTGTGGAGATTCATGATCGCGTACGCCAGCCGGCACGGCACCTGATAATGATGTAATGACAGGAATAAAAAAATGTGATGTAAAGACAAGATACAAGAATGTGTAAGAACATGACACAGTGTATGGACAAAAATACGGAAGCAATGATATAAAGATAGCGTGACAGAGCACGCTGTAAATTTTTGCTTGTGAAGATAGTGTGTGAAGAAATTCATATATTGTTGTTGACGTCGACAGGGCCGGCTGTTGTACCGACTAAACAAAATGTTGAACAGGTTTTGTATATTAACGACTGTACGTGAGAACGAGGTCACCCTGGTCAAATAAAAAATATATCTGTCATCCGAACCCCAGACAGAACCAGTTCATCATTATCTGGTTACACATAGACACAACATACTCAGATATCCTATATACAACACCACACAGGACACAACATACTCAGATATCCTATATACAACACCACACAGAACACAACATACTCAGATATCCTATATACAACACCACACAGGACACAACATACCCAGATATCATATATACAACACCACACAGGACGCTAACATAGCTCAGATATCCTATATACAACACCACACAGGACACAACATACTCAGATATCCTATATACAACACCACACAGAACACAACATACTCAGATATCCTATATACAACACCACACAGGACACAACATACTCAGATATCATTATACACACCACACAGGACACAACATACTCAGATATCCTATATACAACACCACACAGACACAACATACTCAGATATCTATATACAACACCACACAGGACACAACATACTCAGATATCCTATATACAACACCACACAGGACACAACATACTCAGATATCCTATATACAACACCACACAGGACACAACATACTCAGATATCCTATATACAACACACACAGGACACAACATACTCAGATATCCTATATACAACACCACACAGGACACAACATACTCAGATATCCTATATACAACACCACACAGGACACAACATACTCAATATCTATATACAACACCACACAGGACACAACATACTCAGATATCCTATATACAACACCACACAGGACACAACATACTCAGATATCCTATATACAACACCACACAGGACACAACATACTCAGATATCCTATATACAACACCACACAGGACACAACATACTCATATATCCTATATACAACACCACACAGGACACAACATACTCAGATATCCTATATACAACACCACACAGGACACAACATACTCAGATATCCTATATACAACACCACACAGGACACAACTACTCAGATATCCTATATACAACACCACACAGGACACAACATACTCAGATATCGTATATACAACACCACACAGGACACAACATACTCAGATATCCTATATACAACACCACACAGGACACAACATACTCAGATATCCTATATACAACACCACACAGGACACAACATACTCAGATATCCTATATACGGACACATATAATATTGGCATAATACATATGTGGACGTCTGTAACTTAAGCGGTAGTGAGCTCGATCACAACCCAAGCGTACCTGGTTCAAATACCGCGGTAGGTAGTTTTGAAGCAAAATCGTTTCCATGGGATTATTACGTACGGTAAAAATAGACCTCACCCTTCAGAAAGCAATGGCAAACTACTGAACGTATACGTAGTGCCTATAAAACCACGACTCGTTTACTATGTTGATGGCTACACCCTATAAAGGATATGCCACGATTTTCGAATACATATATATGTGTGTGTGTGTACCGTGGTACCAAATTTATGAGAGCCAAACAACTGTTGAAGAAATATTCAACATACGAGGGTAAGTCGAAACTTATGTCCCACATCGGTTTCGTTTTCTCAGTAAGTAATGGAAAATAAAAGCATGATATTTTGCACATTTCATATGTAGCATGTGCCGATTGTGTGTACCGAATTGCATCGCAATTTGTCAAATAATATGGCTGTACTAAACCGTTGAAATTGAGCACGTTAGCTAATTGTATTAAGAGCAGCGAATTGTGATTTAATTTCTCATTGCTGAGAAGGAAGCTGTTTGGAACATTCAGTTTCAGTTTCAGATTGGAATATCTTTATTGCACTCCGGACATGTCCATAGGTGCTCCGATCTCCTTCGCAATATCTCCAACAGATTCCAGCAACTGACCGTACGAGTTCGATTGGTGAGCCTACTCATATACCTGTCGTACTGTTCTGGTATTGCCACACCAATCTTCAAAACCAGTTCCGCAATCTAGTAGTTGACGTGGATTGGCTTCGATGAAAATCTTTTCTGCGGCCACACTCTAGAGATGAGGGCGTTTAAGATGTCAGCTCTGTCCATTGGCTGGCCCCTGATATAGCGGCAGAGACAGCCAGCTCTCTCATTGCCAACGACACCCATGTGCCCCGGAACAGAGACAAGTGTAATTCTGCAAATTGTTGACGCCTGCAGTGATTCAGTCCATTGCCTGCGCACCGAATAGGTCTCCACCTTTCGGATCATACTCAATGAGTCACTCAGAATGCACGCATGAGTGTAGTTTTGTGACTCCAGCCAGAGTAGTGCATTAGTCACCGCCGGCACCTCCATTGTCATGCTGCTTGTTGTCATACTAAATGCACCACTGGTTTCCTTGACCATTCTGCCACATGAGCTTGCAGAGAAAGCCCATGGCGACTATTTGTGACGAACTACCGATCCATCCGTGTAAATCACAACGTCGCCTGCATTGCAGTTTTCATCAATGATGGCTTTGACGTCTGCATCCAACGCCACGGGATTTCCCTCTCTGCGGCCTTTGTCAAATTTAATGTTGGTTGAAAAAGTGTTCCCGTATTTTGAAGGATCGGTTTTTGGAAGATTTGGAACATTCACAAGCGTTTATGTGACGTGTATGGAGGTATTGCAGTTGACAGGAGTACAGTAAGTCACTGGGTTCCGAGAATTAAAAAAACCCCAAGAGGTGTAGATACGGAGCTGCATGATCTGCCGCGCAAGTCTGGCAACACCGGAAGCAATGACCAAATCGAGTTGGATTGTACACACCCCACACCTCTCATTTTTATCTGTTTCGTCCACGTATATATGCAAGCTGCTGGACAAGGTTTAAATATGATGAGAGGGTGATTGAAGCAGCGAAAACAAAATGGCTAAATATCGAAGACAAAATCTGGTACAGGCTAGGCACACATAGCCATGTTTTGCGCTGCCATACAGCTGTACAAGTTGATTGAGATAATGTTGAATAACACAAATGTCTAAATGACATGCCCATGTATAGTGTTTATAAATCGCATGCTTTTTAAAATTAAATAGTTCGTGAGAAAACCGATGTGATGCATTACTTTCTGCACGCCTCTCGTGTAATAGCGAACAGAGAAGCTCATTATCATACATTCTTTCCCTTCACCAAAAACTTTGCGGCAATGTTGGTAGCCTAGTGCTGACTGATACCTTCAGAGTTATTAACGTGAATGTCTGAAAACCAACGACAATAAAGAAGATAACACATCATTAAGCATATTTTCATTTTAGAACCGTTACGGATTTATTGTCTGACTGTATATGTTATGTCTGCCGTATAGTAATTTCTTAGCTTCTGATGTATCTTTTGCTTGATAAAGGCCTTTGGTCGAAACATCACTGTATATTGTTTTTGTAGTTTGTAAAACTATGTCACTTTGTTTTTACGTGTTACGCCATCATTAAAAAGGAAATTGTCTTCAAACTACACGACGACATTTGGAAATCAAATAGCAGCAATGTTTGGTATCCTTAAACATACCATTGATTGTATGTCATCTTCTCTCTGCGTCACATACGTCTTGTGGGTGGCTGTGACATGCACTAAGAGAAATGGAGATCAGACCTGTATCGGTCTGTATAAATTAATGAAACCGGACACAAAAAAAGAACCGAACCCAGGCATAGTTTGATGCAGAGTAGAGAGTTCTTAAAGATACATCTGATTTAAATCAGACATGTACCTGAATGTGAGCTTAATGTTTGCTTATCCTACCTTTCTTCAAATGTATCCATATACTAAGTAACTCATATTCAGGGAGTCTCGTCATATTTTCTATGAAGCATCTGCCTATCTTGGAGGTAAACTACACTCACAAACTTAGAACCTGTAGTCTAGACAAAGTATCAACAAGCACATCTGAAAACTTTGCTTCAATTAACAAGTTGAAAGAAGGTGAAAGTAGTTTCTCTGTACAAATTATACTTTTGAAATCCATCTTTACTTTGGTTGCTACTGTTTACATCAGAGTTTCCCAAAGTGGGCAGTACACCCCCAAGTGGGCTGAAGTGGGTTCAGAAGCAATTGGTGGGTGGGGGGATTTTGTGTGTGATTTTGCGATTGAATAATCATTACACAAGAGACCAAGCAAGAAAATGTATCAAATTTATAAGAAAGCGCCGCTGGAACTACATCGGCCACACACTTAGAATGGATGAGAGAAGACTCCCTTACCAATCCCTCATATGGACACCAGAGGGAAAAAGAAAACGAGGAAGACCAAGAGAGACTCTGCGTAGAACCATCACCAGAGAAGGCTCAACGATGGGCCTAGTAAACATCAAAGACTTAAAACAAATAGCAACGAACCGCGAGACATGGAGAACTATGACCTCTGCCCTATGCGCCGCCACAGGCCCAAGAGGAAAGACTAACTAACTAATCATTACAAATTTGAATTCTGCATTTGAATTCATCTTATGCCCATATTACACGATCCATTTTTCTCATCAATTTTCTATTTCATGCATATAATTATTTGAAAATTGACCATGTATGACAGAAATTATATATATATATATATATAAATTTTCTATGTCAAAGTGAAAATAGATAATGTATATATATATATGTGTGGGGAGGGCGTTGGCAAACTGTTATAATAGGAAGGGGATCGTTATAAAGTTTATGTCGTGCAAAGTGGGCGGTGCGCCAAACAAGTTTAGGAATCTATGGTTTACATGTAGGATGGTAGGGTTGTGATGTTTGTTGCTATGTTGTGATGTTTGTTGCTATGTCTTGCTTATATAACAAACGTTAGTCAAGATATGGTAGAGTTGTGATGTTTGTTGCTATGTCTTGCTTATATAACAAACGTTAGTCAAGATATGGTAGAGTTGTGATGTTTGTTGCTATGTCTTGCTTATATAACAAACGTTAGTCAAGATATGGTAGAGTTGTGATGTTTGTTGCTATGTTGTGATGTTTGTTGCTATGTCTTGCTTATATAGCAAACGTTAGTCAAGATATAGTAGAGTTGTGATGTTTGTTGCTATGTCTTGCTTATATAACAAACGTTAGTCAAGATATGGTAGAGTTGTGATGTTTGTTGCTATGTTGTGATGTTTGTTGCTATGTCTTGCTTATATAGCAAACGTTAGTCAAGATATAGTAGAGTTGTGATGTTTGTTGCTATGTCTTGCTTATATAACAAACGTTAGTCAAGATATAGTAGAGTTGTGATGTTTGTTGCTATGTTGTGATGTTTGTTGCTATGTCTTGCTTATATAGCAAACGTTAGTCAAGATATAGTAGAGTTGTGATGTTTGTTGCTATGTCTTGCTTATATAACAAACGTTAGTCAAGATATGGTAGAGTTGTGATGTTTGTTGCTATGTCTTGCTTATATAACAAACGTTAGTCAAGATATGGTAGGGTTGTGATGTTTGTTGCTATGTCTTGCTTATATAACAAACGTTAGTCAAGATATGGTAGGGTTGTGATGTTTGTTGCTATGTCTTGCTTATATAACAAACGTTAGTCAAGATATAGTAGGGTTGTGATGTTCGTTGCTATGTCTTGCTTATATAACAAACGTTAGTCAAGATATGGTAGGGTTGTGATGTTTGTTGCTATGTCTTGCTTATATAACAAACGTTAGTCAAGATATGGTAGAGTTGTGATGTTTGTTGCTATGTCTTGCTTATATAGCAAACGTTAGTCAAGATATGGTAGAGTTGTGATGTTTGTTGCTATGTCTTGCTTATATAGCAAACGTTAGTCAAGATATGGTAGAGTTGTGATGTTTGTTGCTATGTCTTGCTTATATAACAAACGTTAGTCAAGATATGGTAGAGTTGTGATGTTTGTTGCTATGTCTTGCTTATATAACAAACGTTAGTCAAAATATGGTAGGGTTGTGATGTTTGTTGCTATGTCTTGCTTATATAACAAACGTTAGTCAAGATATGGTAGAGTTGTGATGTTTGTTGCTATGTCTTGCTTATATAACAAACGTTAGTCAAGATATGGTAGAGTTGTGATGTTTGTTGCTATGTCTTGCTTATATAACAAACGTTAGTCAAGATATGGTAGGGTTGTGATGTTTGTTGCTATGTCTTGCTTATATAACAAACGTTAGTCAAGATATGGTAGAGTTGTGATGTTTGTTGCTATGTCTTGCTTATATAACAAACGTTAGTCAAGATATGGTAGGACTGACTAGTCAAACTGACCTTAGTCGAACTATAACCAAAATGTCCACAACCTAGCCTCATATTAACAGTTTAAATAATCCATATGCCCGCCTGTCCAGCGTGTTCGTAGCGCGTTGGAAGACGGGTGACAAGCCCACTGTGAGTGCGGTTCAATTCCGCGGGCTGACAGAAAAGCCACAGGTTCTCAAAATGTAAGGTGTTCGTAGCACTCGAATCGAAGGATACGATGTCCATGGCACCAAGCCGAAGAGCTGAAAGTGCTTCTGGATCGAGAAAAAAAAAAGAATAAGCCATATATTGTGTGAAAATTACCCCGAAATGATATAGGTCAACACGTTAAATCAGCGTTTCCCAAAGTGGGCGATACCGCCCTCCTTTCCCCACCCCAGTGGGCGCTTAAGCGTTCATGGGGGAGGGCGATAGTGGTTCAGAAGAATTTGGGGTGGCAGGCGATTAGGTGTCGGTGGCTCCTTAAGGAAGAAATTAATAATAATTATTGTGAAATAAATTATTTTTGTGATTTTGCGATTGAATAAGGATTAAAAAATGTGAATTCTGCATTTAAATTCATCTTATGTTCGTCTTACACGATCTATTGTTTCATCAATTTTCTATTTCATGTATATAATCATTTGAAAATTTGACCATGTATGGCAGAAATATTTATCAATCAATTTTCTATGTCAAAGAGAAAATAGAGCGTGTTTATGTGGGAGGGGGGCGTTGACAAACTGTTATAATGTAGAAAGGGGTGGGGTGAGTTACAAAGTTCATGTTTTGCAAAGTGGGCGGTGGGCCGAAAAAGTTTGGGAATCTATATGCTAATTGTTCAGGGTAGACGTTAGTTATGTGACAGTCTTGATATGTCATCGAGCAACTGATTGTGATAGTCGTAGCTAAAGGTAATCTCCAAAATGGATCATGAAATAGTAGATCGTAGTTTGCAAGCTAGTTCTTGACCTTTAGAGCTGCATAGCTTAACACTCTTTCTGTTTTTATAATGATTATAATGAAGGTATAATTGATTAAAGATTAAAACAAAGCTGAGAACAGTCAGCTCAAATGTGAAGTCTGTCTTGCTGTATGGCTCGGAAACGTGGCGAGTCACCAAGTTAAATACAAATAAGATTAAGAACCTGGTCAAGATATTTTTGTCGTATTCTCAGACAGAGATGGTGTGACATAGTTGCAAACACAGACCTGTGGATAAGAACAGGACAGGAACCCATGATGGCCAAGGTCAGGAGGAGAAATGGCGATGGGTTGGGCATACACTGCGGAAGATACAGTCGAGTGTCACTACACACGCCCTTGAGTGAAACCCGCAAGGGAATTGGAAAAGGGGACACCCTAAACAGACCTGGCGATCGGGTTTCTTGAGAAACTAAAGGATGCTGGTCTATCATGGGAAGCAAGAAAGGGGAAAAAAACAGCCAGAGATCTGGAAAGTAGCGAACAACTGTTGATGCCCTATGCTCCACAAGGAGCGAAGAGGAATAAGAGAATTAATAAAAGAGTTGAAATTTTACCCAACTATCTTTGCTATTACAATGATTAAATATTTAATATAATTGACGAAACAACTGAAACTTGATTAGCGCAGAAAATGAATGGCACGATTTACGTCACCGTAATCTCCAACAGACAGTATATACTGTCCTGGGCATGCGGGTGTTTACGGTAATGAGAGGCGGACAGGCTTGCATCAACAGCATCGATTGTTGGAGAGTTGAAAATGGATAAGGGGGTTATTCTTCGGTCTCTTCGAGACTCTCTGTTGGATGAGGACACTAAAATCGATGTTGAATCGATCAGCGATTTAAGCAGTTTGGAATTACCCTTTGTTCAAGTCGAATTGGATGCCTGAGAGGCAGAGTGAGAGGTGTGTTTAATCAGTGAGCACCAGGAACCATCAGTATGCATACTCTTCGATATCTGTTGGGGAGACTGAGCACCTATGGGTTTGCCCGGAGTGCAATGACGTCAGTTTAGTAACCAATAACCAATCCAACAGAATTGATTAACACAGTTTGAACTGTGGGTTACAAACTGGTTTATTTTTAGAGTTGGCTGAAGCGTGAGAAAGACTTGGCATGCGTTGGTTGAGGGCCTATGCCCCAATCCGGTTTAACAAAAGGCAGATAGATAGATAGAGGTAGAGAGAGGAGGGGGAGAAGAAGCGTGAGAAACATCACTGCACAATCATTGCCATCTTGATATCTCTATCCATGATTCTTGTGTGCTGTGTCGTTGCCACACTGTCGTTCAAGTTTTAAGTCCTCATTTCTCACAAGGTCATTATTATATTTTCATCAAATCCTATCATATTACTTGTATCTAAGATTTCATGACTTCATTTTAAGCTGCCATGACATCATGCACTGCTTTCCAAACATTTTACCTAATATCTCGTTTTCTTCTTCTCTTTGTTCTATCATATATACTTAAACCTATCTATATTACTTCAAACCCTTTTATATATTAACTTCAAACCCTATCATATATTAACTTCAAACCCTATTATATATTAACTTCAAACGCTATCATATATTAACTTCAAACCCTATCATATATTAACTTCAAACCTTATCATATATTAACTTCAAACCTATTTATATTAACTCAACCCTATTATATATTAACTTCAAACCCTATCATATATTAACTTCAAACCTTATCATATATTAACTTCAAACCCTATCATATATTAACTTCAAACCCTATCATATATTAACTTCAAACCTTATCATATATTAACTTCAAACCCTATTATATATTAACTTCAAACCTTATCATATATTAACTTCAAACCTTATCATATATTAACTTCAAACCCTATCATATATTAACTTCAAACCCTATCATATATTAACTTCAAACCTTATCATATATTAACTTCAAACCCTATCATATATTAACTTCAAACCCTATTATATATTAACTTCAAACCCAATCATATATTAACTTCAAACCCTATCATATATTAACTTCAAAACCTATCATATATTAACTTCAAACCCTATTATATATTAACTTCAAACCCTATCATATATTAACTTCAAACCCTATCATATATTAACTTCAAAACCTATCATATATTAACTTCAAACCCTATTATATATTAACTTCAAACCCTATCATATATTAACTTCAAACCCTATTATATATTAACTTCAAACCTTATTATATATTAACTTCAAACCCTATCATATATTAACTTCAAACCTTATCATATATTAACTTCAAACCCTATCATATATTAACTTCAAACCCTATCATATATTAACTTCAAACCCTATCATATATTAACTTCAAACCCTATCATATATTAACTTCAAACCCTATCATATATTAACTTCAGACCCTATCATATATTAACTTCAAACCCTATTATATATTAACTTCAAACCCTATCATATATTAACTTCAAACCCTATTATATATTAACTTCAAACCCTATTATATATTAACTTCAAACCCTATCATATATTAACTTCAGACCCTATCATATATTAACTTCAAACCCAATCATATATTAACTTCAAACCCTATTATATATTAACTTCAAACCCTATTATATATTAACTTCAAACCCTATTATATATTAACTTCAAACCTTATTATATATTAACTTCAAACCCTATTATATATTAACTTCAAACCCTATTATATATTAACTTCAAACCCTATCATATATTAACTTCAAACCCTATTATATATTAACTTCAAACCCTATCATATATTAACTTCAAACCCTATTATATATTAACTTCAAACCCTATCATATATTAACTTCAAACCCTATCATATATTAACTTCAAACCCTATCATATATTAACTTCAAACCTTATCATATATTAACTTCAAACCCTATCATATATTAACTTCAAACCCTATTATATATTAACTTCAAACCTTATCATATATTAACTTCAAACCCTATCATATATTAACTTCAAACCCTATCATATATTAACTTCAAACCCTATCATATATTAACTTCAAACGCTATCATATATTAACTTCAAACCCTATTATATATTAACTTCAAACCCTATCATATATTAACTTCAAACCCTATCATATATTAACTTCAAACCCTATCATATATTAACTTCAAACCCTATCATATATTAACTTCAAACCCTATCATATATTAACTTCAAACCCTATCATATATTAACTTCAAACCCTATTATATATTAACTTCAAACCCAATCATATATTAACTTCAAACCCTATCATATATTAACTTCAAACCTTATCATATATTAACTTCAAACCCTATTATATATTAACTTCAAACCCTATCATATATTAACTTCAAACCCTATCATATATTAACTTCAAACCCTATCATATATTAACTTCAAACCCTATTATATATTAACTTCAAACCCTATCATATATTAACTTCAAACCCTATTATATATTAACTTCAAACCCTATTATATATTAACTTCAAACCCTATCATATATTAACTTCAAACCCTATCATATATTAACTTCAAACCCTATCATATATTAACTTCAAACCCTATCATATATTAACTTCAAACCCTATCATATATTAACTTCAAACCCTATCATATATTAACTTCAAACCCTATCATATATTAACTTCAGACCCTATCATATATTAACTTCAAACCCTATTATATATTAACTTCAAACCCTATCATATATTAACTTCAAACCCTATTATATATTAACTTCAAACCTTATTATATATTAACTTCAAACCCTATCATATATTAACTTCAGACCCTATCATATATTAACTTCAAACCCAATCATATATTAACTTCAAACCCTATTATATATTAACTTCAAACCCTATTATATATTAACTTCAAACCCTATTATATATTAACTTCAAACCCTATTATATATTAACTTCAAACCCTATTATATATTAACTTCAAACCCTATTATATATTAACTTCAAACCCTATCATATATTAACTTCAAACCCTATTATATATTAACTTCAAACCTTATCATATATTAACTTCAAACTATATTATATATTAACTTCAAACCCTATCATATATTAACTTCAAACCTTATCATATATTAACTTCAAACCCTATCATATATTAACTTCAAACCCTATCATATATTAACTTCAGACCCTATCATATATTAACTTCAAACCCTATTATATATTAACTTCAAACCCTATCATATATTAACTTCAAACCCTATCATATATTAACTTCAAACCCTATCATATATAACTTCAAACCTATTATATATTAACTTCAAACCCTATCATATATTAACTTCAAACCCTATCATATATTAACTTCAAACCCTATCATATATTAACTTCAAATCCTATCATATATTAACTTCAAACCCTATTATATATTAACTTCAAATCCTATCATATATTAACTTCAAACCCTATTATATATTAACTTCAAACCTTATCATATATTAACTTCAAACCCTATTATATATTAACTTCAAACCCTATCATATATTAACTTCAAACCCTATTATATATTAACTTCAAACCTATCATATATAACTTCAAACCCTATTATATATTAACTTCAAACCCTATCATATATTAACTTCAAACCCTATTATATATTAACTTCAAACCTTATCATATATTAACTTCAAACCCTATCATATATTAACTTCAAACCCTATCATATATTAACTTCAAACCCTATCATATATTAACTTCAAACCCTATCATATATTAACTTCAAACCTTATCATATATTAACTTCAAACCCTATTATATATTAACTTCAAACCCTATCATATATTAACTTCAAACCCTATTATATATTAACTTCAAACCCTATCATATATTAACTTCAAATCGAGGGTCTCTGTGGCTAAGTGGTTATGACCTTTGCCTTGTGAGTCGAAGGTCGTAGGTTTGAATCCGGACCGTGCCGTTCTGTTCATGAGTGCATTTTTTTCCAGAGACCCTAGTATTGTTGCCGGAGCTACGGAGTTCGTGCTTTGTGCAATGCTCTCGGCAGGTGGCGTGCCATTTCTGCGGAGAGGAACCGAGCCATATGGGATAAAACCCGGTGCAATGATGTCGATCCTTCGGCTTTAAAACCATTATAAACTTGAAACTGTTTAGAGAAAGCGGTGGTCAATCTCAGACTGTCGACATTTCCAAATACCTTGCTCTACAATGGTACTTATTGGCATTTTAAAAATATTGTGTTTTATTATACTTCCTGCAATGGTGTTGTGTCTGGTCACTAACTGTCCATGTTGCATGCAGTTACAACAGAATTGGTTCTACATAATACTCTATGACCTTATTTATGACTTTCACTGCCAAGATGCCTGGTTTTACAAAGATACTGTTTTACAAGTCGATACTCGAAATAGAAAACTCCGCGTCAGAACAGTGTGGACACACCCACCTACACACACACGTTGATCTGATGTTCACATTCAACAAGTAATCGTGTACATATCACCTTCATGTGGTAGTCAAACTCAAATCTGTGATCATTATTCCGATATGCATGAGTGAGTTTCAATCAGAAAATACTACATTCATAAAAGTCCAACTTCAAACCAGGAGTATTGACAACGGTAGTGTTGTTAGCAGTTTGGCATGAACAACAAACATGTACATGCACGTTACAAACAGATACGATTACAACACGTTACAAACAGATACGATTACAAATATTACAAGGACATGAATACGTACACACATTGTGGAATGTTTCATAGATATGTTTGGTCGATTACAATTTACTATAAGCGATATCTGTCTCAAACGACTGTGTTGGTAATAGTAATTCTGTATTGAGATACTTTCATGGAATACATGGAACGGGTGTTAGGATCTGACTAAATAACTATAGACTTGGGGATCTGTGTGACAAAGTGGTTACACCGTTTACCTCGCTTTCTGAAGGCTGTAGGTTCGAATCCGAACTGCGTATTTCTTTCTGTTTATGAGTGCATTTTCTTTCCAGAGATCGGTATGATTGTTGCTGAGTTAAGGAGTTCGTGCTCTGTACAATACTCTCGCCAGGTGGTGTGCTATTTCTGGGCAGAGGGACAAAGTCATATAGGGAAACCCGGAACAATGAAGACAATTCTTCACCTTTGAAGTTCTGCTAAAGCTAACCATTCCGTTGCTAACCAATTGCAAACAAACAATGTCCATCAACTATGGTGGTGAGTTCTTGTCTGAGACACTGTGTCCCAAAGAAAATGGCTGAGTGTTAGAAATATTTTCCGTGGCCTGTTAATTGACAATTTTTTAACTTGAGGCCTGTAACCTGGTTCTTTGCTAGATAGAGATACGCACAAAAATCGATGTTCCATTGAATATGGTGAAGCTCCACTTGTATGAAGCACAATCCAGGAAAAATGGCCCAGCTCCTATAGACCGCCGCGGTATCCATAATAGCATAACTGCGAGATATAGACATACAGACAAAATCAATCTGTCCGATGATGCTGAGATGTTGTCCTAATTGGTGGCGATTTTAAAAAAACAGTTAAGAACCCGTTTTCATTTCATGATGTAGATTACAGAATATAGTGTTAGTTACGTGTTTATCTTTTATCAACAGCGTAATATGGTTACTGTGTTCAAAATCATATCTACGCCTTTACTTCCAAGTATTTCTCTTATAAACAGTTCAAGATGGTTCGAACTGCGAGCAATTTCTGTCTGAGATAACTTCGCCCACATTGTGGAATTTGATCCTGGGGCCTCGCGTTTAAGAGGCAATTGCAATAACTACTAATCTATCGCGGCTCCACAATGATTGTGGTAGTAATTCCTAACCTGGAACACTTCCCCATAGATTACAGTTCAGTGATCGGGATGCTACAGTAACCACCCACAGATCCCTCTATGAGTAGGAGACACTTCACATTTTATTGCACAACCAACCGAAAGCTTTGGAGTCATGTGCATACTTTAAAACAAGAATCCACTGAGATATCTCCCAACGATATATAGGAAATAAGCGGAAACTAATACGTTTTGGGAAGTTCGTAACAACAACAACATTGATACAAAATTTTAACACACATTTCTTCATATTCAGCAACCTACACTCCCAGGTCGATCTACGTTCGGTTCGGTATCCGTATGGATCGATCGAGATATTTATATAGAGATCCCTGATATTAATGTATGTGAGAACATGTTCCTAGTCCTATCGGAAATAAACGATAAAGCGTAGGTCCTGTGTTCAAGATGAGCACGTAAAAGAACAATTAGTAGTTGAAAATCGAATAGGGAGGATGTAAACCTGGTGGCGTCTGTGGCCTAGGGGCTCGAGTGACTCTAGTGACTCGGTCTATTAACCTCGACGTTCTGAGTTCGAATCACGCTGCGGTCAGTTTGGTTGAAAATTGTTTCGCGTGGATTTTAACAAAATAACGATGGTACCACCCGTTCAGAAAGCAATGGCAAACTACTGAATGTAATAATGCCTAGAAATATCACAAACAGCGTTAAAAGCTGGGGTTGATTCGCAAAGTCCTGTAAAGGATATGAGGATATGCAATTAACTTTTTTAGGATGGTAAACCAGTGTTCGGGTAAAATTCCACTTAAAAATGATAGCATACCATTTTTTTACCATCTTCAAATTGACATCGTGGACTCTTGCAGGTGTTACGGAGCGTGCACTGCAATTGAGATCTTCCTGAAAGAGATGGGGGCACACAAAGTCATTCCGTGAAGTGCAATGATGATGGTCCTATCAATCAATAATTAAATCAATCAATCAGCCTCCATTCCTTAGATCAGACGATATCTCATATCAGACGGCCAGCCAATGGATAGAGCTGATATTTTGAGCGCCCTCATAGAGTGTGGCCGCAAAGAAGATTTTCATTTAAACCATACCAGGTCAACTACTAGATTGCAGGAGCTGGGTTTGAAGATTGGAGTTGCAAGAAAAGAACAGCATAACATGTATATGAGTAGGCTCATCAATCAAAATCGAACTGGTAGGTCAGTCGCTGGACGCTGTTGGAGATATTGCGAAGGAGATCGAGCACCTATGGACATGTCCGGAGGTAATGACGATATTTCAAACTGAAACTGATATCTCATTGTCTCTAGTGTGACATATTCAGGCATACTTACTGTTTCACGTATCTGTGTTCTTCTCTACCCCCCTTTCTATCGTTATCTTTATCTTCAAATCTTGTTTTCTAACTTTCTCTATATCACACTCAACATAAACCAAAGATTAAAACAAGAAAATGTCTGGAATATTTATGACCAGTAAAGAATAGAGGTAGATGACCCCACACAAAACCAACAACAATGTGAAGGCCCTTCCTTAACGACCACCAACAGCGTTGTGTACGTGTAAAGTTGTTAAAAGTTAATAGAATGTCTTGACGGCCAACAACATATATAATCTTACATACTAGAGAAATGTGTTGAGTATACACAATAGACAGGAATGGGAAAAATGCAGTTAATTAACGCATTATATTTCAGACACATAGAGAAAAATAGCATGCGGCATATGACTGTGACAGAAAGCTTGGGAATATTTGGAGTGAGGATTTAAGAAAAAGGTGTCTTTACGGTCTAGCAATACCGCTTTTTAGGGCAGTGTAGGACATGGGGGAACATAAGCCTGGAGGAATTTAATAGCCGCATGGCTAGTGCAGTAATCGCGAAACTGTGCAGATTATTATTTTTTGTATGTCTTCGACAACATTTTTTTTAACCATACCGGGGATCGAACCCGGGTCTCCCGAATGTGAGCCCGCGCTCTAATCCATTCGATCTGACGTTCCACTGAAAGAAATAAGCTACTGTAAAGACTAGTATTCTAAATAATAGTGTCTTAAAAACCGAAAGATCGTACCAGATTTTACCACATATGGTTGTGTCCCTCTATGTAGAAATGGTACGCCACCTGCCGAGACTACTACATAAAGCACGAACTCCCTAGCTCCGTCAACAATCCAAGGGTTTCTCTGGAAAAATATGTACTCGTGAAAAGAACGACGCGGCCCGGATTTGAGCTCACGATCGTTCGGAGTTCGAACATTGTGCAATACTCTCTGCAGGTGGCGTGACCATTTTGCAGAGAGGGACCGAGCCGTATGGAATTAAACCCGGTGCAATGAAATCAATCCTTTGACTTTACACCATATTTAGACCGATATACTTACAATTTGAAAGACCTATCTTATCAAGAGGTTAAAACCCTCATCAAGAGAAAATCTGAAGTAGAATGGAAGGCAAACATTGGATCTGATTAACGAGAAGACTATCTCAAAGACCTTACTCAGCAAGACAGACCAGGTCATTATATATTTCTCCTACGTACTGGGCACTGCAGACTCAACATACATTTACATAAACTAGGAATAAGTCAAACAGTTAGCTACCAGTGTCAACATGCGAAACAGACATTGGGGCATGTCCTGCAAGACTGTCCTCTCCTGGATGAGTTGAGAAGTAACATGTGGCCACACTCAGTCGACATGAAAAACTAAGCTTTGGGTAAAGTTGTGGTAGACAGTGGATTAAGCGCATGACCAGAGATCGCCAAAGAGGAAAAAATGTCTGACATAACTATCACAAACCTAAGTTTAAATATACGTTCGTGTGGTGCCGGGGCCCACAAGGTGAGCAAAGAATAGTAACACTGCGACCTACAAGGCATATCGTAAGAGACAACTGAGTTAGGGGGCCTAGCTAGTAAATAAAAAGCGTTGCAAAAATCGGATGTGCTGGCCTACTTGTAGGCGCGTAACTGGCACAACATGGAATCGCTCTTAGGCTAGGCTCACATACAAATGACAAAGAGTGGTTAACAGGTGATCGACACGGAACGCTCAAAGAAGAAGTAGTTTAACTATACTTTGATGAAAAGGAAATCAATATGAGACGGTGTTATCAACTTGAAACCAGGACTCACACAAACACATACTAATATTTACATCAGACACAATATTTGCATAATAATTATTGGAACATGCTCTTGACTGTATGCAAACTTCAAGTATTTATTATCTTCAACAACTGCCTTTATTCTGTGAGCAGGCAAGGGAGATTATAACATTATTACAGCTAGGTGGAGATCAATAATGGAATAATACGTGGAAGATATATGAGGACAGAGATAGCGATTTATAGGTCACCAACAAATGTGATAACTTTTAGAAAGTAGAGTGATTCAGCGTGTTGAAGAGTTCAAGTAAGTACTGCAGTGGGAGATAATATTCGATACGAGAAGGATTGTAGAATAAATATCATTAATTTGATACGAGTTACTAAGAATACATAACCAGCATACATTGGAAACATCAAGATATTAGCTTTCAAATAATGATTCTCAGCTTTGTTTTGCTTTAAGCCATTTTTGTATTTCATTTCTGATGCGCCCTTACCTCCCGCAACTACGCAAAAAGCACGCACAATTTGTCGTTGATTGTAGTTTAAAATATAACCACTTGTTCTTTCATTTACAATAAAATTTGCAACTAATGCAAATACTAATTGTATTTTATACGAATATTGTATTAGCAATATATTGTTTAAAGAGGTATTAAATAGACAGAACCCAGCGATAACACCAGTTTTTGAAACAGAAATACAAATGTCATCATTAAATGCACCCATTGACTTCTCAATGGAAGAAATTAAACAAGCCATCAAGAAACTGAAAAACAACAAAGTCAGGGGTAGAGACGATATTTCAGGAGAGATTCTAAAAGCAACTTACGAGGAATCAATGGGATTCCTACGTACCTTAATGAACAATGTTTGGCAGAATGAGACCCCTCCAAAAGATTGGAAAGACGGAGTGATATTTAAGCTCCCCAAAAAAGGCGATTTGTCAAATTGCAACAACTGTCGCGGAATAACTCTGCTATCAACACCTGGCAAGCTATTCTGCAGTATTTTGATGGAGAGGCTGAAAAAGCCGTCGACGCAAGGATAAGAGAAGAACAAGCTGGCTTTCGTCCACATCGTTCTTGTACCGATCATATCTTCACGCTGAGATCCATTATAGAAGAATCAATTGAATTTCAGTCACCACTAGTGATAAATTTTATAGACTTTCAGAAAGCGTTTGATAGTCTTCATGTTCAACTCTCTGGGAGATTCTTAAGACCTACGGCTTCCAGGAAAAATACATCAATATTATAAAAGCCTTCTATTCTGAAGCATCATGCTGTGTAAGAACAGATGTAGGAAATTCAGACTGGTTCACAGTCAATTCGGGTGTGAAGCAGGGCTGCGTAATGTCACCTATGCTTTTGGGATAGCTATAGACTGGATCATGCGCAAATGCACCCAGATGATCAACTAGGCATCAAATGGCTTAATAACAGCAGACTATTTGATCTTGACTTTGCCATGACGTGGCATATTGAATTCAACCACACAAGCAGCCCACAAACTAACGAGCAATCTTGCACACTTGCAGAACAGGTTGGTCTCCAGATTAATTCTGCCAGACAAAATTATGGACAAAACTCGACAACAACATCGTAATAAATGGCCAAACACTGGAGAAAGTTGAACATTTTATATATTTGGGTAGTAAAGTGTCAAACAACGGAAACACGATGAAAGAAATAAACTCTCATATTGCTATAGCAGCTAGTGCCTTCACTAAATTAACAATATCTGGCAATCTCAAGACCTTAGTATATGCACAAAAGTTAAATTATTTAGGTCATGTGTGATTCCTGTACTGACCTACGGTTGTGAAAGTTGGAAATCAACAAAGAAAATTGATAAGAAACTGGACAGCTTTGAGAATAAATGTCTCCGAAAATTATTAAAGTAAAATGGAGTGATTTCATTTCTAACAACACAGTGAGAGATAGAACACACCAACAACCCGTATCAAATATTATAAGGAAACGAAGGTAGAAATATTTAGGTCATGTTCTTAGATCAGACGAAAGAGACTAAATCGACAAGTCATTATGTGGTCACCAGTTGGGAAAAGAAAACGTGGAAGGCCACTCTTCGAAGAACCATCCAACAAGAAATCAACTATTGGGATGTAAAACCATACAAGATCTCCAACTGCTAGCAACGAACCGCATCACATGGAGATCTAAAACCTCTGCCCTATGTGCCGCCTTTGGCACGAAAGGAACAAACTAACTAACTAACATATTGCTACAATCTAAAAATGTTATAAAATGTAACATTAAACAACGTAGTGGAAAAGCATGTATGTGCATTTGAATATAATTGTTACATAAGATTCCTCCGTTACAGAGTAGAGAAGAAAAATGTATATATATCCAGATAGAATTCAATATCAAAGAACTCTGGCTGATGCTACAAATAAGAATGAGAAAACTAAAGTATTTGCGACATATAAAGAGACACACGAGGCGGTGGAAAAGACTATTATGAAATTAACATCCCAGCAAAGAGGGTGAACAGGGAGAAGATGGATTTATGATGTGACTGATGATGAACATGATTGCTGGAGATGTGGGACTGAAAATGAGAAGACACAGAGAGAGAAGGGGAGAGAGAGAGAGAGAGAGAGAAAATCCGAAGGATGTTAAGTCGTAAATTCTGCTCAGGATAAGCTAATGAATGTTGAATCTTGTTAACAAAATTATTGTCAAAATATGCACGGACTTTTGTTTTGTGAGATCATTGAAGCTGATGCAAACTAGAAAGCTTATGAGTGAGTATCTGTCGGTAGTGTGTAGTAGTTACAGATATATGTAGATCATCTCTTTACATAATATCGAGACGATTGTGAGCTTTCAATAGCAGGTTTGACTATACTATTGGGCATAACACAACATAGTGAAGGCATGCTAGAGAGCTAACCCAACAGAGGGTGTGTCTGCTATAACGCTGACACAACACAGGACATGTCTGTTAGTAACGAACACAACACAGGACATGTCTGTCAGTAACGGACACAACACAGGACATGTCTGTTAGTAACGGACACAACACAGGACAAGTCTGTTAGTAACGGACACAGGACAGTCTGTTAGTAACGGACACAACACATGATTTCTGTAGTAACGGACACAGCACAGGACAAGTCTGTTAGTAACGAACACAACACAGGACGTCTGTTAGTAACGAACGGACACAACACAGGACAAGTCTGTTAGTAACGAACACAACACAGGACATGTCTGTCAGTAACTGACACAACACAGGACAAGTCTGCCAGTAACGGGCACAACACAGGACAAGTCTGTTAGTAACGGACACAACACCAACTACCAAACCTCAACTCATCATCAGCAAAATCCAACAGAAGCTCTGAATTTGATACATGTTGTGTACGAACTGACGACTGGTATGACTGTGCGAATGGATCGAAGCTGTCATCAAAAACACCATGAGAGCTGGTCTTGTGTGTTGTGGTTGTAGTTTCACCAAAATCCCCTAGGAGGTCATCAAAATGGGACGCCGACATGGCGAGTGCTTATTTAAAATGGCAGTAGTGGCTAAGCTTAGGAGACGTTACAGCGCAGATCTGTACTCTACACAACTGTCAAAGACAAACAAACCAAAATAATTACATTAGTAAAGATGTGTCTTAAATCTGAGACAAATCGAAACTTTCTTAGCTAAACCAAATTCATGTTTAGCAACAGAACATTAAAACATTCACTGGTCACTTAATCCCATAGCTAAATAATATATTATAGTCAAATACGTTCCACTGACTTTCTAATCGGCTGATAACTAAATTTAATCTCGAACTATATTCGGAATAAAAGGAGTTTATTCAAAATTCAAAACGTAATAAAACTTGACCTTCACCTTTCCTTCTCTCCCCACCCCACTCACTTCCCCCACCAACACAAAAAGAGAAAAAAGCGATCGATCGTAAATCTGTGTCTGCTGTTATATCTCTCAGGTTCGAGTCATATGACAGGCAGTCATCGATCACACGCCAAGTCTGGTTGACGAAGAGCTTGTTTTCCTCAAAGAACATGCGAGATTCATGCGTGGTATAATCATGAAGTTAAAGACACGCACAACAGAAATTCGAATGAAAGAAATGTGTAGAAATGAAATAGCAATGCTGATACATATCACCAGCTCAATACGGACAGAACTCAATGTTATCAGCCTCACTGAGAATACTAACAATAAACTAGTCAATAAATAACAAGACAAAATGGTCCAAACGCGAAGGATTGACTTCATTACGCCGGGATTCCCTATATGACACCGTACCTATCGGCAGAGATGGTATGCCACTTGTCGGCAGAGATGGTATGCCACCTGTCGGCAGAGATGTTATGCCACCTGCCGAAAGCATTGCACAATGCATGAAAACCGCAGCTCCGGCAACAATCCAAGGAATTTTATGAAAAAAATTGCACGTGTCTCGGTCCGGATTCGAATCCACAACCATCAGTACGACAGGCAAACGACTTACCCACTTCGCCATGAGACTCCCAAAATAAAAGACAATCTAACAATAAATGATTGAATAAATAAAAGAAAATCCAACAATAAATGATTGAATAAATAAAAGACAATCCAACAATAAATGATTGAATAAATAAAAGAAAATCCAACAATAAATGATTGAATAAATAAAAGACAATCCAACAATAAATGATTGAATAAATAAAAGACAATCCAACAATAAATGATTGAATAAATAAAAGACAATCCAACAATAAATGATTGAATAAATAAAAGAAAATCCAACAATAAATGATTGAATAAATAAAAGACAATCCAACAATAAATGATTGAATAAATAAAAGAAAATCCAACAATAAATGATTGAATAAATAAAAGATAATCCAACAATAAATGATTGAATAAATAAAAGAAAATCCAACAATAAATGATTGAATAAATAAAAGAAAATCCAACAATAAATGATTGAATAAATAAAATATAATCCAACAATAAATGATTGAATAAATAAAAGACAATCCAACAATAAATGATTGAATTTAAACATAAATCATGTATTCCTCTAAATGAAATCTATCAGTAACGACCCTGACATTCAAACACAGACATGATAAATATATTCAACAAAACCAGATGACAGTTAAAAGGAGTATCTTCAGGACGGTAGTGTTCCCGTCAACCAGTGTTCTATCTCGTGTAGCTAGCTAAGCACACAACGTGAGTAATGATCCAGTTAAAGGACAAGAAGCTGTTATATTGATCACTAGAAGTGTTGAAAGACAAGAGCGAAACAGGGCGTGGTTGAGATAATCAAGCAGTGGAATGGTGCCAGAGAGAAATGATAAGACGGAGCGTCTTGGTATTCATCAGAAAGATGAGAAAAGATGTATACTCTTCTGAACCGTTGTATTTATGTATTGTTATCAATACACAAGACACGCTGTACGTCTTATGTCCAGGGGCGTATCCTGGTAATTGATACAATTTGTGCTACCATCTGAGAATTTAATACGCTTTAAAATCAATGTTCCTAAAACGACTTTACCACGGTATTTGTTCACCTTAATTTAGCACTGTTATTATAATTATACAATAAGGGTAAAGATTAGAATGTCTGCTTAATCTGAGTTTGATTTTTACTCAAATTGTTTATAGTTTGAAATAATCAATCAATCAAGTGCCGTGCCTGCCGGCGTAGGCGATCATGTCTCTCCACAACTCTCTTTGCTTGGTGTATGTAATCAATTCTGACGTCGATATTTTGTCGAACCATGATGTCAGGCCATCCAACATCTTCTCCCTTTGTCTTCCATGGTCTCTCCTTCCCTGAATTTTACCTGTAGTCACCAAATGTTCTAAACCTTCTCTTCGCATTATATGCCCGAAGAACCTTGATTGTCGGATTCTTATTCTTTTGATAAGGTTTCTTTGTGTGCAGGAGTGTAAGAAAAAAGATCGGATCACACATGGTTACTCACAGAAGTTCAATGATGATGGTCATATCAATCAATCAATCAAATAGGGTTGTTGGTACAATTATTTCATGTATAAAACAAGGATGATGTGTTGAAAATAATCTAGATGAGTAAGTAATGAACTGTTAACGAATGAGACATGTCAGTAGTTTTTTCTGAAGTTTGATTAGACCCATGACGTCACTGCTTCTCTCTCTCTCTCTCTCTCTAAAGATAGATTAACAATAGGAATGAGTTTTAGATTCTCGCAACAAATAAGTAAAGACCCACAACTCTGTTTGTTTTCTGTAAGCTCAGCACAACATTTCTCGCTTAGATCGACTTTAATACATCATTTAATTCAATTATATTATCAACATTGCTTCTAAAATTGAACGAAAAATTGAGACATTATTCATCTTCCAACCAATAAACATACTTATATTACACACTATTTAAAAAATAAATGTTGGGAGCAGTCTAGCACACATGGACAAAACGACATTGAACATAACGGTACCAATATAACAGATATAGAATGAGGTAAATGATACTATGGGGAGAAAGTAAAATGTCCAAATGAATCTTGCAAACATAAAAAGAGACTTGAGTCAAAGCTACCATGACTATGGCTTGGAGCGAATGCCCCAACTGTAAATTGGTTCATGATTTAATAATATAAGGACATAAATTCAGTACCGTTGTGGAAACTGAACAGAACGTGATATGGCGTCGCAATATTTAATCAAATTCTTCTGGAAGGGATTCAAGCTTCGGTGGGTTATATATGCAGTAACGTCGATTCTAGGTTTAACTATGGGGAAAAAAATATGAATGAATAGATGTGGGTGAACCAACATGGATGCTCAAACGTACTATGATATTTGTAATCTCTTTATGAAGTACACAAGTATTTGTAGAATTTTATCTTAGTTACGTAGTCAGTGATCTAGACTAAGAAGTGCACCGTCCGTATGTTGCTGGGGTCGCAAGGAAGCAAAGAATAGTAACACTCCGACCTACAGGGCATGTCGTAAGAGGCGACAGAGGTAGGGACCTAGTAAATAAAAAGCGTCGAAGAAATAAGATGTGCTGGCATACTTGTAGGTGATTAACTGGTACAACTTAAATCGCTCTTAGGCTCAGATCACAAAGAGTAGTTTAACAAGTGGTCGATATGGAGCGTACGAAGAAGAAGAAAGAAGAACAAGATCCAGAAAGTGTTATAACCGGACGAGATTGGACAGTTCTATAAGGACCAAGGCAGGGACAAAGATATCATCAGAATAATGACAGCTGATAGTATCATACACAAATATGCACCCCAACGTCGCGGACACTCAATCACCAGAAATACGTGTTCCCAACCAGCACGATTTGGTGCAATGAGATCCCACAATTACAGCCTCATTGTTCACAGATCACACAATAAGATGTATTATTATTATACAAGCAAGTTACAGAATATTGACGGAAACCATCCAGTTGTGACATTCTAGTACAATAGGTATAAAACTTGAGCACAGTACACATTCACCACTCTAGTAGAGTACACACACAACTCTAGTACAGTACAAACACACCACTCTAGTACAGAAAGCACACCACTCTAGTACAGAAAGCACACCACTCTAGTACAGTAATCACACCACTCTAGTACAGTAACCACACCACTCTAGTACAGTACACACACAACTCTAGTACAGTACAAACATCCATCTAGTACAGTACACACACCTCTCTAGTACAGTACACACACAACTATAGTATAGTACAAACACCACTCTAGTACAGTACATACACACACCACTCTAGTACAGTACACACACCACTCTAGTACAGTACACACACACACACAACTCTAGTACAGTACACACACCACTCTAGTACAGTACACACACCACTCTAGTACAGTACACACACACCACTCTAGTACAGTACACACACCACTCTAGTACAGTACACACACACCACTCTAGTACAGTACACACACCACTCTAGTACAGTATCCAAATAACTAGAATCATCTATCACATATCCAGTATCATCTATGACATATCCAGTATAAAACTACACAAAGATATACAAATTGCAAGCAAGTATGACTTTCAGTATGACACAAAAAAGAATGCATACCCAAAATAATACTGAGATAAGAGATAAAAAGCAAATATAATGGGAGAGTCGTGGGAAGAATTTATAACTGGTCGGTTGACTGTAGAAAAAAAGTGTAACTAAGTAGGAGTTGTAACACTAGGTTTCGCTAGTAACACAACGATGATGATGACGATGATGAATCTTTTATTATTTCAACTTCCCAATTCTCTATGTCTATAAGAAATCTTCTGTAGCGTATTTGAATATCAATAACAACACTGTTATAGAAAACTATTTCATTAGATCGCACCAGACAAGGAATTTTTTTTTAAAATAGAAAGCTATTTATGGTTATCAAAATCTGAGTTACAAATGTCACCTTTCAGAATCTCTTACAAAATACAATAACACGGAAGAACAAGCTCAAATGAAAGACATTATAAATCAAAGCAAATCACAAAGATTGCATCTTTACTCAATGCCAGTCTATTTATTGTTTTTTATACATCAACTACATAATCTACTTCACTTATTTAATAAATATACTTGTCGCAGCCTGAACTTACTATACTTTACACACTGTGTCTACTACTATACTTACACGAAAATCTACTTACAAACTGCTACTTACTATTACACATCATACTAATCTACTTTACAAACTGCCTACTTACTATATTTTACACATACCTAATCTACTTTACAAACTGCCTACTTACTATACTTTACACATACCTAATCTACTTTACAAACTGTCTACTTACTATACTTTACACATCATATACCTATCTACTTTACAAACTGCCTACTTACTATACTTTACACATACCTAATCTACTTTACAAACTGCCTACTTACTATACTTTACACATCATATACTTATCTACTTTACAAACTACCTACTTACTATACTTTACACATACCTAATCTACTTTACAAACTGCCTACTTACTATACTTTACACATACCTAATCTACTTTACAAACTGCCTACTTACTATACTTTCAGCATACCTAATCTACTTTACAAACTGCCTACTTACTATACTTTACACATACCTAATCTACTTTACAAACTACCTACTTACTATACTTTACGCATACCTAATCTACTTTACAAACTGCCTACTTACTATACTTTACACATACCTAATCTACTTTACAAACTGCCTACTTACTATACTTTACACATACCTAATCTATTTTACAAACTGCCTACTTACTATACTTTACACATCACATAGCTAATCTACTTTACAAACTGTCTACTTACTATACTTTACACATCACATATCTAATCTACTTTACAAACTGCCTACTTACTATACTTTACACATCACATATCTAATCTACTTTACAAACTGCCTACTTACTATACTTTACACATCACATATCTAATCTACTTTACAAACTGCCTACTTACTATACTTTACACATACCTAATCTACTTTACAAACTGCCTACTTACTATACTTTACACATACCTAATCTACTTCAACTGCCTATATACTTACCATAGCTAATCTACTTTACAAACTGTCTACTTACTATACTTTACACATCACATATCTAATCTACTTTACAAACTGCCTACTTACTATACTTTACACATCACATATCTAATCTACTTTACAAACTGCCTACTTACTATACTTTACACATACCTAATCTACTTTACAAACTGCCTACTTACTATACTTTACACATACCTAATCTACTTTACAAACTGCCTACTTACTATACTTTACACATAGCTAATCTACTTTACAAACTGCCTACTTACTATACTTTACACATAGCTAATCTACTTTACAAACTGCCTACTTACTATACTTTACACATAGCTAATCTACTTTACAAACTGCCTACTTACTATACTTTATACATCGTATATATGATATATCGTACAAGATCTCTGTCTACTCCATATAGTTCACAGCTGTCTGTTTCCTATACTTAACCAACAGTCTACTTACTAGAACTTAACATAGTGTTCACTTGTTATATCTTACAATACGACCTATAACAAACCTGTCTGAACCTCCCATTGCACAACGCATCTCAGTCACGTCTATTGATCGATTAACTAAAAACAGCAGGAAAGAAATAACACAAACAACCATATAAGACAAATAATTCCCACGAACCGAAACTACCTTTCGTATACAGAAACACACGCATGTTGGTATGGGTTAATTTAGAACATAATTCTAAAACTAACATTATTTCATGCACATTCTTACAGCACAACCGGTTGAAGACCAGAGTAGCAACTATCAGGGAATTCCATTATCTGGTTTAGACATAAAAATAGTCATTGAAAACTACGCCACAGCCAGATTTTTAAAAATCTATATGCTATTTATTACTACCACAAATTTTGCGTATTGGGTAATGAGATTTCAATACTGGGAACAGAGAAACAGCTAATTTTAGCTCATTCAGTCAGATATGACCGTCTTTTGTATGTGCTATGATTACAGATGAGGATAATTATGATTCACAACCACAGATTCATAGATTTAATGATGGGAATTAGATATGATGGTCTAACGTAGTAATCACAATATAGAGGAGACTGTAGTAAAACTATTTGATTGGCAAAACACGTAATCTAAGTAGGTTTTACAAATTAAAAAAACAATGACAAAATATTTGTCATTGTTGTGTAATTTGTAAAACTATAGTACTTTGTGATTACGTGTTTTTTCTAATGCAGTACAACGTTTTCATCTATCGGGGCGCATCTGATTGATGGTTATAGAGTCGCGGGCGCCATGTGAAGTATTTCATCTATCGGGGCGCATCTGATTCATGGTTATAGAGTCGCGGGCGCCATGTGAAGTATGAAATACTACAGGGTGTTCAACTTAAAAGCCGCCTGTGAATGGAGCTAATCTGGCATATATGTATGGAAATAAGAATGTTCAGTTATGACGTAGTATAGGTCCTTGTGTGATGGTGTGTAATTGTAGTGCGGGATGGGACGATAAACAAATGTGACGTAGGACAGCTAGTCAGAACCGGTTTAAATAGTAAATAGACGAGATACAATGTGTACCTGGCAAATTTCTATTTATCACTGGGGCTGCTTTTAGTTGAACACCCTGTACAACTAATAACAATAGAAATATTTATACAATTAATTAAGATGCTGAAACTTTCTCCAGTGAAAAAATCAAAGGATGAGGTGGTGAATGAGGGGGCTGTAGAATGGTTACAGAAAATGAAACACGATTACAAAAAGTTAGAAGAGTGGGAGTGTTCATGGAGTGCTTGAAAAATGTCCTGAAAAAATCATTTGTATTCTTGAAATCTGATTAACCTTAAAAGACCTGGACTGAAATAGGGGCCATGAATATGTGAAACCCACGGGCACCATGTTGGGCAGCACTGGTTGAACGAGTCTAATATTAAAATATGTGAAACCCACGGGCACCATGTTGGGCAGCACTGGTTGAACGAGTCTAATATTAAAATATGTCCGGAAACCTACACAGGAGCACCATGTTGGGCAGCACTGGTTGAACGAGTCTAATATTAAAATATGTGAAACCCACGGGCACCATGTTGGGCAGCACTGGTTGAACGAGTCTAATATTAAAATATGTGAAACCCACGGGCACCATGTTGGGCAGCACTGGTTGAAAGAGTCTAATATTAAAATATGTGAAACCCACGGGCACCATGTTGGGCAGCACTGGTTGAAAGAGTCTAATATTAAAATATGTGAAACCCACGGGCACCATGTTGGGCAGCACTGGTTGAAAGAGTCTAATATTAAAATATGTGAAACCCACGGGCACCATGTTGGGCAGCACTGGTTGAACGAGTCTAATATTAAATATGTAAACCCACGGCACCATGTTGGGAGCACTGGTTGAACAGCTATAATCATGTTGTGAGCACTGTGAACGAGTCTAATATTAAAATATGTGAAAACCCACGGGCACCATGTTGGCAGCACTGGTTGAACGAGTCTAATATTAAAATACATTAAATGTGACAGAACATCAAGACATCAGATATCAAATTGCATCGGACGTATAAGGATAGCAGGCACCAAAACAAAGGACATATTTAAGGACATCAGACATCACAGGACATTTAAGGATGCCAGACATGAAAAAAAAACCATCACAGAGCATCGGACATCAAAGGAGATTTATATAAGTCACTGTGTAGTGTGAAGATTACATCAGGACGTATGTACAACAGAATGACTAGTATTCACTGTGTAGTGTGAAAATTACATCAGGACGTATGTAAACAGAATTACTAGTATTCACTGTGTAGTGTGAAAATTACATCAGGACGTATGTACAACAGAATGACTAGTATTCACTGTGTAGTGTGAAAATTACATCAGGACGTATGTACAACAGAATGACTAGTATTCACTGTGTAGTGTGAAAATTACATCAGGACGTATGTACAACAGAATGACTAGTATTCACTGTGTAGTGTGAAAATTACATCAGGACGTATGTACAACAGAATGACTAGTATTCACTGTGTAGTGTGAAAATTACATCAGGACGTATGTACAACAGAATTACTAGTATTCACTGTGTAGTGTGAAAATTACATCAGGACGTATGTACAACAGAATACTAGTATTCACTGTGTAGTGAGAAAATTACATCAGGACGTATGTACAACAGAATGACTAGTATTCACTGTGTAGTGTGAAAATTACATCAGGACGTATGTACAACAGAATGACTAGTATTCACTGTGTAGTGTGAAAATTACATCAGGACGTATGTACAACAGAATACTAGTATTCACTGTGTAGTGTGAAAATTACATCAGGACGTATGTACAACAGAATGACTAGTATTCACTGTGTAGTGTGAAAATTACATCAGGACGTATGTACAACAGAATGACTAGTATTCACTGTGTAGTGTGAAAATTACATCAGGACGTATGTACAACAGAATGACTAGTATTCACTGTGTAGTGTGAAAATTACATCAGGACGTATGTACAACAGAATGACTAGTATTCACTGTGTAGTGTGAAAATTACATCATGACGTATGTACAACAGAATGACTAGTATTCACTGTGTAGTGTGAAAATTACATCAGGACGTATGTACAACAGAATGACTAGTATTCACTGTGTAGTGTGAAAATTACATCAGGACGTATGTACAACAGAATGACTAGTATTCACTGTGTAGTGTGAAAATTACATCAGGACGTATGTACAACAGAATGACTAGTATTCACTGTGTAGTGTGAAAATTACATCAGGACGTATGTACAACAGAATGACTAGTATTCACTGTGTAGTGTGAAAATTACATCAGGACGTATGTACAACAGAATGACTAGTATTCACTGTGTAGTGTAAAAATTACATCAGGACGTATGTACAACAGAATGACTAGTATTCACTGTGTAGTGTGAAAATTACATCAGGACGTATGTACAACAGAATTACTAGTATTCACTGTGTAGTGTGAAAATTACATCAGGACGTATGTACAACAGAATTACTAGTATTCACTGTGTAGTGTGAAAATTACATCAGGACGTATGTACAACAGAATGACTAGTATTCACTGTGTAGTGTGAAAATTACATCAGGACGTATGTACAACAGAATGACTAGTATTCACTGTGTAGTGTGAAAATTACATCAGGACGTATGTACAACAGAATGACTAGTATTCACTGTGTAGTGTGAAAATTACATCAGGACGTATGTACAACAGAATGACTAGTATTCACTGTGTAGTGTGAAAATTACATCAGGACGTATGTACAACAGAATGACTAGTATTCACTGTGTAGTGTGAAAATTACATCAGGACGTATGTACAACAGAATGACTAGTATTCACTGTGTAGTGTGAAAATTACATCAGGACGTATGTACAACAGAATGACTAGTATTCACTGTGTAGTGTGAAAATTACATCAGGACGTATGTACAACAGAATGACTAGTATTCACTGTGTAGTGTGAAAATTACATCAGGACGTATGTACAACAGAATGACTAGTATTCACTGTGTAGTGTGAAAATTACATCAGGACGTATGTACAACAGAATGACTAGTATTCACTGTGATGTGAAAATTACATCAGGACGTATGTACAACAGAATGACTAGTATTCACTGTGTAGTGTGAAAATTACATCAGGACGTATGTACAACAGAATGACTAGTATTCACTGTGTATGTGGAAAATTACATCAGGACGTATGTACAACAGAATGACTAGTATTCACTGTGTAGTGTGAAAATTACATCAGGACGTATGTACAACAGAATGACTAGTATTCACTGTGTAGTGAGAAAATTACATCAGGACGTATGTACAACAGAATGACTAGTATTCACTGTGTAGTGTGAAAATTACATCAGGACGTATGTACAACAGAATACTAGTATTCACTGTGTAGTGTGAAAATTACATCAGGACGTATGTACAACAGAATACTAGTATTCACTGTGTAGTGTGAAAATTACATCAGGACGTATGTACAACAGAATTACTAGTATTCACTGTGTAGTGTGAAAATTACATCAGGACGTATGTACAACAGAATGACTAGTATTCACTGTGTAGTGTGAAAATTACATCAGGACGTATGTACAACAGAATGACTAGTATTCACTGTGTAGTGTGAAAATTACATCAGGACGTATGTACAACAGAATGACTAGTATTCACTGTGTAGTGTGAAAATTACATCAGGACGTATGTACAACAGAATGACTAGTATTCACTGTGTAGTGTGAAAATTACATCAGGACGTATGTACAACAGAATGACTAGTATTCACTGTGTAGTGTGAAAATTACATCAGGACGTATGTACAACAGAATGACTAGTATTCACTGTGTAGTGTGAAAATTACATCAGGACGTATGTACAACAGAATGACTAGTATTCACTGTGTAGTGTGAAAATTACATCAGGACGTATGTACAACAGAATTACTAGTATTCACTGTGTAGTGTGAAAATTACATCAGACGTATGTACAACAGAATTACTAGTATTCACTGTGTAGTGTGAAAATTACATCAGGACGTATGTACAACAGAATGACTAGTATTCACTGTGTAGTGTGAAAATTACATCAGGACGTATGTACAACAGAATGACTAGTATTCACTGTGTAGTGTGAAAATTACATCAGGACGTATGTACAACAGAATGACTAGTATTCACTGTGTAGTGTGAAAATTACATCAGGACGTATGTACAACAGAATGACTAGTATTCACTGTGTAGTGTGAAAATTACATCAGGACGTATGTACAACAGAATGACTAGTATTCACTGTGTAGTGTGAAAATTACATCAGGACGTATGTACAACAGAATGACTAGTATTCACTGTGTAGTGTGAAAATTACATCAGGACGTATGTACAACAGAATGACTAGTATTCACTGTGTTGTGTGAAAATTACATCAGGACGTATGTACAACAGAATGACTAGTATTCACTGTGTAGTGTGAAAATTACATCAGGACGTATGTACAACAGAATGACTAGTATTCACTGTGTAGTGTGAAAATTACATCAGGACGTATGTACAACAGAATGACTAGTATTCACTGTGTAGTGTGAAAATTACATCAGGACGTATGTACAACAGAATGACTAGTATTCACTGTGTAGTGTGAAAATTACATCAGGACGTATGTACAACAGAATGACTAGTATTCACTGTGTAGTGTGAAAATTACATCAGGACGTATGTACAACAGAATGACTAGTATTCACTGTGTAGTGTGAAAATTACATCAGGACGTATGTACAACAGAATACTAGTATTCACTGTGTAGTGTGAAAATTACATCAGGACGTATGTACAACAGAATGACTAGTATTCACTGTGTAGTGTGAAAATTACATCAGGACGTATGTACAACAGAATGACTAGTATTCACTGTGTAGTGTGAAAATTACATCAGGACGTATGTACAACAGAATGACTAGTATTCACTGTGTAGTGTGAAAATTACATCAGGACGTATGTACAACAGAATGACTAGTATTCACTGTGTAGTGTGAAAATTACATCAGGACGTATGTACAACAGAATGACTAGTATTCACTGTGTAGTGTGAAAATTACATCAGGACGTATGTACAACAGAATACTAGTATTCACTGTGTAGTGTGAAAATTACATCAGGACGTATGTACAACAGAATGACTAGTATTCACTGTGTAGTGTGAAAATTACATCAGGACGTATGTACAACAGAATTACTAGTATTCACTGTGTAGTGTGAAAATTACATCAGGACGTATGTACAACAGAATTACTAGTATTCACTGTGTAGTGTGAAAATTACATCAGGACGTATGTACAACAGAATGACTAGTATTCACTGTGTAGTGTGAAAATTACATCAGGACGTATGTACAACAGAATGACTAGTATTCACTGTGTAGTGTGAAAATTACATCAGGACGTATGTACAACAGAATACTAGTATTCACTGGTAGTGTGAAAATTACATCAGGACGTATGTACAACAGAATGACTAGTATTCACTGTGTAGTGTGAAAATTACATCAGGACGTATGTACAACAGAATGACTAGTATTCACTGTGTAGTGAGAAAATTACATCAGGACGTATGTACAACAGAATGACTAGTATTCACTGTGTAGTGAGAAAATTACATCAGGACGTATGTACAACAGAATGACTAGTATTCACTGTGTAGTGTGAAAATTACATCAGGACGTATGTACAACAGAATGACTAGTATTCACTGTATGTGAAAATTACATCAGGACGTATGTACAACAGAATGACTAGTATTCACTGTGTAGTGTGAAAATTACATCAGGACGTATGTACAACAGAATGACTAGTATTCACTGTGTAGTGTGAAAATTACATCAGGACGTATGTACAACAGAATTACTAGTATTCACTGTGTAGTGTGAAAATTACATCAGGACGTATGTACAACAGAATTACTAGTATTCACTGGTAGTGTGAAAATTACATCAGGACGTATGTACAACAGAATGACTAGTATTCACTGTGTAGTGTGAAAATTACATCAGGACGTATGTACAACAGAATGACTAGTATTCACTGTGTAGTGTGAAAATTACATCAGGACGTATGTACAACAGAATACTAGTATTCACTGTGAGTGTGAAATTACATCAGGACGTATGTACACAGAATACTAGTATTCACTGTGTAGTGTGAAAATTACATCAGGACGTATGTACAACAGAATGACTAGTATTCACTGTGTAGTGTGAAAATTACATCAGGACGTATGTACAACAGAATGACTAGTATTCACTGTGTAGTGTGAAAATTACATCAGGACGTATGTACAACAGAATGACTAGTATTCACTGTGTAGTGTGAAAATTACATCAGGACGTATGTACAACAGAATGACTAGTATTCACTGTGTAGTGTGAAAATTACATCAGGACGTATGTACAACAGAATTACTAGTATTCACTGTGTAGTGTGAAAATTACATCAGGACGTATGTACAACAGAATTACTAGTATTCACTGTGTAGTGTGAAAATTACATCAGGACGTATGTACAACACAATTACTAGTATTCACTGTGTAGTGTGAAAATTACATCAGGACGTATGTACAACAGAATGACTAGTATTCACTGTGTAGTGTGAAAATTACATCAGGACGTATGTACAACAGAATGACTAGTATTCACTGAGTAGTGTGAAAATTACATCAGGACGTATGTACAACAGAATGACTAGTATTCACTGTGTAGTGTGAAAATTACATCAGGACGTATGTACAACAGAATACTAGTATTCACTGTGTAGTGTGAAAATTACATCAGGACGTATGTACAACGGAATGACTAGTATTCACTGTGTAGTGTGAAAATTACATCAGGACGTATGTACAACAGAATGACTAGTATTCACTGTGTTGTGTGAAAATTACATCAGGACGTATGTACAACAGAATGACTAGTATTCACTGTGTAGTGTGAAAATTACATCAGGACGTATGTACAACAGAATGACTAGTATTCACTGTGTAGTGTGAAAATTACATCAGGACGTATGTACAACAGAATGACTAGTATTCACTGTGTAGTGTGAAAATTACATCAGGACGTATGTACAACAGAATGACTAGTATTCACTGTGTAGTGTGAAAATTACATCAGGACGTATGTACAACAGAATTACTAGTATTCACTGCGTAGTGTGAAAATTACATCAGGACGTATGTACAACAGAATGACTAGTATTCACTGTGTAGTGTGAAAATTACATCAGGACGTATGTACAACAGAATGACTAGTATTCACTGTGTAGTGTGAAAATTACATCAGGACGTATGTACAACAGAATGACTAGTATTCACTGTGTAGTGTAAAAATTACATCAGGACGTATGTACAGCAGAATGACTAGTATTCACTGTGTAGTGTGAAAATTACATCAGGACGTATGTACAACAGAATGACTAGTATTCACTGTGTAGTGTGAAAATTACATCAGGACGTATGTACAACAGAATGACTAGTATTCACTGAGTAGTGTGAAAATTACATCAGGACGTATGTACAACAGAATTACTAGTATTCACTGCACAATATAACATAATAAACAAATGAGGGTCGCTGTGGCTAAGTGGTTAATACCTTGCCTTGCGCTCTGAAGGTCGTAGATTCAAATCCGGACCGCGCCGTTCTGTTTACGATTGTGTTTTTCTAGAGACTCATCATAAGACTGCTGCTGGAGCCGCAAAGTTCGTGCTTCGTCAATACTCTGACAGTTAGCGTGCCAGTTCTGCAGAGGACCGAACCATAGGGTAATTCCGGTCAATGTAGTCAATCCTTCGGCTTTAGATCCCTTTTTCCACTACTGCCTTGTAGTTCGATCAGGACAATCAAAGCTAGCGGAGCAAACCGTACACAAAACTGGACGTCAGACAAACAAAGTAGTCCATAAAAGACTGTACACCTGGGCCGAGCCAACTATAAACTTATGGCCTTCGGACTCAAGTAAGAAAGGAAATCAGACTACAACTACATCACGTGACCTGCACTCCAGTATTGTGTTAAAAATCAACACAAAAATGATAAATCGAAGTGATATTATGCAACAAGTTAAGTTTAACAATAAGGAAAATCAAAATAGGAATATTTTTACCAATAAATAACCAAACTCACAGAATTTAGTAAAATTGCAAAAAGCTGACGGTGTTCTATCAAACATCTATATTTCCTGCTTTTCTAATCTAGGTCAGGAACCACCAGTCAGTTGTCTGGTCTAGATATCTAGAGTGGACTGTGCCTGGGCAGACGACGCTAACAACGGAGGGAAGGTTGTCTAATGGTAGCTACCTAAAGAAAATATCATCCTGTTGCTTTGTTGATTTGAGGACAGCCCAAAGCTGACAGAGAGCAACCCAGTAAACGTTGTAAAACCGGACATCGAAGCGATAAGCACCAGAGCTCCAAATGGCGCTAAGTTGTGACAAGCACACCCATGCTAAGGCTAGTATGAATCAGATTTCCACATGAATAAGAAAGCTGTACGAAGGACAGGTGTCTAAAAACAACAGCAGAATTTATGGGGAAATCTGGTACATCAGTCTAAGTGTGATCAGAGAGTACCTTTAGACATAGAAAAGAACAGAGACAGACAGACAGACAGAAAGAGAGAGAGAGAGAGAGAGAGAGGGAAAAAAGAGAGAGCAAAGAATAAGTGAGAAGGTAAAAGGATTCTAATAACATAGGTCACAAATGAACCCAAAGAAGTTTGATCTAATAATAGACACATATAAATCAATCATTTGTAGAATCCTGCAGAGCTAGCTAATCAGAAAGAAGGTTCGACTTAAGTCACAAGCATGAACGGTAGCCATAACTCATCTCTGTTTATCTTATTAGTAAAGATCCATAGGGGCTTCTATCTTATTACACGATTCTGTCTCACATGTAATTTGTTTCAATTTCGGCACTCAAAGCCAGTTTTTCTTGTAATTACGCGGCATCGATTTTAGGTACTCAACGTCAGACTTACTTAAACAGACTTACTTAAAGTAACGTATATATTAGTCTTCAACTTCTTGAGTCAATATTTAAGTCGATATTTATATCAAAGTCAATATTTCTTTAAGTATTGCATATACTCATCTTCAACTTTGGTACATTAAGTCGATGTTTCTTTAAGTATTGCATATGCCCGTCTGCCCAGCGTGTTCGTAGCGCGTTGGACAACGGGTGACAAGCCCTCTGTGAGTATGGGTTCAATTCCGCCGGCTGACAGAAAAGCCACAGGTTCTCCAGATTTACGGTGTTCGTGGCACCGAACCGAAACGTTACGATGTCCATGGCACCGAGCCGAGGAGCTGTAAAGCTCAAGTTCTTCTGGATCGGAAAAAAAAAAATAATTGCTAATACTCGTCTCCAACTTTGGTACATCAAGTCGATGTTTCTTTAAATAGCGCACATATTCGTCTCCAACTTTGGTACATCAAGTCGATGTTTCTTTAAATAGCGCACATATTCGTCTCCAACTTTGGTACATAAGTCGATGTTTCTTTAAATAGCGCACATATTCGTCTCCAACTTTGGTACATTAAGTCGATGTTTCTTTAAATAGCGCACATATTCGTCTCCAACTTTGGTACATCAAGTCGATGTTTCTTTAAATAGCGCACATATTCGTCTCCAACTTTGGTACATCAAGTCGATGTTTCTTTAAATAGCGCACATATTCGTCTCCAACTTTGGTACATCAAGTCGATGTTTCTTTAAATAGCGCACATATTCGTCTCCAACTTTGGTACATCAAGTCGATGTTTCTTTAAATAGCGCACATATTCGTCTCCAAACTTTGGTACATCAAGTCGATGTTTCTTTAAATAGCGTACATATTCGTCTCCAACTTTGGTACATCAAGTCGATGTTTCTTTAAATAGCGCACATATTCGTCTCCAACTTTGGTACATCAAGTCGATGTTTCTTTAAATAGCGCACATATTCGTCTCCAACTTTGGTACATTAAGTCGATGTTTCTTTAAATAGCGCACATATTCGTCTCCAACTTTGGTACATCAAGTCGATGTTTCTTTAAATAGCGCACATATTCGTCTCCAACTTTGGTACATCAAGTCGATGTTTCTTTAAATAGCGCACATATTCGTCTCAACTTTAGGTACATCAAGTCGATGTTTCTTTAAATAGCGCACATATTCGTCTCCAACTTTGGTACATTAAGTCGATGTTTCTTTAAATAGCGCACATATTCGTCTCCAACTTTGGTACATCAAGTCGATGTTTCTTTAAATAGCGCACATATTCGTCTCCAACTTTGGTACATCAAGTCGATGTTTCTTTAAATAGCGCACATATTCGTCTCCAACTTTGGTACATCAAGTCGATGTTTCTTTAAATAGCGCACATATTCGTCTCCAACTTTGGTACATCAAGTCGATGTTTCTTTAAATAGCGCACATATTCGTCTCCAAACTTTGGTACATCAAGTCGATGTTTCTTTAAATAGCGTACATATTCGTCTCCAACTTTGGTACATCAAGTCGATGTTTCTTTAAATAGCGCACATATTCGTCTCCAACTTTGGTACATCAAGTCGATGTTTCTTTAAATAGCGCACATATTCGTCTCCAACTTTGGTACATCAAGTCGATGTTTCTTTAAATAGCGCACAAATTCGTCTCCAACTTTGGTACATCAAGTCGATGTTTCTTTAAATAGCGCACATATTCGTCTCCAACTTTGGTACATTAAGTCGATGTTTCTTTAAATAGCGCACATATTCGTCTCCAACTTTGGTACATCAAGTCGATGTTTCTTTAAATAGCGCACATATTCGTCTCCAACTTTGGTACATCAAGTCGATGTTTCTTTAAATAGCGCACATATTCGTCTCCAACTTTGGTACATTAAATCAGATTTTCTGAAAGTGTCGCATATATTTGTCGTATCTGCCGACAACCAAAAACGTTGTGCTAGATTGTCCGTTTAATTTAGGGAACTATGGGCGCATCGTTTAAACCATAGATTCCCACTTTTTCGGTCCACCGCCCACTCTGCACAACATAAATTTTGTAACGCCCCCTCCACATTCTAACAGTTGGCCAACGCCCCACCCACCCCACATATATACATGCTCTATTTTCTCTTTGACATAGCAAATGGATATATATTTCTCTAATACATGGTTAATTTTCAAATGATTATATAATGAAATAGAAAATTGATGAAAAAATGGATCGTGTAAGACGGGCATAAGATGAATTAAAATGCAGAATTTAAATTTTAAATGACTATTCAATCGCAAAATCACGAAAATAATTTATTTTAAAATATTTATTATTAATTTCTTCTTTAAGGAGCCACCGAACCTAATCGCCTGAACACCCTCCAAGTTCTTCTAAACCCACAATCGCCCCTACTTTAGAACGTTCAGCGCCACTGAGGGCGGACCACTGAGGGCGGTACCCACTGAGCGACCACTTTTGGAAACGCTGGGTTAAACAATACAGCTACATACTGTCCTACATTACTTTTCCTATATTAATATTGGGTGCAGATGTCATAGAAGAGTTGAGTATGGCTGCGGCAGACACCGAACATCTCAAGCAGGATAGGGATGCATATAGGGCAGCTCTCATAGGAGCCAAGTTTCGACACGGACCAGATAGATGATCATGATATTAATCCCTCTAGTTAGGGATGCTCTGTGCGCAATAGTGAGTGCGCAGTAGTGAGTTGGACTTGCGTGCCAGCGAACGTTTTTTTTTTCAATTACCGGTACATTCTACCCTTGACTATAAATAACTATATGACAATGCCAACGCTCCATTCATTAACTGGTATCTGCGCAGAATAGATGAGCTAATATCGTATGATAGGGTCACAAATGAAGAGCTTATAGAAGAACGAGACAGATCTCAGTGAACCAAGCGGTGAAGAAAAGACGCTAGCGCTAGATAGGACACACTTTGAGAGACCGTAGGAAATCGAACAAGAAAGACTGTATCGCCAATAGCAAATTTCATAACATTATGCTTTAGTGACAAATTGTCGGGAAAACAGGGAGGCTCGACGCTTGACCACAAACTCTCGATGTGCACACGGTATGAGTTTGACTACAAGTGACCCTGATCCGTTACTTGATACTCTAAATTACAAGTATTACTAAGTCGGAGTAAGGCTCGCCTGAATGGTGATAAGGAAAGAAATCATTCACGCAAAATTCTGTCAGAGACGTCAAATTAGGCGTCATGACTACTCCTGAATTCATAGCGGGCGAGCGAGGAAAAAAATGCTTCTTTCCAGGAGCCGCAGGGAAAGAGAAGGAAGTCTAGTAATACAAGTATAAGAGATTTGGAGGACGAAATGAACGATATACGGAAGAGCTGGAAGAAGTTTAAAGAAAGGTAAAGGAAGACTTGGCCTGAGTTAGTTGAAGGTCTATGCTACAATCAAGCTTAAAAGAGAAGAAGAGAAAGAGATAGAGAGATGGAGAATGAGAGACAGAGAATTCAATACTGGCAGCTTGAAAATATGAAGCAGTAGGATACTTGAAATCTTTAAATGTACTAATGAAGTTTAAACTTGAGACAACTGATACAATCTGCTAATTAATAGACAGCACACACAAGATTCCGTAGTAGAACGATCTTTCTCAAATATTCTTTTCCAACAGGCTTTCAACTGAAAGCCATTTATAGCCTGTGTTATGCACTTCAAAGCAAACGACCGTTCTGGTTACGTTCTGTAACACAAGCGACGGACAGGTTTGTCTGTTGACAGGGATCGTGTTTACGCATTCTTAGTCACCTGTGTACCGTGTGATATTCAACAAGACAACATCTAAGGATAGGTAGGGCGTGGCAGCTTCTCAGTTTCACCAACAAACTGTAGCTCGATCTCTCCTTCCTCACAGATATACACCCATTTCCATCCCCCCTCTCTCTCTGCTTACACTCACTTCCATTCAATCTCTGCCTAGACACTTTCAACTTTTCCTACATACAACGTAATAGGAACATGTAATGTTCAGAGATGACAGTACAACATACATACTCGTACACAACAGGAACGACGACAAAACACATTATGGTGACGTCATAGAAATATGAGCTTAGATATGCTAACTTGTGTCATGAGAAAATATACATAGTCTCTCTTCATTCTACTTTGCAGTGTAGAGGTTATCCAGAGAAAATATCTTCACCATATTCACAATTACACCAGGGACCCTTGCCGGTGCTACGGAGTTCGTGCACTGCGACTGAGATCATCCTGTGTAAGAAAGATATCGGAGCACACATGGTTACTCCCGAAGTGCAATGATGATGGTCCTATCAATCAATCAATCAATCATCTCAATCAGAGAGAAACCCCATACGATCATATGGTTTGTATTTATCGTTTGACCAGGTTCCAGTGCAAGTCTCAGTTTCTCATTTATTTTATACTTTTACCCTGGGGTGTAGCTGTCATCCGGAGAGAAACTCTACCATCCTATGATCTGTCTCTTCTGACAAGGATCCAGCACAACTCTCGGTTCTTTACTTAATTATTATTTATCTTTTACCATGATAACGACACACATCCAACATTAATCAAAATTGAACTGGCCTGTTGAGCCGTTGGACGCTGCTGGATTTGTTGAGACGGAGATCGGAGAACCTATGGACACGTCCGGAGTGCTTTGACTGATAACGACACACGATCTTATAGGTTGTCTCTCATCTAATCCGATTGCAACTCAAGCTTCGAATTTGAAGTTACTATACGGATGATATTCTTCCATGGCATTTGATGTCAACCTGGAGGTCTAGATCAGTGACTCTTAGCCTCACATGCTAGCCTCCTATAATTGATCCGTATCCATTCCATAGAAGATGGAGATATGTTGGACACACCTTGAGAAGAAATCTTCTTCTTTGATTATTTTTACGACCAATTTTAATCACTCTTTGAGATACGTTTGATCTTTGCCATGAACGTGTATACGTTGCACATTGGTTTGGTAGGCCCTAAACGCATAAACTTCTACACGTTTAGGACATGTGCATCCGATTTCAGCCAAACTTCCTTAGCCGCCTCGTACGACATGCGTGGCATGTAACAGTGGTTCTATTCTTTACACCCCAAATTTGGGTCCCGGTAACCACTCGGACGTTGAGAAGAAATGATGATCAAAGAATAACAAAGCAGGCACTGAAGTGGGATGCAAAGGGTTCAATAAAGAGAAGATGACCTAATGAGACCCTGAAACGAACTTTGCTGAGAGAGGCAAGACATATCGGTCTCAGTTCCATGGAAGAGATTGAGCGAGTTGCCCAGGAAAGGACGGTATGGAAAAATTGCTTGCATGCCCTATAACGATACGCTATAACTGGTACGCAAAATTATAGAGAGATATTATATATTATTATTACTATTCCACGTATGTGAAATGAAGCATTGAAATTCGCAGTGTCAAATTATTTTCTGTAGAGTAATCAAACTTGGAGATATTGACATATTGTCTGACTGTAAATCTTGTCTTTTCTTGTGACTAGAATACGTTTAATTAAATATCTTATTTCTGAAATTTGAAGCTACAGATGTAGGAAATACGCAATATCAATCTTGGGGAACCAGTATAGAAATGTACAAAATATAGGATTAAAAAATAGAATGACTTACTTAAGAGATGAAGATTAAAGCATATGAAATTGACTATAATGATAAGATATGCCAGCGAGAGTTAGAAAGCAAATTGTATGCATTTTAAAATAGATTGCGAAAACTAATGAACATAAAATGGAATGAATTCAGGAGAAGTGATGAAATCAGAGAAATGTTGACCCAATACTTATGTATGGCAGCGTATCATAGACAATGAACAATCAATCAATCAGATCATTCGAAGCCACATAAATGGGGTTTTTACAGAAGAATGCTGAAAATCCCATGGACAGCGAAGAAAACAAATGATTATGTTTTTAAATCTGGCCTGTAGACAAAGAAACCGTATCAAAATAATAAGAATCAGTCAATCAAGGTTCTTCAGGTATATAATGCGAAGAGAAGGTTTAGAACATTTGGAGACTACCGGTAAAATTCAGGGAAGGAGATATCGTGGAAGACAGAGGAAGAAGATGTTGGATGGTCTGACATCGTGGTTCGACAGAAAAGATCGACGTCAGAACTGATTAACTGGACCAAGGAGAGAGTTGTGGAGAGGCATATGCGCCTACGCCGACAGGCATGTCACTTGATTGACTTACAGATGAAGATTAAAACATACCAAATCGACTATAAAAATAGAACTTAATTTGAGGAGAAGATAAGACATATCAAATTGACTATAAAAATAGAACGTATTCAGATATGAAGAGATATCAAAGAAAACTGACTATATAAAAATAGAACGTATTCAGATATGAAGAGATATCAAAGAAAACTGACTATATAAAAATAAAGAACTGTATTCAGATATGAAGAGATATCAAAGAAAACTGACTATATAAAAATAGAACGTATTCAGATATGAAGAGATATCAAAGAAAACTGACTATATAAAAAATAACTGACTATAAAATAGACTATTCAGATATGAAGAGATATCAAGAAAACTGACTATATAAAAATAGAACGTATTCAGATATGAAGAGATATCAAAGAAAGACTTATGACTATCAGTATAAAATAGAAAGTTCGTATTCAGATATGAAGAGATATCAAAGAAAACTGACTATATAAAAATAGAACGTATTCAGATATGAAGAGATATCAAAGAAAACTGACTATATAAAAATAGAACGTATTCAGATATGAAGAGATATCAAAGAAAACTGACTATATAAAAATAGAACGTATTCAGATATGAAGAGATATCAAAGAAAACTGACTAATAAAAATAGAACGTATTCAGATATGAAGAGATATCAAAGAAAACTGACTATATAAAAATAGAACATATTCAGATATGAAGAGATTAAAGACACCAACAGACTTTTCAGGTCACACACACCAGTAACAGTTCATTCAATTAAGAGATATCAAAGAAAAGTAAACACTGGTTCAACTCACCAATCCCAACACATATTTTAGACATACGTGTAGGTAAATAGTATAGCAATGATTAACCAGTATGTTTGGTACCAATTGAAACTCAATGTCTACGTACAGTTGAGACTGTCTACAAACGAGATTAATTAATTCAAGGATAAGCATTATATTTACTTCTCATATTGTCGTCACATAAACTGTTATATTACTCGATTCTAAGCAACCATGACATTTGATATTTCAATATAAAATTATTGTTCGTATCTCTTCATATGTTGCTCTTTCATCAAGTTTAGCTTTGCTTACTCAATCTTTGGGAAAATCCAGCTTTTTCATAGATAGCAGTGAGCATGTACTCACTGTGTATCTTAAATCAAGGTCTTATCTATAGAGAAGGCAGTGCTTAAATCGACACATTATGTAAGTAGGTCATCATCATCAAATAGCTTGTCCTGAGCAGAACTTTGTCACCCTAACAGTCTTTCGGAATTTCTCTCTCTCATAGGTCAGATGTCCTGTCTCTGCAGCCGTCATGTTCAAACCATTAGTTACATCCTGAATCCATCTCTCCGTGGTCTTCCTCTTCTTCTCTTTGCCAGTATGCCTCCTTCCATTATGGTCTTCTCCAGCCCTTCGTGTCTTTTTATATGTCCACAATACCTCAACTTTCTTTTTCTTATTTGTAGCATCAGCCAGTTTTCTTTGATTTTGAATTTTTCTGGATAGATCTATTTGTTCTCTTCTCTGTCCATGTAAGTAGGTACACGTACTTGATTCACTTTATCTAATTCTTGACTGACTTATTCAATTTGGTTATATCAGGGCGTGTTGACATTTAATCTTAGTGTGACCATCTGTTCTAGAACTAGATTTAATCTTAGTGTGACCATACGGTCTGAGACTCACTTTTATCTTAGTCTGACCATTTGTTCTAGAACTAGATTTAATATTAGTGTCAGCATCGCCGGAGTGGTTACCAGGGCCCAAATTTGGGTGTAAAGAATAGAACCACTGTTACCTGCCATGCATGTCGTAAGAGGCGGCTAAGGAGGTTTAGCTGAAATCGGATGCACGTGTCCTAACGTGTAGAAGTCTATGCGTTTAGGGGCGTACCAAACCAATGTGCAACGTATACACGTTCTTGGCAAAGATCAAACAAATCACAAAGAGTGATTAAAATTGGTCGTAAAGAACGAACGCAAAGAAGAAGAAGAAGACGAAGTGTGAGCATATGGTCTTAGACTGACCATTAGAAGAAGTTTATCTTGTGATATTTTCTGAACGCAAGTACTTGATGTGTGACTGACATTATAAGGAATGTCGTATCCCGTAAGCTGATGTCGTGAATGAAAAACTAAAGTACCAGTACTATATATACAACAGCAATACAGAAAGGAACCTGTCATACAATACGGATTTCTATTATGTACAAGTCCAACTCAAAGTGTACCCTCTACGGGACACAATACGCATCTACAAACTCAAGGTATACACTCTAAGAGGCACAATACTTCTTTACAAACTTAAGGTATACACTCTACGAGAAAAAAAACATATCTACAAACTTAAGGTGCACACTCTACAAGAAACAATACATATCTACAAACTTAAGGTGCACACTCTACAAGAAACAATACATATCTACAAACTTAAGGTACACTCTACAGAAACAATACATATCTACAAACTTAAGGTGCACTCTAAGACAAATAATATCTACAAACTTAAGGTAAACTACAAAACAATACATATCTACAAACTTAAGGTGCACACTCTACGAGAAACAATACATATCTACAAACTTAAGGTGCACACTCTACGAGAACAACACATACGTAATCTCACAAACTTAAGGTATACACTCTACGAGAAACAATACATACCTACAAACTTAAGGTTACACTCTACGAGAACAATACTATCTACAAACTTAAGGTATACACTCTACGAGACACAATACACTCTACGAGAAACAATACACTCTACGAGAAACAATACATATCTACAAACTTAAGGTGTACACTCTACGAGACACAATACATATCTACAAACTTAAGGTATACACTCTACGAGACACAATACATATCTACAAACTTAAGGTGCACACTCTACGTTACACAACACTTATCTACACAAACTCAAGGTATATAAGTCTTATTTATAGACTTACGTTGTGCACATAATATATATCTCTCTATATTGGAAACAGCACAAGAGATTCTAAAAGTTTATAATTCATCAGGCTTTCTAGTTATTTATGACTTCATATACAAACCAGTTGATCAATATATTGAATATATCGATTGAGAATCACATAATATGGACCAAGTCAATAGGAACAAGGAACAACATACTTTGTTTAGACGGTGATTGTATCAAATATCGCATAGCAAGCAAGCACACTTTAATGTATGAAAACAACAACTAGACAGAAGCAGAATCGAATGTTGCAAAACTGTTATGAACATCAGGCCTGTCCTGTTAGCCCAGACGACACTGACAAAATGGAGGTTGTCTTTTTTTTTTTTTTTTAGCACAGACGACACTGACGAAATATGGGTTGCTTTTTTTTTTAAAGGTTGAAGTAAAAGTGCTGCATTTCTGGAGGGATGAGAGAATGAAGGTTTGAAAGGGTCAGCGAGTTCTCATGGTTTTACTCTCCGCATTTTTGTATTCAGAAAGCATCTGGAGGGGGATTATTAATGTTTCTAAAATGACTGTACAAAAATGAAGACTTAGATGGATTATAGTATTGACTGGATTAAGAAGGTATCAAACTAGGGATGGTGATTGTAATAGACATGATGATTGAGATTAATAAAATGAGATTATTGGATATACATTAAGTAAAATATCGGCTGTGTGTTGCCGGGGCTCGCTAGGGGAGCAAAGAATAGTAACACTGCGACCTACAAGGCATGTCGTAAGAGGTGACTGAGGTAGGGGTCTAGGGTAGTTCATGGATTTTTATTTTAATTTCCGTAGCCTTTTCAGACCTTAGGGTATGAAGTGTCTGTCACTTCATATTTCTAGGTCCTAGTGTGCAGGAGGTAGGAGGCAATCCCTTTCATCACGTGTGGAATGTTGGATTGAACCCACAACCTTTTTTTAGTCAGAGTCGATAGACGAACGCTTACGCGTTGCGCTAATCCGTCTCTGTTCATGGATACATACAGAAATAGTGTATAGAAATAGTGACATCCACAACAAATAATATCTTTACCTTCAAGATGTTTTATCTTTAATTACAAAATGCACAGAGAAATAAATAGAAATAGGAAACTTAAACAATGTCAACGAGAGAAGTCAGCAGGTACGTGCGGTATATTTTCTCAGTATGATACAAGTCTGAATGCCCACTTAAATGTTTCTTTCTTTAAAATAACCTTCAATTGTGATTTCGATTTCGCTGCTTATGCCGCCGCCCCCCTTACGGTGCGGCCTGATGCGGCCGCCTCTCTGTATCATAGCACGGCACGGCTCTGGAAGTCAGAAAGAAAGAATGAAGTCCATAACATGGTACCGAGAAGCTTATGTTTCTGTTGTTTAAACTTGTTTACCTGACACAACAAATGTGGCTAGCAAGCAAATAGGCTCAGTTATTCATTTTGTAATATGACTCTTTTGTTGAACAAGTATCCGAACACAATCAGGTGAGATCAAGTTGTCTCCAGATCGAATATTACCTTACCGTCTGTCTCTCGCTCTAACTATACACTTTGACAAGCTGTTGTTTGTTCATATCTTTTTATATTATCTTCTCACTGGTAGTGCTGTCTTCCTCTTGTCCGTCAGACTTCAATCTTTTCATTCGAGGATCGTAGTCAGCATATCGTCTTGTCATTTCATGTCATCAAAATATTGGACTTGTCTGTTTTATTTTAGTCAGTATTTATCTTCTCTATCTTCTTAATTTCTGCTCATGACAAGCTATTTCTCATTCTCTCTCTCTCTCCTGACCCCTGCTTAGACTGATGTACCAGATTTTCTCATGAATTCTGCTGTTGTTTTAATGGATCCGTCCCTCCGTACAGTTTCTCATTTAACTCGTTATTTTCCGTCCATGTTTCGTTTCTCATGCCTGCTAGCAGTTGGCAGTCTTGCAGTAGGTGCTCTGCCGTCATGTCCGCCTTCTCGCAGTGGCACAGGCTAGTTTGCAAATTTAAAATTTGTTGTAAGGTGGGCCCGGAGTCTGTTATGGCCGGCACGGAGGCGGAATATTGCAACTTGTTCGCTACGAGACAGACCATAGTAACCATCTTTGGTGTTGTGTTGGGGGTGATCTTGCGACCACGTTTCTCTATATCGCCATCCGATGGTTGTTTTAACACAAGCTATTTGATAATGATTTATCTTCTCATTGACATTCTTACTTTCTATTTTCATTATTCTCTTATCTATGTGTTGTTGTTTGCTTTCGCACTGTGATAATCATTTGCCAATTGTTCTAGATTTTTATGTGATTTTTCACTTAATATCGTAATTATAGTTCTCTCATTGTTTATAGCGGTTAAAAGTGATATTTTGCACAAATGTCCAGCACATCAGATTTCAGCGTGCGATTGTTCGGATATGCATCCCTTATCTTCTCTATTTGTCTGTGGGGAGTAGGAGGTGGTGTTTCCTCAATGAAATACGGGAAATTCCTCTATATATTCAGATAATTAAAATCCATGTTTTTGTCTTCCAAACCTCCTGTGTGCTGCCGGGGCCCCCTTAATGAGATACGGAAATTCCTCTAAATATTCAGATAATTAAAATCGATGTTTTTGTCTTCCAAACCACCTGTGTAGGGCCCTTAGAGAGCCAATAAGCACAGAATATAAACACGATAAGCAAGGCAGAGTAAAGGAACTAGGTAGAAGTTAACGGTAGCAAATCGTAATAAATCCTGAAATCTGTGTTGGTTAGAACAGATAGAAATCCTGGTTAAAACAAAGGAACAGGTCGAATGGGCTCTAAAGAAATTTCAAATTCCTTGAGAATGTATAGACACCACAGAACCTATTTTTTTTTCGTTTTCAACTCAGATTCATCTCTGAAACTGATTTGCGTGAAATCTGTTTATTTCTTAATCGTACTTTAATTACACGCAGGCAGTGGTCAATGACTCTAATTAGTTCATCCTCGCCATAAGGGCAGATTTTGGCTCCTGACTTCAGATGTGCTCGTTATCTCTTGGAGTAAACTCAGGGTCTCGAACACACATGTTAAGTAAGTTTGAAACACTATAGCGTCTCAACATTACAGGCGAGCTACTATCACACCAGCAGTCCAGCAATTATATACAACATTTGAGAACACTTACTTCATGTCATCAAACAACAAATTCGATTCAGAACATTGCAGTGATTACACTGAACGACAGACTGTCATCTTCACTCGGATGGTCATGGCAGACTGAACAGACGCCTGCACGGGCTGTGATTGCCCCGGCCCTCTGTGCCCTGTGGCTCGCTGGGCAGGCCACGAGGCATGTCCTGCGGGCTGCCCCTATGTGTCCTCCCGGGAGAAATGCTGGCCCTACGGCACAGCACTGCATTCAAGGCTACATGGCACTGGAGATGGGCTCCAGACGGCAGTAGATTTCATCATAGGAACGCATCTAACGGTATAGTCATCAAAAAAGCGATCGCAAAGAAAGAAGAATTACCAACAGATTGTGCGCCTCAAAGAGCACTGCTACTACGATACAATGGATACAAAACAAAAGGCAGTCAACGCAAAAGGTGGACCTCAGAAATAACTGAGGCGGTGAAAAACACTACTTATGAATCGTACACAAAAGTCCGTTCTATACATCTCTTCTTATTCTGATGCTGTAAAGCAAAACATGACTAGAGAACAGAAATCAGAAAAACACTCTCATGATCAAACTCTCATGTAGTTGTGTGAAATCTAAGATAGTTTTCATCTTCTTGAAAATTGGCTGAGGACAGTCAAAGGCTAACGGAGAGCGAACCCAGTAAACGCTGGTTGAAATCGGACACGTCGCCGAAGGACAAGCACCAGAGCTCCAAATGGTACTGAAGATGTGACGTAAAAAACGTTATTGGCAAAGGCTGTTTATATATAACTCTAGAACATAGATTCCCAAACTTTTCGGCCCACCGCCCACTTTGCACAACATAAACTTTGCAACGCCCCCCATTATAACACCAACATCATATATACATGTTCTATTTTCTCTTTGACATAGAAAATTGATATATATTTTTATCATACATGGTCAATTTTCAAATAATTATATGCATGAAATAGAAAATTGATGAAAAATGGATCGTGTAAGACGGGCATAAAATGAATTTAAATGCAGAATTCAACTTTTAAATGATTATTCAATGGAAAAATCACGAAAATAATTTATTTTAAAATATTTATTATTAATTTCTTCTTTAAGCAGCCACCGACGCCTAATCACCTGAAGACCCCCCAAATTATTTTGAGCCACTATCCGCCCCCGACCGTTTCAGCGCCACTGGGGCGGTACCGCCCACTTTGGGAAACGCTGCTCTAGAATAATCAAAATGGCCAAAAAGAACGTTCGAGAGAGAGATAAATCAAACACATATTCACAAATAACAAGCAAGAAAGAAGTCAATTATCTTCCGTCAAGGAAATTACAAATGTTGCTAAAAGTAGATAATGATAATATATATCTCTCCCCTTTTTCTCTCGTTTTTACCGCTTACTCAGGCCAAGGTAAGGAGATATTAAGCCTAAGGCGTTCTATAAGATATGTGGGATATTCACAAGATAAATCAATAAACTGTGTTAAGTCAATGCTAACACGGGGTCCGTGTGAGAGTCTCAGCTCTAGAGTGGGGTATATAATGTTGATAGACATAGATAATATCAACACACCTTGATAGAAGTGGACAGAGCTCTATGGGCAGGTGAACAATGACAAATCATTGAAACTATTTCGAAGACTGCAATGTATATGAGCAAAGAATGTAGTGGTCAACCTGAGGTTATTAGAGAGTGCACAAATAATGTATTGGTCAAATAAGGGCGGAGAAGATCATTAATGTCTTTGAATTCAAATGCTACAGAAGAGTACTTAGAATATCATGGACAGAGAAAAGAACAAATGCTACAGAAATATTGAATATCATGACAGAGAAAGAACAAATGCTACAGAAGAGTACTTGAATATCATGGACAGAGAAAAAAGAACAAATGCTACGAGAGTACTTAGAATATCATGGACAGAGAGAAAAGAACAAATGCTACAGAAGAGTACTTAGAATATCATGGACAGAGAAAAGAACAAATGCTACAGAAGAGTACTTAGAATATCATGGACAGAGAAAGAACAAATGCTACAGAAGAGTACTTAGAATATCATGGACAGAGAGAAAAGAGCAAATGCTTCTGTTCTGCAACAGCTTGATTATTAAAGAGAGGTGGCTATTAAAAAGCATAACATCAAGGAAAATTAAATATTTCGGACACATCAAACGAAATGAGTGCATAAAGAAGATAATTTTGGAGGGAATGGTGCCTGGGAGAAGAATGTGAGGAAGACCTAGAAGACGATGGGTGCAAGATGTCTTTGACGATCTGAGACTGAAGCCGATCAATTTGCACAAAACAGAGTTTTCCAGGACTGCTGTCATGGGTGCCAAGTTCCGGAAGGGACACGCTACTTGATGATGATGATGAATAGGAACAAAGCACAGCATGAGGCTGTCAGTGTTTCAAGTGATTGGTCAGGTATAACGGCAATGGAAAAATAACGAAATGATTCTATTGATGACATTGGTCTTTTATAACAGTATAATTTAATCGATTCCAAATCAGTTCAGCGAAGATATGTAACGAAGAAATGTGTGGGGGGTTGGGGTTGGAAGATATATGTGGCTAAGTAGATAATACCTTGCTATGCGATCCGACGGTCGTGTGTTCGAATCCGGACCGAGCCGTTCTGTTCACGAGTGGTTTCTTTTTCTTCAGAGACACCTATAATTATTGACGGATCTACAGAGTTCTTGCATTGTGCAATACTCTCGGCAGGGGGCGAGCCATTCCCTCGGAGAGGGACCGAGTCATACGGGGTAAAACCCGATGCAGTGAAGTCAATCCTTCGGCTTTAAAAGCCCCTTTATGTGTGACGATTCTTCGTTTTGAATATATTAATTGACTGGCTACTTCAACTGGATACTTGAACTAGGACATCACAGCAACAGATCTAGGGAGAGTTCGAGAAATGGTGGCTTGAACATGATAGTAACAAGAAAGATGGGAGGAATTGGGAGGGAGTGGGAGGTTACAAACTAAGCTGTAAGTCGTAGTGTTAAATGTTAGTTACTTCTATACATTTAATAAGGCATATGCGTTGGGGATATCTGTTAGCGAATGTCTATGTAGCTTGGAGGCGCTCTCCCCAGCATCTATACAATCTTGATGCAGTCCCAGACACGATGGGCAGGACATGTGGCTCGAATGCCAGATTGCAGAATACCCAAACGACTCTTTTATGGTGAACTGCATAGCGGTAAACGCTCGCAGGGTGGTCAGAAAAAGCGATTCAAAGATACACTCAAGAACTCGATGAAATCCTGTGGCATAGATGTCAACAACTGGGAGAATGCTGCTCAAGACAGATCAGCCTGGCGCACACTTCTTCGACACAGTTCCTCGGCCTGCGAGGCAGGTATAACAGCACGGATGAAATAAAAACGGAAAAAAATTAGAAAGGCAGTAAAACTTCCCACAAGTGCAAGTATACCTTGTCTGTCCACACTGTACAATGCGATGTACGAAAATCAACAAATCTGAGGTGGTCAGACCGGATCAAATCAGATCTGGAGAAAATCGTTTGGTAGCTGCCGTAATACTGAGCACATAGGCGATTGAAGAAAGATATGTATAGGCAGTATTACATAAGTAGTGAGAAATTAAATATGAAAAATATCAAAATAAACAACACTCAACGTTTCGGTGCTAGACCTTTATCAAGAACAAACAAGTACGCAAAACTTAATTGTATCGGGCTCACTTGTCATCTACGCACACACAGACAAACATAGAGCAACTACATTCCCTTGGATGAAAATTTGTGTGGTCATCATCACCCGTGATGGACGAGCATCAGCTTGGAGGTGTTACTTTTGTAATGGGGGCCGATAAAGAAAAGATTTGAAGGTTGAGAAATGCCGCCGCTGTAATTGATGTCCCTTGCACATGTTGGCCTTTTTAATGTAATTTTGTTGTTGTTGACTGGAATGTTCTTTGAATTCTGATTTGTGTTACTACAAGCAGTGTGATTGAGTGGTCAGTGTCCTAAATATTTAAATATTAACTCCTTTACAATGAGAAGAGGAGAGCATCATTTGGGTAAAAGTGCAACGATGGAGACAGTATCATATAAAAACACTGCAAAGATGTGACCTGTACTATTTTTTTAAAAACCTGTAAAATTGAAAAAACATTGTAAAACCTTGCAATGTTGAAAACAACATCATTTTAAAGACCCTGCAATATTGAAAACATCATTTTAAAAACCCCTGCAAAGGTGAGAGCTGCACCAATATTTAAAATCCTGCAAAGTTGAAAACACCGTTTTAAAAATCATGTAAAGATTTTAACAGCGCAATCTTTTCTTTTTTTTTTTTTAATCTGCTAATGTGGTGACAATATGAAACACAGAGAGAAGTATTGTATAAAACGTGAGAAAGGATGCGGGAGAACAAACGAATTTAATTGATCGTTGGACTGTGAAATAAGACAGGTGTATCAGACATAGAACGTTGTTGGTCAACACTTGAGTTTTGTCATACAGCGTACTGGATCTAGGGATTTGAATAACAAGTGCTTGTTCTACTGTCTTACAGGTCATGTCTCACAGCTTACACATATCAACAAGTTTCATTTGTGATTGCTAACTGCTGTTCCTTGTATCTTTTTACGTGTATCCGTTATATTTATGTCATCTATCACAATTCATTACTATCTATCCATCCTTATCTCTTATCTATCCATCCATCCATCCATCCATCCACCTACCTACTTATCCATCCATCCATCCATCCACCTACCTACCTACCTACTTATCCATCCATCCATCCATCCACCTACCTACTTATCCATCCATCCATCCACCACTACCTACCTACCACCATTACCTATCCACCCACCCACCCACCCATCTACCCATCCACCATCTATCTATCTATATATATATATCTATATCTATCTATCTCCTCCTGTTTGACACATAAGGATTCCACAAACATTTTCCATTGTTGCCTTTCTGCCTTTCTATGAATTGTTTGCCATGTCAAGCAACAATCTTTCAATTCTCTTTCTATCGTTCTTATCTATGTTTCTTCTACTTCTTCGTACGTTCCATATCGACAACTTGTCAACCACTCTCTTTGTGATTTGTATGTGATCTGAACCTAAGAGCGATCGTACGCTGTGCCAGTTATGCGTGTACAAGTAGGCCAACACATCCGATTCTGCGACGCTTTTTATTTACTAGGGTAGCTTCCCTAGGCTCTACCTCAGTCGCCTCTTATGACATGCATTGTAGGTCACAGTGGTACTATTTTTGCTTCCTTGTGGCTCCGGCACCACAGGGCGATCTATGTTTACTTTGGACTCCCAGATCTTACTTTCCCATCAGCTGTCCATCGGAGACCTGTTCTAGCAAATGACCCTACTGGCATAGGACAAACATGCCCAATCCATCACCATTTGTATCTATCTATCCATCACCATTTGTTTATATGTTACTTCATAAAATATGATTTCAATACAGACTAGCTGTAACAACAGTATTGTAAGAATGTTAAGCTAAAGATATCCCACCAAGAAACGTTTCACGTCATGAAATCAGATGATACTTAACTTCGGCATGCATGTATGCATTCAGTGGCAGGCAGAGAGGGTGACTAGCTTGTGGAGAAACTATGATTCACCATTTGAATTTTGACATCAGGGTATGTCAAATATGTCAAGTCCGTTTAACTTAGCGGTGTTGGTATGGGTCTATGTGTTTAGTGGGCGGTGTTTCAACCATGATACAATTCAGTTCACAACTACTCAATTGAAGGTGGCCACCCAGTCTTTATTAATTGATAGAAAATAGAAATATTCGCCGGAGCGACTGTGTAAGTGTTCTAAAGCGCACTGAGAGGAACCGATCATCTATAAGGGCAACCTTAGTTAATAGATGTGATATGTTTTATATCCGGATATTCCAAGTTGATAGCAAAACGGAGTAGTGAGCGAACTACTGTGAGTGAGTATCATAGAGAGTAGTATCTTATGTGTTAGCTTCTCCTATCGCAATATATTTCATTGCCAGTCTCCTCTAGAGCTCTTGTGCCCTGGTTGAAGCATAGGCTCTCATCCAACACATGTCAAGCCTTTCTATACTTGGCTATTCTATGCAGCTCTTGCCATGTCCTCCATATGTCTCCAAATCTCTGTTCCTGTATTTTTAGCCCCCTTTCTGTCTATACATGACCAGGAAGATACTAATCTCGGACGACAAGAGTCTTAATGAAAGACAACTACTACACAACCGTGACTTAGAAAATCGTCATTTATTCAAAGTGGTAGATTTTCATCTTTCAGCATGTATATGTTTGGCGTTGATAACCTAGCCTTTAGTCTTCCCTGACCTAGCTACAAGTCAGCAGTAATTTGCACATTTCAAGGAAATCTGCCACTTGGAATAAATGACAATTCATTCTACTGCAAATAAGATCCATCTAAGAAAGATGAATTGAAATACAATACACAATTTGTATTGGTCTACTTCAGTATCAAACAAGAACTCATAACATGTATTTACCCTTAAATTAAAATGGTAGTATATCCTTTACAGGTCGTCGCTATCAACCACATTAAACGAGTTGTTGATTTTCAAGGTACCGCTTATACGTTCAGTAGTTTGCCATTGCTTTATGAACGATGAGGTCTTATTTTTACCGTTCGCAAAAATCCACGGGAGCAAATTTATTTCCAAATCTCCCACCGCGGATTTTGAACCAGGTAGCTCTTGGTTTGTGACCGAGCTCACTACCGCTAAGTCACAGACGCATAACCTAAGATAGTAAAGTCTTGAGTTGAGACGATAGTTCCTTTTGTAACTTCAGTTAAAACAAACGCAAGACAAATTAATGCAATTGACTTCTCTCAATGTTATTGTGAGATTCAGGGTAGAACTACCAAATAAATGAACAAAATGCTCAAAGACTTTATAACAAGGTGTATACTGCAGGTTCCACTTGTTTGTTCTAGCGAGGGTGGCAGTCAATAAACTGGTTTTAAAGCAGTTCGCGTAATGCCTGTAGGACAAACGCTTTTTTTAAATTTATTTTGCTTTTTCTCCCCCTAGTATTGTCTGGCTTAATAGAATCATAACTTTAATTTACCAACCTTGCTCATGGGCACAAGTGTATGGCAATTGTCAACCAACATCCGGGACCGGCTGTGTTCCACAGGTCGTAGGTTACCCACCCCCCTGTTCTACAAGCTAATATCGACAAGTGAGATCAATAAATAAAACCGTGCTAGGTCAATTATGACGTGGGTTTAGTGTGAAGGTCTATAGTGCCTGGGACAGAGTTTCTGTGTATACAAATGTTAATACAAAAATAGAGATGAAGAACACGTATGTTTGATTGATATTGACGTGCCGACTGGCGTAGGCGAATATGGATCCTCACAAAAATCTGCCATAACTTAATTAATTTGACTGCTTTCTTCAGTATCGTGGGTTAGTTAGTTTACACAACGCCCGTGTGATGCCGAGGCTCTCAAGGGGAGCAAAGAATTGTAACACTGCGACCTACAAGGCATGTCGTAAGAGGTGACTGAAGTGGGAGCCTAAGGATGCTACCCTAGTAAATAAAAGGCGTCGTAGAAATCGAATGTGCTGGCCTGCTTGTAGGTACATAACTGGCACAACGTACAATCGCTCTTAGGCTGAGATCACACATAAATCACAAAAGTGGTTAACAAGTGGTCGATATGGAGCGTTTGAAGAAGAAGTTTACTTATAATGTATTCTCTACCTCCCCCATATCTCTTTTTTTCTACCCTCGTCGTACCCCTACTGATTTTGTCTGTTGTAACCTTCTCATAGCCAAAAAATGTAAGGCTGCTTCTATCTAATGTTGTTAATGAGCTGCCTCTGTGCTCCCAATTCTTTCAGTACACCAACAGTAGTGATTGTCTTATAGAACAATAACATAGATTTCTTATAGAACAATACATTAATTTCTTATAGAACAATAGCATTGATTTCTTATAGAACAATAAAATTTATTTCTTATAGAACAATAACATTGGTTTTATAGAACAGTAGATTGTTTCTTATAGAACAATAGTTGATTGTCTTATAGAACAATAACATTGTTTCTTATAGAACAGTAGTGATTGTCTTATAGAACAATAACATTGGTTTCTTATAGAACAGTAGTGATTGTCTTATAGAACAATAACATTGATTTCTTATAGAACAGTAGTGACTGTCTTATAGAACAATAACATTGATTTCTTATAGAACAGTAGTGATTTTTCAATGAGAACAATAACTATTTTGATTTTCTTATAGAACAGCAGTGTCTTATTGAAAATTACTTACATGCTTGAACAAAGTAGTGATTATCTAGAACATACAGCAGATTTTCTGATAGACAATAGCATTGATTTGTCTATAGAACAATAACAGAATTCCATGAACAGTAGGTGAACTACTTATGAGAACAAGTAGCACGATATATTTCTCTCATAGAACAGTAGTGATTGTCTTATAGAACAATAACATTGATTTCTTATAGAACAGTAGTTTTCTTATTGAACAATAACATTGATTTCTTATAGAACAGTAGTGTCTTATTGAACAATAACATTGATTTCTTATAGAACAGTAGTGATTGTCTTATAGAACAATAACATTGATTTCTTATACATATGATTTTTCATCAGAACACTAACATTTGATTTCTTATGAACTCAGTGCTCATGAACAATAACTTGGTTTGTTATAGAACAGTAGGGTTTTCTTTTTGAGACAATAAATTGACCTTCTTATACAACAGGTAGGTTTTCTTATAGAACAATAACATTGATTTCTTATAGAACAGTAGTGATTGACTTATTGAACATAACATTACCATTTAATGATTAATTTTATTTCCGATCCGAAGCCTTGCAGCTTTTCAGCTCCTGGCCTAGAGTTGCTTCATTAAGAACTCTTTCTAGTTTACCTACATTTACACAGTAATCTTGGTATTCTGTGGCTTTCTCCAGTCTGCGAATTGAACTAATACAAGCTAGTTTTATTTTTATAGAACAATTAACATTTTTTTTTATGAACTAGATTAACTGTGAAACATTAAAATAAATTAAAGATTAAGCAACACCTTTCAGATCAACCCAAGTTACTGTCTCCATATTCCAAAAACAAATACGAAATTAACTCAAAATCACATAAACACACATCAGACATAAATTCTCTGTTTCTTTCAGCAAATGGAGAAAAGTATACATGTAGATAACAGACCCTTTATTCAGCAGCCTCTTATGTGATCTTTACTATTTTCATATAACACTTCATCAGCTTAGTTATATCACATTATACAGGGTGTTCAACTTAAAAGAAGCCTGTGAATGGAGCTAATCTGGCATATATGTATGGAAATGGGAAGGTTCAGTTATGACGTAGTATAGGTCAAAGTTGTGTGATGGTGTTTAATTGTAGAGCGGAAGGGCGATGAACAAATGTGACGTAGGACAAGCTAGTCAGAACCGGTTTAAATAGTAAATAGACGAGATGCAATGCGTACCTGGCAAATTTCTATTTATTACTGGGGCTGCTTTTAAGTTGAACATTCTGTATCTTAGTTATGTCCTATCACTACATGATTCTTCTTCGAACACTCCATATCGACCACTTGTTAACCACCCTGTGTGATCTGAGTCTAAGAGCAATTTTACCTTCTGCCAGTTAAGCGTCTACAAGTAGGCCAGCATATCCGATTTCTGAAAATGCTTTTTATGTACTAGAGTAGCTTTGCTAGGCCCTACACCAGTCGTCTCTTACGACGCCTTGTAGGCTGCAGTGGTACTGTTCTTTGCTTCCGTTGCCTGACCCGGCACCACATGGGCAACTAAATGATTCAAAAACATGGACATTCTACTCAAAAGGCATGAGAGCAGATTTAACAACCTTCACTTTCGATGCCTCATTTCGATTCAACATTATGGGAATGCTTGAAGTAGAATACTAAGATGGCTAGAACATGTGAGAAGAATGAAAAATTGCTGCATACAAAAACAAGTGTTATTCTGTGCACTTTTGGATGGGAAGAGGCTCCAATGCAGACCTCTGCTCAGATATAAGGATACCTGCAAGGCCTCAATGAAGTACTTTTCTATCAGTCCCAGCAAATGGGGAAAAACTAGCTGATGATCAAGATATATGAAAAACAACATTACGCAAATGTGCAGAATCTTTTGAAAAGAAACTTAGGGGTGAGCTTACAGATAAGAGAGACACGGACAAACTCATAAGTTGTCACAGTAGAACACTTGCCGACTGACCATCTGTAAAGAAGAAAAAGGTCATTTATACATTATAGGGCACAAGTCATTGCCTAAGGAAGACACAAAAGAAAGATCTTCAGTAATAGGTAGAGAAAGTACTGACATACGGAAATCACGAACAACAGATATACAAAGAGTAAAATCTCTGGAAACCACAGAGATGTGGTATAACAGAAGAATGTTTAGTATTCCAACTACTGATTAAGACTAATTTTAATAAATTAAATGAGGTTACAGCACAATGATGGTTCTTTATTAACATAAAACAGTGACTACATCAGTTTGTATGCATATCATGAGAAGAAAAGATCTATAACACACTGTGACAACTAGCAAAATTAATGGGATGTCAAGTTCGTATGTTGCCGGGGCTCGCAAGGGAAGCAAAGAATAGTAACACTGCGACCTACAAGGCATGCCGTAATAGGTGACTGAGGTAGGGGCTATGGGAAACTACCCTAGTAAATAAAAAGCGTCGCTGAAATCAGGTGTGCTGGCTACTTGTAGGCGATAACTGGAACAATGTATAATCACTCTTAGGCTCGGACCACATCCAAATCACAAAGAGTGGTTTAACAAGTGGTCGAGATGGAGCATTTGAAGAAGAATGGGATGTCAAACAAGATGATTGAGAGAGACAATTTGGGACAGCCTAACTACATGACACAAAAATAACGTCAGCATTTGAAATGATAGTGAATAACTTGAAGAAGAGAGAGTATGGTCAGATGACTTAAACGCCGGTCTTTGAACCGTCAACCAGAAGAGAGAGAGATGCAATTGGCTCTTCTACAATATATTCTGTAACATATAAAATTCTAACTAGAAATTTCTAGTGAATTTTATAGTAAGGCAGGGGTGTGTGTGATGTTGTACCTCTTATTTAATCTGTCAAGTGCTTGGTTATTGAAAGACAACTTCAGACAAGGCAACAAAGAACTGGCATTAGATAGAAGCCCTTCAAGTAATTGGAAGACCTAGACGTGTGGACGACATTGTCCTTCTGTGACAGAAATACAAACACATTTTAGAAAAAAACATACTGGACTCTACAACACTCCAAGACAAGTAGAACTTATAATAAATACAAGTAAAAGTGAAATTATGAGAAATAGAAGAGAACAGGTGGCTGAATGGGTGTTTATTGATGGAAATATCAAATGCTCTACACCTCGGTACGATCAAAATATGTTTGTGTAGGAAACAAATTAAAATGATGACCTTTACACTCCTGTCAATAGTTTTGGACAAGTGGCATTAATTTCTCTGCGCTATATGACCCCCCCCACCAGCATACTCTCAGAAATAGGAACAAAGTTCTGTAATGACAGTATTTTTATGGCAAACAGTTCAAATCATTAGAACTAGGAGATCAAATACTTGAATATGTGGAAAAGTTCACAGTGTAGTAACTAGTAACACTCTTGGGCGAAGACACTCTTGAGTGGAGATACTCTTGGATAGTCAAGGAGATACAAATGCATGACTGAGCAAGGCTAGAGCTGTTGTCGCAAGGATAAAATATGAAAATCTACTATAAACAGTAAGAAAAACAAGTTAAAATGATATCAAAGTAATATTTTCTCTGTTCTGCCTACTGTCCGATACAGTAGATACAAAGCAAAAGACCGGCAACGCAAAAGGTGGACTTCACAGATAACAGAGGCGATGAAAGACACTCTATGAAGTGCACACAAAAGCCCATTCCATAAATCTTTTCTAACCCTGAAGCTATGAGGCAAATCAGGACTGGAGAAGAGAAAGTAAGACAATGTGCACAGAGAGGTTCTCTCCAGGTGTCTCCTTTTTTCGGCCTGACACTGAAAGGCAAATCAGGATTAGAGAATAGATATAGATAATTTTCTCTGTTCTGCTGTACAGAATGTAATTTTGAAAAATGACAAAAAGCAATGTTCATAGACTATCCAAATTTCATCATTCTATCTATCTATTGTCTAATCCTGTTTTGCCTGTCAGTGAAAGGTCGAAAAAGGAGACACCTACTTCATCATTCATGTTTGTGTATAATACCACCCAAAAATATGCTGGCTAAACAATGTATGAAACAGTAAACTTCTTCTAGGTATCAGTTAAGAAAACATGAAAAATATGCTTGAAATAAAAGATAGAAATGAGTATTTTAGGAGAACTCTGACATACCTGAGAGGTGCCACCACTGTAAGAGGTGAGTCAGAAGGGACTGAATAGGGTTTGCAATTTTATTATGTCAAACAAATTACTACAGAAATAACAACTGTAAGATGTGACAAAGGAGACTCACCATGGGTCTAGTAACTTTATTATATAAATCACATTGTTGTAGAAGCAATAACGGTTAAAAATATAACATCAAATTGATTGATTGATTGATTGATAGGACCATCATCATTGCACTTCGGTGAGTAACCATGTGTGCTCTGATCTCTTTCTTACAAAGGAAGATCTCAGTCACAGTGAACGAACTCTGTAGCACCAGCAGGGCCCCATCAAATGATTTCATGTAGTATTTTTATAACAAGTCAACAAAAATGGTGGCTCTATGCTTCCATTGAAGTGACAATATATGGATGGATGATCATAGCAACCATATGAGCCACCTTGATATTTCTACAAACATTATTTAACTATATCAAATTGAAGTTGAGATATAGCATTATACTTCACCATATCTTCTCAACCACTCATTAGAACTCAGGCAATTTCACATCATGTTAGATCATAAATTTCCAAACTTTTTCAGCCCAATGCCCACTTTGCACAACAAAAACTTTGTAACGCCCCCCTTATAACATTATAACAATGTGTTAACGCCCTCCCACATATATACATTTTCTATTTTCTCTTTGACGTAGAAAATTGATATGTTTCTGTAACACATGGTCAGTTTTCAAATGATTATATGCATGAAATAGAAAATTGATGAAAAAATAGATCGTGTAAGACCGGCATAAGATGAATTTAAATTTTAAATGATTATTCAATCGCAAAATCACGAAACAAATTTATTTTAAAATATTTATGATAAATTTCTTCTTTAAGGAGCCACCGACCCCTAATCACCTGAACACACTATCGTCTCCCGAGAACGCTTCAGCGCCCACTGGGGGCGGTACGCCACTTTGGGAAACGCTGTGTTAGATCATAACTCATTAAGTATGTGCATCATAATTGCAAGCTGATAGTAGTTAGCACTTGTGGATGATGATGTTGCTACATATACAGAAGAGTATGTGCATCAGTGGGTGTCTGTAGCTTAAGTGGTAGTAAGCTCAATAACAACTCAAGTGTACCTGGTTCAAACTCTGTGGTAGGCAGTTTTGAAGCAAATTTGTTCACGTGGATTTTTACGAACAGTAAAAATAGACCTCGCCATTCAGAAAGCAATGGCAAACTACTGAATGTATAAGTGATGACAAGAAAATCAATAACTCGTTTTACTGTGGTTGATGGCAACGTCCTGTAAGGGAAATGACATGATTTTCATTTCATGTGCAACATAGTTTTAAAAAATATGGATGGGATTTTCTAGTCATAACATGTGACAGATCGACTTGCTCTCAAGTGCATCAATTGTTGAGAAGTTTAGGATGGAAAATGGGGGAATTCTTCAGCTTCTTGGCGACCTACTGTTGGATGAGGACACTAAAATTGACGTACACCTGAGTGGTTACCAGGGCCCACATTTGGGGTGTAAAGAATATAACCACTGTTACCTGCCAAGCATGTCGTAAGAGGCGACTAAGGTTTGGCTGAAATCGGATGCACATGTCCTAAATGCGTAGAAGTCTATGCGTTTAGGGCCTACCAAACCAATGTGCAACGTATACAAGTTCTTGGCAAAGATCAAACATATCACAAAGAGTGATTAAAATTGGTCGTAAAGAATGAACGCAAAGAAGAAGAAATTGACGTTGAATCAATCCAGAGATTTAAGGAGTTTGGAATTACATGTACAAGAAAAGCTGGATACTTGAGTGGCAGACAGGAGTGTGTTTAGCCAGTGAGCCACAGGAACCATCAGTACGCATACCCTGCAACATCTGTTGGGGAAGACTGAGCACCTAATGATCTGCCTGGAATGCTGTGACGTCAGTTCAGCAACCAATATCATGTGTTACGGTCGTCAACAAATGAATTATACAGTACAAAAATTTTCAGTAAGAGAATGAAGGTTAAACCATTCCTCCAATGGCTTTCTGAGACTTCTTTCATTAATGCAATCATTGTGTCTGACTCTCAGGACATGCATTGAAAGGTCTAAAACTGCATGTTTTGGTATGAGTGGATGGCATTTAAAGATTCTTCCAATCTCCAGGTCTTATATGGGTTTACTGTCCTGGACATGCAGATGTTCACAGTAATGAGTGAGTAGACAGGATTGCATCAAACGTATCTAGTCTTGGTGTTGAAGTTGGATAAGAGGTACATACTGCAACTACTTAGCGACAACTAGTGGACATAGCAATTGCAACAACTACACTGCAATTTAGGTAACTTGGAATAGGATTGGACACTAAGTGGCTGAATAAGGATGTGTTTACTCCGGGACAATAAGCATGCATACTCTTTTGTCATCAGCTGTAGAGACTGAGCACATATGGGTCCACCTCAAGTGAAATGAGGTCGGACCATTAATCAAGTGTAATTATGACAATATAGTTCAATCAAAAGTTATTACTGTGGGTGTTTAAGCTTTTGAAAAATCGCCCAGCGTGTTCTAGAGCGTTGGACTACAGGTGACTAGCCCTCTGTGTGTGCGGGTTCAATTCTGCGGGCTGGCAGAAAAAGCCAGAGATTCCTCAGAGTTTTGGTGTTCGTGGAACCAAACCGCAGGGTTACGATGCCCATGACACCGAGCCGAAGAGCTGAAAAGCTCAAGTGCTTCTGGATCGGGAAAAATATAATATATATAACATAACACTCCCACAGTCACAGTGACTGTGATGTGTATAATACACGTCAATAATGTGTACTGTATATCATTTAATAGATTATAGAAATAATACAATGTGAGTGTGTAGAGTTCAGGTCCCTGTTGCAACAATAACAATGTTAGAAATGCAGGCAATTACAATGATTGGTGCTTCAACTTTGCTTCAATAATTAGATTTATAGATTTCACTGTTAGTAACATCATGATCATTTCCATTTACTATCATTTAGAATTTTTTTTTAAACTAAAACTATCCAATGATTATGCTGAGTAAAACCTGAACAACATAATCTTTAAGTATTCTACTTTGGGGGAATAAAGCTATTTTCCATGAAAAACTACTTGCATAGTTGTAGTATTAAAGTCTAAAACTGTGACATTATTAATTCATTTTAGACAGACTGATATTCTGATAACACAAATTTGAAAATCATGTCAACAACTCAGCCAAGCCGGGCTAGCCGGCCTGCACCCTTTCTAAGTGTGGATCAAGTTGCAATGAACAATTAGGCTACAAGTAACACTAACCTCTGGAATCAAACTTCTGGATAGAGAATTTTGCTTAATAGTTTGTTGAAATCGATCTGATCAGACAAGAAGGCCAGAGAAACAATCAGTGATTCATCCTGAACTGCACGGATTACTAACTTCCGGGATAGCAGATGATTGATTTCGCAGAAGAATGTCCGTTGTTCCAGTTCTAAAATTTCAATATCAATAATAGATGGCATCAAATACCTAAATGTACAATCTATTATCCAAATTTCGGAGTTAGTGTAATTTTTAATTTAGACAAGCAGTTTTGTTTAGCGTATTTGCTTGTTCTGTTTATTGACATCGCTATTTTCACGTTCATTCTCCTTAGCCAACAAATATAGTTGTAAAGGGAAACAACAACATATATACAAATGCCGTAAGTTTAATAATTATTTTTCCTTGCATTTATAGAAACGTCCAATCATACATTTTCAAAATTATATCGGGACCACCACGGTGCTACGGAGTTCGTGCACTGCCACTGAAATCTTTCTGTGTAATCAATAGTTCTGAGCGCACATGGTTATTCACCAAGTGCAATGATGATGGTCCAATCAATCAGTCAATCGGTCAGACAGTATTGCACATAAATGTTTCTCAAATAATTGTGAATCCGCGCAGATCCAATTGAGAAGCGTATTTGATTCGAAGCATATCATCGAAGACTGGGTAGTAAATACAATAGGCATGATGTTTACCGCATCATCCATCATGTACAATTAGTCAAATAAATATATGGGGTACGAAAACAAGGTCAGGATATTTTTTTTTCAACTACACCGTCAAATTATTATGGCGACAAGAGAAAGCAGACATGAGTGCAACGTTTTTCTATAAGTAAATTGTCAACTCTTCAGACATTTCAAATTATTACAATACAAATGTACTGTTATATATGTATATGTCTAGTTGTGTATATATTGCAAAGCCGCAGGAGTTTCCAGAATGCCAATGAATAAAGTGGTGTATGTCCTTAAGAATTCCATTATGCTCCGAATTTGGTCTGTCTCGGGGTTTACTCCCTAAGCTTTTCTCGTAAATTGGTATAGCTGCAAGGCAACGGGGGTTTGAAATCAGAGTTTACATTCACCTAGATAGTTACCTACCAAGTTTAACTAGCTCCGCCTGTCCGAATCCCGAATCAACTGGTTTTTCTGGCTCCATTTACTAATCATTGCCCTTTCAGCCGATGGTCTTGGCTGTCAGAAGCATTAAGAGACACTGGCCTTGAGTTGTTGTTTTTTATAAAACAGTCAACACTTATCCTTACTGCGCTTCTGACATAAACATCGCTTTTGGAACCAAGATCAACATCCCATTAGACGAAGTCAAAATCTATAGACAAAATTACGATAACATAATCTTGGTATTCGATAGATACTTTGGTCCCATTAAGCGTCACGATGGCCTGGAGAGAACAATATTGGAAGGCAGGGTCCCAGGACGCAGAGGCAGACCAAGGAGAAGATGGCTATAAGATATTTAAGAAACCACGAATATGACCATCGGCGAAGTAGGTGAACTGGTTAGAGACAGAGTAAATTTCAGATGCGCTGCAAAGAGAGTGACGTCCTATAAAGGATACGCACCTTGATGATGATGATTCGATAGATAAATATAACTAGACAAAGTCACCAACCTTTAGTATAAATGAATTCAAACTCGGAAGTTCTTAGAGAAGCACTTATCGATTAAAGGATTAAGCCATCGAGCGAATATAGCTTGTAGATTATCTAGACTGAGTCAAACTAGACATATTATCCGATTTCTAAAGTACTGTTCTCCTAGACCCGACATGTCACAGACTACCTCCAAAAAAAAAAGACAATGTAATTAACAATCTTATCCGTTTTGGTGAAAGGGTATCATAAAAATAAATTATATTTAGAAGTTATGACATTGATAAATCACATCTGTGATTTCTAATACCGAAGCATTGTATGCTGGAATAGCAAAGAGAACTGTGCTATCTTCACGATTTCAGAGTACATTATTAATTCACTACTATAGTTTTCACTCACACCACTTTTTTGTGCGATTGCACTTGATTTTTTATAGGTGGATGCACATTTCTTCAGATTACAGTACTGATCACATCATTTTGAATCATCTATGTGTACACTATTGTCAATAAAAAATCTGATAGAAGCTTCCACATATTTCCCACGACAAACACAAGTTTGCTACAGGCGGAAGTTGACCAGGTAAACCAACTTATATAAAAGAGCAAAAAGGTACGAATGTGTATTAATATTTTGTTTGCTCTTACTAATTAATCTTAGTAGTATTCCAAAGATTGTAAATTCTGAACAAAAGTTTTTTTTTTTTTGCTTTGCGTTCTCACTAGATTGGGATTTCGGATTCTCTAATAAAGGCAGCCATCTGCCTCAGATTATCAGCCACGCCATACAGTTTGTCTTGGACGCTAGTACGGTGTAAGTGGGCCACCTCTTTCTTCTCAGGTCTGCATACTGGGGCAGTTCTGTAGGATATAATTCCTATGATTTCTGCTTCCCCGTTTGTGCCGATCTCTTCCGCAGTAAGTTTTGGCCGCCCTTGTGATGGTAGGTTTGACATTCTTACTGCGTGGCTAAATCTACGAGGCAGATTGGCGACCATAGAATCCGTTATCCCATTCCTCATTGTGAGGGGTCATTGCACCATGTTATGCGCCTTATGGCCTGGTGCATCCATTTTCTGCAAGCATTTGTTTCGGGTTAGCATTCCCTAGCGGACACATGCATCCGATTTCATCCAAACCTTCTTAGTCGCCTCTTACGACATGCTTGGCAGGTAACAGTGGTTCTATTCTTTACACCCAAAATTTGGGCCCCGGTAACCACTCGGGCGTGAACAAAAGTGATAACTTATGTAGAAATTAGTTACGATGTAACTGGAACACGAATGCTCCGACACAGCTCCTGGCAACTTTTTGATGATGTATTAGCTGCACTACAAACTTGGCAGCCTAAGCGAAACATTCTCTAGGTTCCTATCCAATCTGCACTTTTTCGTTTTGTTGGCTTGAAAATCATGTATAGACCCAATAGATGCTGGTTCACTGGAATGTTGTAAACGTCAGGTACACACTCTGGTATATTTATTGACATCTGCTTCAAAAGTTCTCTTTATATGTTCTACCTTTGCTTCAACTGTTGATATTTCGCTATAAACAGGATGCCATTCTTTTGTAGTCAGTTACAGCTAGTTGAGAAAGACCGAATATTTTAGTCTTTGCCTTGTGTTCATTGACGATGGAGAGATGAAAATTAAATAACTGTAATCTTTGCTCTTGAAATATCTTATGAATACAACGAAATATCGGTTCAAGGGAGTTAACAATTGTTTGTTATAAATGTTCTAAGGGGAATAACTTTGTTCTTGCTCTGCTGTTAAGTATATCTACAATATAATTTTAATTACATTAAAAAATTTCTTTGTTATATTGCAAATTATAACAAAATAATAATTGTTTATTAATTTTGTATAAAATTTAGAATTTATTGAGTAGTTTTTAATAATTAATAGATAATTTATTTTCAGCGATAAAATTTAAAAGTTGCTTTTTCCTAGTTTTATTTTATGTATATTAAAGAATTGCCAGTTCCTTGGCGCAAAAAAATATCATTTCAATTTTTATCAGGCCTCTGGCCTCATACTCACCAAAATGTAATCGCTTCTTATATCAATAAATATACGAGTATGTCCCTGATGTTTACAACATGTGGTTCTGCGTCATTCATTGGGTCCCTACATGATTGTAGTTAACAAAACACAAAGGGATCCATCCACGTGCAGATTAGATTAGGTACGTAGAGAAGGCGTAGGCTGCCAAGTCCATATTGCCAGTTAATAAATTCAACAAAAAGTTGCCAGTAGCTGTTCCGTAGCGTTCGTGTTTCAGGTATATCGTAAATAATTTCTACATAAGTTACACTTTTGTTTGTAAAGAACTCAAAATATAAGAATTTGCTCGTATATTAATGCTTTTGTTTCCTTGGAAATGTTATTCTCATTAAATATTAACTGTATAAAAAAAAAAAAAAAAAAAATGTAATCGCTTCTCGGCCTTTTGGCTAAGATCAAAGTGTAGTATCTGTACCGCTTGAAATCTGTCACGTGGCTCATTATATGGGATTACAAAGATATCAGCTTGTGTTACGGAATTATAGTCTGTCCATTAATTCGTGAGCACGTTTGAAATTGATTTTCTCGAAAACTACCTGTTGGATCTCAGTGATTTTTGCAAGCAGCCTTAGAATATCCATGACGCTAGAGATATATTTTTTTCCAAGAAAATTTGATGTAGCTTGAAATATTTCTTCTTCAACCTCACCGGATTGTACACAATAGTAACAGATCTACGGTACACAGACGCGTTGTTCTAAAATACATTATGGTAACATTGAAATATCGTGAGTAAACAACAATTTCACGAATTCCCGTGCACCTAACCCAGTCGACTTTGAAAGCGGAAAGCATATGACGTTATAATTGGGATACTGTTGTATAGTTATAGGTGTATCTCGCTATTTGTATGAAGCTATTGTATCCAGAGCCGGATTAGCATAGTAGCAGAAGTAGCAAATGCTACGGGCCCCGCGCTTCTAGGGGGCCCCGCGCCTATGTGACAGATGAAAATGGAAAAAAAAACCAGATGTTATATCAAAACACGCAAGCTGTCTGAATTTTTAAATGTCGTGTGTGATGGTGCTGAATCCAACGAAATCGAAGCAGAAAATACAGAAGACGTGTCCTACTGTGTAGTAGATGAAAGCAGTGCTATAGAAGAATCATCATTACCAATATTACCATTAAGATCAGCAACTCTTCACGATTTAGCCACATTTTTCACAAGACAAACTGAAATCGAATGTACAACACGTCCTCCCAATTTAGCCATATCATCTTCAAGCCAAGAGAGGCAGAAAGCACAGCACATGCTTCTAATGTAGCAACATCATCTACAAGCCAAAACACAACGAAAGTAAAATGTACTCCAACGATATTGGTGAATGGCCAAACAACTTCAAACAATCCACGATTTTGTCGAACGTTGTTTTTCACATACATACATACACCAACAAACAAAACTCACGTGAAAGATTGGTTGTGTTATACAGAAACTAAAGGACAACTGTTCTGTTTTGTTTGAAAAGTTATTGATTTAGGCTGTACCATAGAGTGACTGGTGTATTTGGAATACTCCGGCAGTTAAAATCTATTACAGAGGAAGAGATCTTGAAAAGAACTCCAAATATTGTCAGCTCTTACCAAGAGGATTTGGAAGAAAGCCTAGGCGACGAACTTATGCAGTTCACTGAACTCCTTAAAACTAATGTAGCTGCTGCTATTTGCAACGAAAAGCATGAGGCTCTAGAACTGCAATTTTATAAACTTATAATGGAAAATTTATTAGAGTCGTGTTTCCCAAATGTAGAAATAGTCTTACGAATTTACTAGTTTTTAATGATTACTAACTGCAGCGGAGAACGTTCTTTTCAACATTAAAGTGTATAAAAAGTGAGTTAAGAAACATGATGGGACTAGATCGTCTAAGTAACCTCATCTTAATGAACATTGAAAGTAATTTACTTAGAGAAATTGATTTGTCTAGTATTATCTCTAAATTTGCTCACATTAAATCAAGAAAAGTTTGTTTGTAAAAGTTGTGTTTTATTTTATTATCATACAAAACCTAGGGCCCCGCGCTAAAATTTGCTACGGCCCCCGCGCTAGCCTAATCCGGCACTGATTGTATCATATTTGTTGGCTTATCAAAACTGACATTGATATCACATTCATAATGAGTCTGAAGTGCACATTTATAACAATGCAGAAGGTTACAGCTTTACTATACCAACACTTCCGTAGGTAATCTAAGAGAGGTCATCTATATTGCGATATTCATAACCCTGAGAAACGAACGCAACTGGCGCTTGGTCTGAATAGAGAATCCTTTTCCCGATTGATTAAACAGGACACAAAGTGCACTAATGTCAAGCAAGGAAGGAAAAGAACAATTAACGACTTTGACATAGATGTCATAAGACGGGAGCTCTTGAAAATGTTTGCGACAAATCAACTTGTTACTCTCAGGAAACTGAAATTAAAACTGCAATCAGATTGCAGAATAGACATTTCTAAAAGTACTCTATGGAAAATTGTAAGAGCCCCCGGCTTCACCTTCAGAAAAACTATAGGCGGCAGGAATATTATTTGTGAAAAGCCACATTTAATTGCTGCCCGAAGTAAATACCTGAGGCAGATCCGTGAGCGGCGGAGGCAAGGCTATGATATTGTATATTTGGACGAATCCTGGGTCAATGCTCACCACACCAATGCTAAAGAATGGCAATCAGTAGACGGTGAACAGAAAAGAAAAATACCAAGCAGCAAAGGCCAGCGTATTATACTAACACATGCAGGAAGCAGTGAAGAAGGTCTTGTCCATGACGCTGGACTTATTTTCCAATCAAAAGTACCGACGGTAGGGACTACCACACAGAAATGAATGGACATATTTTCAGGCACTGGATGGAGAAAGATCTACTTCCAATTCTAAACAGACCATCATGCTTGGTAATGGATAATGCATCCTATCACAACGCAGTATCAGCGGAAGACAAAGTACCAACTGCATCAAATACAAAAGATCAAATTAGGACTTGGCTTGCTAAGGAAAATGTCAGCTTCGATGATACATATTTGAAACCCGAGTTGTTGCACCATGTGAGGATGACAAATAAGACAAAGGTGTTTCATATTGACAAAATCATTGCGGAATACGGCCACACGTCTTTGTGACTACCTCCATATCATGCTCACCTCAATCCGATAGAGCTTGTCTGGGCTAAAGTAAAAGGGCAAGTTGCCGAACAGAACAGGACGTTTAAAATGTGTGATGTTGAAGTTCTGACACGTGAGTCCCTCTCAATGATAGACATGCAGTTCTGGAAGAAGTGTGTTGAACATGTGCTCCGAGAGGAAGACGAGTACTGGCACCGAGATGGATTACAATTTGTCCAGCCAGTAACAATTATCAACCTCATGGAATCGTCAGATTCGGGATGTTACAAATCATATTTTTATTACAGACTGAGAAATAGCAACGTATACATTTCCATATCCAAATGCGTCTACCATCATACAATTTGTGGTGAAGTTAAGACACCCTGGAGTCTAATGGTGACCGAAGGGGAGGACTAACTGTTGCATATTGTATCCAAGTTCACGATTGCACATAAAGGGCAACACACTTAATTACTTGACCTATCAAGTTCATATGGAGATACACCTATGAATAGAATTGACATGGACAAATTCTAGGGATTACTGTAAAATCTAAAATTTGAGCCCCCGTATTTACAATTGTCATAAAAGATCAAAGAAATTCGCCGATGTGCAAAATCCGTAGCATCTATGGACTACTGGTTAGCTTTATTTTAGCGTCATGGATATTCTAAGGCTGCATGCAAAAAATCACTGAGATCCAACAGGTAGTTTTCGAGAAAATCAATTTCAAACGTGCTCACGAATTAATGGACAGACGAATTAATGCCCTTTTGATCGAAGCCGAAGGTCGGAAGCCTTCATTAAGCCACATGGCTACCCTTGTACAAAACTGGGAGTGCCATCGATCGAAGGACAGATGGGGCTTGATAGTTTTATAAACGTTTTCACGTTCCGTTGTACGGGTCCACCTGGTATGGCACATCTGGGACGGGCCCCATTTAAAAAAATAATCGTTTCTACTTCTTCTAAAATATTTTAATTTAATGTTGACACAAACTGGGCAGTCGCTTGTCTCAGTCAAGTTAGATCAAAGGTTAGTCCATTCAACAACTCATGCTCATAGTCCAATTGTAACAAAATCATCAATTATAAAAGTTAATTGCATATCCTTTACAGGACTTTGCGAATCAACACCATCCTTTTAACGCTGTTTGTGATTTTTCTAGGCATTATATGTTCTGTAGTTTGCCATTGCTTTCACTATCAATTCTACAGTAGCGAATCTTTGCACCCAATCTTAGAATTATACCGACGCAAATGTCTGATGGAAGAAATTGATATAGGAAACATGGATTTTGTAATATAACGGTTTCCTTTGATGTTGGCGGCATATTTGGCGAGTCTGATACAGAATTTAGTTTTTACAGTAAACACAAAATAGATGAGACTGGAGTAAAACTATTTGATTGGCAAAACACGTAATCACAAAGTACTGTAGTTTTACAAATTACAAAAACAATGACAAAATACAGCAACGTTTCGACCAACAAGGCCTTTATCAAGCAAACGAAGAACATGAGTGACAAATTAAAAAAACAAATGGACGACCAAATACAAACGTTTCTAATGAAAATCTGGCAATAAAAACGAATAACGAAATAAATGTAACACAAAAACACACATAAAAACTAGAAATAGAACGGAAGAGAAACAATGAAAAATCTAGTAAATATATAACTTGAATACATGCAACATATACCCATATAGATTACAAGGCATGGGAAGAGACAGTACTAAGAAGCATAGGAATGTAATACGTTGAGCCCGCGTGGTCGCAAGGTACCATCCAAAGAAATCAACCGATTCTCCAGAGCAAATCGACTGCGATCATCCAAGGAACATGATCGGATGGCTGTGACCTGGATATCGTGAGCTCCTAAATGGCCAATATCATTGAAATGAGTGGCTACAGGGTCACAGAGCATTGGCGTATGTCGCGCAAGTGTTGGGCGAATCGGTCACTGAGCTTCTTGCCTGTCTCGTCGATATAAGCCTTGTTACACCGCTTACAGATAATGGCATAGATAAGATTACGGGACTCGCATGCGATCACAAACCAGTAGTCATAACATTGTTACATGACAATGAAACAAGTAACACGAACAAAAAATCACCACACTGTAAATTCAACGACACCTTACTCCAGAATAAAAACTTCAGTGAAACGATAACAATACTACTAAACAACTACGTGTAAGAAGCACCAACAGAAGGCATAGCAAACTACTGGGACATGTTAAAAAACACAGTTCAGGAAGTGACTCAAATGTTAGCATCGCAGCTACACAAACAATCCAACAGACAAATAAAAATCAGAGAATAAACCATAGACTAACAGAACTGATAGACAGACAAGCACTATAGCTACACACGCTCCGAGAAGAATTAAACAAACATAACCTCCATAAATGTCAAGGGGCCCTACTAAAGACCAGATTAGACAGTACAGCGCAAGAAGCACCCAGCAAACAAATATTAGCAGTAGAGCAAAATATCACAAGAAGCAGACTAATCAAGGAAATCACTAACGAAAAAGGGGAAACAATAACAGATGAGCAAGAAATAACCACAGAAGTTCAAAAAGTGTATAGACAACTATACACCCTGGAAGAAATACCATATCAACAAGAAAATCAAACGCATGTCAAGAAACTAACCTACCAAGACAAACACACTAGACCAGCCACTAACGCTGGCAAATCTAAAAGCAACACTAGACGTATTTGCAAGAAAACAAGGCCCCAGGATCAGACAGCCTAATTGTCGGTTTCTAGAAAAAATTATTCTACGTAGTAGGACCGCTTTTCATGAGAGTGCTAGAAGAAGCACCACAACGACAGAAACTTCCACACAGCCTAAACCAAGCATACATTACACTCATACCTAAAGGCACTGCTGACAAGACACAAATGAAAAATCACAGACCGATATCTCTGCTCAGTGCTCAACACAGACTACAAAATACTAACGAAATCTCTAACCCTGAAACTTGCCCCTTTCATGCGTAACCTAGTTCACACGGACTAACAGTGCAGCATACAAAACAGAAGCATCATCAAACACGCACACTTAATACGAGACATAATCCAATTTACACACACAAAAACAGGAAATTCATCTTCCAAAATACAATACACGCCATTATAAGAAAAACACTAATACAGCACAAAGATAGGGGAGGAATCTAACTACAAGACATAACAACCAAAATACAAGCACAAATAATAAAATAGGTAGGAGATATTTTATTACACCAAGAAGCCAAATGAATACCCACTAGCTCACTATTACATAGGACTCTGACTACCTTCACTACACACAACAAGCAATATTCCACATATTCCCCACGACAAACACAGTTTGCTACAGGCGGAGGTTGGTCAGATAAACCAACTTATATAAAAAAACAAAACACACGAATGTGCATTAATGCTTTGTTTGCTCTTATTAATCTTAGTAGTATTCCAAAAATCGTAGATTCTGTTTCGAGTGCTAAGTTAGGAAAACCAAATTTTACGCAGTTACCACATGGTTACTACATGATGTCGCTGACTGTTCATTTTGTCTTGTAAAATTGCGAACAAATATACGAATTTCCAAAATTGTTTGTCTACGCTTAGATTTACTTGTGAAATGAGGACGTGTTCGCAATAATGAGGACGCATAACAACCCTATCTTGTATTCTGTGATAAAGGTCATGTGGTAAAAACGTATCTTAAGTCTGTTTCAGTTTCAGTTTGGAATATCTTCATTGCACTCCGGACATGTCCATAGGTGCTCGATCTCCTTCGCAATATCTCCAACAGCGTCCAGCGACTGACCGTACCAGTTGGATTTTGATTGATGAGCCGACTCATGTTCCTATTATGCTGTTCTTTTCTTGCTACTTCAATCTTCAAACCCAGTTCCTGCAATCTAGTAGTTGACATGGATTGGTTTAAATGAAAATCTTCTTTGCGGCCACACTCTATCTTAAGTCTGCTTCTGCTTAAGTCTGCTTCTGCTTAAGTCTGCTTCTGCTTAAGTCTGCTTCTGCTTAAGTCTGCTTCTGCTTAAGTCTGCTTCTGTAAAACTATCATGCTTCTTTTTCATTGTCGGTCATCGTCGCACACAAGTGTCCAGAAGGTAAACACTAAAAAAACTCCGCTAAGTTCGTTCTTGTGCCTCTGCTCCTGCCGAAGGATTGACTTCATTGCACCGGATTTTACCCCACTTGGCCCGGTCCCTCTCCGCAGAATTAGCATGCCACCTGCCGAGTGTATTGCACAAACACAAATTCCGTAGCTCCGACAAAAATCCTAGAGTTTCTGAAAAACATACACTCATGAACAGAACGTGGCAGTTCAGTTCGAACCAACGAACTTAGCCACATAGATTCATTCTCCCTACCCTCAAACATAGTTTTATTCATGACTTTGATATCTATAGCCACATAGATCCATTCTCCCTACCTCAAACATAGTTTTATTCATGACTTTGATATCTATAGCCACATAGATCCATTCTCCCTACCTCAAACATAGTTTTATTCATGACTTTGATATCTATAGCCACATAGATCCATTCTCCCTACCTCAAACATAGTTTTATTCATGACTTTGATATCTATAGCCACATAGATTCATTCTCCCTACCCTCAAACATAGTTTTATTCATGACTTTGATATCTATAGCCACATAGATCCATTCTCCCTACCTCAAACATAGTTTTATTCATGACTTTGATATCTATAGCCACATAGATTCATTCTCCCTACCCTCAAACATAGTTTTATTCATGACTTTGATATCTATAGCCACATAGATTCATTCTCCCTACCCTCAAACATAGTTTTATTCATACCTTTGATATCTATAGCCACATAGATCCATTCTCCCTACCCTCAAACATAGTTTTATTCATGACTTTGATATCTATAGCCACATATATCCATTCTCCCTACCCTCAAACATAGTTTTATTCATACCTTTGATATCTATAGCCACATAGATCCATTCTCCCTACCCTCAAACATAGTTTTATTCATGACTTTGATATCTATTTTTTCCTTTTCTTTTTGATAGTTTATGTTAAATGGTAATACTATTTCAACAGAAATAGAAATATTATTACACGAGTAAATTATTATTTCAGTTCTTTACAAACAAAAGTGATAACTTATGTAGAAATTTAGTTACGATGCACCTAAAACACGAATGCTCCGGCCCAGCCCCTGTCACCTTTTTGTTGATGTTATTAGCTGGCAATATGGACTTGATAGCCTAAGCATTTTCTATGTACCTATCCAATCTGCACTTTTGTTGACTTGAAAATCATGTAGGGACCAAATAGATGCTGGTTCGCCTCATATTGCAAACATCAGGGACACACTCTGGTATATTTATTGAGATCTGCTTCAAAAGTTCTCTTATATGTTCTACCTTTGCTTCACATGTTGATATTTTGTTAAAAACAGGATGCCATTCTTTTTTTAGTCAACTAGTGGAGAAAAACAGAATAGTTTAGTCTTTACCTTGTGTTCATTGACGTTGGAGAGATGAAGATTAAATAATTATAATCCTTTCTTTTGTATCAATTCAACGAAATAGCCTTTATAAGGGACTTAACAGTTGTTAAAAATGTACTAAGGCAGATAACTTTGTACTTTCTATGTTTTTACATATATCTGAATATAAATTTAGTTTTAAATCAATAATTGTGTTCTTATAATGCGAAATTTTAATAAAGTAATTATTATTTATTAATTTTGTACTAAATGTGGTATAAAATTTAGAACATAGTAATAATTAATAGATAATTACTAATTAACGATAAAATTTTAAAGTGGAATGCATCCTATTTATATTTTATAAATTGCAGGGGTGTTGATATAATATTTACATAATATTTATAAAATATTCATATTTTTACATTTTTGACAGGCATCTTGCCTCGTACTGTATGAAATTGTTAATCACTTCTCGACTATTTGACTGAGTTGAGAATCTTTGATCCCAACCGAATTATGGTTACCTTCATAGAGCCAGAGCCGGATTAGCATAGTAGCAGAAGTAGCAAATGCTACGGGCCCGCGCCTCTGGAGCTAAGTTGTCACTAGTCATAAACAAGGAACCAAGTTTGGGAGGTGGGTAATAATTTCCCCTTTCATTTTTTTTAATTGAGGTTAGGGCCAAGGTCATGTTTACTAAATTTCGGACTTAATTGGGCGGTCACACTGAGCTCATTAACAACGTAACAGTTTTTTTTTACTTTTTTGTATAGGAGTGTCTCTTGTGTGCACACGCTTCTAATAAACGAAAACTTGAAAGCTTGAACAAAAGAACAATTAAATTTGACTCATAACCCAGTTCAAGTCTCTTTTCGTTCAGTAGTTTTTGCGCGAAACTTAGTTTAAAATAAATGCAAGTGGGCGTATGAAATATTGTTCTAAGACATGAGCAGATCTGGGCACTCCTAAATAAATTTCATGTCATTCACGTTTTTGTGAGAAACTGTTTTGCACTCGACTAGATGTCCCAGAAAATAATGCGAGGAAGGGCCAAATGATTAAACAGAAACTTGGACACACTTGAAGGAGCCGCAACAAGAAGCCGCAACACAGAGCTGCATAATTTTACAGAGAAGCACACAAACGGACACAGAGAGTAATTTTTTATTTGTTCTGCTAACTTTGAATGTATTTAAATCTTCCCATCTTGTTATTTTATTATTATTTTATTTTACATAGCTAATTTTATGTTTCAGTGAGAAATTAATTTTTAAAAATAGTTTCTATCATTTTCGTTTTCAATGAATTCAAATGTTTTAAATCAGAGTTATAGTCATGTTAAGTGGTTAAATTACGAAGCACCATCGCGGTCAAAGCTATGACAATGCCAGCAACATGAGTGGGAAATACAACGGCTTACAAGCACGCATTAAGGAGATAAATAAGTACGCAGAATACATTCCCTGCTTTGCACATTCACTGAATTTGGTTGCGAAGTGTGCTGCAGAATGTTGTATAGAAGCATCCATTTTTTCGATTTTGTTGAAAGTCTCTATACATTCTTTTCCGCTTCTACCTATCGATGGGGCATTCTTACAAAAGCACTGGAAGATACAGGTTCAAAACTCCCGACTTTGAAGAGACTGTCAGACACCAGGTGGTCTTCCCGAGCTGATGCGATAAAAGCACTTTTATGTGGTTTTACCATTATCAAACAAGTTTTGGATGACATCTCAAATAACATGGATCAAAAAGGTAGAGTGTCGTAATGAAGCGTATGGGCTAGTTTTGGAGATGAGTACGTTGGAAACGGGAATAGTTAGCATTTTATGGAACGGAATTCTAGAACGCTTGCAAGCGTCTAGCGCTTCATTACAGTCACCTGATCAAGGCCTTAACACTGGATATGCTCTTTATGAATCGTTACACGGTACGTTCAAGCAATGCGGCCTACATTTTCAGATATTGAGGCCAAAGCCAAAATCCTGACTCAATAGTCAAGAATATCAGCAACAAACTTCACGACGACGCAAGCGAAATACTAAGTACAACGATTTCATCCTCTCTACTACGCTCGATGAAGTTATAGAAAATCAAACACCTAAACAAAAATTTGAAAGTCAGGTGTTTATTGTCATAATTGATAATGTACTCTCTGCCTTAGCTAAACGCATGGAAGCGTACCATAGAGTGACTGATGTATTTGGAACATTTCGGCAGTTAAAATCTCTTACAGCAGAAGAGATCTTGAAAGAACTCCAAATATTGTCAGCTCTTACCAAGAGGATTTGGAAGAAGCCTAGGCGACGAACTTGTGCAGTTCGCTGAACTTCTTAAAACTAATGTAGCTGCTGCTATTAGCAACGAAAGGAATGAGGCCCTTGAACTGCAATTTTATAAACTTATAATGGAAAATTCATTAGAGTCGTGTTTCCCAAATGTAGAAATAGTCTTACGAATTTACTTGTCTTTAATGATTACTAACTGCAGCGAGAACGTTCTTTTTCAACATTAAAGCGTATAAAAAGTGAGTTAAGAAACATGATGGGACAAGATCGTCTAAATAACCTCACCTTAATGAACATTGAATGTAATTTACTTAGAAAAATTGATTTGTCTAGTATTATCTCTAAATTTGCTCAACATTAAATCGAGACAAGTTTGTTTGTAAAATTTATGTTTTATTATTTATTATCATACAAAACTTAGGGCCCGCGCTAAAATTTGCTACGGGCCCCGCGCTGGTCTAATCCGGCTCTGCATAGAGCCACTATGTTACTAAATCAAATTTTAATATTCCCAGCTGCTGTCGTTCCAAATGATGACGACGCTCGGGATTTACATCGTGACCAGCGAGTCAACGGCTTTGTATGCCAACTTGCCGCGGTCTTTAAACGCCCGGCAATTCCAGTGGAGACAAGGGGACAGATTGTGGATGTATTCTTCATGCCACAAACATGGACACTAACAAAAGAAGAAAGGATGATTGCCACATGTGACATAAGATGTTTGAGGAAGGCGGTAGATAAAACGGGAAAGATCATATGGGAAAGGGGTCAAAAAGGCTCATGAGGTCATAGTGGTAACATGAGCCAGGGTTAGCGAGGGGGCGCGCTAACCAAGACCCTGCCCTAACCTCCACGCGGTGACCCTGGAAACAGACTCTGGTTCTGGTCTGGCTAAGAGGGCAGGGATCAGGAGAGAAACTACTGGTAGTGGTAGCAGTGCAATTACGGAAATACGATAAAGATACATACAAATAAAATGCACAAATCTCCTGACCGATGTCCAACAAGATATTGCCCAAGTCCCTGAACGCAAAAACGAAACGTCTCAGACATGGATGAGAGGTGCATCCAGTGACCAAACGTATGCCCACGTAGGGCGAAGCTCGAAGCCCTGAGGAGGGCAAACATTGCGAGCCCGTCGGCAAGAATAAATAAGACAGGACCGTAACGAATAAAGTCTACCCTCGTGTTGGTGCGAGAGAAGATTGCAGCTGACCCCGCATTGGTAGCCTGGTGCAGATACATGTACTGGGCAAGGTTTGCCAAGCGCAAAAGAACAAGTTGCGTTTAGTGCATAACGAAACTACCCGCCCTGGAAAAACCGTGCAAGGTACTGTGCGATTAAAATTAACATCCCGGAAGAACTGAGGTTGGTGATGCCTAACGGAACTGCCAGCCTTGGGGCAACCGGGCAAGGTTTGATTCCAGTCGTAACTAACATCCCCGGAATAACTGGGGCGGGTGATGGCGGCGAGCGCAAAATCCTCAGTTACGCTGATAGTGCCGACTGAAACGACTCTCTACATTGTTGTACTCGGCCCGATGCCAGTGCTTTCGAGGTTAATTGCAAATTGCCACGTACCGATACGCGTCTAGAAAAGGCTGAGAATGTTCCTTCCCGGATCAAACTCAAAATGTACGGTAAAGCAAGGCCGACAATGTACGGATCAAACAGGAAGTTCGGGTCTGAACATTGGCGAAGGCCGATACTTTACACGGTGTCTTATACGAGTAAGACGCCGTCCGAGGATAAGCTTACAAGCCCCGAGAATATTTCTCAGTCAGAACGGGCATAAACAGCGTAACTCACTGTCCCGGCGTAGATCACAAAGCCCAAAAATACGGCAAAGCTGATCGTACCTAGGAAAGCTCACCCTAGTAAATCAAAAGCTGGCTGAAAACGAACACCCCACGAAGGATAAGCAACTGGGCTCCAATAGGTGCTGAAGGCTGGTGCACGTACATCACGTTCTGATGTTTGGCTGTTTATATATCACAATGAGAATGATTAAAACAGGCCTAGAACGATCGAAGAAGAATATGGGAAATGAGGAGATTGGAAGAACAATTGGAACAAAGCCTGCTATTAGATTCATTGAAAAACAGAGACTCAAATGGTTTGGCCACTTGGTGAGAATAAACCCGAATAGACCGGTTGCTAGAGCGTACGGCCTGAGGATGGAATCGTCGGGAGGAAGGGGCGGACCAGGAGAGAGATGGGTTGATGGAGTTGCAGACTTCTTAAAACTCCACATTACCACAGTGTGTCAAGCGACCGAGCGTGCATTATCTCGGAAACCGATCATCAGTTAAACCTGGTACGCCTAATGGTAAAAAAGCAAAGAAGGACAAAATAAAAGAAAACGTGATCGGTTACCACCCTCTGCAGCACTAAAGGGTACGGGCCCAAGACTAATACCAAAAATATTCAGAGTTTGGCAGGTACAAACGTACCTATATTTGCATAAAATGCTGTTAGATCACACTTGCAGGTTTCAATGAAGCGTAATAATGTGCTCCCTACCTGTCTAGTACCAGCACAAATGTATAGCTTTATCTAAGGAGTACATCTCAGAAAGAAAAATATATATTGATGTTAGTAATTTTATGTGAAAGAATTGTGATCTATGTTTCTATGCAACACCCTACTCATTTCTTATGTTTCTATGCAACACCCTACTCATTTCTTATGTTTCTATGCAACACCCTACTCATTTCTTATGTTTCTATGCAACACCCTACTCATTTCTTATGTTTCTATGCAACACCCTACTCATTCTTTATGTTTCTATACAACACCCCACTCATTTCTTATGTTTCTATGCAACACCCTACTCATTTCTTATGTTTCTATGCAACACCCTACTCATTTCTTATGTTTCTATACACCACCCTACTCATTCTTTATGTTTCTATGCAACACCCCACTCATTTCTAATGTTTCTATACAACACCCCACTCATTTCTTATGTTTCTATGCAACACCCTACTCATTTCTTATGTTTCTATGCAACACCCTACTCATTTCTTATGTTTCTATACACCACCCTACTCATTCTTTATGTTTCTATCAACACCCACTCATTTCTTATGTTTCTATCAACACCCCACTCATTTCTAATGTTTCTATACAACACCCCACTCATTTCTTATGTTTCTATGCAACACCCAACTCATTTCTTATGTTTCTATGCAACACCCTACTCATTTCTTATGTTTCTATACAACACCCTACTCATTTCTTATGTTTCTATGCAACACCCTACTCATTTCTTATGTTTCTATGCAACACCCCACTCATTTCTTATGTTTCTATACAACACCCACTCATTTCTTATGTTTCTATACAACACCCACTCATTTCTTATGTTTCTATGCAACACCCTACTCATTTCTTATGTTTCTATCAACACCCACTCATTTCTTATGTTTCTATACAACACCCACTCATTTCTTATGTTTCTATACAACACCCTACTCATTTCTTATGTTTCTATGCAACACCCACTCCTTTCTCAAGACAGAAAATATAGGTTTAACGGACAGGCGGGAGTAGAGACCATACACTAGCAAAGTTTGAACTAGAATAATTTCATAATATATTCTTTACGTGTAAACTTTGTGATTACGTGTTTCACCAATAATTTCATAGAATCACAGCTTGATCAATGCGAAAGCTTTTATTTCCTGTCAATTAACAATCATCACCTGTGTCTTTATTTCATTTAACTATTGTCGTTCGTATAATAACAATAAATAATAATTTTTAAAAACAACTTTGTAATTGCACGCGCATGGCGTCTCCATAGAAACAAGGGAGCACATAGTAATAAACAGTGTTTAAAGTTGACGATTTTTACATATTGACTCACGTGTTGGTTCAAGATTTGTTCAAGGAGACTTCTCACTTAATGTAGGAAACATAATTTTGATCCAACTACAAATATTTTAATGTGTGGATCAAAGAATACCGGTAATGGTTATATATCAGTATTATATGTCAACCCATATTCTGTGCGATAGATCCATGTTTTATGATCAGGAACTCAGACATTTATCAATTCTTTTTCTTATATAAATATATGTGTATTTATGAAAATATATTTTCTCATATATATATATATATATATGTGTGTGTGTGTGTGTGTGTGTGAATGAAAATATATTTTCTCATATATATATATATATATATATGTGTGTGTGTGTGTGTGTGTATTTATGAAAATATATTTTCTCATATATATATATATATATGTGTGTGTGTGTGTGTGTGTGTGAATGAAAATATATTTTCTCATATATATATATATATATATGTGTGTGTGTGTGTGAAAATGAAAATGTGGCATATCCTTTACAAGGCGTCGCCATCAACTACAGTAATCCAGTCGTTGATTTTCTAGGCACCACTTATACGTTCAGTAGTTTGCCATTGCTTTCTGAACGGTGAGGTCTGTTTTACCGTTCGTAAAAATCCAGGGAACAAATTTGCTTCCAAATTGCCCAACCGAAGCTAGAACGGCAATGAGAATACGGACAGTCTTGCATCAACAGCATTGATCGGCGGAGAGTTGAAGATGGAGAGGAGACATTTTTATGTTTCTAGGTAATTACCTAATGGATGAAGCCACTAAAATTGAATATCTCCAACGATTTTGGTAGTCACACGTTGTATAAGTATATCTGGATGTACGAGGCATAGAATTAAGAGAGCTTTCTTCTTCTTCTTCTTTCGTTCGTTCTTTACGACCAATTTTAATCACTCTTTGTGATATGTTTGATCTTTGCCAAGAACGTGTTTACGTTGCACATTGGTTTGTAGGCCCCTAAACGCATAAGACTTCTACACGTTTAGGACACATGCATCCGATTTCAGCCAAACCTCCTTAGTCGCCTCTTACGACATGCATGGCAGGTAACAGTGGTTCTATTCTGTACACCCAAATTTGGGCCCCGGTAACCACTCGGGCGAAGAGAGCCTTCAACCAACGTACCACTGGTAACATCACTATGTATACCCTTCTACATTTGTTGGGGGGAGACTGTGCACTTATATGTCAGCTAGAATACTATGACGTCAACTCAGTACTCAATAACCAATCATCATCATCAGGTGCCGTCTCCACATCGAAGGTTGGCTGTAATGAATCTCTAGCATCCTCTGTCTTTCGCCTTGATGTTGCACACTGCCAGACTGTAACCTCTCCATTTCTTAAAGTTTCCCTCCCACTTATCTCTCTGTCTTCCTCTTGCTCTTCCCCTCTCAACTTTCAAATAATTTTCTAATATTAAAAAATGTTGTTTTAAAATATAGTTAAACGATTACAATGTTTTTATATTGATACATTATATAACAGCGTTTTTGTTATCATAACTAGGAGATGTAATGCATAACACTTCAATGTTATCATCACTAGTAAATGTAATACATAGCAACAATGTTATCACTACTAGTATGTATGGCACTTTTCGTCCTTACAGACGGTCAATTGGCAAGTGTTTCACTGTGACAACTTCTGATTTACCTTGTTCTCTTGTCTTTCAGCTCATCCCCAAGTCTCTCTTCAAAAGATTATGCACCTTTGCGCAATGTTGTTTTCCAAATATCTCGCTCATCAGCCAGTTTTCCCCATTTGCTGCCTCCCTACTATCGTAAGTCTTCTTAAATTATCACTTTGCTCATGCTTTAAATATATATATCAACACAGTTTTCATCTGCTAGTAAATTATACATAACAACACTGTTATCATCCTAGTAAATATAATAATAACAACACAATGTTATCATCGCTAGTAAATATAATACATAACAACACAATGTTATCACTACTAGTAAATGTATTACATAACAACAGTGTTATCATCACCAGTAGATGTTATATATAACAACAATGTTATCAACAAATTAAATGGTTTTCGTCACATAAGCAGATTTACTAACAGACAGTACGCCTTAATAGAGTAATGCTACTTCAATACAGTGGATACAAAGCAAAAGGCTGTCCACACAAAAGGTGAACCTCAGAGATAACAGAGGCGACGAAAAACACTATTTATGAAGCGAACACAAAAGCCCGTTCTAGAAATCTCTTCCTATCCTGATGCTGTGAGGCAAAACATGATTAGAGAAAAGTAGAAAGAAAGAAAGAATGTAATCAGAATTAGTAGATGTAATATATAACAACAATGAACCGTTACTGCCTTCCTTTTCATATGTTGTATTATAGTTCATAGTTCATAAGTACGGTTCCAACTTCACTGCAATGGGTCACCCCATAATTTCTCCGTTCCTGTGCCAATGTAAATTACACGAAATGCTAACAACTGTGAAAAGTTTCCTGTGTGAACTAATTCCAGAATGAAACTATTGAAACAGCCGCGTGCCGCCACAAAAAGAAACCGGCACCGCATAAAATGCATATGGCCGTCGCTAATGTAGCAACACAAAACTGTTCATCACTTGAATTGCAATTCTTGTCGAAGGAACATCAATCATGACAAAATCCAGTTTTCTGCACTCGCAATATAACTGCATACGGCAGATTGAGCTTGTTCGTCATAACCGCTGTCCGCCATTTTCTGAATACACACAAAAACGCACGGTTGACACAACAAAAGCATTCCATGTAACATTCATAGCTCACAGCGTTGCTCAAGCACTAACTCAGTAGCTCGGCAAACGAAACCGGAAAATACCCGACCAAACATGGCGAAAATGCGCTAGCAAAGTCGTGTTCAGAATCAAACAGTTCTGACTCTGAATGGCCATCCCGCATTCCATCATTGCTGGCCAGATTTTTTCATGTTGTATTATGCACACAATGAATCGTTACTGCCTTCCTTTTCATATGTTGTATTATGCCCAGTCTTTATTTGAAGCCATAATTAAATCGTTATAATCAATGAGGTCAATCGCACTAGACTCTCTGGGTCTTTCAATGACTAGGTCGTGCGTTCAAGCAAATCAAAGTTGAAAAGCAAGAAATCCAACACTAGACATTTCATCACTTGATTAAGTCTGACATTTTTTCTATACTGTCAGACTCCGTGACTTGACAGTAACACCAATCATTAATAATCTGATTGGAGTTTCTGTGTTTTTATCAATCCAGTCTTCGTCTAGTTGTTTTTCATCTTCAAAGAGTTATTTAGCGTCTACATTTTGTTGTTTCTCGTCTTGCTGCGTTTTTAATTGTATTCTGGATTCCGTTTTCATCGTCATCATATTCTTTTTCAAATTTCTCTTCTCCATCATCTCCCACTACTGTTCTCATTATCTTTTAATTGTTAATTTCATTATCATCGTCTCCATTATCATAATTTGTTAGTTAATCGGAAATCTCACATTACCAAAACTGATGTTATCTGAGTTCTGGAATCCGATTTCCATCAACTGTGATCGTATCATAACTGTCAACATGTTGTGTTTTTTTTATTATTCATGAGTACTTGTATTATAGTTTCCATTGTTGTGTAATAATCAACGTCCAGGGCATAAGGTTGTTTGCGGCGATGAGAGAGCGGACATGCTTGCATCGACAGCATAGATTGTTCGGGAGTTGAAGACAGATAAGTGGGATGCTCTTCGCGACTGAATGTTGGATGAAGACACTAAAATAGATGTTGAATCGATCCACCCATTTAAGAAGTTTGAAATTACCCGTTGTAGATGTAGAACTTGATGCCTACTGGGAGTGAAGAGTGTGTTTAAACACAGAGCAACAGGAACCATCAGTATACATACTCTTCGATATCTATTGGGGAGACTGATCACTTATGGGTCTGCCCGGAGTGCAATGACGTCAGTTGATAATCAATAAGAAATAACTAATGTAATAATGTCATTTTCTGCTTCATCTTCTTCGAGCGTTCCATATCGACCACTTGTTAACTACTCTGTGTGATCTGTACTTGTTAACTACTCTGTGTGATCTGTATGTGATCTGCACTTGTTAACTACTCTGTGTGATCTGTATGTGATCTGCACTTGTTAACTACTCTGTGTGATCTGTACTTGTTAACTACTCTGTGTGATCTGTATGCGATCTGCACTTGTTAACTACTCTGTGTGATCTGTACTTATTAACTACTCTGTGTGATCTGTATGCGATCTGCACTTGTTAACTACTCTGTGTGATCTGCACTTGTTAACTACTCTGTGTGATCTGTATGCGATCTGCACTTGTTAACTACTCTGTGTGATCTGTATGTGATCTGCACTTGTTAACTACTCTGTGTGATCTGTATGTGATCTGTATGTGATCTGCACTTGTTAACTACTCTGTGTGATCTGCACTTGTTAACTACTCTGTGTGATCTGCACTTGTTAACTACTCTGTGTGATCTGTATGTGATCTGCACTTGTTAACTACTCTGTGTGATCTGTATGTGATCTGCACTTGTTAACTACTCTGTGTGATCTGTATGTGATCTGCACTTGTTAACTACTCTGTGTGATCTGCACTTGTTAACTACTCTGTGTGATCTGTACTTGTTAACTACTCTGTGTGATCTGTATGTGATCTGCACTTGTTAACTACTCTGTGTGATCTGTATGTGATCTGCACTTGTTAACTACTCTGTGTGATCTGTATGTGATCTGCACTTGTTAACTACTCTGTGTGATCTGTATGTGATCTGCACTTGTTAACTACTCTGTGTGATCTGTATGTGATCTGCACTTGTTAACTACTCTGTGTGATCTGTACTTGTTAACTACTCTGTGTGATCTGTATGCGATCTGCACTTGTTAACTACTCTGTGTGATCTGTATGTGATCTGCACTTGTTAACTACTCTGTGTGATCTGTATGTGATCTGCACTTGTTAACTACTCTGTGTGATCTGTACTTGTTAACTACTCTGTGTGATCTGTACTTATTAACTACTCTGTGTGATCTGTATGCGATCTGCACTTGTTAACTACTCTGTGTGATCTGCACTTGTTAACTACTCTGTGTGATCTGTATGCGATCTGCACTTGTTAACTACTCTGTGTGATCTGTATGTGATCTGCACTTGTTAACTACTCTGTGTGATCTGTATGTGATCTGTATGTGATCTGCACTTGTTAACTACTCTGTGTGATCTGCACTTATTAACTACTCTGTGTGATCTGCACTTGTTAACTACTCTGTGTGATCTGTATGTGATCTGCACTTGTTAACTTCTCTGTGTGATCTGTATGTGATCTGCACTTGTTAACTACTCTGTGTGATCTGTATGCGATCTGCACTTGTTAACTACTCTGTGTGATCTGTGTGTGATCTGCACTTGTTAACTACTCTGTGTGATCTGTATGTGATCTGCACTTGTTAACTACTCTGTGTGATCTGTATGTGATCTGCACTTGTTAACTACTCTGTGTGATCTGTATGTGATCTGCACTTGTTAACTACTCTGTGTGATCTGTATGTGATCTGCACTTGTTAACTACTCTGTGTGATCTGTACTTGTTAACTACTCTGTGTGATCTGCACTTGTTAACTACTCTGTGTGATCTGTATGTGATCTGCACTTGTTAACTACTCTGTGTGATCTGCACTTGTTAACTACTCTGTGTGATCTGTATGTGATCTGTACTTGTTAACTACTCTGTGTGATCTGTACTTGTTAACTACTCTGTGTGATCTGCACTTGTTAACTACTCTGTGTGATCTGTATGTGATCTGCACTTGTTAACTACTCTGTGTGATCTGCACTTGTTAACTACTCTGTGTGATCTGTATGTGATCTGCACTTGTTAACTACTCTGTGTGATCTGTATGTGATCTGCACTTGTTAACTACTCTGTGTGATCTGCACTTGTTAACTACTCTGTGTGATCTGTATGTGATCTGCACTTGTTAACTACTCTGTGTGATCTGTATGTGATCTGCACTTGTTAACTACTCTGTGTGATCTGCACTTGTTAACTACTCTGTGTGATCTGTATGCGATCTGCACTTGTTAACTACTCTGTGTGATCTGTATGCGATCTGAGGCTAAGAGAGACTGTACGATGTGCCAGTTATGCGCCTACAAATAGGGCGACACATCCGATTTCTGCATTGCTTTTTATTTACTAGGTAACTTCCTAGGTACTACATCAGTCGCCTCTTACGACATGCCTTGTAGGTTGCTGTGATACTATTCTTTGGTCCCGTTGCAAGGCCCGTCACCAGACGGGCAATAATGTCATATATTAATTATTGTTAGAAAGCATATTGACAATAGTTCTAATGTTTATGGCGACGACGATATTGAAAGCGTTAGCAATTACTTCAAAGCTCACGCAATATCAACTAATGAATCGAGTACATTAAACTTGGGAGCCAAAGTTGTATAAGTATTCTTGCACGACGTAGACAAGTCATAGCTAGGTAGTTAATCGATTTGATATTTGGAGAATTGATTTCATTAACTTGCGATACTAATGACATGTGATATGTAGTCTGCTTCCATTGGTCATGTGATCGTACATTGTCTGTTCTGAGATTGCGCGTACTACTTTGATTAATGTCTCTTTTCTTGAAAAACCACCGAAGAGAAATGTCGGCCAAATAAACAAATAAATTCTTTAATCGCATCAGACTGACTATTGTTTTATTTAAGTATATTCAATCTGACTTCTGACAGAGGGTTTAGAAGAAGATATATTTATTTATTTATTTATTTGTAAACATAAACGTTTTTAAATTGATTCCTAAATGGTACTTTAAAAGAATAACGTCTTGCTAGAAATGAAATAGCTGTTATTGATACGTTGTTCTTATATTATATATATTGAATTTTATTTTGGAATCTACAATCATGGACGCCCTAGCTGGATGTGATCACAGACTTCGAAGATGGACTTCGGTACATGTGATACTTGTTTCTGTTATACTGACACAGGACATCCTGTTGACAGGTTGGTGTAGTAATCTAGAGTAAACACAAACAACATAAATGTTATATGTTCACATGAACATCTTTACTTTTAACACGCACAAATATTTATATGTCGTTACACTGTAGATTACCTAAACAATAACACAACACTGCAACGTTTCGACCAACAGGCTATACAAGTTGACAATAAATCCTTACGGTCCTAAAATGAAAATCCTAGAATTTATTGTCTAATTGTATGTGTTATGTCTGCCGTATAAGAAGTGAATTTCTTCCATTCTGATGTTTTCTTTTGCTTAATAAAGACCTTTTGGTCGAAACGTCGCTATGTATTGTTATTGTACTTTGTAAAACTACAATACTTTGTTTTTACGTGTTTCGCCATTGCTACATAGCTTTACTTCAGTCTTCTCTTATATCAATAACCCTATTTGTAGCACGTGTACACGGACCGTATATACGATATTGAAAACGTCCTTTTGATTTTAACACATGTCAAATACAGACCATTGGGAAAAAAACAAACATTAGAAAAGCAGCAACTCGTAGATATAACAAGCATGAAACATAAACATGGACAAAAATTTTGGCATGAACAAATATGGAATATAAACATGAACAAACATGGAACATAAACATGGACAAACATGGGGCATGAGCAAATATGGAATATAAACATGGACAAACATGGGGCATGAACAAATAAAGAATATAAACATGGACAAACATGGAGCATGAGCAAACAGGGAACGTAAACGTGGACAAACATGGGGCATGAACAAACATGGAATATAAACACGTGTAGCAGTAAGGGGTGAAGAAATGGATGGGGGAATATCCTAGTCACTGCAAGACATAAAAGGTACTGTGATAGTGTGGGTAGTCGTGCCAACACCGAGCACGGTAAAGCCAGAAAGAGAGATCTGTGTCCTAGTCACTAGTATATCTCAGCCATTCGTATCCACATGCTCTCTCTCTCTGTCTTACTCAAGTCGATATTCAAATTTATATGTTTATTTAACTATTTCTCAACAAACAAATACATGTTTTTATCACATGTAGAACACATTATTACAAATGACATAAACCCAACAACAAAATTAACATATGTAGACACTTTTCTAACACCTAAAGGAATATTTCTAACTTAAGTATATATCTCTAATATAACGTACCTAACGTTCCACTCTGGCTTATATCCATACGAATTATAAACACAACTTGATCTATTCCTATGCAAGTCTATGTGTCCAGTACTGAGGGTTCTCTGAAGATGATGATAATGAAGACTTCAAAGTCATTAAGAGACAGTATCTCTCAGCGATGTTCTCACGAAGGTCTCAGCGATGTTCTCACGAAGTTCTAGTCTTCTAGAACTGCTGATGATGAAGACTTCAAAGTCATTTGGGAGACATCATGTCTCAGCGATGTTCTCACGAAGGTCTATTCTTCTAGAACTGTTGATGATGACGTCAAAGTCATTAAGAGATAGTATGTCTCAGGTCTGGACCGTATCTAACTTATACCTCCGGCTGGAGTTCTCTACTTGTTTTTTCTTACTCTACGCTAGAGTCTGTGCCAGAGTTCTCTGCTTCTGTCTATGCCAGAGTTCTCTGCTTCTGTATATGCCAGAGTTCTCTTGACTGCTCTATGTCCGTCTTCTGTATGACCAGACAGTATCTTGTAGTGACTTCTAATTTACTTGCTCTCAGCCAGACTCTACCTCTATGTGTTTACTGGCCTCCTCTCTAACTGTCTGTCTGTGGCCCTCTCTATCCTCTTCTATGTCTGTGCTAGACCCTGGTATATATATATGGTCCTGTTCCTTTGATTCACGTAATCAAAGACATCAATGAATTATCAGATGTCACCCAGATTGTCGCCAAATAGTCTGGACTTCAGTTACATTTTCAACACTCACTCAGACCCTCATAAGCCAAAAATACAACACGATTTGACAGTCTCTGTGTATGTACGCTGACAACTTCCTGTTTTTGAATTGAGATCAAGAGACAATGCCGCATTACAACAATATTTCTGCGCAGCTGTCAACGCCCGCAATTACTGGGAAACATTGTCGAAATAAGCTACGCTTACTCCCAATGGAGGAGATGAGAGAACTGGCCTAGCAATACCACTATTACACATGGACAAACATGGGGCAGGAACAAACATGAAACATAAACATGGACAAACATGGGGCAGGAACAAACATGGAACATAAACATGGACAAACATGGGGCATGAACACACATGGAACATAAACATGGACAAACATGGAACATAAACATGAGCACACATCAAATATAAACAAACATCGAACAATTTTAAACTTAATAAATTGGGATTATTAGACGGATGCTCTACCTACTGAGCTACAGCGACAATTACAGTTAGTTAATGATATATTCCACTGACTCACGTATAGAGTTGCAATATGTGCGGACATCGTCATAGCTAGTGAGCATTGTTATGATCATGTTAAAATGTTGAATACATGGAGAAATGTTATAGATTCTGCCATATATATTGAATAATATTTTTACAATAGGAAAGTCGTACGGAGAATCTCCCACTCTTTTATGTTCTTCTTATGCAGACTCCTTCTCCAACTTTCTGAACAGCACCTTCTTTGCATCTTCTCTTTTATTTATTTCCATTCACAATTGAGCCTAGGGCCGCAACTTAATATCAAAGTTATATTAGTTTTTCTAATTACTATTAAGAAAAAAACACACTACCACGCACGCATGCACTCTGGCAGGCAGACACATGCTCCGTGCAATACTCTCGGGAGATGGCGTGGTATTCCTGCGGAGAGGGACCGAGCCATATAGGATGAAATCCGGTGCAGTTATGTCAATCTTCGTCTTTAGACCTTTTAGACACAAACACCCACTTACACACACACTTATATATATATATATATACACAGTGCCGTGCGGTATATTTTCTCAGTATGATGCAAGTCTTCGAAATGCCGCTCCTTAAATGTTTTTTCTTTGAAATAACAATTGGGATTTCGATTTCGCTGCTTATGCCGCCCTCCTTACGGTACCGTCTCTATGTATCATAGTACGGCACGGCCCTGTATATATAAAGTACCTACAATCTTTACAGTAACACGTTATATATGTGTGATTCACCCCTGAACTTACTCTTGACTTGTTCTGAACAGATGGAAAGTTATGTGTCAAGAGAGAAGAGATTGGGGACCGTGAAGGTAATTTGTACACCTGCCTGGATCTAGTCCGCACCGAATGTTGTGAGAGAAACAAAACTTTCACTTGTTGTGAACCGCCATGGAAACAAATTATGTAGGTCAATGATAACTACACTTTTGATCTTATAACAGTATCGATGTTAGTTTGTGTTGAGTACTTGTAGTTATTGTAGTTATCAGTCATTTTGGGTAATATTTGTTGCGCTACTACTGAGATTGAGATCGTGAACATCAGTGACAAAATGAAAATCGTGGGATATCCTTTACATGACTTAGTCATCAACTACAGTAAATGAGTCGACGATTTTCTAGGCACCACTTATACGTTAAGTAGTTTGCCATTGCTTTCTGAACGTTGACTTCTATTTTTCATCATCATCAAGGTGCGTATCCTTTATAGGACGTTGATCTCTTTGCAGCACATCTGAAATTCACTCTGTCTCTTGCCAGTTCACCCACTTCGTCGATGGTCATGTTCATGGTTTCTTTAATATCTTGTAGCCATCTTCTCCTTGGTCTGCCTCTGCGTCCTGGGACCCTGCCCTCTAGTATTGTTCTTTCCAGGCCATCGTGACGCTTGATGTGACCAAAGTATGTAATTTTTCTGTATAGTATGTTGTTTATCAGCCAATTCTCTTTAACATTTAGTTCTTTCAGGACATCAGTGTTCTTTCTTTTTCTGTCCATGGTATTCGTAGGATCTTTCTGTAGCATTTAGTTTCGAAGGACTGGATTTTCGTTCTTAATTTCTGTGTAATAGTCCATGATTCACAACCATAAGTAGCCACTGGGAAAATGCATGCTCTCAATATTTTAATTTTAGTATTTTGCAGGTGCTTTGCCATATGTTCTTCATTGTGTTTAACTTCTTGATTGCTATTGTCAATCTTCTTGAGATCTCTTTGGAGCAATTACCATTATTGTTAATTATTGAGCCCAGATATTCCTAGCTCTCTACACATTGGAGTTCTTCATTGTTTACTTGGATGTTAGGTGAGCCTTTTGCTTTGTCAGTTGACATGATTTTTGTTTTTTGTTGTTGGTCTTCACTATGTTTCTTGGTCGTCATGATTAGGTTTTCCAAACCTTTTTGCTGGTGGATAATAATACTGTATCGTCTGCGTATCTAAGCTCTGGTATGCATTTGCCACCTATAGTGAGAGGGTCGTAATTCACATAGTTGGCATCGTCTTTTACATTCCTCATGATGTTCTCTGCATATATGTTGAATAAGTATGGTGACAAATACACCCTTTGAACCTCGAACCATTCAGCTATTTCACCTCCTATTTTAATGGTTGCCTGTTGTTCTGGTATAGAGATTCTATGAGTTGTATTATGTGTGTTGCAAAGTGCATGTCTTTCATGATGTTCCACATTTTCTGGTGTTGTATATGGGCGAAAGCCTTGCTGTAGTCTATGAAACATGCATGCAGGTCTATGTTGTATTCTCTGCATTTCTCGATAATGAGTCTCATACTACAAATATGGTCTCTAGTGCCTCTACCTCTTCTGAAACCTGCTTGTTTCGTGTATTTCATCTTCTAATTTTTGTTCCATCCTCTTCATTATGATTTTTAGTAGGATTTTGCTGGCGTGACTTATAAGGGCAATAGTTCTGTAGTTGGTGCATAGTTTCATGTTTCCTTCTTTGGAATAGGTATAAATACTGATCTTTTCCATTCCTTTGGCCAGGAGGAGCTATTCCATATCTTTGTGCACAATTTATGATATATAATAGCCGTCCATCGCAAGCGATGATGACAACAATCTCAGACGTGTACTGTTGCACCTCTCTGTGTGTGCGGAGGTGACTGTAGAGTCCAATCCTAGAACAGAATCCCCTGACCACAGGTGGGCATACATGATCAAGGTTAGACATGTGCGTGTTGTGTGCTCTGTCTTTTCGCGCTGCTCGTTTTCTCATGACTCAACAATACGATGATTCTCAGCTATTCGGGTTCCTCTTTTGTTGTTACAGCGCCACATTTGGCGATCTTGCGCAAGGATTCCCAGCACGTATTGTCTATATCGAAGCATTTCAGAGACACTTTAAGAGTGTCTTTAAAGCGTTTTTCTGTCCACCAGCTAAACGTCTGCCCCTTCAAGCTCGCCATACATCAACTGTTTTGGGATGCGTTTATCAGGCATTCGAGCAACGTGACCGACCCATCTCAGTTGGGCCTTCTGCAACAGGGTGTTGACGCTTGGGATCTTTGCTCTTGTGAGGACTCGCTGTCTGGAATTTTGTCCTGCCAGTTTATTTTTAGTATTCTGCGTAGACAGCTTGTGTGGAAATGGTTTAATTTTCTTCCGTGTCTGCTATACACTGTCCATGTCTCGCTTGCGTACAGCAGCGTGGTTAGCACTATGGCCTGGTAAACTTTCAGCTTTGTGACTATGCTTATCCCCTTCCGTTCCCACACAGTGACACGTAACCTTCCGTACGCAGCACTGGCTTTGGATATCCTATTGTGGACCTCAGAATCTATGTTTGCCGATCTGATAGGAGGCTGCCAAGATAAGCAAAGTTGTCCGTTGACTGGAGACGCTGGTGTTTAATGTTGATGACTGGATCGTAATACTGTTCTCTAGGGGCGGGCTGGAACATGACCTCTGTTTTTGGTGTTAATGGTGAGGCCAAACCTATCACAGGCCATTGAGAACTTGTCCATGTAAGTCTGCATTTCTTCCTCAGAGTTGGTAGCGAGGGCACAGTCATCAGCAAACAACAGGTTTGAGATAGTTGATTCTTTTACCTTGGTGGAGGATTTTAACCTCCGAAGATTGAATAGGTTACCGGCTGTCCTGTATCTAATCTTTACCCCATGTTCGTCGCCTTCCCAAAAGACATCCGTGAGCATGGCAGCAAACATCATGCTGAAGAGTGTTGGGGCCAGTACACAGCCCTGTTTGACGCCGTTGGTGACATGGAAGGCTTCCGACAGCTCCTCTTCGTCAAGTACACGTGCCATCATGCCCTCGTGAAACTGTTGAACGATCTTGATGAATTTCCTGGGCATCCAAATTTTTCCATGATCTTCCATAGACCCTCCCTGTTAACAATGTCGAAAGCCTTTGTCAGATCGACAAAGACCATATAGAGGTTACGGTGCTGCTCTGGCATTTCTCCTGTAGTTGGCGAGCAGCAAATATCATGTCTGCTGTTCCACGACCTGCTCTGAAGCCACATTGGGTCTCAGGGAGTAAGTCCTGTTCCAGGTGATCGATTAATCGATTGAGGAGGACTCTGGCCAGTATTTTGCCAGCGATTGACAGGAGGGAGATCCCCTGTGGTTATCGCAGGCCTGGCGGTTTCCTTTCCGCTTGTACAGGTGGACAATAGTGGCATCCTTTAATTCCTGTGGCACACGTTCGTTGCACCAAATGGATGTAAATAACTCTGTCAATTTTAGCATCAACGTGGGCCCTCCTTCTTTGTAGACTTCGGTTGGTATTGAGTCCGCACCCGGTGCCTTCCCGCTGGACATCTGGCTTGTTGCCTTCTTGACCTCTGCTAAGGTAGGTGGAACATCGCTTGGCATTGATTGGGACCTGGGGCATGCGCTCTATGGCTTCATAACATATAGTGGATGGATGGTTGAGGACAGAACGGAAGTGTTCTGCCCAGCGATTCAGTATCTGAGGCTTGTCAATTAGTAGCCTTGCTCCATCTGCATCGAGTATGGAAGTGGGGTGAGATTGTTGAGGTCCGTAAACAGTTTTTAGGCATCGTAGAAGTTGTTTGAAATCATGTCTGTCTGCATATATCTGGATTTCATCAGATTTTTGGCTTAGCCATGCGTCTTGTAATTTCCTGATTCTCTCTTGAGCCCTTCTACGAGCATCTAGGAAAGCTGTTTTTTTGGATGATGATGATGGGTCATTTTGATAGGCTCTGTATGTCTCATGTTTCGTGAGAAGAATAGACTTGATTTCTTCGTCATTTTCGTCAAACCAGTCGTGGCTCTTGCGTACAGAGTGTCCTATGAGCTCAGAGGTAGATAGGTACACGGTGTCTCTGAGGGCAGTCCAGTCATCGTCCACGCTGGTTTTGCCAAATTGGAGGTCCTTATGATATACCCGAACACTGGCCTCCCCACATGCTTGAATTAATTCCGCTGGTATATCATCGCACCCTGGTGACTTCCCTCTCTTCAGGCTTTTGATGGCCAGGCTTCTATTTTTTTTTTTTTTTTAACTGTTCATAAAATTCCACGCGAACAAATTTGCTTTTAAATCGCCCGTCACGGAGTTGCAATCGAGCTTACTATAGTTTAAATGCCCTGTCTGCCACAATGACCCCCCTTCCTACAGTTGACTGTGCTCTTAAACGTCTACATGGTCCACTACATGACTAAGTTATGACATATCGATGAATCGTCTATAGATAATGATATATAAGCATAGAGAGATCATGGTGAAGACTTAAAATTCGAAACAAGTAAGGAAATCGGTGGTAAGCTCTTCTGTAAGTAATCATCACTTACTGTTAAACATTGCTCAGGCAATTAAATGTTCAGGCATTGAAGTGAAATACAAAGGGCTCAAGAAAGAGAGGAGGACCTAAGGAGACCCTGAAACGAGCTTGCTGAGAGAGGCAAGAAATGTCGGTCTCAGTTCCATGGAGGAGATTGAGCGAGTTGCCTAGGATAGAACGGTATGGATAAATTGCTTGCAGGCCCTATGTAACGTATAACGGTACGAAATGAATTCTTATTAATCACCCGAGTGGTTACAGGGAGCCAAATTTTGGGATGCAAAGAATAGAACCACTGTTACCTGCAACGCATGTTGTAAGAGGCAGCTAAGGAGGTTTGGCTGAAATCGGATGCACATGTCCTAAAGTGTAGAAGTCTATGCGTTTAGGGTCTACCAAACCAATGTGCAACGTATACACATTCTTGGCAAAAATCAAACATATCACAAAGAGTGATTAAAATTGGTCGTAAAGAACGAACGCAAAGAAGAAGATTATTATTAATGTTAAACATATTGGGTAACTGTAGACAAGTTAGAAAGTCATGTAGAATTTACTGTTATCTCAAGGCATGACCAACTGTGGCTTCTGTTGGCAGTTGTAATCTTAGCATTATTGATGTGTATGACTGTGGCCTGGTGTTGTGGTCAGTGTGAGTTCTTCAGTTCACCCACGGCCAAGGATGCAGTCAAGAACTGGCGTTACAAGTTTGAACATACGTAAGTAGTTTATACGATCGTTCTGTTTTTGTGTTTTTCCTTGTCAGACACAGATGCTCCAGAACGTAGACATAAAACAAACCATTGAGGTCAAATACTTGGAGGCAATTTTCACAGCAGATGGAAGTATCGATAAGGAAATCATCAATCGTTGCACAAAAGCTAACCAAGTACTGGGACAGTTAACACCACTGTTGTCACATAAAGAGATACCGCTAAAAACTAAAGCAAATCTTATAAGAATGATTTTCTGGCCAACACTATGTTACCAGTGTCAAACATGGACAATAACAGCAGCTAATGAGCGGAAAATCATAACGACGGAGATGAGGTGTCTTAGAAGAGCTGCAGGAGTGACAATAAGAGACACAATTAGAAATGAAGAAATCAGAAGAAGACTGTATGTGAAACTAGTCATGCAATCCTTAAAAGAACAACAGATTAAATGGTTTCTAATGCCATTGTATCGTCTACTACAGAGAGCCACACAGAAAAGTATAACGAGTACAAAGCAAGAAGAAGACCATGCAAAAGACGGAGCGACGGCATCTAGAACAACCTTCAGAAAAGGAATAACAGTTTACAAAGTGCATTAGAACATGCACGCACACAAGATCACTACACCATTTCCCCCCTTCAAACCTCTATAAAGAAGTAAATGGTGGAAGAGAAGAAGAGGACACAGATGATGACGTGTATCCGGATCTCTTTCACGACATAACCAATATAATATTCTTCTTCAGCGATCTCTGGTCATGCGCTTAATTTACTGTAGACCACAAACTGGACGGTCAGCTTCAGGTCTGTCAGGTTTCCCAAAAGCTTAGTTTTCAGGTCGACTGGGTGTGGTCACATGTTGCTTCTCAGTTCACCCAGGCGAGGACAGTCTTGCAGGATATGCTCCGGTGTTTGTTCCGCCTGCTGATACTGGCAGAGAGCTACTTGTCCAATATATCTGAGATGTCACCATTTCGTGATGTTGTCTAAGCATGTTTGTGTCCGCCCTCATAAGCAACAAGTACAGAGAACACATACTGGAATCAAAACATAACACTAGAACCAAATATCTGCTTCATGAAACTAGACTGGGATGGACCAAGGCTTAAACAATAAGCATCATTTTATATATATATATTTTTTATTGGGGTCCTACTGGTCTTGTCACAGCGGAGTACCAGGTATGTTTGAACGTGTAAACACTCCGTGCGTCGTCATTATTTCGAATAAGAGCTGCTAGGAATATGTTTAATTTAGTTGTCTATTGGCTCTATGAAGGCTGACACCATGTGACCGTGATCAACTCATACTACTTTACAAAATAAATTGTGTTGCGCCTTAGCTGTTAGTGTCACATAGGGAGGGGGAGAGAGGGCCCAGTTACGTTTGAAATTAGTACGAATGAGAGCTGATAGGAATTTGTTTAGTTTGGTTGCCTATTGGCTCTAAGAATGAGAGCTGATAGGAATTTGTTTAGTTTGGTTGCTTATTGGCTCTAAGAATGGGAGCCTTGATAGAGCCAATAGACAACTAAATGTAAAAAACTTATCGGCTTGTAGTTTCCACTTGATCACAGTCAAATGATGAGAGCCTTGATAGAGCCAAGACAACTAAATTAAACAAGTTACGAGCAGCTTTCATTCGAAAGAAAGATGAGGCTCTGAGTTTTTACACGTTTCAATCGTACCTGGGTCCACTTGCTGCGGCACTATCGGGTAAGGGCAGAATTAAAAAATATTTAAAAATTGTATTATTAATGATTAAATCATTTGATTAATGAATTAATTTTTGTTATGAGTACAGGGTCTATACATTTTGGAATATTGATAGAAATTTTAATAAAAACTGAAAATATTGGGTACACATTTGTCACACATGGTTATATTTCTAGTATTGTTTCAGATTTGATGCAATCAGAGGACAGAAGACTGGCAGTATTGGGTCTGCCCTGGAATCCAAGTCTTGTTACACACCTCTGGTTTCTTCAAGTTACTCCAAGGATAGTCAACATGAGCCAGCGTAGTCATGGATTGATATCTCCCTTAGCTGCCATCATGTGGGCTCACGTTACAGGGAATATTTGTCCTATGATTTGATTTATTGTAATCTATGTTGGATATCGCTAGTTATTCTATTGTTTGCTGAGAAAATGCTCCCTAAATATGTAAAGTCTTTGACTTGTTTTAATAGATGCTTGTCAATGGAGATATTAGTAGTGCTTTCCTCTCTAGCAAATGTCATTACTTTGGTTTTGTCTATTCTCATATTGCATTCATTGCATGTTAACTGGAGTCTGTTAATGTGTTGCTATTCCTCTATTGTTGATATGATTGCCTGATTGTTGGCAAAAAGTAACTCCTTTAAGAGTTCACAAAGGTTGTTCCCTTCACTGGTGTGTTATTTTACAGATTTGATCAATATATTTTAAGTTATGTTTTAAGATTAAATCTTTTGACTTTCTAGATTTCTTCCCAACTAATAACTCAAACAACCATTCAAATTGATTGAAACTCAAACAGTTCCAATATTTCCAGCACATCAAGTATGTTCTAGAAACATCCAGATCTACTGATCTTATCGTTTCTCTTATTCTTGACATTCATTGAAACCAAACACTGTGTGACTAGGACAAGTCAGCTGAATGAACATATAGAAAAACATGTTGACCAGCTGAATCGATAAGACTATCTAGTACTATATATAATTCACATCATCTGCTGAACTTTGATCAAGTAACTACAAGAAATGTCTGTATCTGGTAATAAGTAAAAGTAAAGGAACCCTTCATACTGTAGTATATATAGGTCAATACAGTGTTAGGCTTGTATTTTTCCAATGACCATTTCGCACACGATGAGGTGATGTGTGTCAGCGATCACGCCAGCCAAGCTCTTTACTTTCCCAGAGCATGTCTGGTACCCAGCTGAGGCTGGAGTCGACTTAGACCAATAAGTTGAGTCGGGAAAATTCCTGACTGTGCACTAAGAGTTGAACCCAGATCACTAATACTTAGAAGGAGTTCACTAACAACTAGTCTGATCTAGCATGGCCTCTCAGTAAGTCGATCTGGTAGTACTATATATAAAGTTGAGTTTTGTCAACAAGTAACTACAAGTAATGTCTGTATCTAGTAGTACTATATTAAATTGAGTTTTGTCAACAAGTAACAAAGAAATCTGCTTTTACTCTGTGTCCCGTCTAAGCAGTTGATTCATTCTGTAACAGTTTTCTATCAAATCAGACTCAGAGAAACAATACGTATCATGTTTTCAGGGTTGATTGATAGGACCATAATCTTCGGTGAGTAACCACCTGTGCTCTGATCTCTTTCTTACACTGGAAGATCACAGTGGCAGCGCACACTCATAAGCACCAGCGAGGGTCTCTGATGTCATTTAGAAAATGGTGAGAATATTTTTGTAGGAATTTTATTATTTAATCTTTCTAGTGAATTATGCTCGGGCAGCGGCTTTCCTGCCTGATTTTCTCGATTTTGAACTGCCAAGGGTTCTTTCACAAGCTCAACTTGAAAAAGGCTTATAACCTGTGATATATATATTGTATTATGTATTGAATTACTTTGTTTCATTGTACTATAAGAAAGTCTATTTGTTAATAAGTTGCTTTTATTATTTGTTATCTGAAACATTACTTCAACAATATACTACCATTCTATTACATTTTAATGTCATTCAGTTCAATTTTATTATTTGTTCTCTGAAACATTACTTCAACAATATACTGCCCATTCTATTACTTTAATAATAATGTCATTCTGTTCAGTTTTATTGATGTAATTTGTGTTCCCGTTTTATTGATTAATTTTAGTTCAGTTTTATTGATGTAATTTGCTTTTAAGTTTTCATTGATAATTTTGTTTAGTTTTATTGATGTAATTTGCTTAAGTTTTATTGATGTAATTCTTTCATTTTATTATGTAATTTCTTCAGTTTTATTGATGTAATTTGCTTTCAGTTTTATTGATGTAATTTGCTTTAAGTTTTATTGATGTAATTTGCTTTCAGTTTTATTGGTGTAATTTGCTTTCAGTTTTACCACATCCACTCAGTGTTTAGAAATAACAAACTTCATCGGGTTTCTTGAAATGAGACTATCACTAGTATATATATTTCCTCCTCTACGTTATACAGGGCCTGCAAATAATTTCTCCATAATGCTCTGTCCTGGGCAACTTGCTCAATATCTTCCATGGAATTGAGTCCGATATTTCTTGAATCTCTCAGTAAAGTTTATTTCAAAGTTCAGCCCACAGAGCCTCTTTCAAGAACCCCAGAGGAAGCAACGGAAGTAACGAATCTGATCAACAAATAAACAAGGAACAGGTATTAAGAGTTTCAAAGTTCAGTACTGATGTCGTACCTACTTTTTTTCTGATGTCTTTATTTCTAAATAGGTTTCTTGTTACTCCCAACAATCTGCGTAAATTTTTTTATCTCTATCGAGACTAGTTTTCTTCTATCTTTTGATATCATCGCCCAGATTTGGCACTGATAGCATAATGTTGGGAGAAAGATTGTGTTGTATCATCGGCTAGTTTGTATATTCCTAGGAACATACGCAAGATTCAGTGTGTGTTAGTATCAATGTCAGCTTCTATAGACAAGTCATGAATATACTAAGATCAATAAAGAAGACATAATTACCAGCACTTATTATGTGTTGCAATATTTATATATAGTAACACTGTGTAGCAATACAATGTGACAAACATCTTCAAGCAACTCACTGGTAGGCAAGCACACAACAATGGCAGTAAATCTTTTCTCAAACATATTCTTTAAGGATTCTATCACAATTGCACATTGGTTGAAAACATTGAATCATAAGACAAGAATTTGTACAAAACATCAGCACAAGCACAGTATTGTATTTATCATACTACAGGAACAAGATATCAATACACACTTAATCAACAGTTTTATTTGTTAACAAAACTTAGCAGCGTCTGGCCAAATGGATTAGAGCATGGTTCCCATGCGGGAGACCCGGGTTCAATCCACAGTAAGGCCAAAGAGTTTTATTATGTCGGGAGCATAAAGAAAATCCAACCTGAACAGTTTTGCAGCGACTGCACTAACCATGCTGCCATTAACTTCCACAGGCATATGTCCCCACACCCTACACCGCCTGAAAAGCGGTATTACAGTCAGTAACAACAGCTTTTCTTCTAAAAAACAAAACTTCACAGAACTATTCTGTAACGTAATGAAACTTAACACATACAGAAAAAGGATCTTTCCTTCAAATGCCACCAACATTTGATAATATCATCACACACATACATATGTATATAAGTAGATGTGAAATCTATTGCACAAATTGGTCACATATAACCATATTCATCTAGTTGCATGTAAACATAACAAATTAGTTGTATGTAATCCTGTCGCAAACATGACACAACAAATTGTCTAGGAATGATCACAATTAACAATGGCAAATAGAAACATAAAACTACAAAGTTTAATTAATATGAGGTATATTTACAAATAGTGATGAAATCAGAGAAATGTCTGGTCAACCACTAGTGGCAACTGTTGTAAGAAGGAGAGATGGAATATGCTGGACACCTTGAGAAGAAATGATCAAGAATATCAAAGCAGCATTGAAGTGGGATGCAAAGGGTTCAAGAAAGAGAGGTCAACCTAAGGAGACCCTGAAAGAAACTTTGCTGAGAGAAGCAAGAAATATCAAGCTCCGTTCCATGGAGGAGATTGAGCAAGTTGCCCAGGATAGAGCGGTATGGAGAAATGGCTTGCAGGTCCTATGTAACGTATAACAGTACGAGAGGAATTATTATTATATTACAAATGAAACTGATATAAGTAACTCCAGCATCATTATTCTTTCTCTCATGCACCATTGAAGCAACTCCAGCAGTTGGACTGGAGAAATGAAGAAATGGATGTTTGTACCCTTACAGTGATATTTTCTGTATGTATCAATGGTTTGACATGATATGGCTGCTAACCCCAAGCACAAATATTCTTAGTTCTTTATGAACTCTTTGCTTGGTTGTGTTCAGTATATTTTTTCTGTGCGTTCAAGTTGGAATCCAAATTGGAAAATTTGTAGCACTAACTATGAGAAGAAAGAAGAAAGATGACATGATGCATATTGGGATGTATAAATTATGACATTATCATGGAATGTACAAATGATGACACTATCATGGGATGTACAAGACACTAAGATGAGATGTACAAGACTTCCATAGTTTGCACAAACAACTGGTGAAGTTTAATAATCTATAGCTGTCAACTTTTGTTTGTGGCTTGCCCTTCTTGTTGATGGATATCATACAACTATTTTCTCCAGTCATTAGATGATGTGGTACCAGTCTTCTATCATGTCTATTACTGAATTACGTTTTTGTTATTACTATTCATGGTATAAGATGAGTTAACATTTCATTGAGGATATCATCTGGGTCTGGTGATATCTTGGTTTAAAAATTGTCAGTCGCTCATTAGTTTCTTAATTGTGAATAGTATGTTCAATGTATTTTCTATTGTCATCATTATCTTTTCTTATTTCTTTCTTTTACAGAAACACCTCTGTTCATCACATCAAGACTGGTGATGCTTCAGAAGACTTTATAAAGTGGACTACAACAGAATAGATGCGCATAATGAAATAAAATGATTCTGTAACGCATTAAGCATTCTGAGTCCACTTCCTTTATAAGAGGAAGATGGAGCCTTTTGACTTTGATACCATGTATCGAGCAGGGATTGAGTGATGCAGTTAGAGAGGTGCACTGGCTCTGAAGTAATCTGCTGAGGCGAACCAGTTTAATTTGTTGTTCATGATGAAGTTCTAGTCACTTGATGTTGTACCAACTTTTTTTTGATGTTTATTATTTTCAAGCCATCTTTCTTGTTACTCCAGCATTTTGTCTGACTTTCATCTACAGTGAACCTAGTTTCTTCCATCGCTTATGTTTCTATGCATCAAGGTTGGACACTAAACATGATAAGTGAGAAGTATAGTAATGACAATTAGTTCACATTTAGTGCATAAGAAATGTAGAACATTATTAAAATTGAAGACCAAATTGACTATCATTTGATTTAGCTTAGATTCCATTCTGTGTTGAATTTCTATTATTCTTCCATTTGCGAAGAAAGAATGCCAGGGCTGAAATCTTATGATGCTTGATTATAGAAATGTTGATGATGAGATCTGTGTTTTTCTCTTGGCGTAATTCTTACTTCATGTTTTGTCGATGTTAATTCTCATGTTGTATTCGTTACATGCTAACTGAGTCTGTTGATGTGTTGTTGTAGCTGTTCTTCTGTTGTTGATATGATTGCCTGATCGTCTGCAAAAGAAATTCATTTAAGAGTTCTCCAGTTGTTTCTTCGCTGGTGTTAGCTGTTTTACAAATGTGGTCAATGTACGTGATGAATAGCAGCGGGATAGTACGCAACCTTGTCTTACTCCTGACCCTACGTGAAACTTTTCTGATAATCCTGTATTTGTTCTAATCGTACATTGGCTGTCAGTATAAATGTTCTTGCAAAGGTTGATTAGGTGTTCATTAACCCCATAGGTTGTTAGTATTTTCCACAACTTGTGCCTATCTACGCGGTCGAACACTTTTTCCTGATCTACAAATGCAACGTGTAAATGTTTGTCGGATTCGATAGTCCTTTCTACTAACTGTCTGAGGCGAATATTGCCGTCTGTACAGCTTTTGTTCTTCCTGAATCCCATTTGGGAGTCATTATTTTCTTTATTATGTCATCATTATCTGTGTCTTCTTTCAGCCTCTGTCTTTCTTTTCTTACAAGATACCACCTCTTGTTTCTATCAACATCAAGACTGGTGATGCTTTCATAATGCTTTATAAAGTGGACTACAAACAGTGATAAGTGATAGAAGTATAAGAAATGGGACAGAGAATTAGTTCAAACATTCTAGACTGAATAAGAAATGCTAGAACATTACGTAATAGTTTTGTAAGACCAAATGATTACTGATTGATGTTAGCAGGATCACTCCCATTCTGTAGCTACACTGGACCATTCGTCATCTTCCACAAACAACTTGTCTACACATCTGCAGAGAGAGAGAGAGAGAGAGTGGGCATGAGAATGACAACAATATAATAGATGTTTATATAACTCACAAGAAAACAAGTGTTTGAATGTATACATCTTTGCTTTATCTATCTATTGTGCTCTGTCACCTTGTTCGTTCGTTAATTGCATATCCTTTACAGGACTTTGTGAATCAACCCAGCTTTTTAACACTGTTTGTAATTTTTCTAGGCATTATTACATTCAGTAGTTTACATTGTTTCTGAAGGGTGGTGCCATGTCCTTTGTTAAAATCCAGCGAAACAATTTGCAACCAAACAGTTCTGCAGCGTGATTCGAACTCAGAATGTTGAGGTTAATAGACCAGTCACTAACCCTAGGCCACAGATGCCTTGTTAGGCAATCATTATCCTTCCCATTTCTGTGCTCAAACAGTAACAATCATGAGCAACAGTAATTAGCAACAGCTTCAATCACAAACAGTAACAATCAGTAATAGTAACAATAAACAACAGGAACACCAATCAAGAGTAGCAAACATAAACAGCAACAATTGACAAAAGCAACAATAAAAAAACATCAGCAATCAGTATCATAAACATCAGTGATATCAATAATTGTTACAAACAGCAACATGAACAAACAGTAACATGAACAAACAGTAACATGAACAATCAGCAGCATGAACAGTCAGCAACAAGAACAATGAGCAACATGAACAACCAGCAATATGAACAAACAGCAACATGAACAACCAGCAACATGAACAAACAGCAACATGAACAACCAGCAACATGAACAAACAGCAACATGAACAACCAGCAATATGAACAACCAGCAACATGAACAACTAGCAGCATGAACAATCACCAAAATGAACAAGCAAAATGAACAACAAGCAATATGAACAACAAGCAACATGAACATTCAGCAAGACATCATGAACTAACTAGTCAATAAAGCTTCATTAATGTGTTAATATTAACTGTTACTTCTAGAACTATATTGAAGTATATTCTTCATATCACTTTATCTTATTCTCAACTAAATGTAATCACATTTCTCAACACTATACATCTGCATTTGTTCAGTGTCTCTAGCAGTCATATCATTATTGACTTATTTCACAATCATTATTTCTCATTTAATTAAAAAACATCAATCCCACTCTAGAATCAAGACAGAATGTAAGAGTCTCTTCCTGTGAAAACAATACAATACTGTATCTCATCAATCTTGAAATCTAACTTGCCCTTATTTTCTAGATAAAAATGTGCTCTTATTGAACATCAAGTATGTAGTATTGATCTCCAGTCTAAAAATATGATTTTTTCTTTTCTAAACACATAAAGAACATTTGAGTTTCCTTCTAGGTTGGCAAACAGGAAGTGACAGGCAGCAGATTTAGAAACCAAACGTAGAATGAACAATGACAATAATTGTATTATTGTTTATAATGCATGAGTGAATATGAAAGCATAAAGATGAAAAGTTAACTTGACATTATCTATCACTAGAAGAAAACATAGCATTGTTATTTGAATACAAGCATAGCATCATCATGTGTCATGTCTAGTGGCTAAATGATGAATACCTACTGCAGCACTTTGAATCTAGCTCTCAGTGTTTAGAAAGTTCATTAAAGAAAATTTCATCAGAGTTCTGTTTACTAGTAACAACTGGAGATATCAAGATACTCCCCATATCATTTTTAGAAAATTATTGTCAAGCATGTCAATCTTCTTCTTCAAACGCTCCTTATCGACCACTTGTTGACCACTCTGTGTGATTTGTATGTGATCTGAGCCTAAGAGCAATGATGTTGTGCCAGTTGGCCAGCACAAGTAGGCCAGCACATCCAATTTCTGCTATGTTTTTATTTACTAGGTAGTTTCCTAGGTCCTACATCAGTTGCCTCTTATGACATACCTTGTAGGTCACAGTAGTACTATTCTTTGCTTCCCTTGTGGGCCCCGGCAACACCCAGGCGAAGCATGTCAATCAATTATAATGGTATGACAAGATCACAAACAGTGAACTGTGGGATAGAGCAGGACAACAGCACATGGAACAAGAGATAAGGGGTAAAAGGTGGCGATGGATATGTCAAACACTCAGGAGACCTCCTGATAGCAAAATGAGACAGGTCCTCAGATGAAACCCCCAGGGTAATAGATGTAAGGAAGGACGAAGAGGAGAGGAGATGTAGGGAAGACTCAGAAACACCTGGAGGTGGGAGTTGGAAACAGAATGCAAGAAAATGAGGAGAGAGTTGAGAGATCTGGAGAAAGATGGCCTTGGGTAGGAGGGCTTGGAAAACCTTGGTTCCTGACCTATGCCTCCCTAGGGGTGAAGAAGAAAGTCAATCAATGTAAATAATACATTCTCAATTTGGAATATTCTGGGATGATATGGAATACCAGCCAATTCTAATGTTATCTCAATCCTACCATAAACCAACAGAGTTGAAAATGACTATTGAAAATAGATGTCTCCGAAAAATAATGTACATAAAATGGGTCAAATTCAGAAGTGATGAAATCAGAGAAATGTTGTTTCAAACACTAGTAACAACTGTTATAAGTAAGAGAAGATGGAGATGTGTTAGGAATAAATTATCAAGGAGTCAATACAGCAGGTAATTAAAATGGTCCAAGAAAGAAAGGACACTTGAAAAAGATTGGTTATTGGTTACTAAACTGACGTCATTGCACTCAGGGCAGACCATAGGTGCTCAGTCTCCCCCAACAGATATCAAGAGTATGCATACTGATGGTTCCTGTGGCTCACTGATTAAACACACCTCTCACTCTGCCTCTCAGGCATCTAGTTCGACTTGAACAACGGATAACTCCAAACTGTTTAAATCGCTTGATCGATTCAACATCGATTTTAGTGTCCTCATCCAACAGAGAGTCGCAAGAGACTGAAGAATATCCCTTATCCATCTTCAACTCCCCAACAATCGATGCTGTTGATGCAAGCCTGTCCGCTCTCTCATTACCGTAAACACCGCATGCCCAGGACAGTATATCCACGTAAGCCGCTGGAGGTTAGAAACTTCTATAGCGACATCCATAGAAGTTTCTAACCTCCAGCGCTTACTTGAAAAAGAAAAAGGATCAAAGGCGAAAAGTTGGCTCTGCCGTCTGTAAGAATCTTTTCTAATGAATCTGTCATATGTAACCTGATTATGCTAGCAACTATCAAATATATATTCACAACATACTAGGATTTAGTCACAAAACTAACCTGATCATGAAATCTCCACACAAGATACACTCAGATGCTACTAGCTCATCTAGCATGGTCTGCAAATAATATTTGATACATGGATATACATGAAATTAATAATGGTGAAACACATAAAAACAAAGTACTGTAGTTTTACAAAATACAAAAACAATACACAGCAACGTTTTGACCAAAAGGTCTTTATCAAGCAAAGAATACAACAGAAGTGAAGAATTGTTGTATTTTGTACAACTACAGTACTTTGTTTTTAAGTGTTTCATTATTGCTACAGTTTTACTGAAGTCTTCCCTTATATCGATAATGAAATAAATAAAATGTCTCAAGTCACTGTGTAAAACTGATCTACATTGAAATCTGAGTTACCATCTCTATATCTTGTACATCCTAAGATATGCCCAAACAAGCAATCACACAGAGAAAAAAACAAATAGTCAAAGTTGAGAGATAACAATACAGTTGTCTTACAGTCAAGAAAGTTAGCTATATCAGTTTAGTTTAGTTGTCAGATCATCATCACTGCACACTGAACCAATTAGTTTTAAGTGCCGATCTCCTCAGTATGTCTCTCAGTGTGTCGCAGCTAATGACACCGTTTCTTAGTTTAGTTGTCAGATCATCATCACTGCACATTGAACCCATAAGTTCTCTGATCATCTCCTTAGTATGTCTCTCAGCATGTAGCAACTAGCGACACCAGTTCTTTGTTGGTTGACTATTCTTCTTTGGCTACCAGTATAGGGCTCTTGTTTAGCTACACCACATTTGACCTGGTATTCTAGCAGTCTGATTAGTGTTGTAGAGTCACCACTATTACTTGAACCATTTACACATTCTCTCTAGCTATACCAGTGATGAAGATGAATAAAAGCAACAGAAGAAAAGAGAAAGAAAAGTTATGACTGGTTTTACAACCAAGAAAACTAAATCATATCAGTAAGGGAGCAAACCCTATTACAAAGCACACACAAAAACTAGATATGATAGACTGCAGGTTTGTAGGTGCCTAAGTGGCACAGTGAACTAACCCTCTTAAGTGCAAATAACATACAAACTACAAAGATGTCAAAGTAGTTGATTCAGAGAGAATGAAGAAGAAGAAGCTATATCTATAGTCAAGATAGGAATTAAACAGTCTAACAAATGACAGAGAGAACATTGTAATTGACATATGAGGCAAGTAAGTTAGTCATATCAGTAACTGACACAGATAGAAACAGTCTAAGAAAGAGAGAGAACACTGATATTTATCAAACATTAAATGAAGTTGATGTCAGTGGTTCGGGTCCAAATTGGGGTGTAAAGAATAGAACTGCTGTTACCCGTCACGCATGTCGTAAGAGGCGACTAAGGAGGTTGGGTATGGGGCCAGCTACCCCACCACGTAAAAAACACTAGATGGCTACAGAAACCACAACCAGGAAATTCATAGCTCGCCACCTGAGGGAAAATTTTGCAGACGATCTAGCACTCCTCTCCCACAGCCATCATGAGAGTTGGAGACGGAATGCAAGAAAATGGGAAGAGAGTAGAGAGATCTGGAAAATATGGCATTGGAAAGGCGGGCTAAGAAGGCCTTGGTTGTGGAGCTATGCTTCCCTAGGGGTGAAGAAGAAATGAAGGTGTGAGGAGCGTCTGGCCGAATGAATTAGAGCGCGGCTCCCATGCAGGAGACCTGTGTTCAACTCACGGTCAAGGCCAAGAATTTGTTCTGTTGTGGGCATAAATGACAAATTCTAACCTGAGCAGCTTTGCTGTGACTGCACTAGTCATGCGGTCATTACATTCCTCAGGCTCTCTTCCCACCTGTCCTACACCACCCTAAAAAGCGGTACTACAGGCAGTAACTACAGTTTCAAATGAAGTTGTAACAGTGGTGGTCAAGACAGGAAGAAACAGGATGGACATACTGAGGGAGAGATCGGAGCACTTATGGACTAATTTGTCCGACGTGCAGTGATGGTGATCCGACGACTGAACTAAACTAAACTAAAACAGGAAGAAACAAGTTCAGAAAGACAGAAAGTCAAAGTTATGATTGGTCTAACAGCTAAGATGGTTCGATGTCAATGGTGAAGAAAATAATAAAAAATCTAACAAAAGATAGAAAGACAAAGTTATGATTGTTCTAACAGTGATGGAAGTTGGTTATATTAGTAGTCAAGATAAGATGACATAGAACATCTTCATAGATGATGAAATTGTCAACAGAAGTTTTTATTGGAACAAACTTATCTTCAAATATAATATTGACTTATACTACCTTCTCCACTAAAACAAAGCTCAGGATATTCAACTCATATGTGAAATATGTTTTGTTGCAATGCTCGGAAATGTGATGAGTCATCAAGTTAAATACAAATAACATTCAGATTTTTATCAATAAATTGTCGTCAGCGTATCATAAGATTGTCTTACATTGTTAAGAGCTGTATAATTAAGTCTATCAACCAACATATATGTCTTGCATTGTCAAGAGCTGTATAATTAAGTCTCTCAACCAACATATATGCCTTACATTGTCAAGAGCTGTATAATTATGTCTATCAACCAACATATCTGTCTTACATTGTCAAGAGCTGTATAATTAAGTCTATCAACCAACATATATGTCTTACATTGTCAAGAGCTGTATAATTAAGTCTATCAACCAACATTTATGCCGTACAAAAATGCTAACCTTAACATCAATGTCCTTGACGCCAGATATAGCCCCGGTCAGCTTGGCAATGCTACTGATCTCACCCTCAGCAAGCTTCCTCTGTAAACCTTCCACCTGACTCTTCTTGGAAGATGGTAAACTAGGTAACACCTGAAAGAAATGTAGTATGAATTTACTCTTTTATTTGTTCAATAAAAAAACCAATAGTTGTTGTTGTCATAACAATAATAATAAATCACAATTAATGATGAGAACAACTTTACTTACAAGCTGTACCAACTCTAGAGTATAAGTCCAGAGACAGCTGTGATTAGCTAGCAATGTATTTCAATTAAGTAAGAGTTGCACTGTTCAGCAACCTTTATCTTTGGTCAGTCTATTTTGATCTAGCGGTAAGACAAGACAAGATGGTTGGAGATAAGGAAATATGCAGTGGATGTCCCAAAGTTCTGAGTTTCTCAGTGACCCAAGTCACATACTAGTAGTTGTTTTCATATCCACTGTACGAAATGAGGTTTTATATAAATGGTCTGCTATGTCCAGTCTTTACATGACTAAGTTATCAATACATATCTTTACTGTATAAAAATCTGCTACACTCACATAGTTTTAATCTGTCAGTTGAAGCAGTGTGCCAGTTGTCAGGTTAGTAGAATGGATGGATGAACAGAATTATGACCTGTTCCTTGACCACCAGTGCATTAACTCTTTTTCAGCATGTTATACAACTTTAGTGTATTTATTAGGTAAAGTAAAATAAAAACTAGTAGAGACCCCAATTTTATATCATGTGGAATATGGTGTTAGGTCTATGGTTTTCTATAACCAGCGGCACAAGATAAGTAATATAGTAGGTAGAACTGTAGACATAGTAGACAAGACAGTAGGTGGAACAGTAGACATGACAGCAGGCATGACAGTAGACATGACAGTAGGTAGAACTATAGACATAGTAGACATGACAGTAGGTGGAACAGTAGACATGACAGCAGACATGACAGTAGACATGACAGTAGGTAGAACTGTAAACATAGTAGTAGTAGACAAGACAGTAGGTAGAACTGTAGACATAGTAGACATGACAGTAGGTGGAACAGTAGACATGACAGCAGACATGACAGTAGGTAGAACTGTAGACATAGTAGTAGTAGACAAGACAGTAGGTAGAACTGTAGACATAGTAGACAAGACAGTAGGTAGAACTGTAGACATAGTAGACAAGACAGTAGGTGGAACAGTAGACATGACAGCAGACATGACAGTAGACATGACAGTAGGTAGAACTGTAAACATAGTAGTAGTAGACAAGACAGTAGGTGGAACAGTAGACATGACAGCAGACATGATAGTAGGTACAACATTAAACATAGCAGCAGGCAAAAATTAGTGGAACAAGAAGGCAGATTACAACAAAGAAAACAAAAATACTCAACAGGTTAACATTATGGCTAGGAAGTAAGTCAACAACAGAACTAGGAATAAAAAGGTGTGGATGTTTATGATTGTCTACACCAGTCGGCATGAGGCGATAATAAATAAAGTTTAATAACAAACTTATAGACATTTTGTTTGATATAATCCAAAGAAAAAAAAAACACAATATAAAAAGCTGGAACTTCAGAAATTCTGTAAATATGGCTCCATCTAAAAACACCAGGCCCAGACAATATCCCTGCTGACCTACTTACAGCAACTAATGAGATTGGAATAAGCTGACTACACAGACTATTGAACCAAGTCTGGATCACACAAGAAACACCAGAAGATTGGAGGAATGCAATAATAGTTCATATCTGGAAGACGAAAGGTAGCAAAAGGGATTGCACGAAATATAGAGGAATAGCGCTACTGTGTCACACCAAAAAATATTATGAAAATACTTGAAAAAGGCTGTGCCATACTATCAAGCCACAGCTTAACGACTCATAAAAGGGATCCCTGAAGAACAGAAGCTGGTCTGATGAAATAGTCACCCTCAGGCATTTTATGGAAAGGACTGTTGAATTTGATAAAAACATTAGGAAAAAGTATTTGTGAAGTGCACACAATAGCCCATTTTAGATATCTCTTCTTATCCTGATGCTGCAAGACAAAACATGATTAGAGAAAATAAATACGATAAACAAATACATAGACTGACCTCTGATATCAAACAGTCCATGTGAAACTTATGGCAACATGGGAACAGGTAGAATGCCCTGGACATCAGCGGGTAGGAGCATGTGGAACACTTGTCTTCAGCTTTAACAAAAGCATACCTGAAGACAACAAAAAGACCATCTTTAACAAATTTTCTTGATAAATTTAAGCTGTAGTAATTAAAATCACCAAACTTTTTCCATATGGAATGTTACTATAATTATTTCTTGGACTCGATGGCAAATTGGAGGATCACTATAATGACCTTTCAGGTGCTGCATTTTTTACAGCTTCTTCCGTTGCTATTTGTTTTATATTCACTGAAAACTACTTAAGTCAAAAGTAAATTCAAACGCACAAAATCATCTTCTTCTTCTTCTTCTCTAATCATGTTTTGCCTCACAGGCCGGGTCAGACAGAATAAGAAGAGACTTCTAGAATAGACTTTTGTCTGCACTTCATGAATCGTATTTTTTCATCGCCTGTTATTTCTGAGGTCCACCTTTTGCGTGGTCAACCTTTTGCTTTGTATCCACTGTATTGGAGTAACATTGCTCTTTGAGGTGCAATGTCTGTTGGTAAAATGCACACAATCATCATGTTTTTTTGTTACTAGGAATCAGCTAGACATTAAGTTGACCATTTATTTTAAGATCAAATGTGACTAACAAATTATCCAACAATAAAGATGTTTGAGATAACTTGCTATCAACTAGTCTTTCTTCTTCTTTGTGTTCGTTCTTTACGAACAATTTTAATCACTCTGTGATATGTTTGATCTTTGCCAAGAACGTGTATCCGTTGCATATTGGTTTGGTAGGCCCCTAAACGCATAGATTTCTGCACGTTTAGAACACGTGCATCCAATTTCATCCAAACCTCTTTAGTCACCTCTTACAACATGCGTGGCAGGTAACAGTGGTTCTATTCTTTACACCCCAAATTTGGGCCCGGTAACCACTGGGCGATGAACTAGTCATACATATTTTACATCTACAGATGTGAGATTGTTCTAAAATAATGAAGAGCAGTTAGTGAATATTTTTATTTTGAAATAAACTAGAAGTAGAAACTAATTTAAATGTATCGTCTTCTTTTGTCATCACACTGCTACCAAAATGTTGTAGAGTGTTGTGGTTTTCTGTTTTTGCGCTGCTCTAATGGTTTGGGTGAAAGTTATTTTTGCTTTTTAACATAATTCTGCTATGTTATTTAACTATCCTTTTCATGGTCTTCCTCTCGCCTTCTTTCCTGATGTTCTGTTGTAGAAGACTCTGTATCCAGTGGAGTTTGGTTGCATTCTTATAAATTTTCATTAAATGTATAAATTAACTTGTCTGCGATAAATACTACCCATGTTCTGGTCAAAAACTATCTCTAACCAAGAACTGCTTTCACAGTGTAAGCAAAAGAATATGAACACCATCATCCAAAAAAAGACAATGGAAATGGATTAGATATGTGATACACATGAAGACTAGCGCCTGTCATAAAAACTGCACTGAAATGGAGATCAGAATGTAAATGAAAATGTGGAGAACCCAAAAAAGACCTGGAGGAGAACAGTAAAACAGGAACTGAAAGAAATGAATCACAGTTCAAACACAATACAGCAGACGACCAAGAACAGAGAAGAATAGTGTGCACTTGTTGCTGTCCTAAGCGACATAGGCTAGAAAGAAAGCGTTCTTCTGTCAGACATATTTTCATAATATTCTTCAAACTTCCTCTACTCATAACATGACCAAGACTTGTGGACTGTTTCTCTCTGCTCTAAGATAAACTTCCATCATGCATTGGTTCACTCAGCACATCCTCAAAAAACTTTGAATCTATCATGGCATTCTTAACATTATTCTGTGAATTTTATAGATCTTATTTCATAGTTTTATTGTTTATAAATGATTTCCATATAACAGGACTAGCTACTACAAAATATACTTCTAAAACCTAATTAACTAGCTACTACAAAACATACTTCTAAAACCTAATTAACTAGCTACTACAAAACATACTTCTAAAACCTAATTAATACTAACCCTTACATATTTCATACCAACCCTTACATCTCTCAAAGTTGTAAGCAGTTAACTCTCTTACTTGTTTCTAAAACTCTGAATTTCCTTTCGAATCTCTTCAGCGCTTTGTGTGGCTTCTTCCATCTCCTCTTTCAAACTATCAATATGTTGGTTGTACTCTTGTAGAGAAGATATGATAGCATCCTACAAGAACAAATATAAATATATCAACATACATTCTTCTTCTTCTTCTTCATCAACATCTAATAATTGAAGTGGACATCTATGATAATCAATGATTGGAGTGAACATCTATGATAATCAATGATTGGAGTGGACATCTATGATAATCAATGATTGGAGTGGACATCTATGATAATCAATGATTGATGTGAACAACTATGATAATCAATGATTGATGTGAACAACTATGATAATCAATGATTGATGTGAACAACTATGATAATCAATGATTGATGTGAATAACTATGATAATCAATGATTGATGTGAACAACTATGATATTCAATGATTGGTGTGAACAACTATGATATTCTATAGTACAATCTTGCTAACTCAAAAACTCTGGTGACATGTCTTACTTTGAAATGATCAATTGTCACAAAATCGGGGAAAAAAGGTAGAATGTCTTCAATCTTGAGTCTGTCACATTCGTGTAGAAACTCCATTGCTCGTTTGATGTCTTTCTCCTCTTCTACAACATGGCGGGCTGCAAGTCAGATAACATAAACATGATCTCTTTTAATAACAAACCAACATGTGTTCATAGTAAGCATTCTTGATCTTATCTGCCTTAGTGTTGACATGACCTGTCTACCACAACCCTGACCAAGTTTGTACATGTTCTGTTGCTCACAGGTCCAATCTTATGTATCACACAGTCGTACATAGGCAATGGCCTTAAATACAAATTCCAGAAGAACTTCACAAACAATCTCTACATAGTAAAACCTGTCCTCAAAATAAAGTGTAGTGAGCTAATGCTTTTCCCCATCTTGTTCTCAAATTCTTGGATGGTAACATGACTATTCTGTATGATCCAAGTCCATATTTGGTTAATGACCTCATCATTTAAGCTTGTCCTCAACAAGATCTTTAGATTTGTCTATTGGAATGTGGTCCACTCTCAACTCATGTCTGACCATTTTTGTATTGATTTTACAACTCTTTAATTCATGTGCTGCTCATGGAATAGTTGCTGAAAGCCTGTTGAATATTTTGAATAATTTCCACTTCAATATCAAGATTTTTGCAAAAATTTGATACAATAATGTTGCTTAAGTAGTTCTGCCATTTAATGGCAAAATCTGATCAGCATTTACTATACTACAGACTGACTCTCATAGCTCTCTGCAGGTGTAAGAAAATTCATACAACAACATGAAGGTCCCCAACGACTTGCTGTTGGAGGACACCTTTCATACTAACTTTGTTTCATTGGTAAAAATTAAGGTTGTTTTGATCAGATATAGTTGGTAATCTTCAAGAACACTTTGAGACATGATATTATCTGTGGTTACACAATTCTTTACTTTTTGACTATTTCAGTGGTTGCTTATAGTAATCCCTGTTTAAATTATTCTTTGTTTATCTACATTTGTCTCATTATTGTTTATTGTATCTGTCTCTGTGGCTAAGTGGTTAAGCCTTTGATTTGTGGCCCAAAGGTCATGTGTTTGAATCCAGGCTGCCCCGTTTTGTTCACAAGTGTATTTTTTCCAGAGATTCCTAGGATTGTTGAAGGAGCTATAGAGTTTGTGTAATGCTCAGCAGCAGCTTGTGTGCCATTTTTGTGAAGAGGGACAGAGCCACATTGGGTAAAACCCAGTGCAATAAAGATAATCCTTCAGATACAGATTTGTCTAAATGATTGTCTATTTATGTATGACTGTCTCAATTATTGTTTGTTTATTTAGGTAAACTCCCTATTTAGGTCTGTTTCAATGATTGTCTGCCTATGACTAAGTCTTTTTTTTTTACACCTTGACCTACCTATTCTAAGCCAGAGTTTCTTGCGCATGTCTTTATCATCTTCTTCAGGTTTATCCGCTTGTTGTTTAGCCAATTCAACATCCACCTGTTAGAACAAAAATACATGTCAGTATGTTCTTTGTAACTGTTAATGCAGCCCTGGACTTCTATTAGTATTAACTTCTATCAATTATTATGTCAGGGATTTCAATAAATTCTTGACATAAACTTATCAAGGTAGGTACATATTTATTACTGGGTAAGCTGGAGCAACAGCAGGTTTTCCTCAATCATTCTTCTTCACTCTTCCCACTTAGGAGGCATGGTCTACAACCAAGGTTTTTCAAGCCCTCCTATCTAAAGGCCATCTTTTCTAGATCTCTCCCAATTTTCTTGCATTCTGTTTCCAACTCCCGCCTCCAGGTGTTCTTGGGTCTTTCCTTATCTCTATTACCCTGGGGTTCCATCTGAGGCCTGTCTCATGATGCTGTCAGAAGGTGTTCTCAGTGTCCATTGGAACCGTTTGCCCCTATCTCTTCCTTATCCTCAACCATGACTAGCATATGTTTTGATTGAGACGCCAGTTCTTTAATCACTTTATCAAGTCAACAATGATAAGATAATGGAAGCATATGATCATTTACCCACAGATGTAATGCAGTAAAAAATGATGCTCGTCCATCACGGATGATGATGACCACACAATTTTCATCCAAGGAAATGTAGTTGCGTTATGTTTGTCTGTGTGTGTAGATAACTAGTGAGCCCAAAGCGGGCTTGAAATGTTCTTGTACAGTGTGGGCAAGGTATACCTGCACTTGTGGGACATTTTTGGCCAAAAATATTGATTAGTTGATAAACAATATATCTGACATTAGGTAACCAACAGACTGGATAAATCAACATATCTCGCATATACATGTAATGACATGTCTCTGCGGCTAAGTGGTTAAACTGCTACTTTGTGTTCAGAAGGTCATGAGTTCAAATCTGATATACATTACACATTTCATAATCAGAATACCATCTATTTGGTTATATTATATATCTTGATAGGTTTAAAAAAAAGTCCTGAAACAATTGATTGATATATAATATATCTGATATTCTGTTAACATGCTGATTGATTCTTCTTCTTCTTCTTCTTCTTGCTACCCGCTATGGAGTCAGGTGTAGTCAGGGAGCATATTACAGCGCTTCTGACAGACTTTTGCATGAAGGCCTGCTTTTCTTTTTTATCAGTGTTCCCTGCCATACAGGCATGCCTCCTCTGACTTCAGAAGTGCTGATTGGTTCTGATACTAAAATATGACACTAATGATATGATACTAAACATATGATACTAATGATATGATACTAAACATATGATACTAATGATATGATACTAAACATATGAGACTAATGATATGATACTAAATATGCATATGAAAACTAAACATATGATACTAATGATATGATACTAAACATATGTAAGACAACATTGAATGATATGATACTAAACATATGAGACTAATGATAGACACTAAACATATGAGACTAATGATATGATACTAAACATATGATACTAATGATATGACACTAATGAACTACATATGACACTAAACATATGAGACTAATGATATGACACTAATGATATAACACTAAACATATGATACTAAACATATGACACTAATGATATAACACTAAACATATGACACTAATGATATAACACTAAACATATGAGACTAAACATATGACACTAATCATATGAGACTAATCATATGACACTAATGATATACACTAAACATATGACACTAATGATATAACACTAAACATATGACACTAATGATATAACACTTGCAAAAAACATAAATTGACACTAAACATATGACACTAATGATATGACACTAAACATATGACACTAAACATATGACACTAATGTTAAACTAACTCAAAATTACAAGGCCAAATGTCTACAGCCTCCTCATAAAGTCCCATCAGTGAGTAGATATGTACACATGCTTTCTTGTGGTTATACTCAGCGCACAATCTCAGTGCATACTTGACATCATAGCAGATCTCTTGGGGATCCTGGCAAGACAGCAGCACATGAAAAGGAAACAGAGCAATGTAGGATCATGAACATAGAATCAAACAAATCTATATTTAGACAATATAATAACATACAAAATAAGAAGTACAGGGTAACGAGTGTGCTGACTTTCTGGCAAACAATGTCCCGACTCAAGCGGGCAGAAGTACGATTACTGATATGACTGAAGCTGATTTGTCCCACTTCATAAATTTCATCAATGATTTCAATCCTGCTATTCAATCATCTCCACTTCTCCATGTCTTGTGTCAGCTTTCTTGACATCACAATCACCATAAACCAATTCACCATCACATCATCAGTATTTTATAAGCCTACTGATGCGTACAAGTTCCATTTTCATTTCATTGATGCGCATAGTTTTCTTCTCTATACCTCTTCCCATCCCCAGGCTTGTTGTGATTCTTTGCCATTCTTCCAACTCTTGCGTCTTCATCACCTTTGTAGCAAGGATGATAATTTTCTTGATAGAGCTGCTTAGATTTCTTCCGTAATCACCTATACCTGGAGAAGGTGCTTGTATCTGCTATGCATCAAGTTAAGAAAATTGCTCGCCAGGATGCCCTTACCAACCAGCATAGGATTTCTAACTCTGACAGGGTGAAACATATCTTGACTTTCCACCCACATAGTTCACTGGTGAAAAAAGTTTTATTCCGTCACCTGTCTATTTTAAAATTGGATCCTGAGACATGCTTAGTCTTCCTAAACTATTCTCTGGTGGCTTACAGACGGGACACAAATCTTAAGTATCTGTTGGTACACAATCGTCTTAAATCCATTGTATAGGGTTATTTTGGCGCCGTCCGGTGTTGCCATCGGCCATGCATGTTCTTATGTGATACAGACCCGTACTGTATCTTTTCCTAAAGCCACATTTGTTATTGAGGATCATTTTATATGCGAGTCTCGCAATATAATCTATGCCATCACTTGTAAACGTTGTGACAAAGCATATATAGCAAAACTGGCATTATGTAAGTATTGACCGTTTCGGCCAACACTTACATGATATAAGCAAATGCTCTGTGACTCCTGTAGCCACTCATTTCAAAGGAACGGACCATTTGGGAGCTTGCGATATCCAGGTCACAGCCATCCGATCCTGTTCCTCTGATGATCGAGTCGATTTGCTCTCGAGAATTGTTTTATATCTTTATATGGTACCTTGTGACTTTATGGACCCAACACACTTTATTTCTATGCTTCTTAATATCCTCTGTGACAATAGAAATTTCATGAAATGTATGTTAGTTTTTCAGCTGTAAAAGTTTAAAAGGGTTTTAAAGCCGAAGGATTGACTTCATTGCACCGGGTTTTACCCCATATGGCTCGGTCCTCTCCGCAGAAATGGCAAGCCACCTGCCGAGAATATTGCACAAAGCACGAACTCCGTAGCTCCAGCAACAATCCTAGGGTCTCTGCAAAAACTGCACCCGTGAACAGAACGGCACACGGTCCAGATTCGAACCCACGACCTTCGACTCACAAGGCAAAGGGCTTAACCACTCAGCCACAGAGACCCCCAGCTGTAAAAGTAAAAATTAATAACGTTATCAACTTCAAACCACTATTTAGAGTTACAATATTATCAACATTAACCCCTATTTAGAGTTACAATATTATCAACATTAACCCCTATTTAGAGTTACAATATTATCAACATTAACCCCTATTTAGAGTTACAATATTATCAACATTAACCCCTATTTAGAGTTACAATATTATCAACATTAACCCCTATTTAGAGTTACAATATTATCAACTTCAAACCCCTATTTAGAGTTACAATATTATCAACATTAACCCCTATTTAGAGTTACAATATTATCAACATTAACCCCTATTTAGAGTTTAAACATTAAGTTTCATGAACAAATAATAAGACCATCACATTTATTTTGTGATAAACTATTTGGATTCATCTATGTACACATTATCTGGAAATATCTTGTTGTCTCTGTATCTGCTTGATAACATTTCTTGACTGTTTGTTGCCTCACCTCTCCTTGAAGCTGAAGATATGTCATTAAATTGTCAGGCTGTAACTTGGCATATAGAGACAATAGGTAGTTGTGGATGGCTAGGTCTTTGTTCTCCAACTTCTGCACACAGAACTCTAGATACCTTATGGCTTCGTTGCCCTGGTTAAAGAGTCAAAAACATACTCATTGTAGTGCAACATGGACAATGTAGCTTCAAAAATGATATTAAAATTACAGTTTATATATGAAAATCGCGGCATATCCTATACAGGACATTACCATCAACCACAGTGAACAAGTCTTTGATTTTCTAGGCTACACTTATACATTCAGTAGTCGCCCGAGTGGTTACCGGGCCCAAATTGAGGTGTAAAGAATAGAACCACTGTTACCTGCCACGCATGTCGTAAGAGGCGACTAAGGAGGTTTGGTTAAAATCAGATGCATGTGTCCTAAACGTGTAGAAGTCTATGCGTTTAGGGGCCTATCAAACCAATATGCAACGTATACACGTTCTTGGCAAAGATCAAACATATCACAAAGAGTGATTAAAATTGGTCGTAAAGAAGAAGAAGAAGAAGACATTCAGTAGTTTTCCATTGTTTTCTGAAAGGAGTGGTTTATTTTTACAGTTCGTAAAAATCCACGGGAACAAATTTGCTTCCAAACTGACCGCTGCAGAGTTTGAACCAGGTATTCTTGGGTTGTGATTGAGTTCACTTTAACTAAGCCACAGATGCCCACAGTTTATACATAACATAATATAAAACTATAATGCACATAACAATTATTGTATCAATACTGACAACCTGATAAATAATCTTCATTAATAATAACTACTATACATCCCCCAATCACGATGGAATGTTGCTGCTGTTGTTAGCTAGAACTGCAATGATGGTCACTCTTTCACAATCAAACCATCACATCTGGTTCTCAGTCAGACAAAGAAATGGTGGTGCATAATGAGTATTTCAGGCTATCCTAGGATGATCTACTCAAAATACCAATAGGTTTGTGCATTCTGGTGAGAAGTCAAGGTGGAGTTTCTTAGCTAGTGCCGCATGGTAGGGTCATTGAATAACAGAATGGAGCATACAGGACAACAACGTTCAGTATGACGATGATGGGTGAGGCTATCACGGTTGCCTTCCAGTGGTTATCTGGGACACATTTTACTGGGGCCGTTCTTATATTTGACTCTCAGCTCGGTCAATGTTTTGGAAGGTACAAAACTGCATGTTATGGTATGGTTGGATGCCTATTGCGGTTTTCAACATCCAGATTTTTACATGAATCTGCTGTCCTGGACATGCAGTGTTCGCAGCAGTGAAGAATGAACAGGCTTGATATCATATAAAACAATTGCGCAGTATTTGATGCAGTGAATGAGAAGACAGAAGTCAGTGAACCAGAGTTGATTACAGCCCTACTCCATTTTCAAGTGGTGACCCTACAGCAGGATGCTTTACTTTTCTTCTTTCTTTTCTCCAATCCTGTTTTGCCTTACAGCGTCAGGATAAGTAGAGATTTCTAGAACGAGACCTTGTGTGCTCTTCATAAAGTGTTTTTCATCGCCTCTGTTATCTCTGAGGTCCACCTTTTGCCTAACTGGCCTTTTGCTTTGTATCAGAGCAACATTGCTCTTTGAGGTGCACTGCCGTACTACGGTTTCGTTAAATGAGTGTGGATCACAAATTGAAAGCAAAAATGGTTCCCACATAATACCGCGTTGAATGTGTTGGTATAATAGGTACAGATATTGTAGGCTCTGTGTACACTATGATATAATCTAACAAACTTTCACTTCAAAGCCAACAAAGTAAATGTACAATAGTCATGAAATATTATAGATCAATTGCAGTCAACATTTTGGTGTGGAGATGACACCTAATCAATTATGCTAAATAATGATTCAGTAATGAAAGCAACATATATTGTGGAAAACAACGCTACCTACCTGTTCACGGAATCGTGTGTGGTCATACTGGACTAGAGCAGGTATAAGTTTCTTGGGGTCTAGCTGCTTCCCTTGTCGAATCCAGGCATCAACGGTCTCTTTAGGGACATACTGCATCAGCAAAGGGCTAAACTTGTAGTAAAGTTCCACATCAGTCTGTGGGTATGATCAAATAAAAGATACTTAAAAAGAAGTCATTCTTACAGTAATATTTGAAGCTGGAAACATCAGAAAAAAGAACATGAACTGTTCTCTCATGGTTAGTTTCAATCAGTGTCACTGAACTCAGTGTGCACTTATAGACGCTTTGTTAATTTCATTTTAATGAAAGTACCAACATCTTCTTCTTTCTACTTTTGTCATCCCATTGTTACCGGGTTGTTGCCCAGTGTCATGGTTTTCTGTTTTTGTCATGTGCCGCTCTAGTGGCTTGGGTGATAGTTATTGTTTCTTTTTGTTCGGGGCATAAAAAAAAATCCTAACCTGAAGTTTCACGGCGACTGCGCTAGTCAAGCAGCCATTCAATTCCACATACTCATGTCCCTCTGTCCTACATTGCTCTAAAAAGCGGTATCACAGGCAGTAATGACAGTTTAAAAAAATATATAAATGCCGCAAACAAACTCATGAAACTCTGTGTATAGAGTACGAACTTGACCTAATTAAGTATATTTCTTTCATGGTAACATATGACTTACCTGTTTGGTCAGCACTTCCAATGCTCCTCTGTAGTTTTCATGCTGGATATAATGGCTGATAACACGTTCAAAATCTGAGGAGTAAAAATATACATACATGCTGCTGTTGCTGGACACAATAAAATATTAGTTAGTCCGATGAATTGAAAATGTGGGCATAACTAGGAAACATAGCATACAGCATTCACCATATCATTTATTTTAATTTTGAGTTATTTATCTTCTTGCTACAATGGTTTTCTTATTTTTCTCTCTAAGACCATCACTAACTTTGTTACAATCTTTGTTTATTTCTCTCTATGAATTTACTTTCAAAAATTATTTTACACGGCTTTGTCAATTTATCTCTAAGACCATCATTAACTTTGTTACAATCTTTGTATATTACTCTCTAAGACTAGCTAGTCTTTCTTAGGAAGGGCAGTATTTCTTGTGAAAAGTGAAAATTAGTATCCTGCTGATGACCAACAGAACATACAAACCAACCCCACCTCCCAGTGGTGTAGACAAGAAAACTTTATGAGGTAAAAAGCAAACAGGGCTTTGGCTTGCTTAGGGATATAAACTCCCCTAGGTCAATTAAAAAATATATATATATATTTTTATGCAGTGGGAGGCGAACATAAACAAAAATGCATGTAGAAACCAGATGTGCTGGCCTAAAGGTATGTAGGCATCTAACTGGTACAATGAACTCCCACTCCAAAGTACAATCCCATACCAAGCCCCAAAGAGTGGTTTAACAAGTGGTTGATGTCAAATAAACAGCAAGAAGAATATCAGTAAATAGACAAACTCAAGCATAAATCCAATATTTTAAAACTGTATTCTTCCAACCTTTCATCAAGACTGCAAAGAAGACAAGATCCTCAACATCACCATGACTAGCGATCAAATCATACACTACACTTTTGTTATGGTTCACACATTCCTGAAACAGAGAATATATTAGACATGTCAGTGATTGAATGATAGGACCATCATCATTGTACTTCGATGACTAACCATGTGTGCTCCGATCTCTTTCTTACACTGGAAGATCTCAGTGGCAGTGCATGAACTCTGTGGCACCAGTAAGGGTCACCGATGTCATTTAGAAAATATTTTGTAGGAATTTATTATTTTTTTAATTAAAAAAAATAATTAAATTCATACATAATATGTCAGTACAAACAGGAAGTAACATAAAGAGACCAACAACACATGGGGATTCAAAAAAGCTGCAGGAACACACCCACACTCCCTCCCCTCATCCTGCTAGTAAAAAGTAACAAATTGGCATACTCAAATACAACAACATCAACAACCAGCCACAGACTAAGTCCTTCATGACATGCTTGGAACAAAGTACCAGAAAAAATGGACATGCACAAAGGCAAGGGAGAAGATCCTTCACGGTTTATTAACAGTGCTTCACAGCAATAAAGACGCTAGACACTATATAAGTAGGCTCATCAATCAACATCAAACTGTTATGGTTAGTCGCTTGATGCTGTTGGAGATATTGCGAAGGAGATTGGAGCACCTATAGAAATGTCCGGAGTGCAATAAAAATATTTCAATCTGAAACGACTGGCCAGCTTACTCACCTTCACCTTCTGTTGCATTAGAAACTTGCGGAAGTCATCTTGTGTATTCTCATACTCAGAAGTGTCATCCTGTCCCAGTTCTTTTAGTTCCCCAAGTTGGTTTAGAAATAGCTCAATCATCCAAGTTACTAACATGGTCAATTGAGTTTTGTCCTGTACAGATATGAAACAACATTGGAGTTTTATAGGGAACATTCTACAACACTTACATGGTCAATTGAGTTTTGTCCTGCACAGATATGAAACAACATTGAGTTTTATATGGAACATTCTACAACACTAACATGTACACATTAGTTTTATCCTGTACAGATAGGAAACAGCAGCCATATACACCTGAAATTCAATAGAAATAATACAAAGTAAAATATATCAATTGTAAAATTTCAATTAAATATGATGGTGATTTGTTGTGAGTCAATGCAGTACACTGTTATTTTTGCCCCCTCTCTGCTTCATTCTTCCATATATAATTATATCAATTTTGCTAGCAACTTTGTCCTGCAGTTTGGCTTTCAGCATAACTTCCTCCTCTCTCTATGTATTATATTTTATGTGTCTAGTTTGCATTACTTTCTATTCTTTCTTTTCTTCTTTTGTCCTTCTCTGCTTTTTTGCCGCTAGACGTAGCAGGTTTAACTGATGATCGGTTTCAGAGATAATGCACGCTCGGTCGCTTGATATGGTGTGGTATTGTGGGTTTTAAGATGTCTGTAACTCCATCAACCCATCTTTTTCTTGTCTGCCCTTTCCTCTTGATGATTCCATTTTCAGGTTGTTCGCTCTTGCAACTGGTGTATTCGGGTTCATTCTGACCAAGTGGCCAAACCATTTGAGTCTCTGTTTTTCAATAAATCTAATAGCAGGTGTTGTTCGACTGTTCTTCTAATTTCCTCATTTCTTATATGGTCTCTTCTTGTTTTATTTACTGCTTTCCTCAGGCATCTCATTTCGCATGTGGTAATTTTCCTTTCTTGTTCTTTTGTCAGTGCCCATGTTTGGCTCTGGTAGCACAGTGTTGGTATAAAGATTGAATTTATAATCTGTCTTTTAGTCACTACTGGAATAGCTGGGTGTTTCAAAATTGGGGTAAGCTGGTATGTAATGTTGTTGGCTTGCTGGATTCTAGTTTCGATCTCTCTGTCCAGTCTACTATCAGATGTGAAGATACTTCCAATTACTTTCTATTGCTACAAAAAATACCTGAGGTTTAAGTGCTGACAATTTCCTCTGAACAAACATCTTTAGAGCATCCTTCTGTGGCAGCTTGATCAGTTTGAGAGCAATTTCTTCAAAAGAATTTTGTGTCAGTGCAAACATGGCCGCACTTTCTTCATACCTGTATAACAGAAACAACACATCAGTATGGAGATCAAATGTATAAAAAGTAAATAACTTTCTCAGTTTGGAGATACAGTATCATCATCATCAGGTGCCATGTTGGCTAGCGTAGGCGATCATGGATCTCCACAAAGCTCTGTCCCTGTTGTTTGCTCTGATCTCAGATGTTGACGATCTTCCATGCCATGAAGTCAGGCTGTCCAAAATTTTCTGTCTTCCCTCTCTCGATTTTACCGGTTATAACAATGTATTCTAAGCCTCCCCTTTTCATTACATGTCTGAAAAATGATGATTGCCTCTTTCTTATATTGATAATAAGCTTTCTCTGTGTCCTGGCCTCGTTCAACTCCTCCACATTCATCATTTTAGCAGTCCATTGGATTCTCATCATTCTTCTGTAAAATCACATCTATGTGGCCTTCAGAGATGTTTCTATCTGTTTGTTTTATTGTTCATGACTCCTATCCAAAAAGGGTTTTAAAGCCGAAGGATTGACTTCATTGCACGGGTTTTACCCCATATGGCTCGGTCCCTCTCCGCAGAAATGGCAAGCCACCTGCGAAAGTATTGCACAAAGCACAAACTCCATAGCTCAGCAACAATCCTAGGGTCTCTGGAAAAACTGCACTCGTGAACAGAGCGGCGCGATCCGGATTCGAACCCACGACCTTCGACTCACAAGGCAAAGGGCTTAACCACTCAGCCACAGAGACCCCATGACTCCTATCCATATGTCAGTATTGTATACAGTATAAAAAACTGAAACATTTTGTCATTATGGAGATAAAACATAGAAAACTGAAACATTTTTGTCATTATGGAGATAAAACAGGAAAAGTAAAGATGTTGTCATTATGGAGATAAAACGTAGAAAACTTAAAACATTTTTGTCATTATGGAGATAAAACATAGGAAAAGTAAAGATTATGTCACTATAGAGAAAAAACAAAGAAAAAGGAAACATTTTGTCAGTATGTTCTTTTATAGTTTCTTTATACTATCTACGATATGAAATGTTACGGCTAGTCTCCTTTTCATTTTTATTATCACAATCTCCATTTGTGGCTATGTTTATTAAACATCAAGAAATATTTATTGAAAACTGACAGCTCTTGCAGTAGAAGTGAATTGTATCTTCTTGCTGTTTGTTCAACTTACTTGCCCTTGGAAAATAGATAGTCTGCTTGCTTGGTCAGTACCATATCCAAATGCATGGGGTTATCCTAAATAGAATAATGAATCAAAGACAGTCACATTAGAGATGAAATCTTCTTGCAAACACTGACGTCAAGCATTCATTTTTTTCAGATCCAGAAGCACTTGAGCTTTCAGCTCTTCGGCTTGGTGCTATGGACATCATAACCCTTCGGTTCGGTGCCACGAACACCTTAAATCTGGAGAACCTGTGGCTTTTCTGTCAGCCTGCGGAATTGAACCCGCACTCACAGAGGGCTAGTCACCGTATTCCAAGCCTACGAACACGTTGGCGGGAAAGCATTCAATTAAAGATTATATGTCTTTTACATATTTGGTTATCTTGGCTCCTTGTTCTTAACATCTTCATCTTTGTCCTAGGTCATTTTGGATGAAGGAAAGGCAATGAGAGGCGGATGCACTGGCGAACTATGCTACATTCGAGAATGGGCTTTCTATGGACAAAAGTGACATCATCAATGCTCTAAGAGAAAACATACACTATGAATATTGTAACAAAGAAGATAAAGGGTATTCTCTATCTCGATTGCACAAGTTATGCATATCGATAGGTTCGGCAAGACCATGAAAGAAACCTCTGTAGATACATCAACCAACACAGAATGGGAGATGTTAGTCTAAACACACTGAAATACATGCTTGGGGGGAGATCGGAGCAATTATGGACATATCTGATCTTCAACTGAAGAATCTTAACACCTTATTCATGTTTCTCAGAGATTTTACATTATCATTCACAATTTCTCTCTTAAAGTTTGTTCCATTCTTTTTTTTGGATATTTTTCTTCCAGTCCAGTTTTCATATCTATATTTACTGATGGTGTCATATATGTCTCTCTCTCTCTTTAGCCTGCTATGCCCTTGACATTTAGAGCAACAGCACCATCTTCTCTATTAGACCTTTCTGTTGTGTTCCAACTATATTCATTCTTTCAGTTCTTGCTCTCTCGATCTCCTCCAGTTGTCTTGGGTCCTCTGTATTGTGTTCCAACTATGATTCATTTCTTTCAGTTCTTGCTCTATCGTTCTCCTCCAGGTTGTCTTGGGTCTTCACGTTTCGTTTACCCTCTGGAGTCCATCCCAGTGCAGTTTTCGTGTCAAAGCCAGTCTCCATGCGCATCCCATGCCGATCCATCTCCAACGTCGTCTTCGGATGATGGTGCTCATATTCTTTTGTTGACATAGAACTTCATGTGTGTGGTACTAGTTTTATAGACAATGTCGTGTTTTGCTCTTAAGTGCAGTTTTTCTTGGAGATTCATTAGGATTGTTGCAGGAACGACAGAGTTCCTGTTGTGCAAGACTCTCAGCAGGTGGCGTACCATTTCCTGCAGAGAGGAGCAGAGTCGCATGGGGAAACCTGATGCAATCAAGTCAATTTTTTGCCTTGAGACTCCTTTTTAGACTTAGTTTTGGAACACATCCAGCATAATTTCATGTGTTTAGTGCTTGATAAAGGGATTTTAGTGGAAACATCAACTTTATTAATCAGTTTTTGTAATATTGTCTGGCTTACACACATAAACAAGACATTAAGAAAAAATACTGTACAGTTTAGCTTTGTGGTATGAAAAATGTCAAAAACAGTCTTGATAAACAGCATCAAAGACAGGAAACTGTGATGCCAATTTGCATTGAATATGAAGAAGAATGATTTCTTGGAGTAAGACTACCACACACAAAGCATAATCTTCTTTCTTTCTTACTTCATTCACATTTATAAACCACACTGTGATTTGTTTATCTACACTGTGTTATGTTCACATCATTGTTGTGATGCCTGCACCTTTGGACCCAGCATTTCCAATTTCATCATGCGCTTTATTGTTTGGGTTCGCTTTCCCAACTCTCTGAGTAATTCAATAGTAACACACAAATCATATCAAATCTTACCTTACAGTACTCCTTGGCCATTTCAAATTCTCCAGTTTCTAGGTACATCTGCCAAACATCCCTACAGAATAAGATACACATACAAAAAATAATAAACTGTTGATATTATACATAACACTTAATAAAAGGAATGATCACAGATTACTTATTAAATTAGAAGTCTCTTTGGTTTCAGTTAGTTAAACTAAAAATTATGTGGAACAAGCTTGATGAGACAGACTATCTCTTAATAAATGGAAATGTCTAGTCAAATGAACAGCCTATGTCAGAGATGTCTCTACTGTTCCCACTGTTAGCAAACATGTCATCTGTATGTGTACACAGCCCTGACAAATATAAGTCAATGGATGACTTGTGTAAATAACCAGCGAGCTATTAGAACTGTAAGGATGGATACCCTTCACTTTCAGGATATGGACATGTAGGTATTTGCAGTAAGAAGAGAACAGAACTTGCATGAAAAGTACTGATAATCAAGGTGTAATAGATAGATAAAGGGAACATATTGGAGCTACTCAGTGATCCCCTGTTCTCTTGTGTGTTGCTGGGGCACCCACTTTGTGTTGCTGGGGTAGAAAGGAAGCAAAGAATAGTAACACTGCAACCTACAAGACATGTCATAAGAGACAATTAAGGTTTGGAGCTGGGCAACCCCACCCAGTAGAAAACTTTAGTACCAAAATCCAATCAACCATGAAATCAAATGAGTTAATTGAGTACCCCAAAAAGGTTAAAAGGCACTAGAAAGAAGAAAGGAACCACCTGTTGGATGATGATTCATCTAAACTGTGTTTGAAAGAATTTGTAATAAAACAGTTTACAAGTAGTAATGAGCACATGAGAGGAAGAATCAGTATGTTCAACCAGTGAGTTACAAAAATGATCAACATGCATACCATTCAACATCTACTAGAGGAAACTGAGCACCTATAGATTCAGTTCAATAACAAATATCCCTTCACTATTAGCAGAAACAGATTGAGCAGCTATAGGTCTGCTTGGAGTGATACACAGACAGTTCTGTCCACTAACTGTACCAACAGTTGAAATCAAAACATTTCTTTCCTTACCTGTCTTCTTTAGTGACCTTATATTTGAACACAGAGTTTGAGGTGTATGTCCATATGGTTCCCTTGATCACATCTTTGCAAATTCCCTTCAGTTTACCAACTCTCTGAAAACACAAGTTACATGATCAGTGAAAATTAGAGCTAGGAAACTATTACATATATTGTGATTTTATACTGGACATGTGTGATTTGACAATGTAGTAGTACACTGGTACAACATGCATCATTCTATGTTATGTGAAGTATTTTGATTTACAAGAAGAGGAAAAAAATTTAACATGTGCTGATGATGAGAGAAGACACATTACAAAATACATAGATAACAATTAGTACATTGGAAACAGTCATCAAAGACAGAAATTCCTGGAGAAAAGAGGTGGTTAGTGGGCTATTGAATTTTGAGAAAAGCTAATCAAGAAATCAGAGGGAAAGAGACTTGATTCCAGGATGGGGTCAAAGGCGCTTAGGGACAACGCCGCACCAGGATTAGTGAGCTGGCACTAATCAGATCCTACCCCATCTCCCGTGGTGACCCTGGTAACAGACATTGGTTCCTGTCTGGCTAAGCAGGTAGGGATCGAGGGAGAACTACTCTGGTGTAGGTAGATGCTGACGAAGTCACGTTGGATGAGATCCGCCCACAACACAGGCAGGCAGAATCCCAGAGTGACTACTAATGCATGTCTTTCCCGGCCGATAGGAAAAGCTGAACAGATAAACAAAAAGGGATCAGAGGTGCATCCAGAGAGGAGATGTGAGCCTACACGGAGTGAAACTTGGGCCATGAGGTGGGGAACCGCCACCTCCGGGCTGAGTTGCACATGGGCCCACATAGGGCGAAACTCGGAGCCCTGAGGTGGGGGCCGAGTTGAGCTCCGTGGTCGGACAGTCTAGAGGCATGGTAAATGTGAGCATGGTAAGAACTGATGGACATGGTGGGCTGCCACCAAGGGCAGAGCGAGCACGCATATGGACGATGCAGGTGGGCCCACGGTTGGACAGATGTGCAAGGTGCTGATGGTGGGGCGACGAAGAGGCGTGGAAAGTGTAGGGGTGAGCGGACCATCCAAATGTGCAGAAAAACTGGAAAGCCCAGCAGAGGCTTGAATCCAGTGCGCAGGGAACTACTTCTGCCTTGTAGTTAGATTGGGGACAATGTAAGGCTAGCCGAGCAAACCGTACACAAAACTGGACGGTCGGTAAACCAAGTAGTCCAACAAAATACCAGTAACTTGGGCAGATGGCGCTAAACAACCTGGGAGGGCAGGTCATCTAAAGGTTGCTACTCTAAAAGAAAATAGTAACCTGCTACCTTGAGGTCGGCTGAGACAGTCAAGGCTGACGGAGAGCGAATCCAGTAAATGCTGGTTGAAATCGAACACATTGCGAAGAGAAGCACAGAGCTCCAAATGAATTGAAGATTGTGATGTAAAATTACGTTCTTGGTAAAGGCTGTTTATATATCACAATAAGAATGATAAAAATGGTCAAAAGAATGATCGTGAAAGAGAGAGAGAGAGAGAGAGAGAGACTCAGGATGATACAATACATGTTGAGAAGTTAGTGTCATTGTTTAGGTGTAAGATCTGTGATAGGACTGTCACTCCTACATCAGACTTTACATTTACCAACAAAGTTGTGCAGCAGTTATCTAATTGCACAGGTCTGTGGTTAAGCACAGAGCTCCAAATGATACTGAAGATTGTGATGTAAAATTATGTTCTTGGCAAAGGCTGTTTATATATCACAATAAGAATGATAAAAATGGTCAAAAAGAATGATCGTGAGAGACTCCAGGATGATACAATCACATGTTGAGAAATTAGTATCATTGTTTAGGTGTAAGATCTGTGATAGGACTGTCATTCCTACATCAGACTTTACATTTACCAACAAAGTTGTGCAGCAATTATCTAATGGCACAGGTCTATGGTCCCTTTGGACTGAAAGAGGTCTACTATTAACCGTAAACTCTTATATATATTTTCCTGTGTGTTGCCAGGGCTCACAAGGAGATCAAAGAATAGTAACAACCTACACAGCATGTTGCAAGAGGTAACTGAGGTAGGGGATAGAGAAGCTACCCTAGTAAATAAAAACGTTGCATAAATTGGATGTGCTGGCCTACTTGTAGGCGCATAACTGGCACAGCGTACAATCGCTCTTAGGATCAGATCACATACAAATCACAGAGTGGTTTAAGGACAGACGGCACCCCTAAACAGAAATATTGATAATTGAGGTTGCGTTTATGATTCTAAATGATCAACTTGATGTAAAAACTCGGGAAAAAAATTTCAAAAAATCCAAGCCTGTATATTCTATGAAAAAAATTTAATATAGAGGGGTTTTTTAAGGGAAAAATGCCCAAAAAGTGACCTTGCAAAATACAGGATGATTTATGTTCTATTCAGGTTAGTACTATAGAACTTTCAGATGTTATTGTAAATCGGCATATCTTGAACTGGTAGCAAAATATTTATAAAGTATAATAAAATGAGTTTTTCTGAATTTTTTAATGCAAATCCAGATTTTTGACTAAAAAATATGGGGTAGGAGATATTCTTTTGCACGAGACACAAAAACTGTTCAATGAATTCTTATTAAAGTGGTAGGGGATGATCAAATATGCATAAGAAAGAAGTATGCAAATTTATACAGCAATCCTTTTAGTAGTTTTTGAAAAAAACGTGTATTTAGTGACATACATTTATGGAAAATAACAATTTTGAGAAAAAGCCAAAAACTAACATATTTTCAATTATTGACCAAATTAATTTACTTTAAGATCCCCAGGAGCATACAAACTTGCCTCAGCCCATGCTTTAGATGCTAATGCTAATTGTTTTACATCTTTCTATCTTTTTTGTGCCTAAATTCTGTATTAGCAAGGAAGATATGTGGTTTTATAGATGACAGCAAAATACTGAAAATAATGTTTTCCAAAGGAAAAGTTAAACTAAAACAAAAGTTTCATATCGGCACAATTTCATATTATTAACTACAATATTGGCATCATTGACAGTTATTTTTAAGCTCCTCCTCAAAGTAAATGAGATCTTAGGACACCAAGTCCATATAAGATTATGGAAAGATTCATTAGCATTGTGAGAAAACATGAATATATTTTGTCAACGAAGTCGCAAGATAGCTTGACAAATACTTGCATTATGTTGCTAACAATAAAATTAGGCAGTGTGTCTAATCAACTAAAACTTTATCTTTAGGGCACAAGCTACTCAGCCTATCGCAGTTCTCATGGTTTTCTTTGTGATGTTTAAATATGGCTCAAATACTATTTATCCAACCAATTGGCTCTAGTTTCCCAGAATTTTTCATACAAGCTCATCATAATCACGCTCCATAAGTTTAATGATGCTATTAGTTAATCTATTTGCACTACCATATTACTATAAACACTTTGCTACCATCTGTTGAAGCAAAGTTATGATATTTCCTATATAATTAGCTAAAAAACATATACATGCCTAGTTAAAAAATGTAATTAAAATACAAAACTACATTTTTTTATCAAACTAAAGATAGATTCTTGTTCGAAATTGGATGTATTACCTAAAATATAAAAAAAACTCAAATTTCATTTTTAAAGAAAAATCGTTAATTATAGGTGCGGTCTGTCCTTAACAAGTGGTTAGTACGGAGCATTTGAAGAAGAAACTCTTTTATATCACATACATTATATATATATATAACGCTTATTTTCCACACTTTCTTTCCTGTTTTTATGAAGTTATTTATATTGATCTTGTGACCGTATACTTACATCTGGATATTGATCATCATAAACCAGCTCTTCATTGAGGGAACATAATGCCTTCATGCTACAGGGAGGTAGAAATATCATCAATAGATTATAGCAACAAAGTAGAATACTGACATATTCATATGAAGACTTTGTGTGGCTAGTGTCTAGTACAGTTACGAAATGAAAATCGTGACATATCCTTTACAGGAAGTCGCCATCAACAAAGGTAAACAAGTCATTGATGTTATAGGTACCCCTTATATGTTAAACAGTTCACATTGCTATTCTGAACAACGTGGAACGTTGAGTATGGAATTGAGCCTACAACCCTCTTGTATCCGAGCCGATAGGAGAACGCTTATGTATTACATATATCCGCACCCCTATTAAGTAAAGAAAGAGGAACCCTTTCATACCTTGTGGTATATAGGGCAATACAGAGTTAGGCCTGTATTTTTCATTGACTATCGGCACACGATGGGTGATGTGGTCGTCAGCATCACGCCGGCTGCCTTTACTTTCCCAGAGCATGTCTGGTACCCAGTTGAGGCTGGAGTCGACCTGAGAGCCGTCGCGGTCACACTGCGGGAGTTGAACCCGGACCACCAGCCTTGAGAAGCGAGTTCACTAACAACTACGCTACCGCGCTCTCCCTATTACTAAACTGTAATGTTCTAAGTGGACATAGAGCCACAGTTGTTGCTTTCAACTAAACTATATTTCGGTGTGTCTTCTTCATCTCTGACCATGAGGCTCATCAGACCTCTCTGACTTCCTCTTCTACTGTTTTTCACCAAATATTCTGTGACCTTCCTACTCTTCTCTTCCTCTGTACTTTTCAGTCAAGTGCATATCTAGTTGTGCTGTCTAATGGTCATGACATGCTTAGTGAGAACTCTGATATAACTTCTCATTATTTCATCATGTATGATGGAAATGTAGTCTTCTTCTTCTTCTTCAATGATCCAGTGGCTCTTGCCATTTCTCCCAATGCTATGTAATGGTATCTGCATGTGCTTGTAAGATAGAAATGTATACATTTTCATGACTTTGTCAGAGTTTCAATATTTGTCAGAAATATGATTTTATGCTCTATACCAACACTGTAGAAATATTGTATATATTGTGGCATATCTGACTAACAGCTATAGAAGTGCAGGCCACGTGTGGCAATTGGTATGATAATACTAATGACAATTTTTAAAAGTAATATTAATAGAAACATTATTTTAAAAAAAATAATTACAATGAAAACTTAACTCTGAACAAACATTTAATTTAAAAAAAATTGTACTTAAAAAACATTAAGCCTATTGTTTTTATAAACTTTTTGGGTTAAAATTCTTATTAGCCTAACAGCCAGCAGATTAAAATAGAGGGCCATGGATGTAACAAACAGGCATCATGGCGCCGCATTGAACAGCACTGCTATATACAGATAAAATATGGATAACACAGGAATCACTTACCTGTCATGGTAGAGAACCAGCATATGGAATTCTGTAAGTACCATAGATAATGGTTTGGATGTCTTGTCTTCATCTTTTCTATAACTGAGAGTTATTCAGTTCAGGAAAAATGTCAATTTTTTATGAAAATACAAAACCAGAAGAAATTATGTTTTTGTAAAAATAAAACGTTGTTCCAAACAAAACTTAAAAAAAAAAGAATAAGATTTTAAAATCTCATTGCATACATTTTCAGTGGAATAGATGTTTTGGGGGAGTTTTTGGTCTATTTTGATATCTATGAAGACAATTTGATAATGCCATACAGTAGAACCCACTTATCTCGACCTCGGTTAACTCGCCAACCCTATTAAGTCGACGCTTTTAAAGTGGAACCGCCAAATTCTCTCTTTGTCTCAGCATTTTCTCATCGGATATCTCGATTCTTTTATGTCGCCGAAACCTAATATCTCAGCACAAAGAGGCCAAATTTGCCACTTAACGTTGGTTATCTCGATCCCCCATGACCATGGGTGTTAACTTATGCTACAGTAATATATACAGTCCAATATTGGCAGTGTTGACTCATGTAAGTTTCTTTCAGTGGAATGGAGATCCCATTTTGCAAGAACACGGTACAATCTCAAACTGCTGGATGCACTGCGTCATTCAGGATATTTCTGATGATGAGTTTCAGGCACAGTTCCGTGCAGCCGCAGAAGAACTCGCGAAAGTGGCAGAAAAATCAAGCCTTACAGATGCTATCTTGGAAGAGGAGGCACAGGAGTTAGCCATCACTGTCCAGAATTCGAGATTACATGAAAATCGACAAAGGCGCGTTATGATGACGTGATCACCGATGAAGACATTGTATCAAGTGTGCAGTCAGCACTGGCAAGAACATCTGCATGCGGCAATGGCAAAGAAGATGAAGAAGATGCGGACGAAGATTTGGAACCAATTCCTCAGCTGGTGAGGTGGTAGAAATGCTACAGAAAATTCAACGGTATGGTTCTTTTGTAGGAGATGAAACTGTTTTAGACAGCATAAATAATATTGAAGCATTTGTTTTCAAGCAGACTGTTAAGGCAAAAAGCAACAAAGCATTTTAGACTTTGTAAAGAAACCATAGTAACCTGTCGATACTTTTCAGAGCTGTGTCAGTTTGTATAAATAAAGGTTGTATAGAATCGAAGGTGGTTTTATTTTATATTGGTAAATTTCTGCTGTTAGTTGGTGCACATATGCCTTTTGTTGTTAGCAAACATGTATGTACATTTTTATAGCATGCGATCCATCAAACAAATAACACGTGCATTACATTCTCATTTATTAACGCACATCATGTACATAAAGAAATTTCAAGCACATGTTTATATTTTGCCTTATTGGTTTCGTTTATCTCGATCATCGGTTATCCCAGCTTTTGGCAAACCTAGGCGCAATAACGGGTTCTACTGTACATGTAAAACTGCAGTGTTCACTTTTATGAATAAGAATTACAAGTATTCTGAGGAAGAAACAATAATAAACAATAGCAAAATAAACAAGTATTGAACAGCACAGGTAGCTCTCAGGTAAACTCAAACACCAAGCAACAGAAAGAAAATATCGTAATTGAAGGCTGGTTCAACCGGCAGAGCAAAAAGCATTGTCACAATAAACAATGAGTTAGTGACTGTGATAAGGTAAGCTTGGGTAAAAGCTTTGCCCTGCCGGATAAACCAACTTTCCATTCAGATATTTTCATTCTGTTGCTTGCTGTTTATGTTTACCTGAGAGCTACCTGTGCTATTTAATACTTGTTTATTTTGCTATTCTTTCTTTATTATTGTTGCTTCCTTGAGCAACCAACACCTGTCTAGCACTTGTCTGTTACACTATTCACCAAATTAATGCTGCTGAATAACTATTTTGCTCAGCTCAAAAAAATGTTGCTAACTTGTCCAGCATAGATGACATCATATGCTGCACCAACATTAAATTCTAAAGATGTTTTGTTTGACATTACAGTCTTTCAGTATATGTCTGCCAGAAAGTTAATGAAGAGATTGCATTAATAAACAAATCTGAATTAACTAGATACTTGTTTATTATTTGCACGGAGAGATGTGTTAGAATGACTCGAATAATCTTCTTTCTTTCTTCTGTTCTCTAATCCTGTTTTACCTCACAGCGTCAGGATAACAAGAGATTTCTAGAATGGGCTTTTATGTGATCTTCATAGCCCGGCTGCCCAGCGTGTTCGCAACGCGTTGGACGATGGGTGACAAGCTCACTGTGAGTGCGGGTTCAATTCTGCTGGCTGGCAGAAAAGCCAGAGGTTCTCCAGATATATGGTGTTCGTGGCACCGAACCGAAAGATTAAGATGTCCATGGCACTGAGCCGATGAGCTGAAAGCTCAAGTGCTTCTGGATCAGAAAAAAAAATGTGATCTTCATTAATAGTGTTTTTCAGAGCCGGTTATTTTTGAGGTCCACATTTTGCATGGATAGTCTATTGCTTTGTATCCACTGTATCAGAGTAGAATTGCAAAGCAATTGCAAAGCAAAAGGCTATGATGATAACAATGATGATAGTATGTGTGGCTGAGATAATAGATATCTACTAATTAGACACTTCGTAAAAGTAAAGTGTTGATTACAAAACAACTAAATAACAGAAAATAACATTTTGTAGCTTCATTGAGCAAATAATAATCATATCATTATGAAAATACTGATAATCAACAATTTACTTTTATGAAGTGCCTAGTTAGTGGATAGCTAGCATATATTTTTGTTATGCTAGGACCAACAGCAATCCGAACTAGTTGGTAGTTTGACTAATATCTCTTTCTAATATTTATTCTCTGTTATTTGGTATATATGTTCCTACAAGAGCTTCATACACCTGTCTTAGCATTTAATTTACTGTTAAATAACTCAAGGATACGGTAGTAACTTGGAGTTGGCCAGTATAGAGTTGGGGCCTGCTGATCCTTTCACATTGATGTCCCCATAATATATGCCAGGTCCTGTCAGGAGTAAGCAACACCAAGAGTCTGCAATTACTGGACTTATCTTAATGTCATTATAGCATTGCAGGGATTATAATGTGTTCTATAAATAAAAGTCTTAGAAAATGTGATCACACAACAAGTAATTTGCAAACAAATACAAAACTTCAAATATAATGATGGGCCCAGACCGTACCACCTTACTGGACAAGATAGCAGCAAATATAATAATAACTAAAAATATAGTTAATACTAATCATCATTATCATCAAGTAGCTTGTCCCTTCCGGAACTTGGCTTCCATGCAGTAGTCCTGAAAAACTGTTCGGTGCAAGTTGACCGGCATCAGCAGCAGTCATTCTCAGATCGCCAATGACATCTTGCACCCATCGTCTTCTAGGTCATCCTCTCATTCTTCTTCCAGGCACCATTCCTTCCAAAATTATCTTCTCTAGGCATTCATGTCATTTGATGTGTCCGAAATATTTAATTTTCCTTGATGTTATGCTCTTTAATAGCCAACTCTCTTTAATATCAAGCTGTTGCAGAATAGACACATTTGTTCTTTTCTCTGTCCATGATATTATAAGTACGTTTCTGTAGCATTTGAATTCAAAGGCATTAATGATCTTCTCTGTAGCTTTGTCAATGTCTCATGACCATATGGTGCCAGGGGAAAATCACAGGCTCTTAAACACTTGATTTTTATTCTTATGTCAGTTTCCTTCCAAAGGTTAGTTAGTTCTTTTAGTTTTTGCAAAGTAATGCTCTGCCTTCTTTTAATTTCTTTAATAGCATTTACATTAATACTAATGCTACCTGATAATAGATACTTACATAATCACCAACCATAATTATCATATTCACTAGCATCATCTCAATTATTGTCATTCTTATTACTTGTCACACCACCATCATCATCAGTATAATTCTCACCATACCATCAACTATTACAATTAAACTCATCTCTCCTACCATCCCTACTAACAGTAACTCCATCTGTATCATTCTAACTCCCACTATCAACGTCTCTACCATTTATTCACATTTCCATTAACACCCCAGCCACATCATCATATCCCCCCAATCATCACTATCCTCCCCTCATATCATTATATTATCATCCCTACTATCATCATGGCCACACCCACTATCATCATCTACACCAATATTGTCTTTGTTATCATCATAGCCACACCCACTATCACCATCTACACCAAATCCTCTTTCCGTTGCATAACCACACCCATTATCAACATCAACTAATCTTTCCTGTTGTCATAGTCCCACCCACTATCATCATCAACACAAATCATCTTCCGTGCCATACCACTATCACCATCTACACCAAATCATCTTTCCGTCATAACCACACCCATTATCAACACCAAATAATCTTTCCTGTTGTCAAGTCCACCACTATCATCATCAACACCAAATCATCTTTCCGTTGCCATACCCACTATCACCATCTACACCAAATCATCTTTCCCGTTGCCATAGCCACACCCACTATCACCATCTACACCAAATCATCTTTCCCGTTGCCATAGCAACAAATATTAAAGGTCTGTCTAAATGCAAAGGATTGACTTCAATGCACTGGGTTTCCCATATGGCTCCATTCCTCTCGGCAGAAAAGGCATGCCTCATGTCAAGAGTGGCGACCTTGCGTCGGCTATACAGCTAAGACAACAGGGCCCACAGGCTCAACATCTCTCAGGACTGAAGCATCTGGAACGCCGATGGCACATCCATTAAAAAATACCAAAGGCTGTGAATCAAGCTTGGTGCTCAAAAGCCTCTCAGCTGCTCTTTGACAACCCGGATGTCCCCGCCATGACAGAGCCTCCACACTGGCACTCAAACAGCATAATTGTAAGATAAATATTCAGAAGACTTTCTTAACAGTAACACTAATTTTAATGTAATTAGTTGGTTGAGTTGTCAAATGCCATCTGTCTCTTAAAGTGAGATACAGTACTCACTGCAGACTGACATCACAAAGCATTCGTATTGGTTTTCACTTTCTTTTTGTTCCTTTGTGAATAAGTTTTCTGGTTCCACAAATTGCACATTTAATAATACACACACAGGTCTTAGTACAATACTATATGCATGAGAAACAACAAAAATACACACAAAGCAATTTAAATACTAAAAAAAAGACTAGTATCACATGGAGTACCTGCCATCCAGGCAAACTTGAGAGCCTGTTGCCTGAACTTAGGAAAGAACAGGTGTAACTCACTGTAACCAAAATCGCCAGGTAGCTCTAAAAACTGAGGATGTTCTTAAAAAGAAAACAAGACAAAAGCTTTAACAGAGAATGAAACTTTACAAACAAAAACACTGGACAACAGAAGTAAAGACAATAAGTCTCACACTGTGTAAATGGATACATTTGCTCCTTTCTTGTTATGTTAAAGGCTAGAAGAGAACAAATAATTTAATAATGACATTCACAGCTTGGACAACAAATTCTAGCAATACAATATCATGAATAGAAGAAAAAAAGGTTAGCATTGATGTCACTACATTGAGCAGGATATTCCAATGAGTGTTCAGCCCTTTTAACTAGCAGAAAGTGTCAGCATCAACACACTTACACAGCAATTCTGGCAGTGTTTACCAATTTTATCCAAACTCTGAAAGTCAGTACCCATTTTTTAGCTGGATAGGCTAGGAAATCGATTAGGCTACAATATCAATAAATCAGGCACCATTAATTTGATCAATGTCAGAACAGATTAATTGCACCAGGGAGAGAGAAAGAGAGAGTTGTGGAAAGACATGATCACCTACGACGGAAGGCATGGCCCATGATTGATTGAAGACAAATAATAAAGAAAATATATCAATGGTAATCAATAAAACATAACAAATCAAATAATAAATTAAACTCAATCAACACAGTCAATAAAATAATGATACAATATAGTAATTAATCAATCATATTCATTCCTACACACAGCCAAACCAACTAGTCAAGCAAAAGCAATCAAACACAATTATTTGATAATGAATTAAACATCATGAATAACAAAAAACAAGCAATCAATAAGATAGAGAATAACCAACCTGCACCACTTTCATATTGTTGAAACAAGGACAAAAACATAGGAGGTTCTGATGACTGTGACACATGACCTATGAACTGATACAGTCGCCTAGGAAACATGAACACAAAATATATTGTGTATCACAAAGTCAATAAGACATTACAAATATGTAATTGCTACTGATGATGAAGGCGTATGTGTCCTACTGTACTGTAATTGTACCAGCCTACATTATCTCTTAAACTTTCATGGATTTTAAGGTTTTTGTTATTTCTGATGACCTGCTCTATTAATAATTTGTAAATCATGGACTATTACACAAAAATTAAGAACGAAAATCCAGTCCTTCGAAACTAAATGCTACAGAAAATCCTACGAATACCATGGACAGAAAAAGAAAGAACACTGATGTCCTGAAAGAACTAAATGTTAAAGAGAATTGGCTGATAAACAACATACTATACAGAAAAATTACATACTTTGGTCACATCAAGCGTCACGATGGCTTGGAAAGAACAATACTAAAGGGCAGGGTCCCAGGACGCAGAGGCAGACCAAGAAGAAGATGGCTACAAGATATTAAAGAAACCATGAACATGACCATCGACGAAGTGGGTGAACTGGCAAGAGACAGAGTGAATTTCAGATGTGCTGCAAAGAGAGCAACGTCCTATAAAGGATACGCACCTTGATGATGCTCTATTATGACATATATATATATATATATTCATTGTATTAAAAATAGTCATGTTATATATGGTTAGAATGCTCATTGAATAGACTATCAAGATATATGGTTTTAATATCAGTGTGATGTAATATGTGATATAAGTGACCTAATTTTGGTGATGCTAAAAATATATTATTCTACAAATGTCAAATAATTATAGTCACAAAGAAGGAAAAAAAAGTATGAAATATATCATGAAAACTATTAACACAGTCTCTTAGTACATTCATAATTTACACAATATATCCTGACACTGTGAGGCAAAACAGGATTACAGAAAAGAAGAAGACATGTATCCACAAATCCCCAATTTATGTTATTGTAATCATATAACCCCAAAATAAAATCAGAACACACATTACAGTTTTAAGAATAACAAATTTGTAATGGGCACAGGATGAAACAAATTAGTCAAAACATTGAATAACTCTTTGTACATTGGGTCCAGGCTAACTGGTAGAGAAAAGTGAGGTAATGCGCAAACAAGTGATGATCACACATTGCAGACAAGACAAAATAATAAACAAGTGCCTACACTGATAAAATGTTGATAAAGGAACACTTTTTTTCATACCTTAAGTATATTGGGTAATATGGTATTGGGCCTGGACTTTTCACTGACCGTCGGCACATGATAGATGATGTGGTCAGCATTACATAGGCTGCCTTTACTTCTAAGTGCCTTTCCTGGTACCTAATTGAGGTTGGGTTGACCTGAGACCCAATATGATTGGAAATATATTCCACACCCACTGTGGAATTGAACCCGGACCCCATGCCTAAGAAGCGAGTTCACTAACAACTACGATAATGCAGCTCTCAACACTGGTATGGTAGCTAGAAAATAATACTATAAAAGTCAGTACTTACCCTGGTGTGGTTGCAAGGATATAATACTTGTAAATATTCATGTCCACATTTGGCATACGGTCAAACTCTAACCCAGTTACTGGTTCTGCCTTGTCTTTACCTGACAGTCGAAATAACTGTTGATATAGATAAACATATCCACTATTAGAGAGACATTCTGGACATAACATGGCATAAACAAATCATTACACATAATTATCAACTTGTCAAGAAAGTGTACCTCCTAACAAAAATAGAACACAAATATAATACAATTTTACAACTTGGAAGTCTATACCAAACTTCTACCTATTCATTTCTTTGCAAATTCTATTTTTATGATTCTGATAAAGGTTGCAATCAATTCTGGATTCCCCAAATTGCAATATATTCTTATTTTTATTCTTCTTCGAATGCTCCATATTGACCACCTGTTAACCACTCTTTGTGATTTGCATGTGATCCAAGTATAAGAGTGATTATACATTGTGCCAGTTATGTGCCTAAAAGTAGACCAGTACATCTGACTTCTGAAACGTTTTTTTATTTACTAGGGTAGTTTCCCTAGGCCCCTACCTCAGTCGCATCTTGTAGGTCGCAGTGTTATTATTCAGTGATGAAAGACACTGCTTATGAAGTACAAACAAAAGCCAGTTCTAGAAATCTCTTCTTACCCTGAAGCTGTGAGGTAAATCAGGACTGAGAAAAGAAAGAAAGACAAGGCACACAGAGAGACTGGCTCCAGGCATCTCTTTTTTCAACCTGAAGCTGAAAGTCAAAACAGAATTAGAGAATAGATAGATTGAATTAGTTGGTAATTGTACTTATGTCAAACTACCATAAATTGGAAGGGCTATTGCCAGCCTACAGCAGGCTTCACAACATGTGGAGATCTAACATTTATGGCAATAAGACAAAGCTCAGCATATAGAAAACATGTCTTAAAACAGTTCTCCTCTAAGGATCTGAGACTTAGAAAACAGATAAGAAAAGAAAGGTATGTTAAGAATATCAGAGGAAAACATGTTTTTTCCATTAAAATAAATAAGTAACAGTCATGTTCTTGATGAAAACATAAAGCATGGTCGTAGAATAAATTTGTTAACAGCTAATGGGTAGGTAACTTAAACAATGTGAGAAACACTGTTCTATTATATACACAAATGACAACATCAAACATGTGTGATAACATCAAACGTGTGATTATGTGTACTCTAAATGTCTACAGAAATGACATCAAACATATATGATTATGTGATCACATCAAACATGTGATTATGTGTACTATAAATGGCTAAAGAATTGACAACATCAAACATATGTGATTATGCGACCACATCAAACATACATGATTATGTGTATTATAAATGTTTATGGATCTCTATGGCAAAGTAGTTATGACATTTGCTCGTCATTCTGAAGGTTATGGGTTCAAATTCAGACTGAGTCAACTCAGCAAATTTTTAATGACATCCCTAGGGTTGCTGCTGGAGCTAAGGTGTTTGTGCTTTGTGCAACACTCTCGGTAGATGGCATACTATTTCTCCAGACAGTGATGGGGAAATATGGGAAAAACCTGATGCAAAGAAATTAATTCTTCATCTCAAGACCCTTTTTAAAGATATATATATTCATGATTACATTTCAACATTTAGTTTAGCAATTCAGTACCAAACTGCTGTCTACTAAGTTCTCTTGTAGCTTAGTTTAAAGAGTACTTTGATGTTTAATTGGGTGAATTGAAAGGCTTAGTGGAAAAACGGCATATCCACAGTTTTAAAACCACATTGTAAAAGTTACGAGAAAACAGCATTCATAGTTTTTTGAGTGTATTAAAAATTCATCTTCCTCTAATCTTCAATAATACAAATTAAAATGTTGAGTTTATCCCACAACAAAGAACTTTTGAGTGTACATACTGCATAGTTCCAGCTATCGTATTATGAAAAAATACTTATTTTGATGGAAAAGTAGGATAGGCCCTTCATCTCCTAAACCCTTCAATTATTTTTTGATGTGAATATAAATGTGATCAAATTGTGACATAATTTTCTTCTGTTTTCTGAAATAAAATAAAAAGCAGTTCAACATGGACAGAATGACACCATTCATTGTTGACGTAATGTATCTCACCTCACAAGGCCTGTAGGATGATTTACGCTTGCAAGTGACAGGATAAAGTACATATGTAATACATGTAATTGCAATCAGATAATCTTTAGTATGACTTATAAGTAATTTATAGAGTTCTTATCTTAGATAAAGTCACATGTTATTGGTTACTGAATCGACTTCATTGCACTCAAGAGAGAGCTATAGGCGCTTAGTTTTCAATCAGGAGAAGTTGAAGAGTATGGAAATATAAATGTTAATGTAAGTATAGGCGTTAAGTTTGGACATGCCAGACAGTGTCGTTTCGTGGTAGAGAGAGAAGATATAGTAATCAACTTCTCATGGGTACTGTGAGCAAATGGACTTTGGGATGGCTGCTGCAACGGAGGACAGAGCACGAATGGGAATGCCCAATGTGCCATGATGTCGATCGCATAACATAACATAATGTAAGTATATTTGTGTTAATAAACACAGAGCAAAACATACAGGAGAAAACTTTGTAAATGTGATGTCCATGTTGATTAACCTCTTCTACATATCATCCCACAAACAAAGACAATACAGCAGGGTCCATTGTTAATTAATGTCTTGTATATCTCATTACATGTCTGGTCAACCACTAGTGACAACTGTTATAAGAAAGAGAAGATGGAGATATGTTGGGCACACCTTGAGGAGAAATGATCAACGAATATCAAAGCAGGCATTGAAGTGGGATAAAAAGTGTTCAAGAAAGAGGTCGACCTAAGGAGACCCTGAAACGAACTTTGTTGAGAGAGGCAGGAAATATCAGTCTTAGTTCCATGGAGGAGATTGAGCGAGTTGCCCAGGATAGAGTGGTATGGAGAAATTACTTGCAGGCCCTATGTACGATAAGTGCAGAGAGGAATTATTATTATTATTATATCTCATCCAGACAGCCGCTTTAGCGTAGTTGTTAGTGAACTTGTTTCTTAGGCTAGTGGGCCAGGTTCAATTCCACAGTGGGTATGGAATTTTATCAAACAGTAACGGCTCTCAGGTCGACCCAGCCTCAATTAGGTACCAGGAAAAGCACTGAGAAGTAAAGAGGGTTGGCGTGATGTTGACCACATTGCCCAATGAAAAATACAGGCCCAACACCGTATTATCATATATACCATGTGGTATTAAAAAGGGTCCCATTACTTTTTTGTATATATGTCATCCCCCAAACATGGATAAAACAGCAGGGTCCCGCGTTAATAAATGTCTACTTTTATATCGCCTCTCACAAACAAGGATAATACAGTAGTGTCTTCTGTTAAGTAACTCATTTCTTTACTATGTGAGTAATCCTTCTACTTCTAGAGGGACATGCTCTAGTCAATCATGCATAGTCTCTTTTGATTATATTGGCAGATGGGGGTGACTAACTAACAACTAGACTTGTTGACAAGTAATGAATAGTAGGGCAACCTCCACAACACTAACTGTCAACGAGACCTGCTGACAAGTAACAGATAGCGAGACAACCTTCAGAAATAGTGGTAGATGAGATCTAAGTCAGCCTCATGCTGAACAAATAAGCAGCTGTGCATTCAATTGTGATGCTTTCCCAGCATGATGGTGTTGGACAGCAGGTAGCACTAGTGGTCTAAAAGAAATACTCATATGTTAAATGATGGGAACATCAAGCAAGCAAGAGATGCTATCAGCTCTAGTCATGAAAAAGAAAACTTGGTAAACAGAGAAACAAACAATGCCTTACAGCCAAGTCCTTATGTGGTCACCAGTTGGGAAAAAAAATGTGGAAGACCAAAGACCACTCTTCGAAGAACCATCCAACAAGAAAGTAAACTATTGTGATGTAAATCCATACAAGATCTCCAACTGCTAGCAAATAACCGCATCACATGGAGATCTAAAACCTCTGCCCTATGTGCCGTTGGCACCAAAGGAACAAACTAACTTACAGCCAACACGGGGCATTGGAAATTTATGGGAGACACTCCAAAAAGAAAAATACACAAGCAAGTTTGCAGATGTTGAAGTGTGTTAGCTATGGCATGGTCCATCAAGGGAGATAAATCAGGGCACAAACACAAGGATAAAGATATGCAACAATCAGGCCCATCATCATGATGTTGCTTCTATTAACTACAAAAGGGAAGAAGAGCCAAACCTAAAGAGGCTGCTACATAAGCCTGGAGAAAACTGTGGACTTTGTCTTGACAACAAGCCTAGCATGACTATTAATGTGAACATAGAAGAAAAATGGAATATTGGCTTGTTTTACTGTGTTATGTCATGTTATGCGATCGACGTCATGGCACATTGGGCATTCCCATTCGTGCTCTGTCCTCCGTTGCAGTAGCCATCCCAAAGTCCATTTGCTCACAGTACCCATGAGAAGTTGATTACTATATCTTCTCTCTCTACCACGAAAACTGACACTGTCTGGCATGTCCAAACTTAACGCCTAATTCTCGAACTCGTTCCAGTGTCTGAGACCCACCCATGTCACACAATTGAGAGTGTACCGCATTGATGATATCGGCTCTGTACATGCTTCTGCCCACTTGAGTCGGGGCACTGTTTGCAAGAGAGTCAGCACGCTCGTTACCCCACACTCCAGCATGTCCAGGCGTGTACAGCCAAGTCATTTTCTTGAGATGTGATCTCGAATGATGTCCACCCATTCCACACGCATACTTCCAGATTCAATCAGTTGAAGCATATTCATTGAGTCTGATATGATGATCATATGGGTAACCTGTTGCTCAGTCACCCATGACAGAGCCCTGGAGGCAGCGGTGATCTCCATAGTCATGCTCGATGTCGTTGTCTCAAAAGCCCCACAGTCCTCATGAAGTGTGCGCCCGTTTTACTGTGTCATTCTGTAGTCTGAGACTAGACCTACAGAGAGCTGATTCCAGTGTTAGTGTTCATGTTGCCTAGACAAATCATGAATGGAACCCAAGGCACAGTACGCCCATCCTGCCTTAATGTCAGCATAGACCAGTCTGTTTAACTAAACAAGAACTTGATAACCACAAGTATGTCATTCTTGTAGCTTTCAAACTCAACTAACCTGCTTCAAATATTGTTCAATATTGCCTTGAAAAAATCTGCTGTCTTCATACACAGAAAGTTCGGTTTCAAAAATCAGACCTGCAAGAACAAAAAAAAGCATATGTTAATATGCAATGGTAGAAAGTTGGTATATGTTAATATACAATGGTAGGAAGTTAGCATATGCTAATATACAATGGTAGGCGGTTAGCATATGCTAATATACAATGGTAGGAGGTTAGCATATGTTAATATACAATGGTAGGAAGTTAACATATGTTAATATACAATGGTAGGAAGTTAGCATATGGACAACTTGTTCATGTATGATTTTGTAAAAAACTATATAAACCCAGGCTAAAATGTACTTTCAGAAATGAACACAAATGCTACTCCAATGACCCCAACTGCATATCTCTGGAATGCTGCTTGGTTGACCAACTTAAAGTGGTGGTACCCAAAGGGATCAATGTTCGACAGCGGTATGCGTAAGTTTTGTCTCTTCTTCTTTCTTTCTTTCTCGAATCCTGTATGCCTCACAGTGTCAGGTCAGTTTTGTCTCTCATTATTATATATATAGTATTTCTTTAAAATCCCCTTGTCCTCCACTATTACTGGTTCCCTATATAGAGGCACGTTCCTTGGTTCCATCTACCCCCTGTTGTTCCCCCCTCCAAGCATGTTTTCACTTCGTGTCCATTTCTGTACTGACCTCTACATCTTCCCACCTACTCTCTCTGCTCCACTACTGATTCTGCTGAACTAGTCACCATGTTCCGAGTGGCATCCATTCCAATTCTGTTGGTCTCTTTCCCTGTCAGTATATCAGCTTCCACCCCCTCCCCAATCGCTCATAATTTCAATCTATTGTGTCGATACTCAGACTCATGTCCCCACCGCCCTAAAAGCGGTATTACAGGCAGCAGCTAGTTTTAACAAATCTTTACCAATTTAGACTTTCACATCAGAAAATAGTGGACATACACCTCTCGTTCTCCCTCTCCCACTTCTGTAAAACTGCCATATACCTGTCTTCATACACATCGCTAGATTCAACATCAATTTTAGTGCCTGCATCCAACAAGCAGACACAGAGAAACAGAAGGATGTCTCCTAATCTATCTTCAACTCTTGATGCAAGCATGTCTGCTCTCTCATTGCCACAAACACTCACATGTCCAGGACCATAGATCCTCTGGAGGTTGGTAACCTCAAAAGATTTTTTTTCCCCCGATCCAGAAGCACTTGAGCTTATCAGTACTTTCACTCAGTGCCATGGGCATCGTAACCCTTTGGTTCGGTGCCACAAACACTGTAAATCTGGAGAACCTGTGGCTTTTCTGCCAGCCCAATGAAATTTAACCGCACTCACAGGGAGCTTGTCACCCATTGTCCAATGCACTACGAACGATCACATCTACTCATACATATATATAGATGAACATAAACACTATACTAAAAAATCATTCAGAACTGACTACCTTTGCTTGTTCCTAACAAGATGGCACTACTTGTGTTATCATTGGCATTCTGCCAGTTCCATCCCACAGACTCAATGAGATGACCCTGGGGACACACACAAAAAAATATCAGGCTGGTCACTAGGTCAGATAAGAGATATTGCTGACAATTATCTAGACCAGGGGTGGGCAAACTTTTTGTGCAGAGGGCCACATTGAAAATTGTAAAGCTATTGGAGGGCCACATATAATATTATGTATATTTGTTTTTAATTCTCGGTAAGTAATCAATTAAATATTTTTATTGTAAACAAAGGTAGTTTTACATAATGTAGATAACTTCTGAAATAAATTATATTTCTAACAGACTTACACTACAACAGTACATTTTCTAATATGGATAAATGTGTTTGAGGGCACAAAATATCCAATGGCGGCGCATGCGGCCGCAGGCCGTAGTTTGCCCACCCCTGATCTAGACTATAGTTACAAATGTTGACCTACAACATTCTCTAAGACAATGTAGAAGGAAGAAAAAATAAAAACATTGATTTAGGATGTTTCAAAGTGACTAGTTTTGAAGGCAGCAACATAACAGTTATATATATGTAGGCAATAGGATGCTTGGGAATTCAAATTGTATCATTGTGAACTTCAAGGTTAGGCCATTAACCAAGACCCTAAAGAGCCTCCACTAGGTGTAAACTGGAGAAGGCAAACTTGAGTTTTATGATCAGTTATATGAGGACTATCATCAACAGCACTCCAGACATGTCCATAGGTGGTCTAATCTCCACCTCAACAAATTCAGCAGCGTCCAGCGATCCAACACGCCAGTTGGATGTTGATTAATCAATCTTTTCTGCATATTTGGTATATCATTCTTTTCGGGCTGTACCAATATTGTTATCCATCTCTCAATCTGGTCAGCGACTGGGTTTCACAATCCTGAAACTCCTCCATTTGGAAAAACTCAATGTGTTAAAAATGCCATTTCGGTCCATTGCAGCTCCCTCTAATATTGTAGCCATGCCTGCCAATCTATTAGCTTGTTCATTATCCCTAAGTTTTATGATTTATCCGTTCATAGTTCATAAGTACGGTTCCAACTTCACTGCAATGGGTCACCCCATAATTGCTCCGTTCCTGTGCCAATGAAAATCACACGAAATGCTAACAGCTGTGAAATGTTACGTGTGTGAACTAATTCCAGAATGAAACAGCCACGATCGGCACAAAAGCAACTTGCACCGCATAAAATGCATATGGCCGTCGCTAATGTAGCAACACAACACAAATTCATCACTTGAATTACAATTCTTGTCGAAGGGAACATCAATCACGACAAAATCCAGCTTTCTGCACCCACAATATAACTGCATACGGCAGATTGAGTTTGTTCGTCATAACCGCTGTCCGCCATTTTCTGAATACACACAACAAACGCACGGTTGACACAGCAAAAGCATTCCATGTAAAATTCATAGCTCACAGCGTTCCTCAAGCACTAACTCAGTAGCTCGGCAAACGAAACCGGAAAATACCTGACCAAACATGGGCAGAAATGCGCTAGCAAAGTCGTGTTCAGAATCAAACAGTCCGGACTCTGAATGACCCTCCCGCATTCCACCATTGCTGGCCAGCATGATTTATCTGGCTAATGCTTAGGAATTGAGTAACTACCAGAGCTGCCCAATTCCACATTTGCAATGTAGTGCAGCATACTGAGAATTCAGTACTGCACACTTTCGCTAGAAGGAAGGGCGTTATCTGAAAAGTATGTTTAACCCCAACTTTTTTCTCTGACAAACTGTGCCCAAATGAGTTTCAAATTTGATTGAAAACATGTAATGGAGAGTTGAGAGGTAGATCTGTGAGGGTGTTGCTATCCCTTGAGAAAGCCCTACAACTGAAAACATATTCTGAAGATTTCCCCTATGACCAATCATATCTGACATCATGCTACAGTATAATTCAGTATACATGATACTATAAAGTGGGGTTTTATGTTTTTAAAACCCTATCAGTAACCCAACTGTACAAATGTGTGTCTTATTTGTCAATATCCCCTCCCAGAGAAGCATTTTTCAACTGGTATGCTACTGTGAAAGGTTCACAAGAGTGTCATGGAGTTTATAGGAAACGTATGCAAAGAGAAGAGAAAAATTTAAAATTAGAAACAATAATCGTGGCAACATTTTAAAGTACTGTCTATTTATTTATGTTAAGTCATAAATAAAATCAACAACAGTTTAATTTGAGAAGTTGAGCATGGCAACATGATCTTAATATTTGCGTTTTTGATGAAAACTTGATATACTGAAAAACTTGATGGTGTACATTCAATGTTTTAGCTCTTTATTAATTGTGCTGCAGTCAATTGAAGAAGACCACATAAACAAAATTGTATTAACTGGACAGAGAAACAGAGCTGCTGTATAAGAAGAGACTAAGCTGATTCATCTGTTGAGTAGTATTATTATCATTCCGAGTAATATACCTTCATTTTTGCTATTGGCTTGGGCTTTTTCCAGTTCCTGGACAGGTAAAAGTTGTCCTGTGAGCTCATAGAGACAATCAGGTGTCTCCCTGTAGGGTCTAAGAATATCTTGTAAATGCTATCATCAACAGCTCTAGGAAGTTCCACCTCTGGAAAAACATTATTTAATCACATGAAAGCTTATGACAGTTACAACGGAGATAGATGATTTCTTTTACAAAAGTCTTTTAAAAAAGTCTTACGGCGAAGGATTTACTTCATTGCGCCAGGTTTCTCCATATGGCTCCATCCCTGGGGCAGAAATTGCAAAACATCTACCGAGAGTGTTGCACAAAGCACGAACTCCGTAGCTCTAGCAACAATCCTAGGGAACTCATGAGAAAATTGCACATGTGACTCAGTCTGAATTCAAGCGCACAACTTTCAGAACGACAGGCAAACATATTAACCACTTCGCCATAGAGGCATCCCACACAGTCTAATAGTGAACAAATACTTGTGTACACAAAGTTCATTCCATAACTAAGACTATTCATCATTTTCTAAGTGCATACTTTCTGCTGAGATGAGATCAAGTACCCTCTCCACATTAAATGTTGTGAGAGTATTAGTGCTTTGTGTCAAACGTTTACTTGTCAACAAATAATTATCTGATTTGTACATTTTGAGAATCTCTTTAAATGTTTTAAATATTTGATGCCACGACCATTTTTGATCATCCTTATGTGTCATCAGCTTGGAAGCATATTTGTTCCTGTGAATTTTTACGAACAGTAAAAATAAACCCGTCAGCTCAGAAAGCAATGGCAAACTACTGAATGTGAAGTGGTGCCTAGAAAATCACGACTTTACATGGTTGATGGCGACATCAGTGACGATATGCCACTATTTTCATTTCTGCACCACCCAAATTTTGAATTGATTGTGTAAATTTTGGAGTGAAAAGTATATATTGAGAATTTTAATCTATCCATTCCAACTCAGATTCTCCAAAAGGAGCTAATTCTTATTTTCATGTTTGTCGCTTACAGCTGATATCACCAAAACAGTGTTCATCTAGGTGAAAGCAGCGTGACTCTGCTTACACCTACATAACAAACAAACAAAATCCATTCCAGCTACACTTGAAGCATTATCTTGCTTGTGTTACAGTAGCAACAACAACAGAGACTATCATCAACACATACCATCTGGCTCATCTGGATGCTCTAGGTCAAGTCGCATTAAGACATTACTGCTCATTGCCATGATAAGGAAGTTAGTTAGCCACACCAGGTGAGTAATTGGGTCAGGAGGTCTGCAGGTAAATTAAAAGTGAAGTCGTATGTTTATCTCCTTCATGGATAACAGAGGGCACATTTTTAATGATGGCTAACTTCTAGTTAAACTGACATAAACAATTTTCAAATAAAAATGTGTAGAAATGATGAATGAAGTCCTGACACAACAAACTAATGCTTAACTGATTAGTTACAAATTGAAAAACAGGCTGTGGCTGAATTAAATTGTTTCTATAGTCTCATTGCAGGTGTATGTACAATTTCAGGATTCAGTTTACTAATTATTAAGAGATTTGTATGGTATTATACCATTTATAGGTAAATGAATTGTCTTTAAGATTGTTCTAAAACAAATAAATAGGTGTTCTCCCAGCGGCGTATGAGAACCAATCAGTGAAATAACTAAATTATGACACAATATAGAATAGACTGACTTGCAAAACTCGATATTAAATTGAAATTATGAAGTACAATAAATGGTTTATGCCATTGATGAATATTCAATGTTATCAGTTCCAAATTATTGAACAGAATATACTATGTAATACTATACATCTTTATCAGAAATGTTGACCGTGTTAGATATATCAAACAAATATAATGTTCCCATGCAGTAATGAGACCACACTGAATACTAAAATGATAAATATAAAGACTACTTGTTCCTTTTATTATTGAAATTATGAAAGTAACATATAATGGTCTGGCCTTGACACAAATTCAATGTTATCAGTTCCAAATTTTGACACTGAAGATCACTATGTAATACATATACATACTATCTACAGACAATGTCACCACAGTGTTATATATATGCAGTATCCTAAATGTATTGTCACCATATAATGACCCACACAATATAATCAATGTTAAATATCCTCTTGTGTCCTTGTATCCTTGCCCCCACCCTCTTTGGCATCTTCTTCGCAGTCCTTTTGAACCACACCTTATGGGGGCGCTGATGGTGATGTTTTTATCTGCACTAGATCTGATGGTTCACTCTTTAACTCGACACGCTTAAGAGCCAAGACAAAACACGGAAATTCTTCTCTAGGACCTCCTTTTCGCTGACGATGCTGCCGTAGTCGCCCACAGTGAGACTACACTGCAATGCCTAATCAATAATTTGTCAAAGGCATGCAACCTATTTTCTCCGACTATAAGTGTCTCCAAAACAGTTGTACTATGTCAAGGAGGTAACACAACAAATATCACTTTAAATGGTAACCATCTAACACCAGTTCAAAAATTTTGCTATCTTGGATCCATGGTCACTGTCAGCCTTTCTCTCGATGAAGAAATCAACGCTCGTATAGGAGTGCGGCTACACATTCTGCAAACTATCAAAGCGAGTGTGGGACAACACAAAACTGATATTGCAGATGAAGATTCAAATATATCGAGCCTGTGTAATTAGTTCTTTACTATATGGTTCAGAAACATGGACAGCCTACTCAAGACACGAGAGGAGACTTAACATCTTTCACCTTCGATGTCTCCGCAAGATTATGAACATCAGGTGGTACGACAAGATAACCAACTCTGAAGTACTGCAACGTGCAAACCTGCCTTCCATCATGGGCATGCTCAGCAGTAGATGACTAAGATGGTTGGGGCATGTGAGAAGAATGGAAACTTATCGCATACCAAAACAAATGTTGTTCTGTGAACTTTCGGAGGGAAGACGTACCAGGGCAGACCACTGCTCAGATATAAAGATGTCTGCAAAGCCTCAATGAAAACTTTTTCTATAGATCCCAGCACATGGGAAAGACTAGCTGATGACAGAGTTGTGTGGAAAACCAAATTACGAAAGGGCGCAGAGTCTTTTGAGAAGAGCCTTATGTATGAGCTGAATGGCAAGAGAGAAAAGCGAAAACTCAGAAGTTGTCACAGTAAAACAATTGCCAATTGACAGTCTGTAAAAGGCCATATATAAATATCCTCTTTATATTATCTACATGTAATGTTCTCACAATATTATCTGTGTGTAATGTACAAACTATATTACTGAAAAACTTCCTAAAAAAAACTTACTTGAAATTAACTTTTTTCTTGTTAAATATAGGAACATCTGTTTCTAATCTGGCATCAATGAATCCAGGTCCAATCTGCAACAAATGAAAAGATGGTAAAATATATTGTATGATGCATCCTAACACAAGATGAATGTCTATCAAGGGTTATCTTGCAATGTAGATGTAAAATAATACTATAATATTGCTTCATGATTCAGATGTTTTAGTCTTGTATTATATTTGACATTGAATACTTAGACGCCCGAGTGGTTATCGAGGCCCAAATTTGGGGTGTAAAGAATAGAACCACTGTTACCTGCCACGCATGTCGTAAGAGGCGACTAAGGAGGTTTGGCTGAAATCGGATGCACATGTCCTAAACGTGTAGAAGTCTATGCGTTAGGGACCTACCAAACCAATGTGCAACATATACAAGTTCTTGGCAAAGATCAAACATATCACAAAGAGTGATTAAAATTGGTCTTAAAGAACAAATGTGAAGAAGAAGATTACTTAGAAGATATCACTTAAGATAAATACTTTCAGTGCTAAGTGTAAACTTACTACATCTCCAGTCATTTGGTTTGGTCTTCTTACAGCTGCTCTGTTAGACTCTTCTTCATACTGATCCAAAATAGATGCCATGATGATGTGTTTTTCCGGACTGAGTAAAACACGTAACAGATTCAAATCAGGCTAAGTGTCTCCAGACCTGTAATGATGCAACAAATCAAAGTTATTATATACACCAAAGGTTTGTAATATAAATAACTACATCAAACAGTAGCATTATGTATTTTAGCGAAAAATGTAAACACAAACATTGTGATTACACCTATGTTTGTTATATCATTATAAACAATATGAACAGACCTGTTCACTTTCATTAAGTTAAGAAACAAGAAAATGAATAAATAAAAGTAAAATAACTTAACTGCACTCCAATATTTTTTGTGGAACAAAGGAAGTCCTAGATTGACAACACTGAGAGCTTTTCAGGGCAGGATGTCTCAACACTCGCTCAAAAAGTTGAGGACAGCGAACAATTGTGGGTTTTGTGTGCTGTTTCCACCGTGATACTTTTATAAACCTAACAGCTTAAAAGTTATATTATTATTAACACTCAAGGATCTATTAGTACTTGCTCACTAACAGCTAGCTGGGTTTTAGAAAGTCTCATTGTCGTAGCACTTACACAATAGCTTTGAGCACAATTCAGGAACAAAGTACCAGATATTGAACCTCTGTAGACGGATGTGCAAATCTGACACTGAGCTACAAAGACTCTCAAACAGTGAGATAGAAGGGACATAAGTGGTGAAGTGACAAGGTTGTATATCCTGCCTCTTTCTTATATTAATGATAAGCTTTCTCTGTGTCTTGGCTTCATTCAACACCACCACATTAGTCATGTTAGCATGTGAGAATGGGATTCTCATCATTCTTCTGTAAAACCACATCTGTGACCCTCAGAGAATTTTCGATCTGTTGTATATATATATATATATATATATATATATATATATATATATATATATATATATATATATATATATACACAAATATATATATATACACAAATAGTGTGTTGCAGACTAAATTACAATTTTCAATTCAAATGTTGTATCAATCATAATATATGCCAGCGAGAGTTGGAAAATGACTAAAGATATAGAAAGCAAGTTGAATGCATTTGAAAATAGATGTCTCGAAAAATAATGAATATAAAATGGAACAAATTCAGGAGAGGTGATGAAATCAGAGAAATGCCTGGTCAACCACTAGTGACAACTGTTATAAGAAAGAGAAGATGGAGATATGTTGGACACACCTTGTGGAGAAATGATCAACGAATATCAAAGCAGGCATTGAAGTGAGATGCAAAGGGTTCAAGAAAGAGAGGACGACCTAAGGAGACCCTGAAATGAACTTTGCTGAGAGGGGCAAGAAATACCGATCTTAGTTCCATGGATGAGATTGAGTGAGTTGCCTAGGACAGAGCAGTATGGAGAAATTACTTGCAGGCCCTATTTACAATGTAACCTATAACTCTATAACTGGTACAAGAGAAATTATTATTATGTTGCAGACGTCGAGACGTCATTTGACGAAATTCGTGAGGCGCAGAAAGTGATGATGAAAAGGGGCTTGCATCAGTTCCTAACATGTCAAACATTTGACAGTGAATGTAGTGAAGGAAGCAATCAACATACATGTTACACAAAGATAAGTGCATAGAAGAGTATCAGTAGACTAGTGACTAAGAAGTTAGAAGAGACATCAGGCTGCGAACTTGATTAGATGGATGTCGTTCTAGTCCAATTGTGACGAAAAAAACATCAACTTTGGATATGTTTTAAAAACCTCTTGGGCTTAAGTCATTTTCCATTAACTTTCACTATCAATATGAACGATTGATTGTTTTGTTATCAATTTTTACTTTGCGTACTTACAATAAGTTGAATGAATAACTTACAATGTAATTATTGAATTATAACTTACATATTGTAACATTACAAGTACAATTAATTTTAATAAGTATGATGGAAGATAAATACAAATTAAATTGAGAAGGCGGTGTTTATTCATTAGTAAGTATATCACATTCACTTAATTTAAAGACCTATTAACGAGATTCCAGTGTTTATGAATATAATTACAGTACAAATGTTATTCAGTTAATATTTACTTTTCGAGTATTACTCCCTGTCTACCATTTTGTGGTCACATGACCAATAGCTAGTGGAATCAATGCAGCGACAGTTCAAATTGGAAAACCAAGACATAGTATTTCTAAAAGAGAAGTAGTTAATAGATAAAAATATATGCAATATTCATTGCGAAGAAATTAACGATATCTTCCTACTACAAGTAATAGTGAAAGTATATATAAAAAATGACAGACGAATAATGTATTTATGTTTAATATTGAAATTAGTCTTGTCTTGCTCTGAGTGGTTTCAATAAAAGTTCAGCATGCACGAATCCATCATTTACTTCCGGGTTGCAGCATCTATTTTTTTATTGTCTGGATGGGGATTCCACGAACTATTTAGAAACAACAACCCTGACATTTTATGACGTTATTGATTTCTTTCGATAGGACAATGCAAAAGGTATGTTTGACACTCTATCCTGGATTCCATTTCTATGCTAGTAATGTGGATTAAAGTAAAAGCACGCAGTCTGTTGTAATTGCAGAAGGATACTGAATAATATAGGGAATAGAATTAATAAAATAAATCGAATTAACGACCGGGATCGTGTTAAGTCAAGTAAGTGAAGTTTAGTATTAAGTATATATCTAAATAATCGAATGTTGTCAACAAATAAAATAAGAGCAGACATTTGAGACATGTGACTTCGTGAAAATGACATACTATATTTTAAAAGCCACATACTATGTCAAGTGAAAATTATGCAACGTGTTTGTTGATGATAAATGTTAGTTATTGATTGATTTATTGTTAGTGTCAAGAGATGCGATTTGCGACTGGTGGGTTTTATTTCTGCTTTCTACAGTCTACCGACACGTTTTCTGTCAGCAAGTTGTCTGAGTTTTGGTTTGTCATTTTGCAGACTAGTTTTCAGAGCCTGTATCTCTAGCTGGACCTGACCCTGGCGAGCTCCTCCCAGTCTTGTGTATTCATGTCATGCTTCCTTAACACTTTTAACTTTTAGAACTGCGCAAAAATGAACTTTCTGACTTTCCCTTTAAAGAATATGGAGCCATTCTTTAGAAAACAGAAATAAATATGGCAATTCTGAAAGAAATATTAGAACCCTAAACATGTGTATAGAAAGGGTTCTACATATATATATATATATATATATATATATATATATATATAATATATATATATAGAAACATGCTGATGCAAGGACCACCAATACTTGGCTTGCAATAGAAGTTGAAGATGTCATTAAAACACATTAAGAAAGGAAAGTCTCCAGATAACAAAACAGCAGAAGAAATTCAAGCTCTGTGAAATCTAGGAACCGAAGTGATAAAAAACTTTTAAACAACATATTTGACAGTGGTTGTATTCCAAAATCTACTAAAGTCCATATTTATTGCTTTGCCAAAGAAATCAAGAGCAATCGAATGTGAAGATCACCGAACTAACAGTCTTATGAGCCATATGACAAAGATACTACGGAAAATATGATAGAAGGATAAGAAGCAGAATAAGACCAGAATTCAGCGAAGAACAGTGTTGCTTGTGGGTTTGTTGAAGGCAAGGGTACTGGCAGCACTATGTATCCTAAGAACACTAATAGAAAGTTCAATAGAAGTAAAAACAGATCTATACTTGTGTTTTATAGACTACATCAAGGCGTTCAACAAGTAAACCATCAAGAACTTTCAAAAGTGTTAGAGAGCTTAAACATCAACAGCAAAGATCTAAGAGTCATTCAGAACATATATTGGCAGCAAACAGCAGCTATAAGAGTAGACAAAAAGATAGAAACTTTCCTGAAGATCAAAAAGAGAGTTAGATAAGAATGCATATTATCATCAGACCTGTTCTCAATGTATTGTGAAAACATTTTTAAGGATATTGCTGGAATAGCTATAGGAGGACATGCCATAAATAACCTGAGATACGCTGATGGTACTGTCTTAACACTTTTGCTGCCACCCATTTTTCAACCAAGTCTGACTCACTGCCACACTTTTTTTTGGAACTAATAAACTTAGGACTTTGAGACTATGAGATAATGTTCATATATGAATGAGCTACTGATCTGTCTATATGTACAGTGCATTCATAATCCACCTGCAACTGTTGTTGGCATCGCTCCCCTACCACACCTATCCATATCTATACCTATCACAGTATGCAAACGCCTCGTTTTCAAGGTGGGTCCATCACTCCTGTACCCTGGGAATATCTACTATTGATCTATAAACATCATCACTTGAATCTAAAGCCCAAATTTGTATCACATTCAGACCCGTTTATCACTATCACTGGCTAAAGTCAGAATCAGAGTAATTTTAGACCTGACTATCATCAGCTACATCGCTTATTTTGAAAATCTTTGTAGTAAAAAATTGTGTTCAAAATTGGACGTTGTATGTTTACCTCATGTTTGTTAGATCCGCCATTTTGGAGAGCTCTTCTGAACAATATGGTAGTAGTTCTTAATGTAAGGTCAGAAACTCCCCATGAAAAAAGCGCGCCCCCAGACAAAAAGATGTACCCCGGATGACAAAAGTCGATCACGGCAGTGAAAGGGAGTTTGTCTTTCGGAGACTTGTGTCTGCTGTGGCAGCGAAAGTGTTAATAGCAAGAAATTAAATGGAGCTCCAGAAACTAGTTGATAAGGTTGTGACAGAAAGTAACAACAAAGGAGTTTGAATATTAAGAAGACAGAAGTTATGATCATATCAAAAGAGACCCTGACAAAATGCACCATCACAGTAAATGGGTTGAAGATAGCACACATCTTTGCTTGACTTCATTGTTGGTATTGGAAGGCTTCTAATGTCAAACCATCATGTTGCACTGTGTCTTTGATATCCTGATGGAAGGATTGGATCAAACTCAACAGCTTTGGGGTGATTAATTCTCTCCAGTATCCTGAATAGTCTATATCTGTTGATAACTAATTCGTTGCTGAGGTCAAGAAAGGCAATAAAGAGTGGCTTGTGTTGTTCTCTGCATTTTCTTTTCATCAGGAGAAAATCATAGCTAAAGTCAACATTTTTCATCGTAACCCGCACTGTTTCTAAAGTACACCCTATCGACCAACTTTATCAATATTCAGGATGACACATGTCTCAAGAGTACCCAGAATAGATATTCCACTGTAGATTTTAGAATTTATCTTATCACTTTTATGTACAGAGTAACATTATTTGCATCCCTCATATCCTGAGGTGCTCCTCTGTGAACTGACATTGACCAAGACCCTATTCCACTCCTTATGGTGGCTCTGAAAACAGATTACATTTCTGTAGTCTGACAAAGTCTTTAGGAGTTGAAGGGAAAGTGTAGGTAGCAGTGTGAGGAAAACTGTGCATGCTATGAGATTGACTTTCACACCAGACGAGCAACATCTCATAGTACCTGCTCAATTCTATGCCCAACATCTAGATCAATAACTGAAACATCTACTGTGTAATTGTGTCCATGTTATTGGCCTCGCTCACTTAGTGGGGGAATTGTCTGTTGGTGAAAGTAGCACTACCGTGCATTTTAATTAACTGGTTGTGCCAGAATACCTGGTCTTTGCAAATTCTGTCAGTGATCGCCGAGTCCTGTACTCCCATAGGAAAACAATTCTTCAGCTTTCCAAGCCTTTGAGATTCATTGCTGCAGATATCACCTGCCTCCATTCATCTCTGCTCTTACCTTTCTCTTCCCAGTTGTTGACCCCAGTATTGTAGGTCTACTTCAACAATATCTCTCAATCCTTTTTCTAGTGGTCTCTACCTTTTGTTTATTTTGAAATGATGTTTCTTCCTGTTTTGTTGGGTTCCAGGCTTCATATAGAACAATTGGTCTTATTAATTTTGTATATTGTGATCTTGGTATGCAAATCAACAAAATAGTGGGGTCGGGGGAATAATATAGAGGGAAAACTCTAAATTCTTTGGGAGATATGCACAAAACTTGTTCCATCAGTCCTATGTTGAACCATGATATGTGTCATAGAGTTGATTGACTGGTCATGTAAGTTGTGCTGAACCCCAAGCACATCTTCTACTGGTCAACTATTTCGATATGATTCTCAGGAGAATAATACAGTGAAAACTCCAAATTTCTTGTGGTGGTGCAAACTATACATATTCAAAAACGAAAGAGCTAGTCCTTGCCTGAAACAGTCTTCCTGATGCAAAACCATGGCACATTGTGCACACTCACTTTGACTCAGACCACACACAATTCATAAGTAGATGTTAAAAAGTGATTGACTCTGGCAAGTGTACAAATCACAATGTACAGCTGGCAACCAGTCCTCGGAGCAAAGTCTACCACGGGCTAGGGGAGAAAATGTGAATACCACACATTCCTAAATCAGATATGCTGGACTGTTAGGTACAAAATATTGCAGCTGTTGCTATAATTTGGCAGCACAATGTATTTATAATATAATGTAAATAACTTAAAGTGGTTTCAATATGAAAAATGGAAATGATTAATAGGAAGAATCTCATCAACAGTTAAACAAGAGAGACTAATAAGGATGCATTTTCATTTCTGTTTAGTGCATATGTTTCTCAAGGGCCTTAAATACTTGTCTGTAGCATTTGTTTTGCTATTATATGTTGATTTAACTAGCCTTAGAACTTATCTGTAAGTTGCTACATGCTGAGAAACATACTGAGATGAAGATCGAAGCATTTATGGACTACTGTGGTTCGATGTGCAGGGATGATGATCCAACGACTAAACTCTTTAAGAAAACTCTTTTAAGAACTTATCCTTCTTCGAACGCGCCATATCGACCACTTGTTAACCACTCTGTGTGATTTGTATGGATCTGAATCTAAGAATGATTGTATGTTGTACCAGTTATGCACCTACAAGTAGGACAGCACGTCCGATTTCTACTATGCTTTTTATTTACTAGGGTACCTCTTTGACGTGCCTTGTAAGTCACAGTGATACTACTCTAGGGTCCTGGCACCACACGGCAGAACTTATCCAATATATCTTAATCCACATTTCAATGTTGATGCTGCCACTGTTTAATACTTCTATCTCTTACTATAATTAACATGTTGTTAGTCTATACTTAACCGTAGGAAAGTTAAGAAAGGGATTGTGTCTATAAATAAATGAACCAAGACCATATCTTTTAAGATCTAATTATGAAATATTCTGTTAATTATAACATATGGTGGGGGTAGATATTCAGATGGTTAAATTACTAAACAGGTTTTCTCTAGCAGTACGGTGAAACTGTCACTCATGCAGACCTGTGTTTGTTTCTTGGTTGCCCCTGACTACATTTATTTTCTGTTTGGGGGGTCTCTGTAGCGTAGAGGTTAGGTGCTCACCTCCGTGTCAAGGTAATAGGTTCGTTCCCTTGTGGAGTCATTTGGATATTTTTACAGAGATCCCTTATCTAAGTGTAGATGAGATTGAGTTCGAAGTAATATTGGAGACGAACAATAAAATGTAGGTCACTTGTTCATTTTGAGCACGTAAAAGAACCCTTGGCAGTTCAAAATCGAGAAGAGCTGGCTGGAAAGTCGCTGCCCGGGCAAAATTCATGAGAAAAAGATTTGAACAAAAAAATTTCTACAAAATATCTTCACCATCATCAAAATTACATTGGGGAACCCTCGCTGGTGCTACAGAATTCGTGCACTGCAGCTGAGATCATCCTGTGTGCGAAAGAGATTGGAGCACACTTAGTTACTCACCGAAGTGCAATGATGATGGTCATATCAATCAATCTCCTGAGTGGTTACCGGGTCCCAAATTGGGGTGTAAAGAATATAACCACTGTTACTTGCCATGCATGTCATAAGAGGCGACTAGGATTTTGGCGTGGGACTAGCTATCCCACACCGTGAAAAACACTAGATGGCTACAGAACGGAGAGCAAACCGAGTAAACGCTGGCTGAATCCGGACACAGCTGCAGATAAGCACCAAAGCTTCAAATGGTGCTGAAGCTGTGACGTAAAACACCAATACTAAGGCTGCATGAATCATATTTACACATGTATAAGATTTATGGAGAAATCTGGTACATCAGTCTAAGCGGTGATTGTGAGAGAGAGAGATATCAATCATTCTGTTCCATAACACGTTTGTTCCCCGTAGTGCTTTAAATACTTATCTCTAGTTTTTGTTTACCTGCTGAGAGTTGACAGTATGCATAACTAGCTTATTGCTAACATCAGTAAGATGTAGTATGGCTATTTTGGGTGTGCTATGGGGGTGAAGATGAAGTGGATTAGATGATGGGAACCAGAGTTTGTCCAAGACCCTAGTCCACCTGGGGGGTTTCTATGGCCTAGTATTTAAGGAAAATACTTCTTCTATTATCAAACTTTGGTAGTAGAAGATGGCATTCATTAGGTGTCAGATCAGGTGTTTCACCTGCTATTGTATGATGTATAGTGGATGGTACTATCTGCAATTGGCAAACCTGTTGCCTTTATGGGGGCTCGGAAGAGCTAAATGCTAGGGGAGTAAACCCCAATTTAAAAAATCCCCACTGTCTTGTGGGTCAGCACAGTTACACAAAAGGCTAACGGAGTAAACCTCAACCACAAATTCAGAGGGAGGAACCCTACGGTAGTTGATTGTTATTTATATTCCATCTTCTGGCATCTCTTGCAAATCATGATCAACTCCAAACTGTATTTCCTTTGGATGAACACTGTAGGGTCAAGAGATTTTTTTTTACAAAATCGGCAAGGCCATTCCTTATTTTAGCTGCACAGGCTAGACAAGTAAGAACATTACCACTGTAAAGATGAAATAGATCATATACATTTATTTAGTATTTTCTTGCTCAACACATACATCATTCACATAAAGATATAACTGCAGCTGTAGTTAGTTATAGCTGTCAGAAACTTGAGTCATTACTCATGTAAGCTTCCATACAAGTCTGCTGATGTGGATAAACTCACTAACCATGTAATGTTCCTAATTCACAATTGATTCTGTTTAAAACACAAATAACACATGATCAACACTCTCTACCCAGTCATTAGTGATCCAGTGTTAAGCCATAGTGATCCTGTTTTGACAGCTTAATTTATCGCTAGGGGCTATTATCCATTAAAAATTTAAACTATTTATCTATAGAACAGGGAATAATTTCAACAAAGAAAGCAAATACACAAACATTCAACCTATATTTACACAGACAAGGTTGATTTATTTATTTGTGTTGTCAAAAGTGGAACATAATGATTTCTCTCTAATGGAAAATTAATCAAGCGAGAGTAAAGCGCACTATGTTGTGGATGGTCCAAGCTTGAATGCGTGATCTGCCAAATTATCACAATTGTGATCCTTCCTTAAGGGCAGTAAATCCCGATAGATTTGAACATGACAAACTTCCACTTCTCATTATTATTGGAAGAGAATCTAGAGATTGTGACAGTAGGAATGTGAACCTCTAAATTAAGCAGTAGCAGGCAGATAAAGTCCAGGATTATGATGTTATGTATATAGATCAGAGAGTCGCAGTTGTTAGTGAACTCGTTTCTTAGTCCGGGTTCAATGGAATATTTTTACTCAGCCCTAATTGGGTACCAGGAAAATCACTGGGAAGTTACTGAGAATCTATGAGTCTGCAGAGTGTTATGATTTCGGTTCAATAACCAATGACCAAAAAGCAAGTCTCAGACTCTGAAACGAGTGCGAGAATTTGGAGTTAAGTTGGACATGCCAGACAGTGTAATCTTCATGGTAGAGAGAGAAGATATACTAATATATTTCTGGAGCGTTGAGCAAGTGCACTTTAAGATGGCTGCTGACTTTGAGATGATAGCGGAAGACAGAGCATGCATGGGAATGCCCAATGTGTTATGACGTCAATCACATTACATAACATAACGACCAAAAAAGTGAAACGGTATAAAAATCCTGCTGGCTGAAATTATGAAAACATACAAAGAGACACATCTGATGAATCTTCTGTCCTAATTTCTCAGAGAAATCTGATTTTATTTGCCAAGAATAAACAGGCAATTACTGAAATTAAATTTTAAAAAAGTATCTGCTTTTTTAACAGCACAAAAAAGTATTTTTCATTCCGTTCACTGATTCAATGAATCATTGATAAAATTAGGCTACTGCGAAAATTCCAGTGCTTGTAGACAAATAAAATATTCTCCAAGTTTGTGTGTGTTTGCTAATCTCTCTGTTCATCCACAGATTTTTGTATAAAGCTAACAGTATGAACATGCAGTTCCATGCCAAGCAAGGATTTCATCATCGTCAGAGACAAACAGTTGGTACATAAGAGATCTTCAAACAAGAAATATATTATTTAATATTAACAGGATGGAGTCGCCAAGACAAGGTATGTTATCAGTATGTCTGTATTTCTGTTCTGTATTCCATTAATTACATTGTTTTTATTGCTTTATTAGTCTTGTCTTGTTCAACCTGCTTTATTAGTATTATGTTCAATCTGCTTAGTTAGTCTTATTATTGTTCAACCTTTTCTATTAGTCTTTTTATTGTTAAACCTTCTTTATTAGTCTAGTGTTCAACCTCCTTATTTAGTCTTGTTATTGTTCAACCTTCTTTATTAGTCTTATTATTGTTGGACCTGCTTAGTTAGCATGTGTGTTGAACTTCTTAATTAGCTGTGTGTTGTTGAACTTGCTTAGTTAGCCATGTGTTGTTGAACTTACTTAATTAGCCATGTGTTGTTGAACTTGCTTAATTAGCTGTGTGTTGTTGAACTTGCTTAATTAGCTGTGTGTTGTTGAACTTGCTTAATTAGCCATGTGTTGTTGAACTTGCTTAATTAGCTGTAGTTGTTCAGCTTGCTTAGTTAGTTTGTAATGTTCAACCTGCTTAGTTAGTCTTGTGTCGTCAACTTGAGTCTTGTGTCGTTAACTTGATTTATTAGTCGATGTTTTCACCAGCTTAGTTAGTCTTCTAATGTTCAACCTGATTTATTAGCCATGTGTTGTTCAACCTGCTTAGTTAGTCATGTTATTGTTCATCTTGATTTATTAGTCACATGTTGTTCAATCTGTTTCGTTAGTCTTGTAGTGTTCAACTTTCTTTATTAGCCCCGGAAACCCTAACATATATCTAAAGGTATGCATACTGATGGTTTCTATGACTCTCTGTTTAAACACAATCCTCACTCTGTCCCTCAGGCATCCAGTTCTACTTGTACAACGGTTTGGTCACTGCACTTTAATCTTATTTTTATTATCAGTGCTGGGCCCTTATATTTAACAGGTTATGTTTCAAACTTGTATAACCGAGAGCGTCGTTATTCTTTCGAACTACCAGAGCTGCTCGGCATTTACAAATTTTGTTCATTTGCCTATTGGCTCTATGAAGGCTCACACCCCTTGGCAGTGATCAATTGGTCATTACACTTTAATCTTAGCCAAGATCTTGTGTATTTACTTTCATACTCTTTGTTATGTTATATCTTTAGTTATATTTCATGTCTCACACATTTTTATATATGAATATAGTGGCTATGTTGACACACCTTTGTTGAACTTTCCGTAACGTTTTTAATTGCTTGCTTTACCAAGCCCATTCTATTGATTGAACAAAAGATTGATTCTTCTTCCATACGCGATTTTTTTTTTCTAACACTCAAGAAAATAAATCTAGATGATGAAGGCCAATAATACTTAGTAGCAATTCAGATGTTTCATAGCCTCTTTTTATCTCCCCTTGTAGATTATTTACATGTTCTAATGGGAGTAAGGGGAGGTAATATATAGCGTTGTCAGACCAGACATTGTTTAACATCTGTCGATGTCCAATCAATATGGTTCATATTTACATAACTCTACCAGCATGTTTAAGTGGGGGCTGGTGTAAATCCCTGTCTAAGCGTGAAAACACGATATCTGCACACATGATCTCTAACAAAGATTGAGTTGGTCGTGAGTTTTGTATTAGTAAATAGTGATACATTTGTCTCTTTTAATTACCTATCACATCTATCACTGACACCATGACATTCATTTCACATATTTTCATTGTCATCGTTTGATGAAGTTAAGTTTGGGTTGCGTTGTAAGGGAAGGATAATTCTTGTCAGATGTCATCAAATTTATATTTATGTTATTTTGTTTGCCTAAACCCCCATATGGTTGCCTGGGTAATGAAGAATAGAACCACAGTTTACTATCGTATGTCACAAAAGGCGATTAAGAGGTGGTGGACGTGACACTGGCACCCTACACTGTAAAAAAAAGCGATGTGGAGCCGGGACCTCACACTGTTAGAAAACACCAAAACAAAACTACAGAAACAAAGACATGAAATCCAAACTGCTCATGAAGACCCTGCAGCCATAAGGTGGCACACGCTTGAATTGAGTGGACAGTTTTTGTCTTTACCTTCTGTTGCTCTTGAGCGTGATGCGTCTTGATGATGAAAGGTTTCTTCTCTTCCACCATTATTTACCTCTTTATAGAAGTGTTGGGGGTGGGGTTGTGTAGTAATCTTGTGTGTGCTTGTTCTAATGCACTTTGTACTTTGTAAGCTGTTATTCATTTTCTTAAGGCTGTTCTTGATACCGTCACTCCACCGTTTACGTTGTATTTCTCTTGCTTTGTACTAATTATATTTTTTTCTGTGTGTCTCTCTGTGGTAGGCTATACCATGGCATTCTTGTCAGGTGTCCAAACCATTTAATCTGTTATTCTTTTATGAGTTGCATGACTGGTTTCACATTCAGTCTTCTTATGATTTCTTCATTACTAATTTTGTCTCTTATTGTCACACCTGAAGCTCTTTTAAGACACCTCATCTCCATCGTTACAATTTTCCGCTCATTAGCTGCTGTTATTGGCCATGTTTGACACTGGTAACATAGTATTGGCCATGTTTGACACTGGTAACATAGTGTTGGCCATGTTTGATACTGGTAACATAGTGTTGGCCAGACTTATTGTCACACCTACAGCTCTTCTAAGACACCTCATCTCCATCGTTACAATTTTCCGCTCATTAGCTGCTGTTATTGACCATGGTTGCCTATCTGTTACTAAATCATTCTTTCTGTTGCACATGTGTGTTTGAATAGAGCACATCTCATTTTGTCCATCTGGTATGTCTGAATGAAGCCAGCATATTCTGTTATGTCATATACTGTAAGTCTCTACATATCTGGAACCAGTACCTCTTCTTATCGATTGTAATTTCTATGTCTATCTGAAATATGCGGGAGACAGAAATAAAGTCACGTACAACCTAACCAATCACCACCACCACTATATTGTTTATTCATACCCCTGCAATTGATCTTTTTATTCATCTTTTAAATACGCCTCAAACAGGGAACAACTATTTGAACAACTTATACATTCTTGTAGTTGTGAATTATGTAAGTCTGCATTCTTGTTTGACGTTTGTAGTACAAGTACGTCACTCTTCTTTCTCTTTTGGTATGAATAGACGTTCGTTTGTTGTATAAGTGGTATATCACCAATTGTGATCTTGTTTGCATATTATCAGCTCAGTAGACACGAGCAAATCGTGATATTCAGAGTTGGCACAGACCACACGAGACTGAGATACCATCTTATTAATGACAAAATACGTAAAAACAAAGTACTGTAGTTTTACAAAATACAAAAAGCAATAACGATACACAGCAACGTTTCGACCAGAAGGCCGTTATCAAGCAAATGTTATAACAGACGTGAATTTCTTCACTTCTTACACAGTACAACATAACATATAGAAGAAGACAATAATACCATCTTATTAACAAGTTAAAGATAGAAACTTCTGATGACTGTAGTACTGACTTCTTCTATTTGCGTTTGTCCGCTATGAATTCAGTCTTAGTCGGGTGCCTGGTACAGCGTTTCTGACTGATTTTTTCGTGAAGATCTGCTTTCCTTATTATCAGTGTCCCCCGCCATACAGGCATTGGCGCTAATTAACTAACTTGTGAACATCTTTTACAAGGATGTACAGCGTACGAGAAACAGAGAAAACTGGTATGGATGTCCCCAGTGCAATAGCGTGACACATTTTGGGAGTCTCGACAAGCTAAGATCAACCACTGCTTCCTTTGAAAATATTCAAGTTGATGTTTGAGAGTCAACGCAGAAGACTTAGGTCAACTTTATAGAGTAGCAGACTGCCGCCTCTGCACAGTGAATCGGTAAGTCATAGGAAGCATTTAACGAGAGCTCGGTAACTTACTCTGTCCCATTGAATTGTCAGTAGAAAACATAAACACCATACAAGTATAAACTTGGCTGTATGGAACAGGACAACAAAGACTATTTCAATCTTCTTCATTCGTTCCAATAGAATATTTGTATTAACTACTCTTTGTGATGTTTTATAAAAATGTAATTTTAGCCATTAGAACGTAATTACGTTGTGCTTTGTTTACAGCAAAGCCGCGATATTGCGTCTTTTGTTCCAGAACGTCCAATTTCAGTATGCGTGTTTTCTTCGGCTTAGCTTTCCCGGTTTGATAATGTTAGATTTGGTAATATTTCTATTTAAACTGTTGTATCTCAATATTTATTTGTCAGCGACTTTACATTTTTCTTCTTTTCAACTTTCAATGGTTCTTTTACGTCCTCAACTTTAACATGAGAACTTTATTTAATCGCCCGTCTCCTACAGCCACTCGATATCACCTACTCTGAGATCAGGGGTCTCTTGAAAATAGCCCGATAGAACCAAATGGGGCGCCAGCCGAGTACTTTGAAGCGTGAGACCAGCATCGTACTTCTTCGTCACAGAAAAGAGTACAAACTCCATGCCTGGTACAGATAAAATATGACAAACTTCACCGCCTGCCTGGAACAGGAAAATTAGTACAAACTGCACTTTCTAGCTTAGGGAAAAGAGTATAAACTCATAATTGCTCAGTATTTGAAAATCGAGTAACCATCCTTGGTTTAGTTTAGTTATTTAATTCTATGCTTACCCAGAGCCAACTATAAACGTACGTTTGCAGTGTTCTATCAAACATCTATAATTTCCAGCCCTCTTCTCTGATCTAGGTCAGGAATTCCCCGGTCAGTTGTCTGGCTTAGTTATCTAAAGTTGACTGACTTGCCAGTATCTGCGGTCGTCACACTCTAGCTATTGTTATATGACCATGTTATGAGCAACCAGTACGTTGTTCTCACTCGCTAGCTAAGTTTGATTAGGACGTGGATTGGTGATAGTCAAGTGAGAAAGTGTTTCATGTATCAAGTGCTGAATGATCAAATGTAATTGTCGTGTCTATTGTTTGACATGAAAGATGTAATACGTTGCTATATCGCTGGCTTCACAATCGAGTTTAGTGCGAAATCGCCCCACTGTTACGGCACACATCAGTTGATTCCAACTATAATTTGATACTTAGCTAGTTTAATGATTTGATGAGAATTATCATTATAACAGCACTCTGGACAGGTCCCACATATGCTACGATCTTATCCCCAATATCTTTATCAACGTATAACGACGACAAATCATATCCGTTCGGTGTTAACGATGTTTGCTCTCAAGTCTCTAACAAAGTGATCGTGTCTGGCAGTTCCCATTTTTCACTCTCATCTCAACTGCAGTATCGATTGACTGTCCTTCCTTGACCACTGTTGTATCATTCAGGTGATCATTGTCTTGCAATTTTTCTCCCTGGTCTCAACTGCTGTATCATCCAGGTGATCATTGTCTTGCATTTTGTCTCCCTGGTCTCAACTGCAGCATCGATTGACTGTCCTTCCTTGACCACTGTTGTATCATTCAGGTGATCATTCTCTTGCAATTTATCTCCCTGGTCTCAACTGCTGTATCGATTGATTGTCCTTCCTTGACCAATACTGTCCTTCCTTGACCACTGTTGTATCATTCAGGTGATCATTGTCTTGCAATTTTTCTCCCTGGTCTCAACTGCTGTATCGATTGATTGTCCTTCCTTGACCACTGTTGTATCATTCAGGTGATCATTCTCTTGCAATTTATCTCCCTGGTCTCAACTGCTGTATCGATTGACTGTCCTTCCTTGACCACTGTTGTATCATTCAGGTGATCATTCTCTTGCAATTTATCTCCCTGGTCTCAACTGCTGTATCGATTGATTGTCCTTCCTTGACCAATACTGTCCTTCCTTGACCACTGTTGTATCATTCAGGTGATCATTGTCTTGCAATTTTCTCCTGGTCTCAACTGCTGTATCGATTGATTGTCCTTCCTGACCAATACTGTATCATCCAGGTGATCATTGTCTTGCATTTTGTCTCCCTGGTCTCAACTGCTGTATCGATTGACTGTCATTCCTTGACCACTGTTGTATCATCACTGTGATCTGCACGCTTGTTGCCTTGCACTCTGTATGCCCTGGTGTGACAAAAATAAATATTAAATACGTCATTCGGGATGTACTCAATGTACAGGCTAGTTAAGTAACGTAATGTAAAAGAACGTGGAGGATACTATCCACCTCACCCCAATTACAAATGTCAGAAGGACAGATACAATATCGAGAAAGGGACGGCCGCCACACTTTCAAATACCAATGCCAGAGGGAATAAACCACAACAAGAACCTGACTTCAAAATATAAGTGCGTAACATTTAACGTTACCACCGCACAGTGTTTCTATAGAAATTATCCAGACTCTCTTTATAAATTATTGTTATAGATCAACGTGTTCATTAAATATTAACATTGTGTGATGTACGAACGTTGCAGGCTCCTGAGAGCTGTATTGACTGACCGTACAGGGAACTTAACGAAAATAGAATTGCGTCGTTAAGTGTCTGCTTAAATCTCTTATACAGGGTGTTCAACTTAAAAGCAGCCCCAGTGATAAATAGAAATTTGCCAGGTACGCATTGCATCTCCGTCTATTTACTATTTAAACCGGTTCTGACTAGCTTCTCCTACGTCACATTTGTTCATCGCCCCTTTCCGCACTACAATTACACACCGTCACACAACCTTGACCTATATTACGTCATAACCGAACCTTCTCATTTCCATACATATATGCCAGATTAGCTCCATTCACAGTCTGCTTTTAAGTTGAACACCCTGTATATCTGTGCATTCAGCTTGCTCTTCGTGTATATGAATCTTATATTAAATGTCTCGTTGATCAAGCTGAAGATGTAATATAGTTGTGATGTATGTGAAAGGTATATAATGTGTATATAAATTAGGGCAGTAGGTCGAGAAACTACCCACATGGAACGACAACCAATGAAGATAGTTAAATAATTAACAGCTGTGACGTGTGGCGACATCTGGGTTGGTTGTTTATGTCTCCGCTAATAATAAGCGCAACCAATCTATATTAGGCTTGTAGTATGAACTTAGTGTCGTCTGTGGCTTAGGGGATAGTGACTCGGTCTATGAACCCCGATGTTCTGAGTTCGAATCACTCTGCGGGCATTTTTACAAAAAGGACGATGGCACCACCCGTTCAGAAAGCAATGGCAAACTACTGAACGTAATAATGCCTAGAAAAATCACACAAACAGCGTTAAAAAGCTGAGCTTGATTCGCAAAGTCCTGTAAAGAATATGCAATTATCTTAGTATGAACTTATAGGACGGATTAGCGTAAGCGTTTGCCCGTCGACTCGAACACAAGAAGGTTTTGGGTTTAGTCCCACACTCGACGTTCCACATGTGAGGAAAGGAATTGGTTCTCTTACCTCCTGCACACTAGTGTCTAGAAATATGAAGTGACAGGCACTTCATACCTCAAGTTCTGAAAAGCTTCGGGAATTTTAAAAGTAGAAACTTAGTGACATGACTTTTATGTTTTGTACAACTATGTTTTATAGAAATAAGAAGCAAGATAGATACAAACTACTACGAAATACTAAATCAACATTTCGACCAAAAGGCCTTCATCGAGCAATTGTGACAAGATAATAGAACGTGACTGTATAGCGCAATACGAAAATCACACAAAAAACAAAGCTAGACTCAGGCATACAATTTACCATCAATTCGTTCTTTTGTACCATTCGTACAACCATATTGAAGAGCTAAAGGGAAGTCGTAAAGAAAACAGCTAGAGGCCGGTAAAAATGGAGAACAGCTGTTGAGACCCTATGTTCCACGTGGAGCGGAGAGGAGTAAATATTGAAAATAACACAATAACAGGGCGACGCTTCTGTATGAAGAATGCACACGGAGAGTAACACCATGAGATGCCATATTGTGTGACTCTTCTGAATAGAGAAGGTACACGGGAGTAAAACCATCAGTTGTCGCATTGGGAGACGCCTCTGAATGGAGTAGATGTGAAGTAACACCATGAGATGCCACACTGGGTGACTCTTCTGAATGGAGAAGAGTGTTGTTTATTTTCATATTTCATCATTAATTTTTCACTACTTATGTAATACTGCCTATACATGTCTGTTCAATCGCCTGAATGGAGAAGGTACATAGGGAGTAACACCATGAGATGCCACACTATGTGACGCATCTGAATGGCGACAGTACATGGGAAGTAACACCATGAATTTCCGCACAAGGTAACGTTAATGTGTCACAGATAGTGACAGACAACACAACACATACGTGAAATGTGTCAGACTGGTTGTGAAGAATAGATACGCTTTTTCGGAAGTAACGTTTCTTGTTCAGTGTGTCACGGTTTGCAAAGATAAATCAAAACTGTTGTTGAAAAGTAAGCTTAGGCGTTAGCGTTATGTGAGATGTGAACCTAATTGTGACAGTTGAATGGAAGATATACAATGCAAACATTGGTGGGTGCGGCGTTGCTATAATATCCGAGTTTATTAAATATGATCACAGTCACGACAAGGAGCAAAGAGTAATATTAGAAATCGAATGTTTATCCCACGTGATAACTGTTGTGCTAATCTATTAATATCTGTGAAAACTACACATTGTGTAGTCCGTGCATTAGATCACGGTCGGCTATTGACGACAGATGGACCAAATACGGTCATTTAATTCAAACTGCCCAATCTGTCATATACTTCATTCAATCAAGTGTCATGCCTGTCAGCGTAGGCGATCATGTCTCTCCACAATTCTCTCTTCTTGGTGCAGTTAATCAGTTCTGAAGTTTTTGTCGAGCCACGATGTCAGATCATCCAACATTTTCTGCTTTCCACGATATCTCCTTCCCTGAATTTTACCTGTTGTCACCAAATGTTCTAAACGTTCTCTTCACATTATATGCCCGAAGAACCTTGATTGTTTGATTCTTTTCATATGTTTCTTTGTGTGTAGTCTTGTTTTAAAACTTTTGATATGTTTGATTCTTTTCATATGTTTCTTTGTGTGTAGTCTTGTTTTAAAACTTTTGATATGTTTGATTCTTTCATATGTTTCTTGTGTGTAGACTTGTTTTAAAACTTTTGATATGTTTCTTTGTGTGTAGTCTTGTTTTAAAACTTTTGATATGTTTCTTTGTGTGTAGTCTTGTTTTAAAACTTTTGATATGTTTGATTCTTTTCATATGTTTCTTTGTGTGTAGTCTTGTTTTAAAACTTTTGATATGTTTCTTTGTGTGTAGTCTTGTTTTAAAACTTTTGATATGTTTGATTCTTTTCATATGTTTCTTTGTGTGTAGTCTTGTTTTAAAACTTTTTATATGTTTCTTTGTGTGTAGTCTTGTTTTAAAACTTTTGATATGTTTGATTCTTTTCATATGTTTCTTTGTGTGTAGTCTTGTTTTAAAACTTTTGATATGTTTGATTCTTTTCATATGTTTCTTTGTGTGTAGTCTTGTTTTAAAACTTTTGATATGTTTGATTCTTTTGATATGTTTCTTTGTGTGTAGTCTTGTTTTAAAACTTTTGATGTTTGATTCTTTTGATATGTTTCTTTGTGTGTAGTCTTGTTTTAAAACTTTTGATGTTTGATTCTTTTGATATGTTTCTTTGTGTGTAGTCTTGTTTTAAAACTTTTCATATGTTTCTTTGTGTGTAGTCTTGTTTTAAAACTTTTGATATGTTTGATTCTTTTGATATGTTTCTTTGTGTGTAGTCTTGTTTTAAAACTTTTGATATGTTTGATTCTTTTCATATGTTTCTTTGTGTGTAGTCTTGTTTTAAAACTTTTCATATGTTTGATTCTTTTGATATGTTTCTTTGTGTGTAGTCTTGTTTTAAAACTTTTGATATGTTTGATTCTTTTGATATGTTTCTTTGTGTATAGTCTTGTTTTAAAACTTTTGATATGTTTGATTCTTTTCATATGTTTCTTTGTGTGTAGTCTTGTTTTAAAACTTTTGATATGTTTGATTCTTTTCATATGTTTCTTTGTGTGTAGTCTTGTTTTAAAAATTTTGATATGTTTGATTCTTTTGATATGTTTCTTTGTGTGTAGTCTTGTTTTAAAACTTTTGATGTTTGATTCTTTTCATATGTTTCTTTGTGTGTAGTCTTGTTTTAAAACTTTTGATATGTTTGATTCTTTTCATATGTTTCTTTGTGTGTAGTCTTGTTTTAAAACTTTTGATATGTTTGATTCTTTTCATATGTTTCTTTGTGTGTAGTCTTGTTTTAAAACTTCATTTCTTTTCTTAGCTGTCCATGGAATTTTCAGTGCTCTTTTGTAAAACCACATATGTGGCTTCCAATGATCATATTGATTGCTTGTTCATTGTCCATGTTTCGCTGCTATACATAAATATTGATTCAATATAGCACTGGAGTACTTCTTCGTTCGCCCGCTGTGAATTCGGGCGTTAGCCATGACGCCTGATATGATGCTTCTGACTGATTTTTGCGTGAAAGCCCACTTTACCATTTGACCGGTGTTCCTCACCATGCTCATTTCCATTTGTGTTATTGGGGGTTCACAGATTCAATGTCTGCCCTTCAAGCTCTAGAAGATGGTGGACATTATAAATCTGAACTATCCCATATAGCCCTAGATATTGACAGACTTATTACATCACATGACATCAAAATAACCATGCAGTGGATCCTGGACATTCCAACACACCTGAAATGATAAAGCAGATATGCTAGCCAAGAAAGGGTCAACACAGGAACAACCAATCACAGCAACAACTCTACATACAGCAAAGCAAATCCTAATGACAACAAATAAAGAAATTTGGCTGAACAGATGGGCCATGGGAAACACAGGAAGAGAGGTGTACAGCCATATGGCCAGCCCTAACCTTAATGACAACATCAACCACCTTACAAGAAGAGATCAGAGCACCATTTTTAGACTCGAACCCAACACATAACACTTAATAATCACTTGAACAGAGTTCAACCACAACACACTCCAGAGTGCCAACTGTGCGCACATCATCATGAAACCGTTCACCACCACCTTTTCAAGTGTCAAGCACTAGATGACATCAGAAAGACCCTCCTTCCTCCAAGGCCAGATAAATGGAACACATTATACGGAACAAAAGAACAACTTACAAACACATGCAGATACCACTACATAGCATTGGGCCGAAGGGCAAAAGCTTAAGTGCCGCTGGATCATTGAAGAAGAAGAAGAAGCAGTAACTTATTTACATTTCAATATTTCAATATTCTCTCGATCTCACTTATATTAAGAACTTGATTTCATTGGACAAATTGTCTATCTGTTGCCGGGGCCTTGCAAGGGGAGCAAATAATAGTAACACGACAACCTACAAGACATTTCGTAAGAGACGACTGAGGTATGGGCCTAGTGAAGCTACCCTCATAAATAAAAATTCGGCGCAGAAATCGTATGTACTGGCCTACTCATAGGCGCATAACTGACACAACGTACAATCTCGTTAGGCTCAGATCACATACAAATCACAAAGAGTGGTTTAACAAGTGGTCGATATGGAGCGTTGGAAGAAGAATTGGGCAACTATTCGGATTGTTCAACAGGAGGGAACCCAGTGCATTAGGAGCGAGATGCGAGAACCTTACCTTCGCACACAGAGACTCACATTATGGTGCGCTGTGTAGTGTAACTCTGTTAATGTGATTGTTAGATCCGTTATAGAAGAAATTGTTGGCGTCTGTGGCCTTGTGGATAGTGATTTGGTCAATTAACCCAGACGTTCTGAGCTCGAATCACTCTGCGGACGATTTGGTTGCAAATTGTGGATTTTTACCAAAGGACGATGGCACCACCCGTTCAGAAAGCAATGGCAAACTACTGAACGTAATAATGCATAGAAAAATCACAAACAGCATTAAAAGCTGTGGTTGATTCGCAAAATCCTGTAAAGGATATACATTGAACTTTATAGCAGAAATAGAGGAAGCTGTTGTTATACAAAGCTCAGGAAATGTTGGGTGTTACACTCATTCTTATATGAAGAATTTTGGTGATGTATCCATAACTAATTGTTTAAACTAATGAGACTCCCACTCCATAGGAAGTCTATGATGGACGTGGAGAAGAATGATTTAAGGAACATACCATTGCATCTTGTGCAATGTGACTTTGCGGTAGTGAGCTCGTTTACAACCCAAGAGTACCTAGTTCAAACGCCGCGGAGGGTAGTTTGAAAGCAAATTTGTTCCTCTCGATTTTTACGAACGGGAAAAATAGACCTCACAGTTCAGAAAGCAAAGGCAAACTACTGAACGTATAAGTGGTACCTAGGAAATCAACGGCTCGTTTACTGTGGTTGGTGGCGACGCCCTGTGAAGGACATGCTGCCTTTTTGTTTTCACCAATGCATCTTGACACGTTGACGCATAACATCATTAGAGAATAGAAAGAACAAAAGAACAGTTCATGATAAGAAATATGATATCTGAGATATAGTTACAAAATGTCACGTCGTGACCATTTAGGAATAAAACTCACTTTCTGTTTGTTTCCCTAGTTTGTGACATCGTGATCGCCTCGTGCGCTGTTACATGTTGTATTATAACGTATTTATCATGTAATTTTTTTAAATGAATATGCAGATTAGTACAGCTTGCGTTACTCACTCGTAGTGAGTAGCCAGATATGAATATATCTTTTTATGCGTTCACTTGGGGAAACAAAATAGTTCCCCCCTCTTGTTGATAAAAATGATTTATCTCCCATGCTGAAACAATCTGCATCTCTCCGTTGGTGAAATGTACTGTTTCTCTCCCTGGGTTAAAACAAATTACTTATCTTTGTTTGTGAAACCCACTGCTTCTTTCCCTTGGTGAAACATACTGCTTCTCATCCTTGGTGAAACATACTACTTCTCTCCCTTGGTGAAACAATCTGCTTATCTCCCTTGGTGAACACAAACTGCTTATCTCACTTGGTGAAACAAACTACTTCTCTCCCTTGGTGAAACATACTGCTTCTCATCCTTGGTGAAACATGCTACTTTCTCTCCTTGGTGAAGCAATCTGCTTATCTCCTTGGTGAACACAAACTGCTTATCTCACTTGGTGAAACAAACTACTTCTCTCCCTTGGTGAAACATACTGCTTCTCATCCTTGGTGAAACATGCTACTTTCTCTCCTTGGTGAAGCAATCTGCTTATCTCCCTGGTGAAAACAAACTGTTATATCACTTGGTGAAACACATTATCTCTCTTATTATTTAGCTGGTGAAACAAATGACCTCATTCTCTCTCTCTCTCTCTCTCTCTCTCTCTCTCTCTCTCTCTCTTTCGTGAAACAAATTATTTATCTCCCTTGTGAATCCCATTACTCCAGTACAGCATCTTTTAACTACACTTTCTATAGGGTCTAAAGCCGAATAATTGAGTTCATTGCACCGTGTTTTACTCCATATTGCTCGGTCCCTCCCGGCGGAAAGAAAACGCCATATGCCGAAAGTATTGCACAAAGCACCACCTCCGGAGCTCCGGCAACAATCGTGGTCCGAATTCGAACACATGATCTTCTGAGTTGGAGTCGTGGCTTAACCACTAAGACACACAGAGTCTCAATGGTAACTGAACTGTTCGTCTGTACAATACAAGCAATGTATGTTGTTATTGTACGTGACAAACTTGAACCATGTGCGCTTATTGACTGTGCTGTGACTCTAGTAAGGTGCTTTATACAAATACATGGATCAACGCCTCTGTGATGTAACTTAAGAATGAGTTTACACAAGAAGAAACAGGTAGAGGCAGCATAGATCCTAGATGGAGGTCAGGGTAACTTGCGACGTGGGGGGTTTTGCAAAACTCCTTACTTTCTTTGTCTCAAAGTTGTAGAATAGCGATTGGTGTCGTAAGGACTAGGGTAAGTGGTTCGAGTCCCGTGTTTGTCTATTTGTTTTTTCGGAAGCTCTTAATACCTGTATCTGTTTATTTGTTGATCATATTCGTTACTTCCGTTGCTTCCTCTGGGGTTCTTGTAAGAAAACTCCTTGTGCTCATCAGAATAGCGTTTATGTAGAATGTTAATTGTGTGATTAATTCGGATAGGTAGTTACCGCTTTGAACAAGATGTTCAGGCAGACCGTCTCAGAAACTGATATTCTGATTGTATATACATGTTTTCTTGTCTGTTCTATTCATATCTTTACATCGTTGGTATCTCATCGACATCTTCCTTTTCTTGTAGCCAAAATGATTTGTCATCGTCGTTTATTTTGCCATTATTATCATCATTCTGACTCGTGCTTTTTCTCATCGCTGTCATTAACATTATTTTTCCTCATCGCCGCTATTTAAGATCATTTTTCCACATCGCCGCTATTTATGATTATTTTTCGACATCTCCGCTATTTATGATTATTTTTCCACATCTCCGCTATTTATGATTATTTTTCCACATCGCCGCTGTTTATGATAATTTTTGTCATCTCCGCTATTTATGATCATTTTTGTCATCGCCGCTATTTAAGATCATTTTCAACATCGCCGCTATTTATGATCATTTTGTCATCTCCGCTATGTAAGATCATTTTTGTAATGGCCGCTATTTATGATCATTTTTGTAATGGCCGCTATTTATGATCATTTTTGTAATGGCCGCTATTTATGATCATTTTTGTAATGGCCGCTATTTATGATCATTTTTGTAATGGCCGCTATTTATGATCATTTTTGTAATGGCCGCTATTTATGATCATTTTTGTAATGGCCGCTATTTATAATCATTTTTGTAATGGCCGCTATTTATGATCATTTTTGTCATGGCCGCTATTTATGATCATTTTTGTCATGGCCGCTATTTATGATCATTTTTGTAATGGCCGCTATTTATGATCATTTTTGTAATGGCCGCTATTTATGATCATTTTTGTAATGGCCGCTATTTATGATCATTTTTGTAATGGCCGCTATTTATGATCATTTTTGTAATGGCCGCTATTTATGATCATTTTTGTCATGGCCGCTATTTATGATCATTTTTGTAATGGCCGCTATTTATGATCATTTTTGACATGGCCGCTATTTATGATCATTTTTGTAATGGCTGCTATTTATGATCATTTACGCCCGTGTGTTGTCGGGGATCGCAAGGGTATCAAAGAATAGTAACACTGCCGCCTACAAGACATGTCATATCGTAAGAGATGGCTGAAGTAGAATGTCATGTCGTAAGAGACGGCTGAAGTAGAATGTCATGTCGTAAGAGACGGCTGAAGTAGAATGTCATGTCTAGAGACGGCTGAAGTAGAATGTCATGTCGTAAGAGACGGCTGAAGTAGAATGTCATGTCGTAAGAGATAACTGAAGTAGAATGTCATGTCGTAAGAGACGGCTGAAGTAGAATGTCATGTCGTAAGAGACGGCTGAAGTAGAATGCCATGTCGTAAGAGACGGCTGAAGTAGAATGTCATGTCGTAGAGACGGCTGAATAGAATGCATGTCGTAAGAAACGGCTGAAGTAGAATGTCTGTCGTAAGAGACGGCTGAAGTAGAATGTCATGTCGTAGAGATAACTGAAGTAGAATGGCATGTCGTAAGAGACCTGAAGTAGAATGTCATGTCGTAAGAAACGGCTGAAGTAGAATGTCATGTCGTAAGAGACGGCTGAAGTAGAATGTCATGTCGTAAGAGATAACTGAAGTAGAATGGCATGTCGTAAGAGACGACTGAAGTAGAATGTCATGTCGTAAGAGACGGCTGAAGTAGAATGTCAGTGTCGTAAGACGGCTGAAGAATGTCTGTCGTAAGAGACGGCTGAGTAGAATGTCATGTCGTAAGAGACGGCTGAAGTAGAATGTCATGTCGTAAGAGAACGGCTGAAGAGAATGTCATGTCGTAAGAGACGGCTGAAGTAGAATGTCATGTCGTAAGAGACGGCTGAAGTAGAATGTCATGTCGTAAGAGACGTCTGAAGTAGAATGTCATGTCGTAAGAGACGGCTGAAGTGAAATGTCATGTCGTAAGAGACGGCTGAAGTAGAATGTCAGTCGAAAGAGACGGCTGAAGAGAATGTCATGTCGTAAGAGACGGCTGACGTAGAATGTCATGTCGTAAGAGACGGCTGAAGTAGAATGTCATGCGTAGAGACGATGAGTAGAATGTCATGTCGTAAGAGACGGCTGAAGTAGAATGTCATGTCGTAAGAGACGGGTGAAGTAGAATGTCATGTCGTAAGAGACGGGTGAAGTAGAATGTCATGTCGTAAGAGACGGGTGAAGTAGAATGTCATGTCGTAAGAGACGGCTGAAGTAGGCGACTAGGCAAGCTACCCTAGTAAATAAATAGCGTTGCAGAAATTGGATGTGCTGACCTACGAATGTTAGTACAATCGCTCTTAGACTCAGATCACATACATATAACAAAGAGTGGTTAACAGGTTGTCGACATGGAGCGTTCGTCGAAGAAGATCATTTTTGTCATCGCTGAAATCGTTGCTGACATGTCAGTGAGTATACAAAGATTTACCATACTCATTGCAACAGTACTGTCATCAACTAAGAACATGCATGATTTTATCCAATCTTCTAGACTCTCTGATAGTCTACGCCATTGCTTCCTTGAGTAGAATTTTCTTAGATCATTCCTGTTTAGTTATTGTATCATGGGGACATGATAATTAGTTATTGTATCATATCGTGACATGTTGTGCGTGGCCGAGCTTGGTAATCTGCAATGCCGTCTGACGTTACTCTTACCGATCGCTATCCATCGTCTGCAACTGATTAGAAAGGATATTCCATTTCAGAATGCTGTATGTTAAAACACATTTTTTCGTCAATACTTCTTGTTCAGGTTCCATACCGACTGTAACATACGGTATGATATCCCACAACTTTCTCTTCCCATCAGGGATTATTTATCATTGCCTGTCAAATCTGTCATTAGAAGTTGAGGGGGAAACACATTCCTTTCTATCTGTCGTGTTATATTTCTGTCAGTTCTTGTATCTCTGTCTTGTTTTGTCTATGTATCTATTCTATCATATCTTATTTTGCCATTTTTTCCCTATTTTTCATCTTTTCTTTCTATTTTGGTATACATTGTGTCCTGTTTATAAAAATAATCTTGTCTTGTGATCGATCTCTGTCTTGTTTTATGTTTTGTCTTCTCTGTGATCATGGGGATATGTGCCTCTGTCATGTGAATAAGTTTCACATACACGCACGCACGCACAATATATATATATATCCATGTATATCCATGTCGTCATAATCTTTCTAATTCTCAGTATTCGTATTCATAGAAACTGTTCACATGGTCATGTGTACAATTATTTAGTGTTATGTCTACACACTTATCTATAAATATATAAGAGTCGATTGAATGTAATTGTATGTATATCTGTTCATATTGTTTCAAGATACCTGGACATCCTATGGACTTGAAATTTGGCAAAAGGATGGCTTTCATAGATTGGAAGATGTAAAAATTATAAAACCAGACTATTGGTTCGTCTCTATATCTAAATTCTAACTTAACGAAATGGCCATAAAAAGTTGAAAAACGAAATGTTGTATTCATGTCTCAAGGTGGCGATCACATGTTCAAGCTATGATGCAAACTATTATTATAACGTATTTACATTTGCTTACGCGTGTAGTGTAATTGATAACAGTCCCGTCTACCATGCGTTCGATTCACATTCGGGCCAAATAATTTGTTTGTTTTTAAAACACATCGATAAATTTCTAATCTGAATACATTCAATTTGCCAATTGTTATTTTAGGCGATTTTGAGGGACCGTGCATGTCTCTTTAGTATGCTCAGTCTCGCACTGTTTGGGACTTACAATTTCGGAAATGATACAATTTCGTAGATCTGTCGAAATAAATGAAGTTAGAGATATGCGGTTGGAGAAGGATAAGAAAAGAAAAATGAAGGCCAGAAGTATGGAGACAGAGAAGAAAAGATAAGTTGTTAGGTTTGACTACAAGCGTCGGAGGAGTGTAAAGACGATTGAAGAGGAACGACTTTGAAGATCAGTGGAAAAGGATAACAAATGTAACTGTAAAAGTGTTATTCCCCGTGCGAAGAACGGGTACAACTGCTGGTGTGGTATGTACTGTTGATATATTTATGTTATATTTACTATAATATGTACATTACATTTATGTGCATACATACATATTTCTCTCGTACCGTTATAGGTTACATAGGACGTGAAAGTAATTTCTCTATACCGCTCTTTCCTAGGCAACTCGATCAATCTCTTTGATGGAATTGAATCCGATATTTTTGCCCTCTCAGCAAAGTTCGTTTCAGGGTTTCCTAGATTTTTCCTCTTTTTCTTGAACAATTTACTTTCCATATCAATGCCTGTTTGGTATTCTTTGATCATTTCTTCTCGAGGTATACCCAACATATCTTGATTTTTTCATTCTTTTAACAGATTAATGTGCATTCAGTTTGCTATTTTCTTTCTGTTTCATAATATTTATATTCTACAGTTTTGTGTTATCACTTACTGTCTTTATTATTCTGCATTGAATACTTGTTGGAAGATTTTCAATACCAAGTCGACATTTTTACATCCTTTTGTAATATTACTAGGGGTTCCAGTGTTTTTATATCTCTGTTTTTGAACTTCGTCTGTGTATTACAGTATCGGTTTTATTGGATTTTTGTTGTTGCACTGTATTATATTCTGTGTTTCTCACTCTGTTTGTCAATCGCTTATTATTTGACATGATTTCTCCATGTTCATGTTGTTAACTTTGTGTCTTCTAGTCTACATTACATGTATACTACGTTCCGACATTATCTTTTCTTTATACAAATTATATGTGTGCTTCTCTTCTTCGTTTGCCGTGAAAAAGGCGAAACCAATATAAACGCGATGTGCGGAAACCTACACATCTGAGGTGGTCAGATCGTGTCAGATCAGATCTGGAGAAAAATGCCCGCCTGCCCAGCGTGTTCGTAGCGCGTTGGACGACGGGTGACAAGCTCCCTGTTAGTGCGGGTTCAATTCCGCGGGCTGGCAGAAATGTCACAGGTTCTCCAGATTTTTACGATGTCCATGGAACCGAGCCCAAGAGCTGAAAGCTCAAGTGTTTCTGGATGAGTAAAAAAAAATCTGGAGAAAATCAAGGGAGGCTGCGGGGATACGTAATAAATTGGCATTTCAGGACAAAGACACGTATGTATGGTATCACATAAGCAAGCAAAATGATTAATAAAACTAACAAAATAAGAAAACACATATAGTAACCTTCTATTTCTTGTGTTCACCCGCTATGAATGTCAGGCGCTTGTGAATGATTTTTGCGTGAAGGCTTGTTTTCCTTTTAAATCAGTTTTTCTCTCTCTCTCTCTCTCTCTCTCTCTCTCTCTCTCTCTTCTTCTTCAGCCACCCAGGTCTGCTTTCTCATAATTCAGAGATCAAATATAGTAATTAGTTTAGAGAAAATGGGACGGGATTGCTATTGTATCAAGTTTGATAATAATCCTTATTTCTTGAGCTCGTTGAACCTCCGTGTCTTGAGTTATCTCTTCATGCGCTCGGTGGTTGGCAATCATGATGAAGCAGTCGTTGCTGATTAACCCATGAGGGTGCCGAGTCTGATAAAGGTGTTCTCTTAATCACGCAGTCTGCACACTATCTTCATTTAACGGCTGTTGTTGACCTCCACATGGCTGTGTTGTGTGTTTGCTTTCCTATAAAAACCTTATCTGTTTTCTAATTCGAAGCACGCTCCTAGTATTCAACTTTCCCCCTTCCCTTCCTCTCTTTACAATTTTGTTTAAGCATTCAGTAGCATAAATCTGCCATTATTGCGCTTGTTTATTTCTCTACAAGAAGTTCAAGATAAAGTCTTTCTATTGATGGATATTCGCTATTTCGTCGTATCGTTTTAGTTCAAATCTCTTATCTGTGAGATTATATTTTCCAAAATATTGTCTATTTAATATCGGGCGTTACTTAGTCCCAAACCACAAGTCATAAAGTTAGTGTTCGATGTCTACATTTGCTTTCAGACTTATCAGTAAGTTGATAATATATGTAGTTACCTGATTCTGTTGGATGAGACGGTGTGTGTGGTGATGTTTTGTAGTTGGTTTATTTTTACGAGTCTTGCGATGTGTTAATAACGTGTTCTTATTGTGTTTCACCGATTGGGATACAACTGACTCTATATTGCTATTGTGCCCGAGTGTTGCCGAGGACCGCATTTGGAGCAAAGAATAGTAACACTGCAACTCACATGGCATGTCGTAAGATGCAACTGAGGTATGACCTAGGGAACTACGCTAGTAAAAAAAAGCGTCGCAAAAATCGGATGTGCTGACCTACTTGTAGTGCGCATAACTCCAACTACATCTCTTACTAATCACATATACAAAGAGTGTAACAAGGATCATATGGGCTGAAGAGAAGAATAATTAGAGTCACCTTGGAAGACGACTCTATGTTATGTCACATACGTTATATACTTTCCGCAGGCATAACTTATTGTACCTATGTTTGCACAAGTTATTGACCACGTATGTCATATACGTTGTCAACTCATATGTTATTGTGTCACCTATCGTATTGTCAACTTATCGTTATTGTCAACTCTATATCGTTATTGTGTCACTCTATCAGTTATTATGTCAACTTATCTTATTTGCACCATATCGTTATTTTCATCTCGTTATGTAACCATATCGTTATTTGTCACTCATATCGTTATTTTCACTCTATATGTTATATTAACTTATATTTATTTACTTATATTTGGTACTATACGTTATTTCATATTCGCTATGTCACTTATATCGTTAGTTAACCTAACGTATTACCACATGTAATTATATGTTATTTTCAACTCATTCGTTATGTCAATCTATCGTTTTGCTATCGTTATTATCAACTCACGCTGGTCACTATCGTCTACTTTGTCAGCACTCTAATATCGTTTAAGTGATCAATAATCGTTCAAAAGTGAGTAACTAGTATCGTTATATGTCTTCATACGCATTGGAAATACGATGGAACTCTATATCGTTATTGTGTCACTCTATGTATGTTCACCATTGTGTCAACTCTATATCGTTATTTGTCAACTCTATCGTTATTGTGTCAACTCTATATCGTTATTGTGTCAACTCTATATCAGTTATTGTGTCAACTCTATATCGTTATTGTGTCAACTCTATATCGTTATTGTGTCAACTCTATATCGTTATTATGTCAACTCTATATCGTTATTGTGTCAACTCTATATCAATTATTGATGTCAACTCTATATCGTTATGTGTCCTATATCGTTTGTCAACTCTATATCGTTATTTGTCAACTCTATATCGTTATTTGTCAACTCTATATCGTTATTGTGTCAACTCTATATCGTATTGTCAACTCTATATCGCTATTGTGTCAACTCTAGGGTTACAAGAAAGGGTCCTATTTAATAGCCCTGTCACCTGTAAACTCAACAAAATAATGTTATACTTTACCGAGTCTATCACTCATTTATCTTCACAACTACGAAATTTGCAAGTCGTTCATGCATATCTATACACCTATTACTTGCTTAATTGTCCCCTAGAATAGACCTCTTACCTCAATTCTAGTGTTTGTGTTAGAGACGAAACAATAGTTTTTGTATCAATGAAGTGATAAGTTGAAAGTGTAATAAATATTTCACAGAGGTTAGTAAATAATCAACGAAGAAGCCCAAAGTAGAGCTAGTTGGATGTGCTCTGAAAAACGATCGTCTGCATGGCTAGGCAATGAGGGCTGTAAGTAATAACGGTTTGTGGTTTGAATCCTGTATTGTGGTAAATTGTTCGTTCTGGAGACTTTTCATACTTATTTACTGTATTCATTGGCTCAGGTGCTTCACCTGGGTTGAAAAACAACTCCTTATTAACTTATTACTTGCTTAACCGTCCCACTTTCACAAATATAGCACTTACCTTAATTTTAGTGTTTGTGTTAGAGACGAAACAATGGTTGTCTTCGCTTCAATGTAGAACAGTGGTAAGTTGAAATTGCAAGAAAAAGTTCAGAGTAAATAGTCAACAGAGAATCCCAAAAAAAGTTTTGCAGGCCCGTATTTATAATAGCAGTCCATCGCAAGCGATGATAATAACAGCCTTAGACTTGTGCTGCTGCACCTCTCTGGTGTCTGTAGATTTCAATCCTAGAACACAATCCCTAACACAGGTGGGCATACATGATCAAGGTTAGACATGTAGGTGTTGTGTGTTCTGTATTTTCGCGCTGCTCGTTCTCTCTGTGCCTCAACGGCACAACGATTCTCAGCTATGCGAGTTCCTCTTGTGTTGTTACAGCGCTACATTTGGCGATCATGCGCCAGGGATTGCCAGCACGTTGTGTCTATATCGAAGCATTTCAGAGACACATTAAGAGTCTTTAAAGCGTTTTTTCTGTCCACCAGCAGAACGTCTGCCCCTTCAAGCTCGCCATACATCAACTGTTTTGTGATGAACGTATTTATAAAGTAATGGGAAAACATATATTGTATTTCAAATAGCTAAGACGAGAAAGAAAAGTCTGACGCAATAAAACACAAAATGGATTAATAGTATACTCCGACGTTGTTACATTACGTATATCGATTGGAATATTTAGAAGCTGATAAAGATGGAAAAGAAGAGGGAACTGCACGTGAAATAATTGTTGAAGAGCTGTAGAAGATTTAGCCAGAGATGTTTCAGCTTCATAGTCAGAATTAAAGAAAGCACACAAAAGAATTGTGGGGCCAGAGTTGTAACTTTATTTTCCACCCGCAACAAGAGGCTTTAGAAGTAGTATAGTAGTAGACAGATAGGTGGATAGGTAGTATAGTAGTAACGTATAGTAGTAGCAGGATATGGTGGCAGGTAGTAATGTAGTACAGTAGGAGAGCGTGCGATTGGTGGCGTAGTGTAATAGTAAACATTATAGTGCAGGGTGGTGGCGTAGTAGGTAATAGTAGATGAGTGTGTGCATTAGTGGTGGTAGTTAATGGAACATGTAGTACGTGGCGATTGGTGGTAGTAGTAATGTGTAACAGAGTAGTAGTAGTAGCAGTGTGAAGTATTATGTGGCAGTAGTAGTAGTAATAGTAGTAACAGTAGTAGTAGTAGCAGTGTGCATATTATGTGAGCCAGTAGTAGTAATGTAGAACAGAGAATAGAGAGTTTGATAGTGTCAGTAGTAGTAGTAATAAGTAACAGTGTAGTAGTAGTGTGATGACCCTTTTCGTCAATTGCAAGGTTTTACTGACAACCTCTTTCACTTTTCTTTATCTGTTGTCTTTCAGCTCATGCCTAAGTCTCTTTTTATAAAAAATATAATAATATATATTTTTTATATATATATGGATATATATAGATGTATATATATATAATATATAGATAGCATAGATGGAAATTGTGTTTCAACTTACAAAAGATAGGATAGACTAGGTCAGGTAAAAACAACATTGCTGATAACAAGAAGCGTCGTATGCAACAAACACTCATCAATTGAAGATAAAAGCTCTTTAGCGTTATGTCGGGTCAACCCTGTTGTATTGAGGTCTTCAGTTCTTTGTTAAGGTGTAGTGATCATGATAAATAATCAAGCGTGTCTATATGATGAGGCTCACATTCATATCTAAGTTCAGACGACATCATAACACATGTCCTATTTTGCTTCTCTGTTATAGCTATTAGCAACATCGTCATGGCGATAGATCTGGTTACCGTTTGTGCATCACTTCTGTATTTGCTTATGTACCCCGATATATGCCACTTTCTGCACTGTAGACGTACACCGTGTCTTCATTATATCAACGTTACAGAAGTTGTCTTATTGTTCGTTCTTCTTGATTAGTTAGATGAGTAAACACGAGGTTTCTTATGAGAACAGGAAGCATAGACTACGAAACGAGGACATCAGAAGCAGTGTGGGCATAACTTCATGCACCGAATACATTGAGAGTCCACAAATACAATGGTTCGGGCATTTAATAAGAATGGTATACAACCAACCAACAATAAGAGGATACTTTTAAAATAGATCAGGTTATAGAGCCAAGGGAAGAACCAGAAAAAGATGGATAGAGATTATCAAGACTACACTAAATAAACACGGATATATTACAATGGCGACTCATCTGACACTGGAGCGCAAATTAAAGCACCTCCCCTACGCTTTAAGACAAAAGTAGACAACTATAGTTCGTTCCAAAATTCGTGATCATCTTTACCGACCGATATTTTTTTTTTTAAATTCCGATCCAGAAGCACTTGAGCGGAAGCTCTTTGGCTCGGTGTCATGGACATCGTAACCCTTCGGTTCGGTGACACAGAGGGATAGTCACCCGTAGTCCAACGCGCTACGAACACGCTGGGCAGACGGGCACCGACCGATATAAAATCATCCACTTTGACAGAAATTCTTGATTTTTGCATTTTTATATAGGTAACAATGACGACGTTCCAAAAGTATTTTTTGCCCACCCAAACCTTTAGTTTTGTAAGAATTTTATTATATGTTATTACTAAATTTACCGCGATGTTGATCTGGTATACTTGTCGAAATTTTACAGTACGATTGTCATGTTTGTCTATAACTAAGCATTTCCGTGCTCCAAATGCAATTCAGTGCACGTTAAAATCGGGAAATCCCGTGGAATTAATCAGTTGCCAATGTTTCCTACCGACTGTCATTGGTGTATGTACGCAACATTTACTTTCATTTATAGAGGTGGAAGGTATCATTTGTTCACTATGTGACCTTTCTTTTATAATATGTAATAGGAATACGCCTTTGCAATCATTCGCCACCATTTTGTGTATCACTGTAAGTTCTAAACTTTGATTATCATTTTGTTGTGCGTATTCAAAATTATATAACAAAAAACGTTTTTTGCATCAACTAAGCTACCTACCAATTAGTTACGCATGGATTCGTAACGCCGTGAGGTATATACGACTGCATACAAAAAATTACTTGTATCAATCAGATAGATTTCGTACAAATTAAACCTTAGTGTTTCACGAATTTTGGAACGAACTATAGCTCCATCATCATTCTGGGGAAAGACAATAGAAGCAGTCTGCCATCCACTGTACCGCACATCTTGGTTTCTTCTGATGTCTGGACTGGTCATATTTACTGCCTCAAGACTGTACAAGTGGAGCAGGGATGCAATATATGTCAAGTGTTTTGTGGTGCTTGACCACAGGGGCAGTTCACCCGTCTCACCAATATTACATTTCTTGTGCATGTGAACCGGCGCTTGTTGTGACCTGTCCGGTGTCTGAATATTGAGGTCTGTTGCTGTCGTAGGAGGGATGTTATTGAATTAATTTAATTATTGTCGCGGTGGATTGTCTATCCATTGTCTCGTAATATCTACCTTGATTTGTGTCTAGAGTATCAGGAAGTGAGTCATGTGCTGTGAGTAAACATGCAAGAAGATCATCAGAATACTACAACAGTACGACTTTCTTATTATAATCCTTTCAAATCCTACCTTCAAACTTAATCTTATATCACAAGAACCATTGCACAGGTCATCACACATTTGTGCAAATAAGTTCTTCTATTTTCCCTACAATTGTAGCTTTTTTTATCATCTAGGTATATCTGTTTTCTTAAAAACGACCTTAAATAAAAATATCATCATTATTAAATCCATGCAAAAACTATTTACTTTACATTGTACAAATAGCATATTATTGAAGGATCATCTGGCCAAATGGATTAGAGCGCGGGTTTCCATTCGGGAAACCTGAGTTCAATCCACGGTAAGACCAAGGAGTTATTTATGTCGGCGACATAAAGAAAAAATCATAACCTGAAAATTTTGCGTGACCACACTGACTATGCGAACATTACATTCCTCAGGCGCTTGCCCCTCCCCATTCTACTCCTGTCCTACACCGCCCTAAAGAGCTGTAGAACAGGGAGTTGAGAAAAAGAGAGATTAAGTATCCATGGGCGTATTTTCCATTGACGTTTGAGATTTGTGTACTTGTTATCAGATAATTTGCAATGATTATGTCTTGTAGATATATTAAAGAGAAATAAAAATGTCTGTTGAAAAGAGAAAAAACATAGTATAGCGTCTATTTCTTACCTTAATCAGAGTTCAACGACTAGGAGATTGATGGTCGCTTCTGGCTGAAGGATATCCTTTCTTCAATATGCCACTTCCCCTTTTTAAGACGCGGTCTTCATATTTAACTCAACAATCCTGAACATCTTCGGTCATTTCGCTTGGCGCCACTACATGTGATGGATAGTTGAAGGGCCTCTAGAAATGGTGTGTTATTTGCGATATAAATCAGTTTAATATTGGACGAGAGGTGGCATTGATACCCCCAATGAAATACCCATATATTCTATGACTGGAGACACCAAGGGAAACAGAGGTGCAATACATTCATGGCACGGAGGAAACCTCGGAAAACAAAACAACCTGCCTTCCTGCAGTTTGTGCAGAAATTTTTATGAGAAACAATAGCCCAGAACAAATACACCGGCATGCCGAAGAGACCGCTGCGGAAAAAAAGTTAGGACACACACGTAGTTACAAGAATTCGGTCATACGACGATCCAATCTATCGTCATGACTTCGCTCATATCAGCTACAACTGGGAAGAAGATTTCTGTATGCTACAAATATACCAAAGAAGGAAGTCAACTGTTAAACATCACTTTAAACAAATGTCTTCAAAATGCCATAACAATGACGTGTTTCTATGCAAAATGTTACCGACAGTTTCGGACACATGGTTACTGCTATATAATTTTAAAGCGTTGTTACGTTCCTGTGTTTGTCTATTTGTTTTTTCGGAAGCTCTTAATACCGTACATTGTTTATTTGTTAATCATATTCTTCGCTTCCGTTGCTTCCTCTGGGGTTCTTGAAGAAAAAACTCATTGTTCTCATCTTACGTTACAACGATCGACTGGAGAAAGTAATTTTGCTGTTCGTCAAGTTTGTTCCCACTTCTATCTCCAATCAATCATGACGAGAGTGATCAAGTTTGCCACTGGATAGAGATAGTAGTCATGGATGAGATAGCCAAGTCGACGATTAACTCAACTTTTCTTTACTTTAATCCAATTCATCTCGCTAGCCGCTTGTCTCATCCGAACGTTCTTTGTATAAGTAACAAATCGACTTACATAGATCCTGATATAAATCACTTTCAGTTTAGTATTTTTATTTATAGTTTTAAATGACTATCATCAATCCTCGAGATGTCTTCTGATCTAGCCTGATAATGACAGACTATAGTAAAGTAGTGAACCCGTTTTCACATCATGTGGCATATAGAGAAATACGGCGTTAGATCTGTATTATTATTATTTGATCAGCGGCAACATATTGCCTGGTGTATTCAACATTACGCTTGCATGAGTTTTACTTCACATAACAGTTCTGTTACTCATTTGAGGTTGGCTTGACATGTACTATGTTTGATGTCGGCTTGACATGGACTTTGCTTGAATGTCAGATAAATCCCCTTACTGGTGATTTGAATTGAGACCATTTGTCAACGAGGTCAGTACACTAATAATAGCCGTCATCGAACGATGATGACAACAGCCTCAGACGCGTGTTGTTGCACATATCTGGTGTGTGCAGAGGTGACCTAGAGTCAATTCTGGAACACAAACATCTATCACAAGTAAGCATACATGGCCAATGTTATACATGTTGGTGTTGTAACTCTGCGCAACAGTACAACAATTCTCAACTCTGCCAACAGTCAACATTCTCAACTCTGCCAACAGTACGACAATTCTCAACTCTGCGAGTACACATTTGTTGACACACATTCTGGCGATCTCGCAAGTGACGTCCACTAGCACGTCGTTCTAACTCGATCGATACAGTACACACTCACCTGCGCAACGTAACAGTTGTCAACTCTGCGCAACAGTACGACAATTCTCAACTTCGCAACAGTTCGACGATTCTCAGCTCTGCGCAACAGTTCAACGATTCTCAACTCTGCGAGTTCCTCTGTGTTGTACACACCACATTTGGCGATCTTCAGCAATGGACGTCCTAGCACGTCGTGTCTATTCGAATGATTAGTACACTAACCGCTATGACACACGGAAGTGTACAGTAGAGAGATATAACCAGATGTCTTCAATACCAGTCCTCCTACTGTTTAGTATGATGATGATGATGAAACAAACACTTGCTGTTGAGACGTGAATGAATACAACACTTTTCTATACTTAATAAAGACAATATAGTCGATACATCTATTCTGATTGTTGCTGTGCTCCAATATACTTACTTCTAGTACTATCAGAGACGGACGATAAAACATAGGTCCTGTGTTCAATTTTATCACGTAAAAGAACCATTGGCAGTTCAAAATCGAGAAGACCAGTCACTGTCCGGGCAAAATTCATTAGAAAAGATAATTTAACAAAATTCCTACAAAATATCTTCCATCTTGAAAATTACATCGGGGATCCTCGCCGGTGCTACCGAGTTCGTGCATTGTAGCTGAGATCTTCCTGTGTAAGAAAGAGATCGGAGCACACGTGGTTACTCGCCGAAGTGCAATGATGATGGTCCTCTCAAATTAGTCAAATCATACTTACTTATTCGCCCTACTTCTCATCCAGAGAGAACGACACACGATCATAACAGCTGTCCCTTTACTGTCTCGGTTTGTGATATTTTATTCATTGCTGCCATTTTATCGCACTATGTGTTAGTCTTGAACGTCTTGGTCCAGTGGTCTCCGTGAATATCTTATTGATGAAATTTGGCGAACATAGAACCTCACTGTATTGTACCACATCTTCTAAGTTATACTGTTATGGTGCAGATCTGATTAGTAGTAGGGGAGACATTCCAATCGTTGTCGTTGCTAACTGTAGTTCTGCTTTTGGGTCGGTGTAAGAATAGGGAGGCATTCTGATCTAACTAAACTGTCGTTGCTACCTGTATTACCGCTTTTTAGGACGGTGTAGGAATAGGGGGAGGCATTCTGATCTAACTAAACTGTCGTTGCTACCTGAGTACCGCTTTTTAGGACGGTGTAGGACAGGTGGGACGAGAGACTGAGGAATTTAATGGCCGCATAGCTAGTGCTGTCGCCACGAAACTGTTCAGGTTTGGATTTTTCTTTTATGCCCCCGACAGAAAAAATGGCCGTACCGTGGATTGAACACAGGTCTCCCGCATGGCAGCCGCGCTTTTAATCCATCCGACCAGAGCTAAACTTGCTCTTATACAGGGTGTTCACAACTTAAAAGCAGCCCATGAATGGAGCTAATCTGGCATATATGTATGGAAATGAGAAGGTTCAGTTATGACGTAGTATAGGTCAAGGTTGTGTGATGGTGTGTAATTGTAGTGCGGGAAGGGACGATGAACAAATGTGACGTAGAACAAGCTAGTTAGAACCGGTTTAAATAGTAAATAGATGGAGATGCAATGCGTACCTGGCAAATTTCTATTTATCACTGGGGCTGCTTTTAACCCTTTAGCTGCTAAGACGTATATAACGTTTTCCATTCCTTCAAAACGCATTACACGTCTGTTAGTATCTCTCTCTGTGGCTAAAGAGGTTAACAGTTATACATTGCTATGTCATGCTATAGGCTACATTCACGTTTGTGACCTAGAAACAAAGAGTAGCTATTTTATTTCAGCCTTCAGAAAGTATGTAGCACGAAAGGGTTAAGTTGAACACCCTGTATAACGACTATATAACACCATCTTCATTTGATCTGTGGTAGTATTACCAGGTTTAATATATTCTCGATCAATGAAGATTTGAGCTAAGTGCCACACACGTGTATGAATGAGCAGCACACACTATTTCTGGCTGCCGTCACATTTCTAATGTAAGAACCTAACGAACATGACTCATTGCGTTCCAGACATCAGATGCTAATATCTCCTCGACTACCTGTGCGGTTTTCATCTCTAAGACGCAAGATTCTAACCAGAAAAACGGTGAGCATATTTCAAACAATGTGAACCGTAAACTCGTTATCGTTTATTTTTAAACTTGTGTTACCAAGGCAACTGTTGTCGGTGGTGTCTGCAGAGCCAATGAGTGTTGTGTTTTAAAGTGAAACATTGAAATTTAGTGTAGACATTTTATTTACTAAGATGTGTTCTGTTCGATGGAGCTGTTGCAATGTGTTGTGTGCGTTTGTTATCTGCGGCTTGTATAGTGTGTGCCGTGTGTTTTTTATTTGCAAGAATATGAAATAGCTTTACTGAATTATATTTTAATATGACAGCATATTCCGATGCAAGCACAAAACATTCTGGATTTAATGATTCAGTTTTGCACATATAATATGTTATATAGGTGTGAAGCTTGGAGATTTAACAAGGCAGTGGAAAAACATATATAAGTGCTTTTGAATATAAGTGTTGCAAAAGAGCCCTGCGTATATTGTGGATGGAAACGAGAAAAATAGATATACCAGAAAGAACTCACAATTAAAGAAAACTGGCTGATGCTACAAAAAAGAATGACAAAAATTGAAGTATATTTTCGACATATAACGGAGACAAGAAGGATTTGGTAAGACCACTATGGAAGGAGGCATCTAGACAAAGAGGAGAAGAGGAAGCCCACATAGAAAATGGGTTCTGGTGGTAACTGATGATTTGAGCCACACGGCTGCAGAGGCGGGACATCTGGCCCATGAGAGAAAGAGACAGAGAGAGAGGGAGAAATTCCAAAGGACTGTTAGAGTGGCAAAGTTCTGCTCAGGACATGCTATTTGATAAGAATATGTATATATAAAAGATATATAAAAGTGCTGGGTAAATATGCTGAAAAAATATATATACAGTGCGTATATGTATATATGATGTAAACGAGGGAAAGATACAGATATCCTCCAGGACCTGAAGATCGAAGAACATTGTTTCATAAACAATATATTATGTCTCAGACACTGAAACATATTTGTTATATTAAACGCCATGTTGGATTAAATAGAAAGAGAAAGTAATGATCGAAGACATGGTTCCTGAAATACGAGTTAGTGGACGACCAAGACATCGATGATAACAAAACATTGCACCCGCCTGCCCAGCGTGTTCGTAACGCGTTGGACAACGGGTGACAAGCTCCCTGTGAGTGCGGGTTCAATTCCGCGGCGGGCAGAAAAGCCACAGGTTCTCCACATTTACGGTGTTCGTGACACCGAACCGAAGGGTTACGATGTCCATGGCACCGAGCCAAAGAGCTGAAAGCTCAAGTGCTTCTGGATCAGTAAAAAAGGAAACATTGCACCTGACGCTGTAGTAGACGGGGGAGTTGACTAGAAATCGAATGTTGACAGCAACGTTCTTCAAAATACATGCTACATATATATGTTCATGTGACACATGCTATATTAACACATATAACACATGCTATATATTCATTTATACATCATATAACTTGTCATGTGAACAATTTTGTCACCCTAACAGTCATTTGAAATTTCACTCATAGGCCAGAGGTCCCGCCTCTGCAGCCGTCATGTTCAGATCATTTGCTACACACAGAATACAGTTTCCTCGTGGTCTTCCTCTTCTCCTATTTGCCAGGATGTCTCCTTACATAATGGCCTTCTCCAACCTTTCGTGACTTTTTATATGTCAAAATACTTCAATTTTCTCATTTTGGTTGTTGTAGAATCAGCCAGTTTTCTTGGATTTTCAGTTATTTCTGGATAGATCTATTTGTTCTCTTCTCTGTCGTTGGTAACGGAGGACTCTTCTGTAACACCTATACTATAAACTAGCAGATGCACCCGCTCTTTGCATGGAATTTTATAGTTTATAATCAAACAATTTTATCTAGTTGATAAACGTAGTTATAAACGAATAAAGATGATGAAGGTAGCGCTTGTTTGAGAATCTGAACAAAATAACGCGTAGGGGTGATCATGTCTGTGTTTTGTTCATGATGTTGCTGTTTATTATTGTATGATTTGATGGTTTTGGGAAATCCCTGTTGTCCAAAATGAGACCGGAACCAGTATTTCAAAACACTTTCATTTTCTTTACTCATTGCGACATGTAACAGTTTTAGAAAATCCAGGTAGTCCAGAGCGAGAATGAAATCAGTGCTACAGTAAACTTTCGTTTTTTAAAACACTTTTCGACATGTTTGTAATTAAGTTAAGATGTCAAGAAATACATTGCCGTATAACGAAAGCTATCTACACAGAATATCGAGTCTGTAGCATGTTTGTACACCTAAGTTGGATTTTAAAGTTTCAGTTGTACTTCGGTAATGATCTACCTATTGTCTATTCCTGTTGTGCCTTACAACGCCTAGATTATGCGAAGTGTTCTCGAGTGCACATCATATATGGTGTTTCCTGCCGCCTCTGCTATTTCTGAGGTCTATTGTTTGCAGGGGCGACCTTTGGCCTTTAAACCATATATCTGAATAGTAGTTATCGTTGTGGTGTACTGTTGGACGGTAATCGTGTTACATGGCCGAATCATTTGATTTGTTGCTTCTTAAAATGCTCTATCACTGGTCTTGTTCCTACCATGTCTCCAATATTCTTTTAAAAAAAAATCTTATCTCTTCTTGTTACTCCACTAATTTTCGCGGGCATTTAATCTCTGTTGTTTTTGTCTGACCGAAACGTGGGATTGTCGTCGTTAGTTTTTTTTATTTAATTACATTTGTGCTTACTTATGTGATACTATACACACTTGTCTTTGTCCGTAAACGCCAATATACTTATTATCACTGCAGCCTACCCACGATTGTCTCCAGATCTGGTCTGACCACCTCAAATTTGTAATTATCCATACATCGCATTAACTTTATAAGTTGATTTGATAAATATTGATGGAAAATTGTATATGTCATAGATAGGCTGTTTGCTGTTGGATGTGCTATCACTAACGTACAACCGATATGACATAATGTTTAATAATAATAAATAATAATTCCTCTCGTACCGTTATACGTTACATAGGGCATGAAAGTAATTTCTCCATACCGCTCTATCCTGGGCAACTCGCTCAATCTCATTCATGGAACTGAGACCGATATTTCTTGCATCTCTCAGCAAAGTTCGTTTCAGGGTCTCCTTAGGTCGTCTCTCTTTCTTGAACCCTTTGCATCCCACTTCAATGCCTGCTTTGATATTCGTTGATCACTTCTCTTCAAGGTGTGTCCAACATATCTTCTCTTTCTTATAACAGTTGTTACTATATAGTGGTTGTCCAGACATTTCTCTGATTTCATCACTTCTCCTGAATATTTAATAATATACAAGTAAAATAAAATAGTATTTATAATAGATTTATTCCAACATGTGACCTGATTTATTCCAGTAAATATCCACCAAATGCGTGCCATGTTTTTGGTGAAGTCCAAAGTGCGTTTTCTAGTGCCTCTTTTCTTCTGCGTCCTTATTTCTAGATGATGTTCATTCCATATGTCACGCTCTCGAGCGCTGTACAGAATCTCAGAAATCAATCGATATTAAATGCCATCAAATAGAATTAAATGGAAAAGAAATGTAAGTTCAGTAGACATTAAAATATAATAACAGTAATGAAGTGAAAATGGAGCAGTAAGAAATGTCATTAGTTTATGTTGTGGGAGATAAGAAATGTCATTAAGTGTATGTGTGGAGATAAGAAATGTCATTAAGTTTATGTGTGTGGAGATAAGAAAGTGTCATTAAGTGTATGTGTGTGGGAGATAAGAAATGTCATTAAGTGTATGTGTTGTGGAGATAAGAAATGTCATTAATGATTGTGGATTAATATAGTTATGTGGGAGATAGAAATGTCATTAAGTGTAGTGTGTGGGAGATAAGAAATGTCATTACAGTTTATGTGTGTGGGAGATAAGAAATGTCATTAAGTGAATGTGTGTGGGAGATAAGAAATGTCATTAAGTGTATGTTTGTGGGAGATAAGAAATGTCATTAAGTTTATGTGTGTGGAGATAAAAATGTCATTAAGTTTATGTGTGTGGAGATAAGAAATGTCATTAAGTTATGTGTGTGGGAGATAAGAAATGTCATTAGTTTATGTGTGTGGGAGATAAGAAATGTCATTAAGTGAATGTGTGTGGGAGATAAGAAATGTCATTAAGTGTATGTGTGTGGGAGATAAGAAATGTCATTAAGTTAATGTGTGTGGGAGATAAGAAATATCATTAAGTGAATGTGTGTGGGAGATAAGAAATGTCATTAAGTGAATGTGTGTGGGAGATAAGAAATGTCATTAAGTTATGTGTGTGGAGATAAGAAATGTCATTAAGTGAATGTGTGTGGGAGATAAGAAATGTCATTAAGTGAATGTGTGTGAGAGATAAGAAATGTCATTAAGTGAATGTGTGTGGGAGATAAGAAATGTCATTAGTAAGTGTGAATAATATTAAGTGAATTATGATGGGAGATAAGAAATGTCATTAAGTGAATGTGTGTGGAGATAAGAAATGTCATTAAGTGATGTGTGTGGGAGATAGAAATGATTAGATGTGTGGAGATAAGAAATGTCATTAGATGTGTGTGGAGATAAGAAATGTCATTAAGTGATGTATGTGGAGATAAGAAATGTCATTAAGTGATATGTGTGTGGGAGATAAGAAATGTCATTAAGTTTATTATGTGGGAGATAAGAAATGTCATTAAGTGTATGTGTGTGGGAGATAAGAAATGTCATTAAGTTTATGTGTGTGGGAGATAAGAAATGTCATTAAGTTTATGTGTGTGGGAGATAAGAAATGTCATTAAGTGAATGTGTGTGGATAGAGTAGTTTGTGTGGTAAGAAATGTCATTAAGTGTAATGTGTGTGGGAGATAAGAAATGTCATTAAGTTAATGTGTGTGGGAGATAAGAAATGTCATTAAGTGAATGTGTGTGGAAGAGAGAGAGAGAGAGAGAGGGTTGGAAGGAGGAGACAGTACGCATCTTCTCATCTCTTGCTTCGTCCTGTTCCACATGGAAATGTCTACGGCTAACAATCGCAAACTATTTCTATATTGGGCCATCTTCTTGTAACCTGCACATGGGTTCTTCTCTGACCTCTTTTTTTGCATGTACTATCGATGTGTTCGTTTGGCCCTCTTACTATTCCCTTTCTCTCTGGTCTTCAGTCCAGTAAATATATATGTGTGAATCGTTATGTTGTTTACTGCGTACCGTCAATTCATGGGAGTTGATCTATGATTGCAACAATTACTAGACACATTGATATTTGTGCAAAGTTCCCTGGAGAGGGCACTTCAATTACGTCTCACAGTGTCGGCACATAACGGCCGATATTAAGTACTCCAGAGAGAACGGGGTGTCTCGCTCACAATCTCTCCACGGTCATTATATATATTGCTTCTTGAGACTAGCTAATATATATATATATATATATATATATATATATATATATATATATATATATATATATATATATATATATATCAGATATAAAAATATATTCAGTGGCTTGACCTTTAACTTTCCGCTAACACCTTTGGGGAAGAAAAAAGTCAAGAATGGTATCATGGGTTTGCAATCAATTCACAGAAAGTAAGAATAGTGCAGCACTGAAGACATAAATACCGCATCATCATCTTGGAATAAACGATTAGCTTACAATAAAATATATTTGACTAAATCTTCAGTTTAACACCATCAAATTTGATCAAGTTGTGAATTGAACACCATTATATTTTATCACGTTGTTAATTTAAAACAGTCACCTTTGACCAAGTTGTTCTTTTTCTTTTCTTTGCGTTCGTTCTTTACGACCAATTTTAATCACTCTTTGTGATATGCTTGATCTTTGCCAAGAACGTGTATACGTTGCACATTGGTCTGATAGGCCCCTAAACGCATAGACTTCTACACGTTTAGGACACATGCATCCGATTTCAGCCGAACCTCCTTATTCGCCTCTTACGTCATCATGGCAGGTAACAGTGGTTCTATTCTTTACACCCCAAATTTGGGCCCGTAACCACGCGGGCGCCAAGGTGTTAATTTAGTACCAATTTATAAGTTTGAATTTTATCGAAATCAAGTTGTATTGCACAATTTATACGTTGTTATAATCATTTTGATCAAGTTGATTTATAATTTTATCTTAATTAGCACCATCATTTGATCAGTTGTTAATTACACTCTATTTGATCAAGTTGTTAATTTAACACCACATCATTTTTGACCAAAACACAAATTCAGCAGCAGCATCTTTTACTAAACCATCAGCTGAAACACTAGTACATTTTTTAACAAGTATTTACTTTTGCCATCATCATATTTGTTCAAATCATCCGTTTTTAACACTATCATATTTAACCTCAAATCAATATATGATCGATGAAAGATGTCATGTGCGCATTAAATGTTTAGAATAGTAATGCGTTCCAGAGCATATCCTGCAAGACTGTCCTCTTCTGTGTGAGCTGAGAAGCAACATGTGGCCACACTCAGTCGACCTGAAAATTTAAGCTTTGGGGAAACCTGACAGACCTGAAGCTGTCTGCCCAGTTTGTGGTCCACAGTAAATTAAGCACATGACCAGAGATCGCTGAAGAAGAAGAAGAATAATGCGTAGAGATTCTTCCACTCATAATGCTTGAGTACATACTTATATGTTGATTGATAGAGAAACCCTTCAGTTCCCACCTACACACCGGAGGTACGCATGGGAAATTTCTCCCTTCTTACTTATATCTCACCTTGTGGTTGTTTACTTACAAGCTTAGGATAGGAATGATCTATAATATATCAAGACCTTGTTGTTTACTGCCCTTGACATATATTGATTGATGTTTGTTGAGCGTATCGTGTGGATAAAACCAACACAGATTTGTTTGCACTGTCCGAGTTCTCTGGTGTAGTTTTGAAAATCATTATTTGTTTCACAAAACACTTGGGTAGAAGTTGGTCTATGGTATGTCTTTCTTTCTTTTCTCCAATCCTGTTTTGCCCTCCCAGCGTCAAGATAAGGGATATTTCAGAACAAGCTTTTGTGTGAGCTTCATAAACAGTCTTTCGTCGCTTCTGTTATCTCTGAGGTCCACTTTTGCGTGGCCGCCTCTTGCTTTGTATCCATTGTATCGGAGAAACATTGCTCTTTGTCTGTGGTAATATGGCCGAACATTTAATTTGTTGTTTCTTGATAAAGTTCAGGTAGGATGTACTTTATAAAGCCATTTCACTTTTATATCTTTCCATATCATAGACTCGACCCTCTCTCATGCAGTCTCTCTCTTTCTCTCTCTCTCTCGTGTACCTTGTAGGCAGGTGTGATCACTCTTGCTTTTATATCTTCCATATCATAGACTCGACCTCTCTCATGCAGTCAGTCTCTCTCTCTCTCTCTCTCCCGTGTACCTTGTAGGCAGGTATGATCACTCTTCTTTTATATAACCACACGTTTTAGTTCTAAGTGGAATTACTTGCCGTTCGATCCGAAAGTCGTGGGTTCGAATCCGGACCGCGCCGTTCTGTTCACGGGTGCATTTTTTCAGAGATACCTAGATTATTGCTGGAACTACGGAGTTCGTGCTTTGTGCAATACTCTAGGCAAGGGGCGTGCTGTTTCTGCAGAGAGTGGATACGTTATTTGGGGTAAACCCCGGTTCAATGAAGTCAATCCTTCGGCTTTAAAACCCTTAAACCATACGTCGCTAGTTCTGTCAATATCACACAATAGTTGCCCAAACGCCTCATTAAAATTCCTGGGACACCCCATTTTTTTAGTTCTTGTCTGGAATACATTATGTAGCATTTGATTGCATACTCGCGCTCTACGATAGAGTGTAGAACTCGAGCTCAACGATAGAGTATAGAACTCGAGCTCAACGATAGAGTATAGAACTCGAGCTCAACGATAGAGTATAGAACTCGAGCTCTACGATAGAGTATAGAACTCGAGCTCAACGATAGAGATAGAACTGAGCTCACGATGATATGAACTCGAGGATCTCAACGATGAGATAGAACTCAGCTCTCGATTAAATAGGACTCAGCTTCACGATAAGTATGAACTCGGCTCACGAAATTGAACTCGAGCTCAACGATGAGTATAGACTAGCTCTACGATGATGATAAACGATGTCCTCCGTATATCGGTACACTACGATAGAATGCTGATGTCTCGATATCGGAACACTACGAAGGTATAAGTGCATGATGTCTCATATATCGGTCACCACGATAGAAGTCATCAGATGTCCTCGTATATCGGTACCTCATAAGTCACTGATGTCCTCTATATCGTTCTTCTGACATGTATCGATGTCCTCTATATCGGAACACTACGATAGAAGTAACTGATGTCCCGTCATATCGGAACACTACGATAGAGTACACTGATGTCCTGTATTCGGACACTCGATAGAGTATAGAGTGCACTGATGTCCTTATTCGGACTTTATATAGTCCTGTGACGTGAGTGCTCGCCTCTCGTTACAAAGGTTTCATTTGCCTCGTGTTTCGGAATATCTTCCAGAAATCTCTGATTCAGTTAAGGTGATCGGTTTCCTAGTCCTATCGGATGGACGATAAACTATGTCCGCATCAAGTAGGACAGTAAAGAACCATTGGCAGTTCAAAATCGGAAGAGTAGGCTGGAAGGCTTATAGTTAGAAAATAATTCCCACAACATTTCACCATTCTAATCATCAGGACCCTCGCCTCTGGCCTCTCTCTCTCTCACGATCGTTCTTCTGGCCATTTTATCATTCTTATTGGATATATAACAGCATTTGGCAAGAACGATTACTTACATCTTCAGTCCATTTGACTCTGGTGCCTGTCATTCGGCGATTGTTCGATTCAACCAGCGTTTACTTTTCGCTGTCCTCAGCTGACTGTCCCCAGCGACCTGCAGGAGTTTCGCCCTATGTGGGCCCACGTGCAACTCAGCTCGGCCCGGAGTGGGGTTCCCACCCCGGCCCGAGTTTCATCCCACACTCGTTTTCTCTGTGCCTTGGCGGCACGAGATTCTCTCTATGCGAGTTCCTCTTGTGTTGTTACAGCGCCACATTTGGCGATCTTGCGCCTGTGTTCCCAGGATGTGGTATCTATATCGCAACATTTCAGAGACACTTTAAGAATGTCTTTAAAGCGTTTTTTCTGTCCACCAACTGAACGTCTGTCCCCTTCAAGCTCGCCATACATCAACTATACTAACACTATATTCCCTACTAGAACTCTCCTATAGACTGAGTGTACTGTTGTATCACATCTATCGGAATATTATTCTCTACTCGTGCTTTTTTTTATAGACTTCGTGTTATTGATCAGATAAGGGCAGACTACTTTAGGATTATATCTGACAGATCATGTTTGATGCCGTCTCACACGAAATCTCAGTTGACATTGTCTGGTTAAAAACACAAACTTAAAGTGTAGACAAGACACGTTCCTATTCTTCTCTTGTGTTAGACCATAGATTCCCAAACTTTTTCTGCCCACCGCCCACTTTGCACGACATCAACTTTGTAACGCCCACCGCCCACTTTGCACGACATCAACTTTGTAACGCCCACCGCCCACTTTGCACGACATCAACTTTGTAACGCCCCTCTCCCACCAGCCACTTTGCAGACATCAACTTGTAACGCCCACCGCCCACTTTGCACGACATCAACTTGGTAACGCCCCACACCGCCCACTTTGCACGACATCAACTTTGTAACGCCTCCTCCCCATTATAACAGTTGTCTAACGCCCCCATTATATATATATATATACATACTCTATTTTCACTTTGACATAGAAAATTGATATATATATATATATTTCTATCATACATGGTCAATTTTAAAATGATTATATACATGAAATAGAAAATTTATGAAAAAATGGATCGTGTAAGATGAATTAAAATATGGAATTCAAATTTTAAATGATTATTCAATTGCAAAATCACGAAAAAACGCACCCCAAATGCTTCTGAACACACTATCACCCCCATAGAAGGCTTCAGCGCCCACTGGGAGCGGTACGCCCACTTTGGGAACATCATGTGTTAGACCATACTTTTCTACATTAACCCTTACTTTATACTAGAAGTATCAGACGTTGTTGGTTACGCTATACAACTTTATACTAGAAGTATCAGACGCTGTTGGTTACGCTATACAACTTTATACTAGAAGTTTAGTTTAGTTTAGTCGTCGGATCACCATCACTGCACGTCGAACAAATTAGTCCATAAGTGCTCCGATCTCTCCTCAGTATGTCCATCAGCGTGTGGCGACTAACGACACCGGTTCTTTGTTGGTTTACAATTCTTCTTTGTCTGCCAGCATAGCGTTCTTGTCGAGCTACACCACACTTAACTTTGAGTTCTTGCAGTCTGGTTAGTGTTGTGGATTCACCGCTATCACCTGAATCATGTACACGCCCTCTCTCCTTAAGGAATTTATAATATCAGCCTGGTCCATTGCTCGTCCGCTTTGGACAGCAGCCATACCTGCAAGCCTATCCGCACGCTCATTCCCCTTTACACCTGCATGCCCTGGCACAAAAATAAAACTGATCCTTGTCAGCTTAGACCTCCCCAGCGATTCTATCCAATGTCTCCTAGCCCATCGTGTTTCAATCTTCCTGAGCATACTCATTGAGTCACTGAGAAAACATGCATGGATAAAGTCTGTGATTCTAGCCAAATCATCGCTTTGGTAACCGCCATGATTTCCATAGTGAGACTGCTTGTAGTCACGGCAAAACCACCACTGTCTTCCTTCACAACATCACCTCCGACCTGAGCAGTGAAAGCCCACGAGCTCCGCACATGTCGAATCACCGAACCATCCGTATAAATGATTACATCATGCTCAGATGAGTTCTCAGAAATTAATGCCTGAACCTCTGCCTCCACAACAAATGGGTTGCGTTGCCTGCATTCTTTATCAAGTTCGATGCATACAGAAAAGGATGTAGCGATTGCTCTGGGCACTGGTATCCATTCTTCACCGGGATCAATGTCTTCAAGTGTACACACCTGTTCAATACAGTCCTCGGCCTGACCCATCCAAGATTTTCCTCTTTTTAACCTATTTCCTTTTTGTTTCTTTATTTCCAAGTGCAGAGGATGTTGTGTGTCAGCATTGACTCGAAGGTATGCTTGTGCACGGCTCATCAGTATTCTATACTCCATAGTAGGATAGTCAAGGAGATAGCGCATCGCCCTGCACGACGTGTCTTTAGTGCAACCAAGTATAATGCCCACTAGAAGTATCAGACGCTGTTGGTTACGCTATACAACTTTATACTAGAAGTATCAGACGCTGTTGGTTACGCTATACAACTTTATACTAGAAGTATCAGACGTTGTTGGTTACGCTATACAACTTTATACTAGAAGTATCAGACGTTGTTGGTTACGCTATACAACTTTATACTAGAAGTATCAGACGCTGTTGGTTACGCTATACAACTTTATACTAGAAGTATCAGACGTTGTTGGTTACGCTATACAACTTTATAAATATGCCCCATCAGTAGTGTCTTACCTCATATTGTATATTGTAAATCTTAGTTGATACATTAGCGTTACCTTTCTTGATTTGTTTACATTTTCCCTTTAGTGTGATACTTCCATCTTTGGTGTTGCCTTGTTGTTACTATAACCTAGTTTATAAATATTTCTTCTTCTTCTAACGCTTCATATCGACCAATTGTTAACCACTCTATGTGATTTGTATGTCATCTGAGCCCAAGAATACTAAATATGCAAGGAGATTGATTAATAAACATCGAACTGGCGTGTTGGGCCGCTGGACGCTGCTAGATTTACTGAGGCGGAGATCGGAGCACCTATGGACATGTCCGGAGTGCTATGATGATAGTCCTCATATAACTGATAACGTTTGGACATGCCAGACAGTGTCGTCTTCGTGGTAGAGAGAAGATATAGTAATCAACTTCTCATGGGTACTGTGAGCAAATGGACTTTGGGATGGCTACTGCAACGGAAGACAGAGCACGAATGGGAATGCCCAATGGGTCATGACGTCGATCGCATAACATAACTGATTAGCCTAAGAGCGATTGTACGTTGTGCCAGTTATGCACTTACAAGTAGGCCAGCACATCCGATTTCTGCGATGCTTTTATTTATTAGGGTCCCACAACAGTCGCCTATTACGACATGCCTTGTAGGTCGTAGTGGTACTATTCTTTGCTTCCTTACAGGCCCCGGCACCACAAGGGCGATAAATATTTCGATATTGTGTTTTTGCTTTTCTAGCGACTTATTTCTGTTCATTTATTTTCTTGTGTGTTTGTGAGAAACCTTCAATTCTCACCTGTTACATGCTAACCAACAAATAGAGCATGTGATGGCTCAACGTTTAGCCATATTTAAATATGTTGCACATTTCTGAGAATGAAAACAATAACATATGTCTTGAACATTCTCCGTATGGAATAAAACATATTAGGGAATGCTAACCCGAAACAAATGCTTGCAGAAAACTGATGCACCAGGCCGTAAGTCGCATAACATGGTGCAACGACCCTCACAATGAGGAATATGATAACGGATTCTACGGTCGCCAATCTGCCTCGGAGATTTAGCCACGCAGTAAGAATGTCAGACCTACCATCACGAGACTGGCCAAAAGTTACTGCGGGAAGAGGTCGGTACAAACGGGGAAGCAGAAATCATAGGAATTATATCCTAGAGAGCTACCCTCAGTATGCAGACTTGAGAAGAAAGAGGTGGCCCACTTACACTAGCGTCCAAGACAAACCGTATGGCGTGGCTGATAATGAGGCATACGGTTGCCTTTATTAGAGAATCCAAAATCCCAATCTAGTGAGAACACAGAAGACAACCTGTATGGTGTGACTGCTAATCTGAGGTAGACGACTGCCTTTATTAGAGATTCCAAAATCTCAATCTAGTGAGAACGCAGAAGAAGAAGACTGAAGAATAAAACATATAATAGAAATAATGTACATGTAACAGAAACAGTCACATACCCTGTTCTAATGGTATCTGTGGCGTAGAGGCTACGTGCTCGCCTCTCGTTCAAAATGTTCTAAAAGTTCGCTTCCTTGTGGAGTCATTGTAATATTTTTCGAGAGATCTCTGATCTCAGTGTAGGTGAGATGAGTTCCTAGTCCTATCGGAGACGGACGATTAAAAAAAGTCCTGTATTCAAGTTGAGCACGTAAAAGAACCATTGGCAGTTCAAAATCAAGAAGAGAAGGCTGGAAAGCCGCTGCCCGATCAAAATTCATTAGAAAGATTTAATAATAGAAAAAAGTCTTTATATATTTTCACCAACTTCTAAATGACATCGGGGACCTTCTTCGTTTGCTACGGAGTTGGTGCGCTACCGCTGAAATCTTCATGTGTAAAAAAGATATCGAAGCATGCACATGGTTACTCGCCGAAGTGCAATGATGATTGTCCTATCAGTCAATCAATGATTTGCAGATAAAAGTAACACATTCATGTTCGACACAGTCATAGCATGATCTATGTGTATCATTTTCTTTGCCTCTGCTGTTTTTTCATTGAGCAAATGTTTCAAGTGTGTTTCTTCTGTGTTATCTACGATCTGACCTATCGACTGACTTGTTAACTGTGGCAACGTGACCTCGCATCTAATACTTCTGTGAACGTCATCATTCAGTGATGCAAATTACTTGCATTCTCCCAAAAGGAGTTAATTCTGATTTTTCATGTTTCTTGGCCTACGCTCTCTGATATAAATAAAACAAAGTTCGCCCTTAGGTTGAAATTGCATGTCTTCCAAAGAGACTTTAATCCGTAGCTAGATAACAAACAAACGTGATTCAGTGAAAATACGTCCCTCATGTTATCATTACTTTCAGATTGTCTTGTTCCTAAGTTAGTCTTTCTGTATCTAAAAGGGGCGTTGTTAGCAATATATTTTAAACAAGTGAAACGCCCGCCGCCTGTTCGTTGCGCGTTGGACGACGAGTGATAAACCCCCTGTGAGTGCGGGTTCAACTCCGCGGGCTGGCAGAAAAGCCACAGGTTCTCCAGATTTACGGCGTTCGTGGCACTGAACCGAAGGGTTACGATGTCAATGGCACCGAGTCAAAAGAGCTGAAAGCTCAAGTGCTTGTGATCGGAATAATAAAAAAATCCTGTAGATAGCAAACAATCATGATTCAGTGAAAACACGTCCCTCACGCCATCATTACTTTCAGATTATCTTATTTCTAGGTTAGTCTTTCTGTATCCAAAAGGAGCGTTGTTAGCAGTATATTTCAAACAAATGAAATATTCATGTCAATAGAATCGACGTATGCACACACAGGAAGGTGTTCTCATAAAAGATCGGTCTGTCTATCTGACGACAGAGATGAAACACATAAACGATAACTTCCTACACAGTTCCGATTGACCCCATCTGAATTTCCTGACATTCTTCTTTGTTATCACTAGATTGAGATTTCGGATTCTCTAATATAGACTGTCTGCCATATGAGCTTTTAAAACGAACACAATGTGCACCATTGGAGACCATCATTAAAAGACGAAGATGGAGCTGGATTGGTCATGTATATCGTATGCCAGTAGGGTTGTTGACTAGGTCAGCTCTACGATGGACAGCGGATTAGAAAAGAAGACATGGATGAACAAAAGAAACATGGATATGAACTGTGGAAAGAGTTGAAAGATTGTAGTAGGACATGGGGAACAACTGATAGAAAAGCGGCAGAACCGCAACTATGGAAATATTTTGTGGAAACCATATTTATCAAACGGGATACGAAGAAGCAGGGGCGGCTCGTCATTAAAGGATTCTGGGACCCCGCCCCACCGATAATCGAAAGGGATGTAACTTCCCGAAATAGACAAATAGTAGTAAATACTCCCGAAACTATGATTTTTCTGAAAAATTTGTGTCTGGTCCCACCAAGAAAAATGAACACGATATAGATGAAGAAGATATAGATAGATAGACGACTGTAGATAACTATTGCAAAAAGCTATTTCCATCTATACAACTATATGTGTATTCGAAAGCGCATTCAATACCTCGAACTCATGTATTTCCATCACAGTGTATCTACTTCAGACTTGGGAGATTCCAAGAAACTAGATCCACTCATACATAATCCAACCGTTTTGAATCACTTCCGAAGAACGGATGAACCAGACACAATTTAAATGGAATTTTTGAGAGATATTTGAGTGCATAAATTCGTATTCTAATATTGAAAGCAGCTGTCTAGTAAGCAGTGTATTAAAATTATAAGAATACCGGACATAGAAGGAGACTCAGACAGTATTACAGACTATAAGTGTTATTTGATAATGTAATGTTCTATTAGGTTGACAGTGGCAATTTACCGTGCATGAATCTAGTGTGCAAATTTCTGCTAAGTCGTGCCAGATGCAAATACATGAGTTTCGCTACAAAACTAGAGACTCTAATATCATGTATTAATTTCACAGACTGACTCGATTGATTGGTACTCGGAACTTTATGAATTTGAAACAAATTAGCAATGTCGCTATATAAGTGCTTTGTATATGCAACTTTTATCTAGCTGCAAGATAATGAGCGCCTATAGAACCCGCACTAATACATGAATAAATGAAAATCATGATATATCCTTTACATTACGTCACCATCAACCACAGTAAATGAGTCGTTGATTTTCTAGGCACCACTTACACGTTCCACTCAGTAGTCAGTAGTTTGTCATTGCTTTTGGAACGATGAGATATATTTCTCATCATCATCAAGTAGTTTGTCCCTTTCAGTACTTGGCTCCCATGATGAGTCCTGAAAACTCTCTGTTCTGTGCAAGTTGGCCGGCGTCAGCATCAGTCATTCTCAAATCGTCAATGACATCTTGCACACAGCGTCTTTTAGGTCTTCCTCTCATTCTTCTTCCAGGCATCATTCCCTCCAAAATTATCTTCTCTGTTTTTACCGTTCGTAAAAATCTACGGAAATAAATTTGCTTTCAAATTTCCCGCCGCGGAGTTGGAACCAGGTACTCTTGGGGGGCTTATTGAATAGACTATGTGATCAGATTCTAGTGCTTATACTGCACAGTCCCCTAACTGGCGTGAACTAGTGTAGTGTTTCTTAACATTTGAAAGTTGGTTATTTCTCTGTCTTCAAACTCTTCTTATTTTCATACATCTCTTCACTTCTGCTAAATTCAACTATCGTATAACAATTCATAATTAGTTGACTATGCTAATATCATATCTTTCTCTTGTCCGATTTCTCTTCTTTTCCAACAATTTGATTTTCAGCAGTGTTGTATTTTAACTAAAACAGTTGACTGTTCCAGTCCTTGACACTTTCAAAAGGAGGAGTTATGTCATGTGCGTTTCATGGAATCATAGTTCATCCAGTTGTAAACGAATCAGAATTATGTGCTTTTTGTCAACTCATATATTTAAAAAAAAGTTAAAACTTCTTCATAGATTTTAAAATAAGTATTTTGAGGCTGTGCAACTTTGCCGTACTTCCATGTGCACCTCGATCCATTGTGATGTTTCTCCAGCTGCCTTTTGGTTTCATGATGCAATATTTCACACATATAACCATTAGCTAAAGATATAAAGTATATTGGCGGCACTTTGTTTTTCAACACATAAGAGGGCACCACTGATAGCTTGCCGGGGACACATTATGTATCTAAGAATCACGGTGAGAAGAAACACTTTACTTTGAGAATGCCTCACTGTTTTCTGGAACTATTTCATACAGTTTCCAATTTTCCGGTTTTTCTTTAGTTTGAGAACATCTCGCTGACTTAATTTCCAGACGTCACAACAAAATGAGACACCACCTGTACACTAAATTCAAGATAGGTACAAACGGCCTGTGTTGCTTGGCGAATATGACGACAGAGTATGTCCTACAGAAGTGCCCCCAGACATGAAAAGAAATAGGTGGCCCATTTACACTAGCGTCCAGGACAGGCTGTATGGCGTGACTGACAAGCTGAGGCAGACGGCGGCCTTTATTAGGGAATCCAGAATCTCAATCTAGTGAGAGCGAAGAAGTAGAAGTAGAACTTAAATTTATTGTTGTGTCAGGAACTGTCTGTCATGTGACACTAAGCTATGTTATTTATAGAAGCAGTTACATCGTGTTAGCCATCAGGAACAAAATATGTTAGCTACAAGTTGGATAGAAAATGCTGTACTTGAACGAGGTGGAGTGCTGTCAGAGAGATATAATGCAGATTGTTTACTGAGCAAACCAGACAATTATCGGAGAAGAGAAAACAATCAATCAAGTGTCATGCCTGCCGACGTAGACGATCATGCTTCTCCACAACTCTCTCTCTCTCTCTCTCCCTGTAGCAGTTAATAAGTTCTGATGTAGATGTTTTGTCTAACCACGATATCAGACCATCCAATATTTCCTCCCTCTGCCTTACATAATCTCTCATTCCCTGTATTTTTACCGGTTGTCATCAAATGTTATAAACCTTCTCTTTGTATAATATGCACCATACACATTGATTTCTCTCTCTTCTCTCTCTTTGCCTTTAAACCCGGATTGGGGCATATGCCCTCAACCAACTCATGCCAAGTCTTGCTATCTCTATCTATCTCTTGCAGCTCCCTCAAGCTCGCCTTTATATTGTTGATCTCTGCCTCCAAATCTCGTTTCCATGTATTTCTCGGCCTCCTCTTATTTCGCTGTCCCTGCTGGTTCCAGGCAAGAATCCTTCTATACACATTGATTGCCTGATTCTTATTCTTTTGATAAAAGTTTCTTTGAAAAAACAATGAAGGAAAATCGTGTACAAGACGTCACCATCAACCACAATGAACAAGTCGTTAATTGTTCTAGACACCACTTATACGTTCAGTAGTTTGTCATTGCTTTCTGAACGGTAAAACAATATGTGCGTTTAAACATGGATGTAATTTAGCAATGTTCTCGTCTGTCTTGGTAGTCTCTGTGGAGACATGGAGCTACGGTGCTTGTCTTACGCTATATATGTACTCGCGTCCCGTGTGGGGAGTTCCGGCTACTTTTAAATGATCTCTGATCTCATGGTAGATGAGATCAAGTACCTAGTCTATCGGAGACGGATGATAAAATTAGGATCCAAGTTGAAGTTGATTATGTAGAATTATCATTGAGATTTGAAAATCGTTACGAGTATGTTGGAAAGTCGTCAACATAACAAAATAGTTTGTGCACATTTTTATTTTTAAAATGCTAATTTTCGCCTTCCACAAAATACATTGGGGGACTCCTCGCCGGTACTGCAAGTTCGAATTTGGATATCGTTATGTGTAATAGAATAGAAGATTGGAACATACGTGGTTACTCATTGAAGTACAATTGTGATAGTTCAATCAATCAGTCAATCATCCCTTGTTTCACTTCATTCATTCTGTCTCTATTACTGACATTGGTCATGAGTACTTGAATGAGTATCTGACATTGGTCATATTACTCCTGAGTTTATGTACGATGTATTGTAATCGCTCATCAATTTCAATCTAGTCAATCATCCTTGTTGTCAACTTAAATTCATTCTCTTCTCTATTACTGACATTGGTGTACACTCATCAGTTTATGTACCTGTTTTACCACTTTACATCTACAGTACAACTAGAGTCTATTGTCTATTCCCAGGTGGAAGATGTAGTTGGCTGTCCACTCTTGCGTTAAGCGTAGGGATGGGAGCTTAAATTTGCGTTCTAGGCCAGATGAGTCGCCCTTGTGTTATATCCGTGTTTATTTAGTGTGGTCTTGATATTGTCTATCCATCTTTTTCTTGGTCTTCCCTTAGCTCTAGTACCCGATCTCTTTTATTGTATGCTGTTATTGGTGGTTGGTTGTATTTCATTCTCATTAAATGTCCAAACCACTGCATTTGTTGTCTTTCGATGTTTTTGGCGTATGAAGTTATGTCCACTCTGCTTCTGATGTCTTCATTTCGTAGTCTATCTTTCCTGGTGACCCCACTGCCTTCCTCAAGCATTTAATTTCACACGTGGTGAGCTACAGTACAGCATATTAAATACTTGATAATGGTGCCACCCATCAATATTTCCTTCACGCACTGTCTCGTTCATGTATATTCTCGTGTTACCATGGTTCCTAAAACGGAAACTCCATCTACACGGTCAACGTGTGTAAGAAACTATGAGATTAAATTATTTGACCGACTGTCTATTTAAAAGTAATAGTAATCATTGGTTTCTTTCTTCCCCTCCACATTTTCTCCTTCTCGGCATAATCTTCTTTAATTTCCTTATGATAATTTGTTTTTCATTTCATTAAGCATGAACTCTTTGTCTCTCTATTCATAACGTTTCTCTGTACTAGATTCGATGGCTGTACGTTTGGATAGAAGAATGCAGAGAACCAAGTGGTTTGACAACATAACTAGTGCTGATGTTCTGACAGAGGTCAAGACATAGAGAAAGCTTCAATACCAACATCAGAAAGGGGTTGCACACAGATAAGTTGGTAGCATGCTGTGCCAGTCACCACGTGCCGTAGAAATTCCTGGGTTCGAAGTCTGCGTGTACTAAATTTTCGTGGTGTCCACACGCTACGCTGGTGGAGTACAGGAAATGCTGATCCTTTACTCAAGGGTCTAAATTACATTTACTACAGATGTCGGAATAAGTCTCGCCTGAATGGCTAGGGGCAATGGCGATAAAGAAAGCAAGCCTTCAAGCTAAATTCAGTCATAGATGTCATGCTGGACGCCCTGACTATACTGGAATGCATAGCGAGTAATTGTAATGATTTGTTCAAATCTTGTGAAACTGAGACTTATATGATGACAATCGATAGAATCAATGGGAGACCTCCTGTGTGGTGCAGGGACCCGCAAGGGAAGCAAAGAATAGTACCACTGCGAATTACAATGCATGTCGTAAGAGGCGACTGATGTAGGCTCTAGGATGCTATCCTAGTAAATAAAAAGCAGCACAGAAATCGAATGTGCTGACCTACTTTTAGGCGCATAACTGGCACAACGTACAATCGTTCTTAGACTCAGATCACATACAAAGCAACATAGTGGTTGACAAGTGGTCGATATGGAGCTTTCGAAGATGAAAGAATCAGTGTGAGACGAGACCGATGATGACAGGGATAGATTTCTGAACTACATAACTTTATGACACAGAAATTTGTCTACATCCAAATTGATAGTTTATGCTGAGAACAGACATTTGTGAATGTCCATGATCGCTTACGCCAGCTGACATGGCACAAGTTGATGATGCTGTCTGTATTGTGACACAAAATATTAAATTTGTTTATAGTTTGAAAACGGGTTTTTTTGTTCAGAATTACTTTCTTTCAATCCTTCTTTTCTGTAATGCTAATTATTTATTTGAGTTTATCTTGAAATACACCACATTTATTCCGTATATCAGCATATCAAATTCTTCAACTTTCATATCTTCTATTTGCTTATTCATTGTCCTTGTCTGAGTACATTAAACAGTAATGAAAAACGTATTAAATATTTGATATTAGTGACTACTTGACTCTTCTGTCCGAGACAGATGGACTGATAAAGATAGCAAATATGCTGAGTGCAACCAATTCACAACATTGATCTCTTACTGAGTCCAATATTGCAATCAGAGATCGATACAACTGGTCACCAGATAGTAATGCTTCCAACAATGTTGGAACTAGGATATCGATATTTAACAAGGTTGTGGAAAAGCATATCTGTCCAATGGTCTAAATGCAAATGAATAGCTACATTATACATGGTTTCGCAATACGACTCCGTCCTTCGCAGCAGAAAATGTACACCGAATGCAGAGTGTGTTGTACAAAGCTCAAACTCCGTAGCTCCGGCAACATTTCTAAAGATCTCCGGAAAAATACACATGTAAACTGAACGACACGATACGGATTCGAGTCCACAACCTTCAGATCGTCATAACCTCTTCGCCACAGAGACACTAAATATAAGTGTTACAGAAGAGTTCCCTGTATCCTCTTCGCAGCAGAGACACTAAATATAAGTGTTACAGAAGCGTTCCCTGTATCCTCTTCGCCACAGAGACACTAAATATAAGTGTTACAGAAGCGTTCCCTGTATCCTCTTCGCCACAGAGACACTAAATATAAGTGTTACAGAAGCGTTCCCTGTAACCTCTTCGCCACAAAGACACTAAATATAAGTGTTACAGAAGCGTTCCCTGTATCCTCTTCGCCACAGAGACACTAAATATAAGTGTTACAGAAGCGTTCCCTGTATCCTCTTCGCCACAGAGACACTAAATATAAGTGTTACAGAAGCGTTCCCTGTAACCTCTTCGCCACAAAGACACTAAATATAAGTGTTACAGAAGCGTTCCCTGTATCCTCTTCGCCACAAAGACACTAAATATAAGTGTTACAGAAGCGTTCCTGTATCCTCTTCACACAGTAAATATACCAAATATAAGTGTTACAGAAGAGTTCCCCGTATCCTCTTCGCCACAGAGACACTAAATATAAGTGTTACAGAAGAGTTCCCTGTATCCTCTTCGCCACAGAGACACTAAATATAAGTGTTACAGAAGAGTTTCCTATCCTCTTCCACAGAGACACTAAATATAAGTGTTACAGAAGCGTTCCCTGTATCCTCTTCGCCACAGTAAATATACCAAATATAAGTGTTACAGAAGAGTTCCCCGTATCCTCTTCGCCACAGAGACACTAAATATAAGTGTTACAGAAGAGTTCCCTGTATCCTCTTCGCCACAGTAAATATACCAAATATAAGTGTTACAGAAGAGTTCCCTGTATCCTCTTCGCCACAGTAAATATACAAATATAAGTGTTACAGAAGAGTTAGCCGTATCCTCTTCGCCACAGTAAATATACCAAATATAAGTGTTACAGAAGAGTTCCCCGTATCCTCTTCTACAGTAAATATACCAAATATAAGTGTTACAGAAGAGTTAGCCGTATCCTCTTCGCCACAGTAAATATACCAAATATAAGTGTTACAGAAGAGTTAGCCGTATCCTCTTCGCCACAGTAAATATACCAAATATAAGTGTTGCAGAAGCGTTCCTGTATCCTCTTCGCCACAGTAAATAACTAAATATAAGTGTTACAGAAGCGTTCCCTGTATCCTCTTCGCCACAGAGACACTAAATATAAGTGTTACAGAAGCGTTCCCTGTATCCTCTTCGCCACAGTAAATATACCAAATATAAGTGTTACAGAAGAGTTCCCGTATCCTCTTCCACAGTAAATATACCAAATATAAGTGTTACAGAAGAGTTCCCGTATCCTCTTGCCACAGTAAATATACCAAATATAAGTGTTACAGAAGAGTTAGCCGTATCCTCTTCGCCACAGTAAATATACCAAATATAAGTGTTACAGAAGAGTTAGCCGTATCCTCTTCGCCACAGTAAATATACCAAATATAAGTGTTACAGAAGAGTTCCCGTATCCTCTTCTGCACAGTAAATATACCAAATATAAGTGTTACAGAAGAGTTCCCTGTATCCTCTTCGCCACAGAGACACCAAATATAAGTGTTACAGAAGAGTCCTCCGTATACCGTGGATATAGCCGATGACAAATAGATCTATCCCGAAGAACTCAAGCTCAAAGAAAACTGACTGATGTTACAAATAATAATGAGAAAATTGAAGTATTTTGGACATATAAAAATACATGATATGTTAGAGAAGACATCCCGGCAAGGAGGAGAAGATGAAAGCCAGCAAAGAAGATGGATTCGGGATGTTACTGGTGATTTGAGTGCTGCAGCTACAGATACGTGACATCTGATCTAAGATAGAGAGAGAGAAGTTCCGAAAGACTGTTATAGTGCCCAAAACCTGCTAAGGTCAAGCTATTTGATGAAGCTGAAGATATCGTTAACTGATATTAGTCATAATGACATACTACTGACCAACCTGACGTCTTGTATAAATATGTTGACATGTCTCAGGGTAAACATTCACCTGTTAGTTTTATTAGCAGGATGAATACGATTGTCGGAAACCTACAAATCTAGTCTGGTCAGAGCGGATCAGGTCGGGAGGAAACCGGGGGGGGGGCGGCTGGTTTACTTTGATGATATTTGAATATATAGTAGTCTTATGACATGGATCGTAGGTCTTCTATTGGCGTGTGGGTGTCTGTTGTGTAAATGACGTTTGACTTCATAAGTATTAATGAGATATAAGTGAAGTGTGAAACAGATGTAACGTCAACTATTGTGATGAAGATCTTATTCTAATATGTTTTGTATATTACAACAGTTGTGGTGAAGATCATATGTTGATAGATGACGTTACATTAGAATATATGTGGTGAAGATCATATTCACAAATATGGAATTATATAGCAACAGTTGTACTTGAGATACTATTTCAAGAGTTGTGATTGAGATACTATTTCAAGAGTTGAGATTGTATAACAACAATTGTGATTGAGATACTATTTCAAGAGTTGAGATTGTATAACAACAATTGTGATTGAGATACTATTTCAAGAGTTGAGATTGTATAACGACAATTGTGATTGAGATACTATTTCAAGAGTTGAGATTGTATAACAACAATTGAGATTGTATAACAAAAATTGTGATTGAGATTGTATAACAATTGTGATTGAGATACCATTTCAAGAGTTGAGATTGAATAATAACAATTGTGATTGAGATATTATATCAACAGTTGAGATTACATACATTCAATGGGGTATAAATCCTTATTCGCTGTACGTGGTCTCACTGTGCTGCTTGGCATGCGTTTTAGAGGTTGGTTTCTGACACAAAAGCTGATTATAAGCCGCTGCTTCTACAATTGTTATACCACAGACCAGGCTATTATTACAAGTAAAGCTGGATTCTTGAGCAGCAGAAAAGAGTGTGTTTAACCAGAGCCAACTATAAACTACTGGGCCTTCGGGCTCAGGTAGGAATTGTGGGAAATCAGACCCCAACTACACCACGTGACCTCACATTCCAGTATTGGTGTATATAGACGAATTCATTTTAAAATCAACACAAAATGCTAACTCGAAGTCCTATTATGCAACAAGTTAAGTTTAACAATAAGGAATATCAATATTATAAATATTTTTCACCAATAAATAACCATAGACTCACAGAATTCAGTAAAATTGCAAAAAAACGTGCAGTGTTCTATCAAACATCTGTAAATTCCAGATCCCTTTTCTTATCTAGGTCAGGGAATACCCGGCCAGTTGTCTGGCCTGTGCTAGAGACCTGGCTGTGGTTTAACCAACGAGCCACATGAATCATTAGTATGCATAGCCTATGACCCTTTTATTGGAACTTGCACACATGACTTGCGTTTTATCATTCTTCTCCGATATGACTAAGAACTCGGTCTGAAATACATTGAGATGAAGGATGACTGGGAACATATTCTGATCGCTTCACGCGAGTAACAAACCGAGTACATTTGGAGCGAGAAGCGAGTAACCATACCTCCACACCACAGCTACATTATATTTATCAGTGTTAAATTCCCGTATGAAGAATCTGTTAAACCGTCGGCAAATCAGCACTGAAGTTCGATATGTTTTATTCAATTTGAAATTTTATCTATTCCATTAAAGTTTTTACCCCCGATTTAGATTCTGCTTAAATATTACATGGAGATTCCTAGTTTGTCAGTCTGTGTCGATTTTCTGATTATTTGTAAAGAGTTCATATATAGACACCCTTAACTATTACATGAAGACTCCTCTAATTTGTCAGTCTGTGTCGAGTTTCTGATTATATTTTACAAGTTTATATAGAGACACTTAGTTACATACATTGTCTTTCTCTTTTACAAGTTTTAGTGACGTGTCAAAGGTACCAGATTCGCTCCCTCGTGGAGCCATCTGAATATTTTTCTAGAAATCCCTGATCACAGTGTAGGTGAGATCGAGTTCCTAGTCCTATCGTAGACGAACGATAAAGCGTAGGTCCGGTGTTCAATCTGAGCACGTAAAAGAACCCTTGGTAATTCAAAATCGAGAAGAGAAGGCTGGAAAGCCGCTGCCCGGGCAAAATTCATTAGAAAAGATTTGAAAAAGTAGAGTTCCTACAAAAATATCTTCACCGTCTTCAAAATTACATCGGGACCCTCGCCGATGCTACGGAGTTCGTGCACTGCAGCTGAGATCTTCCTGTGTAAGAAAAAGATCTGATCACACATGGTTACTCACTGAAGTGCAATGATGATGGTCCTATCATTCAATCAATCAGTTTTAGTCAATTTATCATTTGCAAACTTGTGTTACTGGCATTTGAATTAGAAAATCATGTTTCTTAAACAAAAGCACACACTTTAATACCCCATTCAAATATGCCAGCTCGAAACCAATCTTTCAGGAAAAGAGAAGTATACGCTTCAATGTCTGGCACACAAGATTTTTAAAACGTTTACATTCGTAGTGCGTGTACAGGCTCTCGCTCGCTCTTCCCCCTTCTCTCTTTTCTCTCTCTCTCTCTATATATTATATATATATATATATATATATATATATATATATATATATATATCCATCATCATCAAGGTGCGTATCCTTTATAGGACGTTGCTCTCTTTGCAGCACATCTGAAATTCACTCTGTCTCTTGCCAGTTCACCCACTTCGTCGATGGTCATATTCATGGTTTCTTTAATATCTTGTAGCCATCTTCTCTTGGTCTGCCTCTGCGTCCTGGGACCCTACCCTCTAGAATTGTTCTTTCCAGGCCATCGTGACGTTTGATGTGACCAAAGTATGTAATTTTTCTGTATAGTATATTGTTTATCAGCCAATTCTCTTTAACATTTAGTTCTTTCAGGACATCAGTGTTCTTTCTTTTTCTGTCTATGGTATTCATAGGATCTTTCTGTAGCATTTAGTTTCGAAGGACTGGATTTTCGTTCTTAATTTTTGTGTAATAGTCCATGATTCACACCCATAAGTAGACACTGGGAAAATGCATGCTCTCAATATTTTTAATTTTAGTTTTTTGCTGGTGCTTTGCCACATGTTCTTCATTGTGTTTAACTTCTTGACTGCTATTGTCAGTCTTCTTGAGATCTCTTTGAAGCAGTCACCGTTATTGTTACTTATTGAGCTTATACTTATATGTACCACCATCATAATATCTCTACTACTTTTTCTCTGTCTTCTCTCCTCCACCAAAAGTGTCTAGAGAACGTATGTAGAATGTGTCTCTTCTCATTAATAACTCCCTCACATCACTCATCGGATATCTCTTGGATTAAAGACGAGAATGACACCAACACATCAGACCTGTATGTACGTACATCAACCGCACTCTTTCTCGGTACTACTGTAAACCTGGTTGCAACTAGCGTCCCTGAACTCGCGGCGCCCTATAGATTCTCATTATCTTCAATACTATTTATGTTTCAGGAGCGCCTGGCGTGATGGATTAGAGCGCGGCTCACATGCGGGAGACCTGGGTTCAATCCACGATAAGGCCAAATAGTTTTCTTTCTGTCGGGGGTATACAGAAAAATTCTAACCTGAACAGTTTCGTGACGACTGCACTAGCTATGCGACCATTAAACTCCACAGGCACATGTTCCCCACTGTCCTACACGGCCTAAATAGCGCAGGCAGCAACATGTTTTTAATTTATTTTAAATACACTACTGTTGATTTTAGACGTATATTCATTATCAACATTCTATATTTATTATTGGATGTTGATAGTTTCTTCCATGTTGTATTTATCCCGGCATACTATTATTTTCTTGAGTAACCAGAACATCGTTTCTAGTCCTATCTTACCAAGTATAAAAGTATCAATGTGTCGTCAAAGTCGTCCCCAATAGCACTTAATCAAGGATACACAATGAACCTATCGAGATAAATTACGAAACGGTCACATCTGTACTATACGGTTGTCAAGCTCAGCTATTTCGTATGGGGTATTAATTACACACGTTATGTAACCCATCTCAAACTGTAGGACACTGCAATCAATTGTCACGGGGACGTAGAATTCGCTCATTACATGTTTGTTCGATAAATATACTTCGTGCATGAATCACGCGAAGCTCAATATATCCTTCGTTAATAAATTTTAATTTTGTAGTGCTACATATATTTGACAATATGCTAAATCAATTCCAAACCAGTTCAGCGAAGATATGTGACGTAGCTTCGTTTTGAACATATTGATCTAATGACTTATGTTTTATCTAGGACATTGAAGCACTAGTGGAAGGATGTTTTTGTCAACTAATAAGGCGATTTCAATCATGCTTAAGCATTAGAGCACACAAATCTAGTTCACTACTCTCTTCGTTATCTTGCTACTGTATACAACCAAAAACCTCTCTTATGTAAATTTAGATTTAACGCCAGCATCTGACTTCCGTTGCCCTGTCTGGATTTTATAATTTCTCCTTCTTTTGCTTATTTAAATTTGTTATTGTTGGCCGTAGGCAGCGTTACAATTTGCTAACGTATGATTTTTTTTTTCCAGACACCAGGAATCTGTGTAAACAGATGACGTTTTTTGTTGTAACATTGTTGTTGCTATGTTGGAAAGTTTCACTGTTGTGTCTATTAGTTATGTCATATTTAATAGAAGTGCGAACAGTTGTTTGTTTCACTGACTAGATATTTGTGTGTTGATTCTTCGTGTATGCCTAGCATCAGTGGCGGCTCGTGGCCATTTTTGGTGGTGGGGCCAGACAAAAATTTCGGAAAAATCATGAATTTTAGGCTAGGTTTATATATTAGTATTTACTATTATTTGTCTATTCCGCGAAGTTATTCCCCTTTACTATAATGATTTGACGCCGCATGCGCAAATAACAAACGGAACAACGTTGCGCCAGGGTAAGTGAGCTGGCACTGATCAAGACCCTACTCCACTTCCTCGTGGTGGCCATGGAAATAGACAAAAGATCATGTCTGGCTAAGTGGGTAAGGATCGAGAGAGAGCTACTCTGGTATAGGTAATAAAGCAAACGCAGACACGCCTCTTGGGTCCTAAATACTAGTGAATGCACGCATCTTCTGCCGATGTCTAATGAAAAAGTTGCATAAATGCAAAGCAAATGTAAGAAGTAACAACGTACGAGTCGCGTGTAAACGTATACTCTCCTCCTGAATCAATGGCCAACCATAATTGCCAGCTCTCATTGCAAGAAAGCCGGGCACTCTCCCCACGCACTATAGGCAAAATGGTGAAAACTCATAATTCCTGGGTTTCAACAACAAATATATATACCATATAACTAAGGTACAAAAGAGATCCATACAACCTACCAGTGACCACAGTCCTTCACCATGAAATAGCATGAGGATGTGGGTTTCCATTCATAAAAATGGCGTCTTTGTTTCTAGTATCATCATAAGAGTACATATCTTCGCATGTGTATGTTCTGTTCCCGCATTTACTGAATACATTTTGCGTTCATATGTGTCAAGTATGTTCTGTCCTGCTCTATTCTATCTAGTCTCTGACATTCGCAATATGTTTTATATTGTAGTCTGTCATTTCTCTGGCCCCATGTGAAGAGCTATCTACTTGTTTCATACAATATTTTAACATTTCTAGTTTCGATTCTTGTTTTGAGCTTTATATACATACGTTTCGCCGGAGATCGACCTCTCTCTCTCTCGATCACCGCCCAGACCGATGTACCAGATCTCCCCATACATTATATTCATGTGGAAATCCGATTCATGCAGCCTTAGCATTGGTGTTATTTACGTCACATCTTCAGCACCATTTGAAGCTCTGATGCTCATTCTTCGGCGATGTGTCCGATTTCAGCCTACGTTTACTCGGTTCGCTCTCCGTTCTGTAGCCATCTAGTGTTTTTTACTTGTGGGGTAGCTAGCCTCACACCCAACCTCCTCAGTCGCCTCTTACAACATGCATGGCAGGTAACAGTGGTTCTATTCTTTACACCACAATTTGGGCCCGGCAAGCACTCGGGCGGTCGGAGACCTGATTTCATTTTGCTGTCTTGACTCCATTACATCTCAGCGGTGAGTAGTATTCTTCTGAGTTTGGGACAGTTGCGGTTTCAGTTGCAGTTTTTGTAGCAATATTTTTGTTGTTGTTGAAAAACCTACGCAACGATCGTTGGTTTCAATCACAGAATTAAGTTTTTAAGTGGTTAGTCTAGAGCACCGTTTCCCAAAGTGGGCGGTGTTGCCCCCAGTGGGCACTGATGCGTTCTAGGGGGCGGGGCGGGGCAGGGGATAGTGGGTTCAGAAGAATTTGGGGGTGCTCATGCGATTAGGGATCGGTGACTCCATAAAGAAGAAATTAATAATAAATATTTTAAAATAAATTATTTTCGTGATTTTGCGATTGAATAATCATTTGAAATTTGTATTCTGCATTTTAATTAATTTTATGCCCGTCTTACACGATCCATTTTGTCATTAATTTTCTTTTTCATTCATTTAATCATTTGAAAGTTGACCATGTATTACAGAAATATATATCAATTTTCTATGTCAGAGAAAATAGAGCATGTATATATGTGCTAGGGGGGCGTTGGCAAACTGTTATAATGTGGAGGGGGGCGTTACAAAGTTTATGTTGGATAAAGTGGGCGGTGGGCTGAAAAAGTTTGGGAATCTGTGGTCTAGAGAGAATATTGAGAACAAAAATATAAGTTGTGATAACCTGTTATTATGTGAATTTATAAGGACCTGGTATACTTGGATACTTGACTTTATAAATACATGTTATTATAACTTAGGAGGACCTGCTATTCTTGGAATTTATGATAACCTGTTATTCTTAGGATTTATGAGAACGTGGTTATTCTTGGAATTTGTAAGGTCCTGTTATCATAACGTATAAGGACCTGTTATTATAACGTATGTGCACCTGTTAATGTAACGTATAGGGACATGTTTTTATCACGTATACGGACCTGTTAGTATAACGTATGAGTACCTATTAGTATAACGTATGAGGACCTGTTATTCTTGCAACTGAGACGACTTATTTTTCTTGGAATTTAGGACCACCTATTATTCTTGGAATTATAACAAAGTATTGTTCTCTGATTTTATAACAATGGATTATTCTATGCGTTTATAACATGATATTGTTGTGGAAATCTACGAAGAGAGCTAGTTTCTGAAATGTTTTGGGAGAAATAACTTACAACACGGATTGTATCTGGACCATGTCGACCATCGGTGATTTGTGCGATTCTGCAGAGAAAGTAGGCCAGGCCAAGAAACGTCGGTTCAAGTTGATAAGAGCTTGGTCGTTTCATGGAAAATCCGGAAAAGTTAGCGACTCCGCAATAAATGCATCAACAGGTTGTATTTACCATCTGTTCTCAATTGTTCATGTCTGTTGTTAACTCTTTCGACTGTATTACCTTTTTATTTATTATATATGTGTGTTATCAATGTAGTGATGTGCAATACATGTTATGGTGTGCTATATATGTTGCCTTGTGATATAGATGGTGGCGTCTGTGGCTTAGGGGATAGTGACTCGGTATATTAACCCCGGCGTCCTGAGTTCGAATCACGCTGTGGACAGTTTGGTTGCAAATTGTTTCGCGTGGATTTTACAAAGGACGAGGGCACACCCGTTCAGAAAGCAATGGCAAACTGCTGAATGTAATAATGCCTAGAAAATCACAAACAGCGTTAAAAGCTGGGGTTGATTCTCAAAGTCCTGTAAAGGATATGCAATTCACTTTTGTGATATAGATACATATAATCGTACATGATTACATTGTCTACTATAAATATTTTCGTGTACTATATGTGATATTTTGTGCTATAGATGTTATCCTATGCTATAGTTAAGATCGTGTGTTATAAATAATTCAATGTGATGTATATATATGCTAGTGTCTGTTATAATAATTGTACTAGCTATATACATGTTGCGATGTAATATAAATATGGTAAATGTTTTGGTGTGATTTGTTATGTTATCACATATTGTGTACGTTACGATACGCTTCACCAAGTGTGATATCAACTGATTCCTTTTCCAGTCTCTGCCCAATGCTGAAGATGCACTAAACTATGAGACATATAAGATGTCACCAGGTGTGATATATACTGAGCTTTTACAGTCTGTAGTCAATGATTGAGCTGATAGAGAGACATTGTTGCTACCCAATAAAAGAATACACTGCTGACTTTTGCAGTCTGTGAGCTCGATCACAATCCAAGCGTGCCTGGTTCAAACTCCGCGACGGGCAAGTTTGGAAGCAAATTTGTTCCCTTGGATGTTACGAACGATAAAAATAGACCTCACCGCTCAGAAAGCAATGACAAACTACTGAACGTATAAGTGATGCCTAGAAAGTCGACGACTCGTTTACTGTTGTTGATGGCTAAGTCCTGTAAAGGATATGCCAGGATTTTCATTTTGTTTCAGTCAATAATTGAGCTTGATGGAGAGACATTGTCGCTACCCAACAAGACGTAGTATCCACTGATGACTTTGACAGCCTCTGGCCTGGGATAAATGAAGAAAATATTATTGACATATAATTACATATCAGCCGTACATATCTAGCAATTCAGGATAATTTTATATTCTTCTTCTTCTTCTTTGTCACCAATAGCAAGGTACAGGCCCGCAATCAAGGCCTTCCAAGTGCAACTATCCAAGGCAATCTTTTTCAGATCTCTCTCCATTTTATTGCATTCCGTCTCCAACTCATACCTCCAGGTGTTCATGGGTCTTCCCTTATCTCTATTACCGTGGGGGTTCAATGAGTTAATCGTTGCATGGCATGCAGGGCCCTTCCTCTTCTTCTTAGGGTGGCGAGCTCTGAATTTCAGGGTACTGTCGCTTCTGTCATATCTTTGAAAACAAATCATATAACAGTATTTAAAACATCTGATTATCCCGTCTGCCCAGCTTGTTCGTAGCGCGTCGGACGACGGGTGACAAGTCCCCTGTGAGTGCGGTTCAATTCCCGCGGGCTGGCAGAAAAGCCACAGGTTCTCCAGATTTACGGTGTTCGTGGCACCGAACCGAAGGGTTACGATGTCCATGGCACCGAGCTGAAGAGTTGAAAAACTCAAGTGCTTCTGGATCGGAAAAAAACCCTGATTTGAAACTGTTGTGTATTCATAGGTTCACTAGATGGTGACTCAACTGATGCATCTAGTAGGAAAGTTCAGATGTCTGAGCTTACTATGGATACTCCTGACACATTGGATAAAAGATTACTCAAGGTAGGATATTTGTTGACATCAACTATTTTTTATATTAGTTCCAGTGCATACATCAATATTATCGTTTTTGTTATCTTATGTAGGTATTGATAACATTGTACTTAAAAGCAGCCCCAGTGATAAATATAAATTTGCCGGGTACGCATTGCATCTCGTCTATTTACTATTTAAACCGGTTCTGACTAGCTTGTCCTACGTTACATTTGTTCATCGTCCCTTCCCGCACTACAATTACACATAGGTTTATAGGTTGTGATAGGTTTATGTTCCATGTAATCGTCCATTTGTAGTGTTCCCCGAAATTCGTCATTCTTGTTGTATTGTTTGCTTGATAAAGGCCTTTGGTCGAAACGTTGCTGTTTATCGTCACTGTTTATGTATTTTGTAAACTGTAATACTTTGTGTTTACGTGTTTAGCTATTTTCAGTTTTACTGCAGTCTCACCTTTACAATTACACACGTCCACAACCTGCCTATACTACGTCATAACTGAACCTTCTCATTTCATACATATATGCCAGATTAGCTCATTCACGCTGCTTTTAAGTTGAACACCTGTATTAATTCATTGTACAATTGGTAACATTATATTAGTTCCTGTGTACATATTTCTTTCTCTACCTTCAACTCTCAACAGGCACAGGTCTTCAAAAACTTCTTCCAGCTCTTCCTCTATCCTGCCATCACTTCTAATTCTCTCCATTTTTTACCTATCTTAATATAGCCTCAACTCTCTTCTCCATTCTTTCAGCCTCCTATTTTTTCTGGTTCAAACAGTGTCTGTTTACAAGCTCGTCGGTCTTGTGTCCATATTAGTAACATACTATTAGTTACTGATGTACATATTGGTAAGATTCTGGGAAATCTTTGTTTATAAATCAATATCATCTTATTTGTTGCTAGTCCAGAAGTCAAACATCTGTTTAGTTCCAATAGAAAACAATAACATCTTGTTAGTAACTGATGCAGAAATCAATAACATCTTGTTAGTAACTGATGCAGAAATCAATAAAATCTTGTTAGTAGTAATAATAATAATAATAATAATAATAATAATAATAATAATAATAATTCCTCTCGTACTGTTATACGTTACATAGGGCCTGCAAGTAATTTTCCATACCGCTCTATCCTGGGAAACTCGCTCAATCTCCTCCATGGAACTGAGACCGATATTTCCTGCCTCTCTCAGCAAAGTTCGTTTAGGGTCTCCTTAGGTCGACCTCTCTTTCTTGAACCCTTGCATCCCACTTCAATGCCTGCTTTGATATTCGTTGATCATTTCTCCTCAAGGTGTGCCCAACATATCTCCATCTTCTCTGTCTTATAACAGTTGTCACTAGTGGTTGACCAGACATATCTCTGATTTCATAACTTCTTCTGAATTCATTCCATTTTATATTCATTATTTTCATCTATTTTCAAATGCATTCAACTTGCTTTCTATATCTTTAGTCATTTTCCAACTCTCGCTAGCATATGTTAGGATTGATACAACATTTGAATTGAAAATTCTAATTTAGTTTTAATACTATATAACTTGCAGATCCATATTTTATTTAGACTTTTAAAGCTGATGTTGCTTTGCCAATTCGTATCATGTATCATAATTTATTTTTTAACATTTCCTGTGCAATAAAATTGCTACCTAAATAGGTGAACTGCCCTGTTATCTTGTTAGTAACTGATGCAGAAATCAATAACATCTTGTTAGTAACTTAGTAACTTATGTAGAAATCAATAACATCTTGTTAGTAACTGATGTAGAAATCAATAACATCTTGTTAGTAACTGATGTAGAAATCAATAACATCTTGTTTGTAACTGATGTAGAAATCAATAACATCTTGTTAGTAACTGATGCAGGAATCAATAACATTTGATTTGTACCCGAGGAAATAAATCAATAACATCTTAGTAGTGCCATGTGCAGAACAAAACTATATTTTAGTTTCAGCTGCAAAATATGACACTATATTAGTTCTAGCTGAAGAAGCTAACATGTTAGTTTCACCTGCAAAACTTGACATCATATTATTTCCAGTTGCAAAAAATGAAAGTATGTTAGCTCCAGCTGCAAAAACTGACATTATATTAGTTCCATCAGCAAAAACCGACATCTTCATATTAGCTCCATCAACAAAAACTGACATTATATTAGTCGCATCAATAAAAACTGGCATTATATTAGTCCCATCAGCAAAAACCCACATCTTCATATTTGCTCCATCAACAAAAACCGACAGCATATCTGCCCCAGCAGCAACAAAAACAGACAGCATGATATCTGCCCCAGCAGCAACAAAAACCGACAGCATGATATCTGCCCCAGCAGCAACAAAAACAGACAGCATGATATCAAACAGAAAACATGGGACTTATATTTTAGTTGTCAGTCGCCAATAGAACTGGGAACACGATCTCATCTACATTGAGATCTGGAAAAATGTAACAATCTCTCCACGCGGGAAATGAGCCGAGTACCTTTGTAGCAAGAGGCTAGCATGTTACCTTCACGTCACAGGGTCCCCAAATTGAACATAACTTCTTTAATTTCATTAATATATATAATCAGTTTTGTCGCGCACAAGGGCATAAAGATAATATCTGTTCACTCAATTCGATTTTGTGCTTTTGTCTCTCACTATCCCTTCTTTCTCTGTCCCTCTCTCTCTCTCTCTCTTCTGTCCCCCTCTCAAATTCGGTCTTATGCATGACTTTGAGTTCTGCTTCAAAAGTTAGCTTTCATCTAGGTATTCATTTTTTCCCGCTGTCCATACGGTGTCCACTCCATTTCAAGTTGGACATGATGACATATAAGACAGTCAAGATGCTAGGATAGTTCATTATGACATATAGGGCCACATGAGCAATAAAATAAAGTGACAAGGCAGCACCAAGGTCATTGAGCTGGCAGTTAACAAGACCATTCTCCACCTACACGTGGTAGCCCTGACAACAGATTGCTGCATTGTAGTATGGCAAAGTGGGTAGGGATCGTAGGGAAGCTACCTTGCGATTAGGTAGTAGTGTAAGCGCAATCACGAATGAGATGGGATCTGTTTACACGATAGACGAACATAATCGCAGAGTGAACGCGCCTACACGAATCTCCTGGCCGTCGTCTAGAGATCGAACACCGACACAGAAGCCGGAACGATATCACCGCACTATAAGCAGTGGTCATTCATGCACATGCTCTTTGACTCAGATGATGACAAGCTGGATTGAGTTGCTGAGAAGTGATCAATAAAGAAGGAATGATGTCCAGTGCCAGAAATAACAGAAGGTGTCTGAGACTGTCAAGTAAATTAAACCCAAACATCAACTATCCTGAGCAGACATTCTGATATCCCTGTCCTACATGCCGTAGTGACTTACCCGGGGCGCATTGTACTCACGTTCTCGGGCCTAAAACATACAGATCACAAAGAGTGGTTTCAAAGACAACATGATGATATATATAGGACTGATCATGATGATGTGATAGTCCGTGATAACATATGAGATAATTGAGACGTTGCTATAGTTCACGATGGCACACGAGAGTCATGAACAGTGTGTGTGTATGAATTGGAAGAGTGTTTGGCTGTGTCTGTGAGCTAGCGAAAACACGTAAAAACAAAGTACTATAGTTTTACCAAATACAGAAACAGTGACGATATACAGCAACGTTTCGACCCAAAGACCTTTATCAAGCAAACGATACAACAAGAATGACGGATTTCGAGGAACACTACAAATGGACGATTACGTATGGAAACATTCAAACCTATCTAATGAAAACCTGGGAATAAAAACGAATAACAAAGTGAGTTAAACACAAAACCAGAAGTGGAAAAGAAAAGAAACAATAAACAATTAAGTGAATATATATAACTTATATATATGAAGCAAATACACATATAGCTTACAAGGCATGCGATGAGAAAGAACTAAGAAGCATAAAATTTAGTCTTCCCTTTTTCGATGTCTGTGAGCTAGAAAGATATACGGTGTTTGTGTGTGTGCGAGAGAGAGAGAGATCATGAGAAATAAGATATTGCATGAAATGAAGCGTGAGAGTAAGAGTGTGGGAAGGAGAATAAAAGAGGGTGTGTCCGTTACATAAATTAAAAAAAAATGGGGCGTGTGTGTATGTGGGAGAGAGAGTTGAATATACAGTGTGTGTTTGTGGAAAAAAGGAAGAGATTGAGAGAGAGAGAGACATTTACCATTACAAACTAGTCAAATATATGTCTCAACCATGAAGCAGCGACAAAACGTATGTATTCTGTTGTTGTTGGTTCGAAGAAGGATTAAGTCTCTTATGTGGCCGAGACACGTACTTTCAACCTAAGACGGATGTCGTTTTTGGTTATATCAGAATGTATTTGTCTTTTTTCTTGTTGTTGCCTGGTACTAGTCCTAAAAAGGTATGTTTGTAGAACTTATCCATATCCCAACACTAACTTCACTTTGGATGTTTTCTGTGGTTTTTTTTCAAGCCATGCTTCATCTTCCCATATCAGAAACCACGTCTGGTTTGCCAGTCTGTTCATCCCCCTTTTCTTCCTTCTGTTTCCTCGAAAGCGCCATATCGACCACTTGTTACACCCACTCTTTGTTATCTGTATGTGATCTGAGTCCAAGAGCTAGTGTACGTTGTGCATGTTATGCGCCTACAAGTAGACCAGCACATCCGATTTCTGCAACGCTTTTATTTACTAGGGTAGCTTCCATAGGCCTCTACCTCAGCCGCCTCTTACGACATGCCTTGTAGGTAGCATTGCTACTATTCTTTGCTTCCATTGAGGACCCTGGCAACACAATGGTGATCACCCTTTTCAAATGTGTTTTTCGGCCTTAGCCAATTTACTCACTGAAGCTTTCATATTAGGGTTAATGACACGCGATTCCATCGATCTGTATTTCTCACTGTCGCTGTGCTACCACGACTTCGTGGGGGTCTGTCTATCGCTACCATCTTTCCTAATTACTCACAGTCAGGACCGTGCCGTGCTATGATACAGAGAGGCGGCCGCATCAGGCGGAACCGGAATGGGGGAGGCATAAGCAGCAAAATCAAAATTACAATTGGTTATTGAAAAAAAAAAAAGATTTAAGGGGCGAAATTTAGAATACTTACATCATACTGAGAACATATACCGCACAGTCTTTACAAAGTTTGATTGAACTTATCCGGTTTCCTTCTTTGATAATATATTTACTATTTTGTGGCTTACGTTGTGTAAGTGGAAACACTGAACGGAGAGATCAATGTCTTACACACGCACACAAAACATAAATACTAGTCACTTTTATTTGTCGGTCAGATTTTACAAGCGTAGAATACCAGAAATGATTTGTCCACAGTATCAAATAACCCTCTTTCAGGACCCAGTTTATAAAGCCTGAAGAACAGTTGTAAAATAAGATGTAAATGGCTAAGAAATGTTCAGTGAATGAGCCCTGATATACATGCGAGAACAAACATCCTATCACTTGGACATCAGATGGAAAGAAAGAGAAGAAAACAAAACGGAACTATTATCTTTCTCTTCAATCCTGTTTAGCCTCACAGCATCAGGATAAGAAGAGATTTATAGAACGGGCTTTTGTGTGCTCTTCGTAAACAGTGTCTTTAGTCGATGACCTTTTGCTTTGTATTCACTGTATCGGGGCAGCTTTGCTCTTTGATGCATCTGTTGGTAATCTGCTTATGTGTCTGAACCATCTAATTTGTTGTTTCTTGATGAAGTTCAGTGCTGATTTTGTACCCACTTTTCCCGCCGATGTCTTAATTTCTAAAACTGTCTTTTCTTGATACTCCCAGCATTCTGTGCATCAAAAACTACTATCAAACTGTAAAATATCAACTTTTTAACATGGTCAGTTCTACTACCGAACTGCGTGAAATATCAACTTTTGAGCATGTTCTGAATTTGGTAAAACATTTGTGGGCGTTGACACACAAGCTGTTTGATATACGTGTATGTATCCATACATGTTATCTGATCTGGCTGTGGTTATCAGTTGATAGGTGTTGGGTCTGTTTAGTTATTGCAAGTATCTTACATGTGATATGGTACTGACTGACTGATTTTGTTATTCTTGTGTAGTTAAGTGATATCCAGGGTAATCGACCATGAGATGACAGGACATATATGTCATTGTTTTGTTGAAATGTAGTGTGTTACCATAATATACATACATATTGCTTCTCTGATGCCTATCAAACCAATGTGCAACGTATACACGTTCTTGACAAAGATCAAGCATATCACAAAGAGTGATTAAAATTGGTCGTAAAGAACGAACGCAAAGAAGAAGAAGAAGCTTCTCTGAAATGGTGTGTATTAAGTGTTTCTCTGATGTGGTGTGGGGTGAAATTTTATCTGATATGATGTGTAGTGAAATTCAATCTCATGTGGTGTGTAGTGAAATTCTATCTGATGTGTAGTAAATGTTTCTCTGATATGGTGTGTAGAGGATGGATACATACTGTTTCTTTAATATTACTTAGTAATAGTATTAAGAACTTGCATATTTCCATTGGCAACATATAGGTGCAAGTCTTGAACATTTAGCAAATCAGCTGAAAACACATAAGTACCATTGAATATAAATGCTTTTGAATAATTCTCAAAAACTCTGATTAGTGAGCAAAGAACAAACATTCAGTAAACAGTCAGAATTACATTTGTAGAACATTTGTTGTTGAGAAAATTAAGAATGAGTACAAGAGAAGTATGTTGGAACGAGATCAAGTTCCTAGTCCTATCAGAAACATGATAAAATGTACATCCAGTGTTCAAGTTGAGCATATAAAAGAACCCGTGGCAGATCAAAATCGAGAAGAGCAGGGCTGGAAAACCTCAGCACTGACTAAATTCATTAGAAAGATTATTTTTAAAAATTCCTACAAAATATTTTTACTAACTTCTAAATTACGTCGAGGACTCTCGCCGGTGCTACAGATTTTGTGCACTGCCACTGAGATCTTCCTGTGTAAGAAAGTGATCAAATCACACATGGTTACTCACTAAAGTGCAATGATGATGGTCCAATCAATCAATTTTAGACACAGAAAGATACAGTGAAAGTGTGAAAAGATAATCATGGCATGTGGACAACAGGAAAATCAAGGTGGAGATGTATACATGATATGATAAATAACTTAAACATGACAGCAACTTGAGAGGCAGACAATCTGACATATTAAGATATCGAGAAATTTCAAAGGTTAAATCATAGTTGCATAGTACTACATGGGACAAGTTACTGGATGATAATGAGTCACATAAGTCACATATTTGTGGTGTGTAATGAGTAGAAGAGGATTGATACAGATTTGAGATAACAGATATAGTTCATGTTAAAAATAGACAGAGAACTAAAAAGAAAGAAGATATTCAGCAAGGTCATGTCATAACAAGAAAGAAAGTCATTAAGAAAACTAGTTGGTTATATGAAGTTTGGAGTGCTATGTTGGTTTTTATGGTAATATACTGTTGTCATTGGTATACTATTTTATATACAGTCTAATTTTTTTACATCCATTTGTTCTAATTTTAGACTGGAGAAAAGGCAGCAATGTCTGGAAACAAACTAAACAAGATGGAGTCTCTGAAGGTAATTATGAAATTGATCTACTCATTACATAGTTCTTAGCGTTGATGACAAACTCAGAACAGATCAATACATGTTTCATTTAGCTATTGGTTGTACCATGTGATGCAGTTGGACAACACTAGAGCCTAATGGATTGAGAAAAATAGAGTACACTTATCTTAATTAATACCTTTAGGCAGTTTCTTAGTTTCTCTAACTAGATATTATATAACTTGTCAGATATGACATTCTTGAGCAGAGTGTACACAATTCTTAGTCATCACAGACATTCACATAAGTATCATGGGTAATTCACTGACTTAGACTTGTCTTCCCAGAGATAGGCATCTAAGGTCATGGATAACACGTTGATTCAGACATGATATCACAGTTGGTCACATCAGGTCATAGAAAACTACAAACTTAGACCAATCTTCACATAGGATTTGTTTTAGAAGGAAACAGACAAGCATGATCAACAAAGCAAAGTCTGATATTATCTTGACCATTGTGAGATCTGTTAACCTAGCCTACTAGAAATGCTCATTCAATATCAGCACACTTCAAGAATTCAGTAGAACCACAGCAATTCTTTCTGAAGTTTCTTCTTTGCCCCTAGAAAAGCATAGGTCTGCAAGCAAGACCTTCCAAGTTCTCCTATCCATGGCCGTCTTTTCCAGATCTCTCCACTCTTTCCCATTTTCTTGCATTCCGTTTCCAACTCCCATCTCCAGGTATTTTTGAGTCTTCTCATACCTCTATTACACTACATGACTCAGAGCAACCTTTCTTGGTATCTGAGATAGAACCAAATCTAAAACAATATTTTTTCTAAGTGAATCCCAAAAAGAAAATAATAACACCCTATAAGTGGTCAGAAATACACAATTTCCCCACCTGACACAGAGACAGGAGTGCAACTTGTAATCCTTCGTATCAAAACCAACCAACATACCAACAAATTATTCATACAAAAAATCTACTGGAACAATGCCTGCATGCAGTCATTATGAAATATCAGAAGAACAAATGTAATATACAAGTCTATCAAATGTTTTGTTTTGCTACAAAAGTCCTCATAATTTCTAGAGTTCAGTTTCTATTTTCAAACAAGTAACAGTTGATAGCAGTAAATATTATGACTAATCATGAAACATCATATTAATAAAGTATTGCCATTTCTGGAAAGCATAGAAAAAAGTATATTTGAAACATTGATTGTGGAGACTAAGAGACTGATTTGGGAGATTGGTGAGAAACTGACTAGGTAGGTTGGGGATAGCTTGACTGGGGAGATTGGTGAGAAATTGACTAGGTGGGTTGGGGATAGCTTGACTGGGGAGATTGGTGAGAAATTGACTAGGTTGGTTGGGGATAGCTTGACTGGGGAGATTGGTGAGAAATTGACTAGGTGGGTTGGGGATAGCTTGACTGGGGACTGGGGAGATTGTTGAGGGATTGACTGGGGAAGTAAGTGATAGCTGGACTGGGAAGATTGGTAAGGGATTGACTAGGTAGGTTGGGGATATCTTGACTGGGGAGATATAGTTGGAAGAGGAAAATTGACTGGTGGGTTGGGGATAGCTGACTGGGGAGATTGGTGAGAGATTTACTAGGTGGGATTGGGGATAGCTTGACTGGGGACTGGGGGATTGTTGAGGGATTGACTGGGGAAGTTAGTGATAGCTGGACTGGGAAGATTGGTAAGGGATTGACTAGGTAGAGTTGGGGATACTTGAGTGGGAGATTGTTGAGGGATTGACTGGGGATATTGGTGAACATTGTCTGGGAGATTGGTAAGAGTTTTGACTGGACAGTGTAATTGTGGGAAGCTTGATTGAAGGGATGGAGGATTTGTTGAGAAAAGGATTGACTGAAGGGAAGTTAGTGAATTAAGTAGGTAAGAGAGGGATTGACTAGGGAATTGAGAACTTTGAATGGAGAGAGATTTTGAGGAATTGAGAGAAGTAGAGATTAATTTTGGATGTTGGTGAGAAATTGACTTGGACAGCTGTAAGAATTGACTGTGGAAGCTAGTGATTGACCAGGGATGTGGTAAGAGTTTGATTGGAGAAATTTATCAAAGGATTGACTGAAGAAATTGTAGAGAGATTAAGTAGGTATATGAGAGGTGGTTGAGTAGGGATATTGAAGAACATTTGAATAGGAAAAGTAGAGAAAATTTACTTGAAGAAAGTTGGTAGAAGTAGAGAGCATTTATATTTAAGATATGACAGAACATTTCTCATTATTCTTAAAGTCCTTCGAAGGTTTGGGACTCATCTGCTCGAGATTTGCCCATCAGGACCTTTTCCAGCAAAATTCTTCATCTCTGAAAATTGCACCAAATCAGAAACCTGATTCAAACCACCTTAGCTTTAGAAAAAGCACAGATCGATATTAGAATTGCAATTCAGTCATTTCAAACCCACCACCTTTAGAACGCAAGGCAAAGGCACAGAGACCTCTGATATTTGATGTAATTGTCATAATTCAGGTTAAATTTTCAAACCCACCACCTTTAGAACGCAAGGCAAAGGCACAGAGACCTCTGATATTTGATGTAATTGTCATAATTCAGGTTAAATTTTCAATACATTTCTGCATAATTCAATTAAGTGTTATAATTCAAATTCTATTTTTCATGATATTGTTTCATATTGTCATATTTCAAGTTGTAGTTCTCACAATACTATTTCTAAGTGTCATTACTCAGATTGTATTTATCATGATATGCATTTGCTCTCTTGTTTACATACATGTTTTGTTCTCCCAGGAAAAGAAGAAAAGTTACAGAAGTCAAAAAAAAGAAGTGGCCAGGGAGATCATGAATTCTGCATCCGACAAGTCCTTTGTTTTGATGTCTGATTGGCTGAAGGTTCGAGGAACATTAAAAGGATGGACAAAATTATGGTGTGTCTGCAAGCCATCGATGCTTATTATATACAAGAGTGAGAAAATGAAGGTAATTCCTCTCTATTTGCTAGTTAACATTTCCCTTATACCCCTCATGCAATCACCCAAACCAAGGCATATATACAGGTTACTGTAGATAAGAGACATCCACTGCACAAGAACACTAATGATGTTAAAGGCATGAGAACCAAGCGTGGCATGTCGTGGATGGCCCAGGCTGAGAGAACAAAGTATCTCAATATCTATTACTTCTGCTTGTTGAACTATCCTGTGTTCTAGTTGGTTGTTGGAGCCAAAGTACCATTGTTCTATGAACAGTCTATTACTGAATTTGGAAGTGTTCTAAAATCCTTTATTGTTCATCTTTCTCTTCTTCCTATCAGTAAAAAAGTCTAACTGTGATGTTTGGCTAATGTTGTTGCATTTATACCAAGTCAATATATGGCCTCTTTTGTGCTGGTAAAAGGTGTTACTGATAATTACAAAGATATGTTCTGCACAAAAGAGTGAGTAATTACTTTCCATTGCTATTACATTTAGTTGTTGTATCACTGAATGATCCCAGGTGTTTTCACCATGGTGTTCTGCAGTTCCCTACTCTTACTTTGTAATCCCCTATCATGCAAAAGCTGCCACTGTCTTTAACTTTATTCATGGTTTCACTTCATTGATTAAAGTACTCTATTCTTTCTTCTTCACTGTCTGTATCTATCATTTAATGGTGGAATATGCTTATATGTGTGTTAGTTAGTCTTCATCTGCACTGAGCTAGTCTTACACGTACAATTTCTTTTCATATGTAGTCTGATTATAGTATGTACATATTTTTGCTCTGACACCTGATGATGAAACCGACTCCATGTTTATTATTCTTATTTGTTTGAGTTTCTCTCCATATAAATTTATAATTATTATCTATTTTCTTTACACCATGTCCTCTTCTTCTGGTATCAGTTATCGTCATCGTTCTCATTTTGTTTTCATGAACTCTACTAATTTTATCTCTTTATCTTTCATTCCACAAATGTTCCAAGCAGCTATATTAATCGTTCTTCTATCTTCTTGTCCTGTATCATTTCCAGTCCAATATCCCCAAGAGTCTGTCCATTTGCCTATTTTTATTTGTGCAGTAGTAGTTACTTTCATCATCTGCTGACTTGCTAGGCCTATCGTAGGGGGAGGCTAGAAAAAAAAATAACTTGGAAGGTACCCATCTCTTCCACAGCGAGTCAAAGCCCAGCTAGTATAAGACATCACTGTCTCAGTTACCAGCGGGCACCTTAATATTTTTTTTCAAGACCAGTTATTGTATTGATACCACTATTTATCTCAACCGTTCATTAGTTGGGGGATTAAACTTTTTTGAGCAGAGGCACACACTTTTAACCTAAGACCGAAGTCATGTTGGTTATATCAATGTACAGATAGATCATTGTACTTGTACAAGTGTTTGTTTCGGCAGGTCATTGTAGGGATACAAATATTAATCTCTTTCAGACAGGACATTGGGTTGGGACAATTTTGCTGAACACATGCCAGCTACTTCAGAGACCATCCAAAAAGAAGGTTTTGCTTCAAGCTCTTTCACCCATTGGACCAGTCCATATGGGCTACAAAGGTAGGACTATGCTTAGGACACTTTCACCGTTGTTGTTTCTAGGGGAGTTCAATGCTAACATTGCTATCTTGATTGTTACAATGTAAAGGGTTGGTTATTAATCAGGACTAAACAAACAAATATAATCCACCATGTCACATCGTTATCTATTTTCTCTCTTTCTCCTCTCTTTGACATTCTCATTCTGTCTTTCTCTTTTACCCTGTATCTCTTTTACTCTGTGTTTCACTTTGTATCACTTCCTTTCACTGTCTTTCTTTCTGTCTCTCACCCCCTTTGCATCTCTGTTTCTCATTCTCAGTATCTCAGTCTCACTTAATCTCTGTTTAAATCACAAATGGACGTTGGCATGGATAAATGGTTATAGATCTGACTTCTCAACATCAATATACCCTGACAGTGAGGTGGTAACGCTAGCAGTTTTGTTGATCAAACTTAAGAAAAATACCTTGGGAGTTAAGTTAGCAAAAAAATTCAGAAACACCTCTGAAGTGGTAGATAGTGTGCTCTGTCATCTACACTTTCAGCAAACTTCTGTTTGACAGGTTCTGATCATTTATAAATTTTCTTTAAATGCAGTTCTAGTAAATTTGTTTGCCTTTTTTTAATAATCATTTTTCCATAACACTCTCTTTCTCTCTTATTTTTCTATCTCTATGTGTCACGAGTAGTATTTGTTAAAATAAACATTTTAACAGTGATGCCGTTTATTATGTTTTCAATTTTCTCCATTCTTTTTGGTTATTAATCAACTGTTCCATCCCTTTGGTTATTTTGTTTCTTTTCCTTTTTTAAAAAGTCTTTAAAAAAACTTTTCATGTTTTTGGTTTATTTTTTTAATTTTTATTCATCAGTTCTATTTTTTATGTAAAACTTTTCCAATCAGTATTTAAAATGTTTTTTTTGGTTGTAATATCTCCCTTAATTAAAAACAAGAAATGTTTGGAATCATTTAATTTTTTCCATGTTTTTTCACAAGTTTCTTAAAATCCTCTCAGCATTTAAAAAAAATTTGCGCCATGTCCTTTTTATATTAATTTTAATTTGTTACATCAAATTAAATTTACTTTTAAACTTGACCATATTATTTATCAGTTTCTACTATCAGTATTTTATTTGTCTTTAAATTGCATCCATTAGTTTATTAATAATTTTCTTTAAATTTTTTCTGTTATTTTAAAAAAACCTTAATTATAATTTTAATATTAGTTTTATTCTCTAGTTTTTTCTATCAGATTTAATATTCTCTCAATTTTTGCTTCGACAGGGACCAAAAGGAGAAACAATGGGAGCATTTGTTCAGCCTCTACCTGTTTCATATGCTATATTCCGTGCCCCTTCAGAAAGCCAAGGTGATTTACAATCTGTCTGACTGGTCACTCTCATTAGTGCCTCTGCTAATATACAAATTACATTTTTTATATGACTTCATTGTATGTGCGTGTACACGTTCGTTCCTGCAGTTACCCATTTGTTAAATCTGAGATGTTTCTGCTAATGGGTCTATGCTTTGTGGAGAGAAGTCAGGTTCGGGTTTCTTGGCAAGCGTGCATGGTAGGGTTGTTGCAGAAGAGTGAAGTGGAGCATACAGGACAACTGCTTCCAGTATAATGGAGGTTTAACCTGTTACTGCTGCTCTCTCAATTGTCTCTCTGGGGCTCTGTTTACTATGGTAAAGTTTGGAGAGAGTAAGTAGATTGTGAAAGAGAGGTAGAGGGACGAGTGTTACAAAGTTTGGAGAGAATAAGTAGATTGTGAAAGAGAGGTAGAGGGATGAGTGTTACAAAGTTTGGAGAGAGTAAGTAGATTGTGAAAGAGAGGTAGAGGGATGAGTGTTACAAAGTTTGGAGAGAGTAAGTAGATTGTGAAAGAGAGGTAGAGGGATGAGTGTTACAAAGTTTGGAGAGAGTAAGTAGATTGTGAAAGAGAGGTAGAGGGACGAGTGTTACAAAGTTTGGAGAGAGTAAGTAGATTGTGAAAGAGAGGTAGAGGGATGAGTGTTACAAAGTTTGGAGAGAATGAGTAGATTGTGAAAGAGAGGTAGAGGGACGAGTGTTACAAAGTTTGGAGAGAGTAAGTAGATTGTAAAGAGAGGTAAGTGATGAGTTACCCAGTTTGGAAAGAATGTGTTGTAAGAGGATGGGGCATGTTACAAAGTTTGGAGAGAAGTAGTTGGTTGAAGGTGCAGGAGAGGTTGTTTGGAAGAAAGTGATGGAGAGTAAGGACAACAAGTTGCCAGTATAATTGGAGGTTAACGTGTTACTAAGCTTTCAGATAGTAGATCTCTGAGGGCTAGATGATGAGGGTTAAAGTTTGGAGAGAGTAAGTAGATTGTGAAAGAGAGGTAGAGGGATGAGTGTTACAAAGTTTGGAGAGAATAAGTAGATTGTGATAGAGGGATGAGTGTTACAAAGTTTGGAGAGAATGAGTAGATTGTGAAAGAGAGGTAGAGGGATGAGTGTTACAAAGTTTGGAGAGAGTAAGTAGATTGTGAAAGAGAGGTAGAGGGACGAGTGTTACAAAGTTTGGAGAGAGTAAGTAGATTGTGAAAGAGGGATTGAATGATGGGGATTACAGATTTTGAGAGAATGTCTGTATCAGTCAAGTACATTTTTTCTTTGCTTGATCATACCAATTCTCTGCTTCTCTCTCAATTGGCTCTCTGGGGCTCTGTTTACTAGGGCAGTTGTTGTATCTGAATCTTAGTGGATGTTGTCTATTGAAGTTTCAAGCCTGCACAGACTTACTGGGATCTACTGTCCTTGGTATGCAGGTTTGTGGTAGTGAGTAAACGGATAGGCGGTTGCATCATCATTGATTGTTAGGGAGTTGAAGATGGATAAGTGGGATGTTCTTCGGTCTCTTTGCGACTGCCTGTTGGATGAAGACACTGAAATCAATGTGGAATTGATCTAGCAATTTAAAGAGTGAGAAGTGTTGTTTAACCAGCGAGCCACGGGAACCATGAGTATGCGTATTCTTCTACATCTGTTGGGTGAGAAGAGGAACACCTAATGGTCTGCCCGGAATGCAATGACATCGGTTCAGTAACTAACCAGTTTATCTGTGACTTCATTTTTCTTTATTTGTGTCAATGAAGTTATTCTGTAAAATCGTATCTCTCTTGAGCTGTAACTTTATCCTGTAGCTGCTTGTCCAATGTCCATGTTTCTGCACCATAGAGTAATAATATATATATTTATATGTCCATCACACAAGACAGTCAAATGTCCATCACACAAGACAGTCATATGTCCATCACACAAGACAGTCAAATGTCCATCACACAAGACAGTCATATGTCTATCATACAGGAAAATTTCTTTAAAATTTTATATATATATATATATAACACAGGCAAATGTTGGATGGATGGTCTGGAACTTGCTCTGCGCTGTACGAGTCTGATCAAGCGAGCAACTTCAAGAACTAATGATATTACTCATGATCTGTCTGCGGTCTTGGCTTCTGATCTGTCCATTGGCATGCCTAGTGATCTTAGTTCAAATCCTGCAGATGATACAGAGGAGGCTGTAGAGGAAACAGAGGAACAACCAGAACATTTCAGTGATGATGATGGTTAGTTGATTTCTTGATAGAAGTTTAGAAATAGAGGTAGAGGGATGAGTAATTACAAAGTTTGGAGAGAATAAGTAGATTGTGAAAGAGAGGTAGAGGGATGAGTGTTACAAAGTTTGGAGAGAATAAGTAGATTGTGAAAGAGAGGTAGAGGGATGAGTGTTACAAAGTTTGGAGAGAATAAGTAGATTGTGAAAGAGAGGTAGAGGGATGAGTGTTACAAAGTTTGGAGAGAATAAGTAGATTGTGAAAGAGAGGTAGAGGGATGAGTGTTACAAAGTTTGGAGAGAATAAGTAGATTGTAAAAGAGAGGTAGAGGGATGAGTGTTACAAAGTTTGGAGAGAATAAGTAGATTGTGATAGAGGGATGAGTGTTACAAAGTTTGGAGAGAATAAGTAGATTGTGATAGAGGGATGAGTGTTACAAAGTTTGGAGAGAATAAGTAGATTGTGAAAGAGAGGTAGAGGGATGAGTGTTACACAGTTTGGAGAGAATAAGTAGATTGTAAAAGAGAGGTAGAGGGATGAGTGTTACAAAGTTTGGAGAGAATAAGTAGATTGTAAAAGAGAGGTAGAGGGATGAGTGTTACACAGTTTGGAGAGAATAAGTAGATTGTGAAAGAGAGGTAGAGGGATGAGTGTTACAAAGTTTGGAGAGAATAAGTAGATTGTAAAAGAGAGGTAGAGGGATGAGTGTTACAAAGTTTGGAGAGAGTAAGTAGATTGTGAAAGAGAGGTAGAGGGATGAGTGTTACAAAGTTTGGAGAGAATAAGTAGATTGTGAAAGAGAGGTAGAGGGATGAGTGTTACAAAGTTTGAGAGAATAGTAGATTGTGAAAGAGAGGTAGAGGGACGAGTGTTACAAAGTTTGGAGAGAATAAGTAGATTGTGATAGAGGGATGAGTGTTACATAGTTTGGAGAGAATAAGTAGATTGTAAAAGAGAGGTAGAGGGATGAGTGTTACAAAGTTTGGAGAGAATAAGTAGATTGTGAAAGAAAGGTAGAGGGATGAGTGTTACAAAGTTTGGAGAGAATAAGTAGATTGTGAAAGAGAGGTAGAGGGATGAGTGTTACAAAGTTTGGAGAGAATAAGTAGATTGTGAAAGAGAGGTAGAGGGATGAGTGTTACGCAGTTTGGAGAGAATAAGTAGATTGTGATAGAGAGGTAGAGGGATGAGTAATTACAAAGTTTGGAGAGAATAAGTAGATTGTGATAGAGAGGTAGAGGGATGAGTGTTACGCAGTTTGGAGAGAATAAGTAGATTGTGAAAGAGAGGTAGAGGGATGAGTGTTACACAGTTTGGAGAGAATAAGTAGATTGTGAAAGAGAGGTAGAGGGATGAGTGTTACAAAGTTTGGAGAGAATAAGTAGATTGTGATAGAGGGATGAGTGTTACATAGTTTGGAGAGAATAAGTAGATTGTAAAAGAGAGGTAGAGGGATGAGTGTTACAAAGTTTGGAGAGAATAAGTAGATTGTGAAAGAGAGGTAGAGGGATGAGTGTTACAAAGTTTGGAGAGAATAAGTAGATTGTGAAAGAGAGGTAGAGGGATGAGTGTTACAAAGTTTGGAGAGAATAAGTAGATTGTGAAAGAGAGGTAGAGGGATGAGTGTTACGCAGTTTGGAGAGAATAAGTAGATTGTGATAGAGAGGTAGAGGGATGAGTAATTACAAAGTTTGGAGAGAATAAGTAGATTGTGATAGAGAGGTAGAGGGATGAGTGTTACAAAGTTTGGAGAGAGTAAGTAGATTGTGAAAGAGAGGTAGAGGGATGAGTGTTACGCAGTTTGGAGAGAATAAGTAGATTGTGAAAGAGATGTAGAGGGATGAGTGTTACGCAGTTTGGAGAGAATAAGTAGATTGTGATAGAGAGGTAGAGGGATGAGTAATTACAAAGTTTGGAGAGAATAAGTAGATTGTGATAGAGAGGTAGAGGGATGAGTGTTACGCAGTTTGGAGAGAATAAGTAGATTGTGAAAGAGAGGTAGAGGGATGAGTGTTACACAGTTTGGAGAGAATAAGTAGATTGTGAAAGAGAGGTAGAGGGATGAGTGTTACAAAGTTTGGAGAGAATAAGTAGATTGTAAAAGAGAGGTAGAGGGATGAGTGTTACATAGTTTGGAGAGAATAAGTAGATTGTGAAAGAGAGGTAGAGGGATGAGTGTTACAAAGTTTGGAGAGAATAAGTAGATTGTGATAGAGGGACGAGTGTTACAAAGTTTGGAGAGAATAAGTAGATTGTGAAAGAGAGGTAGAGGGATGAGTGTTACATAGTTTGGAGAGAATAAGTAGATTGTAAAAGAGATGTAGAGGGATGAGTGTTACAAAGTTTGGAGAAAATAAGTAGATTGTAAAAGAGAGGTAGAGGGATGAGTGTTACATAGTTTGGAGAGAATAAGTAGATTGTAAAAGAGATGTAGAGGGATGAGTGTTACATAGTTTGGAGAGAATAAGTAGATTGTAAAAGAGATGTAGAGGGATGAGTGTTACAAAGTTTGGAGAGAATAAGTAGATTGTAAAAGAGAGGTAGAGGGATGAGTGTTACAAAGTTTGGAGAGAATAAGTAGATTGTGATAGAGGGATTGAATGATGGGGATTACAGATTTTGAGAGAATGTCTGTATCAGTCAAGTACATTTTTTCTTTGCTTGATCATACCATTAAATAAAATGCATGACATATTATTCATATGTGGGTGGTTCTGACACAGAAATAAGTGAGTATATATTTCAATGTTAGTCTAACGTCTCAGAGCTACACCAAGGTCCACAAAAGTCCTGCTCATGGCTACTTCCAGATCAGCACAAAAGTTCTTCTCAGGACTATTCCCAAATCAGAACAAAAGTTCTTCTCAGGACTATTCCCAAATCAGAACAAAAGTTTTTCTCTGGACTATTCCCAAATCAGAACAAAAGTCTTTCTCAGGACTATACGTACACACCAGAACACAATACTCAACAAAAGTCCTTTTAGTACTAGTTCCAGGCCACAGGACCACACCAAGAATAAAGGCCAGTAGGCTCTGCTTAACCTAAAAGACATCCATCTTAGATTGAAAGAGTGCGGCTCTGCCTTATAGAGGCCTAATCCACCAAGGAACAAACTTTCCCATGTGTCAATTATTTCAGCAGTTAAAGAATGAAGAGACATCCTACACAGTGATCTGAATCTATCTCTTCTTATTTGTAGATCATTCCAGTATAGGAATGAGTGAGTCTGACTTTGAGCTGGCTGAGGAAGACAAGCCTCAAGAGATACCCAAAGTTGAGGAGACAGTCTATGTTTGTAATGAGATTGAGGAACTTGGCCAGGTATTTCTTGTCTTTGAGATTTTAGAAAATTATTTGGTGTTCTTGATTGTCAATTCATTAATATTTGTATTAAGTTAAAGACTAAAGAAAAGCAGGACCAGTATGGCATAACATTCAGCATGGTACCAGGAGATATCGTCACAGCCATGGCACTATAGTCACCATATCACCCAGTGAGCATTTCTCAAGTCGCCATGGCACTATAGTCACCATATCACCCAGTGACATTCGCAATCGCCATGGCACTATAGTCACCATATCACCCAGTGAGCATATCGCACGTCGCCAGGCACTATAGTCACCATATCACCCGTGAGCATATCGTCACAGTCGCGGCACTATAGTCACCATATCACCCAGTGAGCATATCGCATCGCCATGGCACTATAGTCACATATCACCCAGTGAGCATTCGTCAATCGCCATGGCACTATAGTCACCATATCACCCAGTGACATTCGCAAGGCTGGCACTATAGTCACCATATCACCCAGTGAGCATTCGTCAAGTCGCCATGGCATATAGTCTATCACCCAGTGCATATGTCAGCGTGGCACTTGTCACCATATCACCCAGTGAGCATATCGTCACAGTCGCCATGGCACTATAGTCACCATATCACCAGTGAGCATATCACAGTCCCATGGCACTATGTCACATATCACCCAGTGAGCATTGCACGCCATGGCACTATAGTCACCATATCCCAGTGAGCAATGACAAGCCTGCACTATAGTACCATATCACCCAGTGAGCATACGTCGAGAGCAGCATGGCACTATAGATACACCCAGTTGAGATTTGTACAGTGCCATGGCATATAGTCATCATATCACCCAGTGAGCATATCGACAGTCGCCATGGCATACAGTCACCATATCCCAGTGAGCATTCGTCACAGTCGCCATGGCACTAAGTCACCATATCACCCAGTGAGCATATTCAAGTCGCCATGGCATAAGTCACCATATCACCCGTGAGCATTCACAGTCGCCATGGCACTACAGTCACCATATCACCCAGTGAGCATATCGTCACCAGTGCCATGGCACTAAGTCACCATATCACCCAGTGAGCATTCGCCAGTCGCATGGCACTACAGTCACCATATCACCCAGTAAGCATGTGTCACAGTCGCTATGGCACTACAGTCACCATATCACCCAGTGAGCATATCGTACACGCCATGGCTATTTACAGTCACCATATCACCCAGTGAGCATATCGTCACTAGTAAAGCCATGGCACTACAGTCACCATATCACCAGTGAGCATATCGCAGTCGCCATGGCACTACAGTCACCATATCACCCAGTGAGCATATCTCACAGTCATGACTTAGTCACCATATCCAGTGAGCTAGTCGACATGTCCTGGTACAGTCATCCCTATAATACAAATGTCAATTGAGACTCAGTACATTCACCATGAAGGATCATTCATGTAGTCACATATAGTACTCTATCAATCAAGTAACAAAATATGTCTGACACGATTTTGTCACATATTCATACTTGTTTAATCAGAAATCAGTCCATGCCTGCGTGTAGATAATCATGTCTCTTCATAACTCACTCTACCTGGTGCAGTTAATCAGTTCTGAGGTCATCTTTTATCGAACCACATTTTCAGACCATCCAACATCTTCTCCTCTGTTTTCCATTTAGTAATAATTCATTTTCTGCTGTCTATTTTTTGTTCATGAAATACTCTCATTATTCTGTATTTTCTCAATGTTTTCATTATTCTACACCTAATCAGATGACCACTTTACTTTCCGTCATAGCAAGGTGATGCTTGTCAGACAGAGGAAGTGAATGAAGAGAACAAAGGACTTATCTGGACACTAGTTAAACAGGTACATTTATTTTAGGGACAAAACTAAAAGATCACTTTCTTTTGTGGATGTCACTTTTGTCATGTAAGTGTTTTATTTCATTTTTATTTCAGGTCTGCCCTTCATTCCTTGCATAGATCTATGTAATGTGTTTGTATAGATCTTTTCTTGTTCTACCCTTCAAGACACTTCCTGACATAGATCTATGTAATGTGTTTGTATAGATCTTTTCTTGTTCTATCCTTCAAGACACTTCCTGACATAGATCTATGTAATGTGTTTGTATAGATCTTTTCTTGTTCTACCCTTCTAGACACTTCCTGACATAGATCTATGTAATGTGTTTGTATAGATCTTTTCTTGTTCTATCCTTCAAGACACTTCCTGACATAGATCTATGTAATGTGTTTGTATAGATCTTTTCTTGTTCTACCCTTCTAAACACTTCTTGACATAGATCTATGTAATGTGTTTGTATAGATCTTTTCTTGTTCTACCCTTCTAGACACTTCCTGACATAGATCTATGTAATGTGTTTGTATAGATCTTTTCTTGTTCTACCCTTCTAGACACTTCCTTGCATAGATCTATGTAATGTGTTTGTATAGATCTTTTCTTGTTCTTCCCTTCTAGACACTTCTTGACATAGATCTATGTAATGTGTTTGTATAGATCTTTTCTTGTTCTATCCTTCAAGACACTTCCTGACATAGATCTATGTAATGTGTTTGTATAGATCTTTTCTTGTTCTATCCTTCAAGACACTTCCTGACATAGATCTATGTAATGTGTTTGTATAGATCTTTTCTTGTTCTATCCTTCAAGACACTTCCTGACATAGATCTATGTAATGTGTTTGTATAGATCTTTTCTTGTTCTATCCTTCAAGACACTTCCTGACATAGATCTATGTAATGTGTTTGTATAGATCTTTTCTTGTTCTATCCTTCAAGACACTTCCTGACATAGATCTATGTAATGTGTTTGTATAGATCTTTTCTTGTTCTTCCCTTCTAGACACTTCTTGACATAGATCTATGTAATGTGTTTGTATAGATCTTTTCTTGTTCTATCCTTCAAGACACTTCTTGACATAGATCTATGTAATGTGTTTGTATAGATCTTTTCTTGTTCTATCCCTTCTAGACACTTCTTGACATAGATCTATGTAATGTGTTTGTATAGATCTTTTCTTGTTCTTCCTTCAAGACACTTCTGACATAGATCTATGTAATGTGTTTGTATAGATCTTTTCTTGTTCTATCCTTCAAGACACTTCCTGACATAGATCTATGTAATGTGTTTGTATAGATCTTTTCTTGTTCTATCCTTCAAGACACTTCCTGACATAGATCTATGTAATGTGTTTGTATAGATCTTTTCTTGTTCTATCCTTCAAGACACTTCCTGACATAGATCTATGTAATGTGTTTGTATAGATCTTTTCTTGTTCTATCCTTCAAGACACTTCCTGACATAGATCTATGTAATGTTTGTAAGATCTTTCTGTTCTTCCTTCTAGACATTCTTGACATAGATCTATGTAATGTGTTTGTATAGATCTTTTCTTGTTCTATCCTTCAAGACACTTCTTGACATAGATCTATGTAATGTGTTTGTATACATTTTTTCTTGTTCTATCTTTCTAGGTACGTCCGGCATGGATCTTCAAGTGGTGGCTACCTACCTTCATACTTGAACCAAGGTCTTTTCTGGACAAACTTACAGACTACTATTACCATGCTGACATCTTGTCACAGTTAGTACATTTTTTGTGTGTATGTGGCAAAACTTTGTTATAAGCTTATAAATCAGACCAGAAACATGTCTAGTTTACATGATGTTAAAAGCTGCAGAATTTTCTTCAGTATATATATATGGAACTGCAGTAAAACTATTTGATTGGCAAAACACGTAATTACAAAGTACTGTTTACAAATTACAAAACAATGACAAAATACAGCAACGTTTCGACCAACAAGGCCTTTATCAAGTAAACGAACAAACAGGAGTGACAAATTAAAATGAAACACAAATGGACGACCAAATACAAACGTATCTAAGGAAAATCTGGAATAAAAACGAATAACGAAATAAATGTAACACACAAAACACACATAAAAACACACATAGAATTTTCTTCTAATCTTGTTTTGCATCACATCTTCAGGATAAGAAGAGATTTATAGAACAGGTACTTTTGTATGCTTCATAATTTGTGTTTTTCATTGCCTCTGTTATATCTATGGGCCACCTTTTGCATGGACAACCTTTTGCTTTGTATCAACTGTATCAAAGTAGCATTACCCTTTGAGGCACATTGTCTGTTGGTAATCTGTATAGGAGTTCAAATTATTTGTTATTTCTTGATGTTCATTACTGGTGAATTTTGCTTTATTTTTCCATTGTGACTCAGTAGTTAAGGAATCCTTTCATACCTCATGGTATATAGGTCAATACAGTGTAGGCCTGTATTTTTCATTGACCGTCGGCACACAATGGGTGATGTGGTCAG